>CM060895.1:52257500-53457500 GCA_030762935.1 Hymenopus coronatus | reverse complement strand
TGAGCCCACGGCAGGAAACCACAGAATGCATAACCTGGAATGAGTGGTCGACCCGTAGTCAGGCATGAGCATGAGCATGTGAAATGCAAGCGTGATGGATGATAGGAAAGATGATCATTTAGCAATTGTTGGTAGGAGGTGGGAGAACCCGGAGAAAATCCGCCCAGCTAAAACAAATCTGATTCTTTCCATTCACATGACTTTCTCTACATCTCTACATCTCCGCAATAAATCATTGTTGCTTATGCTTCGTTTTACTTCATGCTAAATTAGCAGAAGTAGTCTTATTACTTGCTAAATCTCAGCAATAAATTATTGTTAAAAAGCTTATGCTACTTTTTTACTTCATGCTAAATTAGCAGAACTAGTCTTATTACTTGCTTACTTGAAACTAGAAGCGAAATAAGGGAATACCATAGGTAAAAGTGATAGTCAAACGTTGGTTACTATGTGACTAAAGTTCCTTTGTTTGTATGGACAGGAGTTGACAAATTCCTGTATGAGAAAAGTTTATGTTTTTTAAAGCTGAAGCTAAAAACAAGGAATATATCAAAATCGAATCAATTCCACGAAAAAAATGTATATGACATAAATTGTGTGTTTTAACGTGCTCTATATTTTTTGTGTGGTAAGTTTTTGTCCATCTCTTACGGTTTAGCAGTTATGCAAAATTCCGTAAAATTCATCAGAATAAAGTAGTCTTCAAAGGCTGTTACCAGAAAATTCAAGATATACATTTTGATTGTGGAGCAAATATCTTTAATATACGATATTTTAATCAAAATCGTTAGAGATATTTTTAAGAAAGTACAACTTTTAGAAAAAAGTTCCATTTAAAGGATGGTTGGGTGGGGGGGGGAAGTTTCTTCTTCGTATCGCATCCGTGGAAAATACCAAACTTAAATACCAAGTTTGGTGTTTAACCGACTTTTTGTTTTTGAGCTATACTGCCCACACACTCACACACACACACACACACATATGCACGCAGAGGAAATTTGTCTAAAAGTGTGTTTTTTTGAATTACGTTTTTGTCTTAAAACATATATTTCTAGTGAAATCTCGGAATCGAATTTTGGGTGGAATACAATACCTTCTCTACCTACTATGCACATTATTCATATCCGCTAGAGAAAGTAAAAATAATATTTTATATTAGGAACTTGTAGGGTAGTATGAATACGCGGTGAAAGTCATGAAAAGGTTACATATCAGTTATTTTATGAATGAATTAAGACATTACTAAAGAGAGAGAGAGAGAAAAAAAATCGAGTTAAGCGTAGCACACAATAGTTTGCTATGAGATCACAATATTTATTTACATTAAACAAATATTTGAAGATGGAGAGGAAAGGTTAGGAGTTGATGCTTCCATGGCCGTCTAAACAAGCAATATCAACTGTAATTACGCACATGTTGCTAGCTTCACACCCTAATGTTCAATATCAAAACAACAAACTCTGCTGTGGCACACTCACATGGGTTTCTCTACATTTATTTTTAAGTAACTTCCACAAACTATTCGTATATATTTTTCTCTATGTTTCATGCTAATTGGGATAAATCTTGCAGAAATAATTATATTACAATTTCGCTATTAGAGTAAATCGATTCGATATTCAATTATTTAAAAGCAAATGGCTGTACTAACCTAGGAGTTCTACTCTCATTTCATGACATCTCGAAAAAGAGCGGAATAGTGACAGTACTTTTAAAAGTGACAAAATATTGTTAAATTTTAACCAATAAAAAGCATTTCTTCAATTAGGTGAAATAGCACAAAACGGCAATTTCAAATTAAATGTATATTTTAAAGTGATTTATGTATTTTGTGGATTAGATTTTTGTCAATCTATAATGGTTTACACATTTGCGAAATTATACAAATTCTTTCCGGTTAAAGAAGACTTTACACGACAAACCTGCTACCATCGTGGAAAGTTCGAGCCTCAGGCAGGAAACCAGGACGGGGCAATGTGAGCTTTGCTGTATATGTAACCATCAAAGCTATAAGTGGAGCGTGTAACCTAAAATGTCTGAGTGCGGTCAAATTCGTTCGAAGCGATATTTGCTGACTGCAATTGATAGCATTGCTTGATTTATTGACATTAAAATACGCTTTGTTAGGCTCAGGAGTGAAGAGTATTGCTTATATAAGCACATATATGAGCACAACATAATAATTTATATTCCTTTTCTGGACATAAAGACAATACAGTGCTCTAGGCACCAAAAAATGAGTGGCAACTCGTGAGCTTGATCATCTATTTCTCCGAACTTTCACTGGTGACTGAGTTATCAGAGTCCATTTAGTAAACAAGGGGCAAAGTCAAACGAACATATCTTGCCTCTTGCCTCCTATATAAGAAGCAAATTGCGGTAGAAGCCACCTCGACAGAGCGTGTTAAATTATTAAATATATAATATTTATATATTTAATATTCATATATTATGGAGTTGATCATTTTTAAGATATTCTTGGTTTTTCGTTTCTGCTTTGAAAAACATACTTTTCTCATTCAGGAATTTGTTAACTCCTGTCCATACAAACAAAGGAACTTCAGTTACATAGCAACCAGCTTTTGGCTATCATTTTAACCTATGATACTCTCTCGTTTCGCTTCCACTTACAAGGAAGCAAATAATAAGACTATTTCTGCTAATGTTTCTCAATTAGCATGAAGTAAACAGAAGCATAAGCTTTTTAACTAAAATTTGTTGCAGAGATGTAGAGAAAGTCATGTGAATGGAACACATCAGATTTTTTTATTAGGCCAGTATCTATTTTATACACTGAATCCTCCTGCTTAGGTACTTGCATATGGGAACGGAAATGGATACGCCACATACGCGCTTCAACCTCGATGGTAAGACTATCGAAAACCACGGTAGGACCGACGTTTACCAGCTTAGGTCTACTAACTTTCCAGGCTAATCCGGAGGACATTAAGGTGTGTCACAACCCCGCCCAGACGTACCCAATCTTCCACTATCAGGCCACTGCTACGTCGAGTCCAACCCAATTTAAACAACTCCCTTTCGGGAGGGTTTCAGATGTTCGGCCCGACTACTTCCAGTAACATCAGAAGTATGTAACAGGGTAAGAAATGCGAGCCGAATGTTTCGTGTTGGTTTGCGCCCAGGTCAATGTTTTGTTTTGGTTTCTGCTTGAGATACGGTTCGCCACGTGCCTGTGCGTTTATTATCAGTTACTGATACTAACGAGGGGTGGGATATTTTTCTTTCAAGCTATCCGATCTTATTCATGAGACCAGAACTAAAAGCTGCGCAAGA
Organism: Hymenopus coronatus; assembly: GCA_030762935.1. Classification (NCBI taxonomy): domain Eukaryota; kingdom Metazoa; phylum Arthropoda; class Insecta; order Mantodea; family Hymenopodidae; genus Hymenopus; species Hymenopus coronatus. The sequence goes on along the minus strand of CM060895.1, from coordinate 53,454,206 downwards.
GACTACACATAAGATTTAGTCTGAAGCTAAAAACTAAAGCAAATTCAAATGAGAATTATGCAAATACCTCAGATGTATCGTGGAATAATTAGATCACAGCTACATCTTTGCTAAACAGAAAATTTATTAATGGCAAATAACTACAACTTAACAATATAATATGTTTATTTCATGCACGAAATGTGCTCCGTTAGAAACTATGTTTTAGCCAATTCTGCCCTACCTTCGTTTGAGCTTCTGCGTTCTGCCCAATCCTTAGGGCTGCTTCGAAAACACGTGTCAGAAGATCATCAATTATACGAGGTACGTCCAGAAAGTAAGTTCCATTTCAATTTATCTCAGCTGCAGCGCTGCGATCGCAGTTCCGCACATGCGCGGTAGACGCTCTGTATCAATGAGAAGAAACGTGCACCATTTTGAGATCGCTGTCAGCCATATACGCATTGTTGTGCTTGTTTACAATGTCGGTGTTGATTGAAAATCCCGCCGCTTGTGAAATCAGATCTGTGATTCGTTTTCTGAATGCTAGGAAAGTGAAACCAATTGAAATTTATCGGCAAATTTGCGAAGTTTACAGACAAAATGCGATGAGTGATTCAATGGTGAGAAGATGGGTCCGACAGTTCAATGAAGGACGTAGTGAAGTGCACGATGAAGAACGAAGTGGGCGTCCATATTTGGTTACAGAAGAACTGGTTCACGTGATTGATGACAAGATCCAGGAAAACCGCAAGTTTATAATTAGTGCTCTCGCTATGGAATTTCCCCAAAGCTCACGATCACTAATTCATGAAATTGTTACCGAAAAACTGAAATTTCGTAAACTTTGCTCACGTTGGGTACCAAAGATTCTTACTGAGCAACACAAAAAAAAACAAAAACGGATGGGTAGTGCATTTCAGTTTTTAACCCGTTATGATGAAAACGGCGAAGAATTTCTTACACAGATAGTCACAGGAGATGAGACTTGGGTTTCTTACGACACCCCTGAAAGTAAGCGGCAATTAATGGAATGGAGGCACACTTCATCCCTAGCAAAGGTTAAGCCGAAACAAATTTTGACACCTCGAAAAATGATGTGCACAGTGTTCTGGGACTGGAAAGGCATCTTACTCATTGATTTCTTACCGCGTGGTCAAACAATCAAAGCAGATGTTTATTGCGAGACACTTAGGAAATTGCGCAGCGCAATACAGAATAAGCGCCGAGGATTGCTGTCAAAAGGTGTTGTTTCTCTTCATGACAACGCAAGACCACACACTACAAATGTGACGAAAAACCTCCTACAGGGATTTGGCTGGGACGTGTCTGACCATCCTCCGTACAGCCCTGACCTCGCTCCTAGCGACTTTCATCTGTTCTTAAATCTCAGGTCTTTTCTTGGCGGTCAACACTTCAACAATGACGAAGAGCTGAAAGAAAATGTTTCCAACTTTTTGAAGATACAGGCGGCAAACTTCTATGAAGAAGGTGTACAAAAGTTGTGCCACGCTATAACAAATGCCTGCAAAATTTCGGCAGCTATGTGGAAAAGTAGTTTAAGAGTTGTAGAATTTTGTGCAATAAATAATTATTCTGTATCCGTACACAATTTAATTTTATTACCAAACGAACTTTCTTTTTGGACGTACCTCGTATTAACCTTGTCAAGTACACCATACTCTCCAAATACCCCCAGAAGTATTGGTCTAAATGATTGAGCTTTTCCATAAGCAAGAAGTATATCTAGATGCTCTTGATTTGAAGACTGCACAGTTATGAATGAACTTAACGCATCTGAAACACTGACAGAGCCAGCTGTTGTGTCAGGTGACGAGGCAGATAGTTTTGTTGTGAACATTCCTGACCTTCCGCTCTATTCACGCCTAATGTGGCGTAGTTGCCAAGCATATGGCTACGACTTTATTCTAATAGACACGCTAGAATCCAACTCTTTAATAGTATTTTGAGGCTAAACGACTTATTTTAGTAGCGAATGATTAACTCATCTTTTGTAGCGCTACCTCGCTATTCTAATTTAAGAAGTAAACGAAAAATATGATGTGTTCCATTCACATGACTTTCCCCACATCTCTGCAACAAATTATTGTTAACAAGCTTATGCTTCTATTTATTTCATGTTAATCGAGAAAAAATTAGCAGAAATAGTCTTAGTGCTTCTTTTCTTGTAAGTAGAAGCGAAATAAGGGAGTACCATAGGTTAAAGTGATAGTCAAAAGCTGGTTGCTATGTGACTGAAGTTCCTTTGTTTGTAAGGTCACGAGTTTGACACATTCCTGTATCAGAAAAGTATAAGTTTTCTTAAGCTGAAACCAAAAATAAGGAATATCTAACAATCGATCAACTCCACGAAAATAATGTATATTTACATAAATTGTGTGTTTTAACGTGCTCTACATTTTTTGTGTAGTAAGTTTTTGTTCATGTCTTACGGTTTAGCAGATGCAAAACTCCGCAAAATGTACCCAGAATAAAGTAGTCTTCAGAGCTATCCCCAGAGAATTCAAGATATACATTTTATTTGACAGGTAAATAGATTTAACACACGATATTTTAATCAAAATCGCTAGAGCCATTTTTAAGAAAATCAAAATTTTCGAAAAAATTTCCATGCAAAGGATAGTTGGGGGTGGGAGATTTTTCTCAAAATCTTCGTGTCGCATCCCTGATAAATACCAAGTTTGGTATATTTTACCGACTTTTCGTTTTTGAGTTATGTGTTCACAAACACACGGACACACGGCCCTTTTTCTGAAAATAATTTTTTTGGATACAGGGGACCCTAAAACATATATTTCCAGTGAAATCTCGGTATCGAATATTTTAGTGGAGTGCAATACCTTCTCTATACTTTATATACATAATACATGTAGAGAAAGTAAAAAGGAATGCGGACATATTCGTAATCAAATATTTGACTAATTTTATTTTTTTATTTATGCCACTATGTACTATAGAGTAAAATGATAATAAAGTGCAGTGTATCGGAAGGGATTCCGCACCTCAACTAATAATTAGGCTTGTTTGTACGTCAGACCCCGGGAGGAGAAGAGGAGATGAGACCAGTTACAGAGGGCAACCGAAACTAGTCTGCAACAGGTAGCTATCGTGGAGAGTCCCTAACAGTTCCCAAGCAGTTCTTCATCTCCACGTGATGAGCACAAGGATCCCGCGCCTCTGGTCTGAATAAAGTCGCTGAGAGCTGAGTTTCAAAAGCCCAATCATCTCCAAGAGCCACTTACAATCCTGAAAGAAAGCTCAGACGGATGAGTTGCAATTGAAATAGAGGGACAGGAAATTCGGGGAATGAAGAATCCTTCCCAGCATTCGCCTAGTGATCCGGAATCCCCCCCCCCCGAAATAACCAATGGGTCAGAGAGGGCGGGCAGGGAACCATCCCACGACCTCCCCAATGCTAGTCCCAGACGAAACATCTAAGCCACGGTTAGGAAAAGTACCTCTATTTAGAAAAATCTTATGTATACCATTCACATGACTTTCTCTACATCTCTGCAACAAATTATTCTTAAAAAGCTTATACTTCTATTTACTTCATGCTAATCAGTAAAAAAATTAGCAGAAATAGCCAGCCATATTACTTGTTTCCTTGTAAGTAGAAGCGAAATAAGGGAGTCCCATAGGTTAAAGTGATAATCAAAAGCTGGTTTCTATGTCACTGAAGTTCCTTTCTTTGTATGGACAGCAATTGACAAATTCCTGTATGAGAAAAGTATAAGTTTTTCATAGCAGAAACCAAAAATAAGGAATGACTCAAAAGCAACGAACTCCACGAAAAAAATGTAACTAACATAAATTGTGTGTTTTAAGGTGCTTTACATTTTTTGTGCAATAAGTTTTTGTCCATCTCTTACGGTTTAGCAGTTATTCAAAATTCAGTAAAATTCATCCAAAATAAAGTACTCTTCAGAGGCTATTCCCAGAAAATTAAAGATGTACATTTTATTTGTCGGGTAAGTATCTTTAATATACGAAATTTTAATCAAAATCGTTAGAGCCATTTTTGAGAAAATCAAAATTTTCGAAAAAAGTTCCACGTAAAGGGTAGTTGAGTGTGAGTTTTTTTTTCTCAAAATCTTCGTGTCGCATCCCTGGAAGATACTGAACTTAAATACCAAGTTTGGTATTTTACCTACTTTTCGTTTTTGAGTTATCCTGTTCACAGACACAGGGACACACACACACACATACGGACCTTTTTCCGAAAATGCTTTTTTTGGATAAACATATATTTCCGGTGAAATCTCGGTATCGAATTTTTGGTTGGAGTGCAATACTTTCTCTATACACTATGTACATATTGCGTATAGAGAAAGTAAAAATTAGAAAAAAAGAGTTTCAGAACACCTTGTGGTTTACCTGGAAACATACGAGTCAGTTGAAAAATTCAATGCTGTGTAGGCATGTTGCCACGGTAGCTCAGTGGCAGAGCAACCAGCTTGAGATCAGGAGATCAGTGGTTCAAATCAGGGCATAGGTATTGACTTTTTTAGTCTGGCTCTACCTATCCAACTCCTGTCCTACACTCAGCTTGTGTGAAAAAACAATGGATCCAATACCTCTATTTGGTTTATTTTCTATATCATTATATCTTAAATTTGAGGCTTGACATCTCATGTATTGAAACTGGAGACCTTAATCATTTTATTGTCTACTACTATCCTTATTCTTTTTATATTTTTCCCATGAAACCCATCACTTTAGGTTTCTTGTACATATTGTTTAATCATAATGTTTTGAAACTCCCCTTTCCCCCCATATCCTGCCATTTAATTTCCCTTTTTCTTTCAGGTTGACTACGGGGCTGAGGATGGGTCGGAGGTGGGCAGATGACGTATAGGCTTGCGAATTGGTACTTCTAGCCCTGTCAGAGGGAAGGCTGTCGAGCATCCACTGCTATATTCGTTTTCCCCGGTCCCACTAGAGGAACGCTATAAATCAACCATTTTGTGATCCGGTGGTCAAGCTTGGAACTATTAGGGGGCTCTGCGCGTTTCTGTCATCTGGATTGCGGTCCATTCTCTCCTGCGCCTCCTTGAACTCGTCTGTCATCCCCGGGGGTGAAAGCACCATTATCATCAAGCGAAATAAACTTGCGTTCCTAACTTCACCCCTACAGAGAATCAAAAACTTCCCTCTGCCTATTGAGGCAACGCATTTATGAAATTTGAAACATTCACAATGTGCAAGATATCGAAATTTATAACAGTGATATTAATACTTTTGCCATGCATTAAAATTCTAGCTTGTATGGTAATATAAATACTATTTTGCTATTACCGAAATTCATTGCTTAATAAAATTGAACCACGTGATACATTTTTTAAATATGTACATTCAAATTCAAATTATACAACAAATGGGATTTCAAATAAATCTAACATATCATGTTTTATATTACTCCTAATTATTGTAGAAAAATTAAACTTTAATACTCTCCAAAGCTTAGGTATTTTCAAAAAATGATAATATATTTCTGAAAATAGGAGCATTAGTTCGAAAAAGTATATGACCATTTTCTTTAATACACTTTCAAGAGGTAAGAAACAAATTGTGAAACAACTTAATAAAATATTGCATGATGTGGACATTTTAAGTATAAGATAATGCTGAAAAACATTTGCGAGGAAGCAAGCTTGAAATTAAGGGAAACCTATAAATAAACACGCGACTGCCCATTTATTTAATTGATAGTTCAAACGCACCAAGAGGTGAAAGTTGGAATTATTATTTTATTGTGAAGAAAGTTAATGTTTCATACTTGTTGGTCAAATTTCAAAGATCCCTCATCTTAAGCAAATTTCTCCTGGATATTAAATTGAATGAGAGTGTTCAAAGTTACTGCTACTCCTGCCCCATTTAAGTTTTTCCGCTTTAATCTGCAGTTATCCACGCATTCCATAAAGATTGTAATTCCGTCTCTTGCGAACATTTCCAATCTCGGTTAAGGTGTAATCGAGTGAAGGTTGTTTATTACATGGTCAATAACGTTTAGCCTCTTTTTCCTTAAACGCTAATGCCTTTGAATTGCATCAGCCCATAGAAATCATATTTGAGCCAATCCAGATAGACTTTAAAAGGATATTATTAACAACGAAAAAAAAAAAAAAAAAAAACATTTGATATATTACTGTTACATCATTTTCTCTGCCTAATACAATTTATTACTTTCTCTACCACTTATAGTAAGCAGGGAAAGCACCTATTGTCTTTCAGCCTAAAATTCCACTCGTAATTTCTTCGGAAACATGTTTTGAGCTTTTCTAAATATAAACTCTTATGTACTCCATTCACATGACTTTCTCTACATCTCTGTAATAAGCAATTGCTAAAGAGCTTATTCTTCTATTTGTTTCACGCTTATCTAGAAAAAATTAGCAGTAATTGCCTTTATCACTTGTTTCCTTATAAGTAGGAGGGAAATAAGGGAATGCACTAAGCTAAAGCAATAGTAAATTCTTTTAAAAGTTGGTTGCTATGTGATTGAAATTCCTTTGTTTGTACGGTCAGGAGTTGTCAAATCCCCGTATAATTAAGTATAAATATTTTAAAACTGAAACCAATAACAGGAATATCAAAAAACGGTCAGCTCTACGAAAAAATGTATATAGGATAAATTGTGTGTTTTAAGGAGCTCTAATTTTTATTAATTTTTTTACTATCTCTTACGGTTTACCAGTTATGCATAATTCATTCAGAATAAAGATGTCTTTAGAGGCTGTTCCCAGAAAATTCAAGATATACATTTTATTTTGAATGTCAATATGTTTATATACATATTTTAATCAAAACTATTAGGGACATTTTTGAGAAACTCAAAATGTAAAGGGTAGTTGGGGAAATTTTCTTTAAAATCTCAGGTCGCATCCTTGGAAGATGCTGAACTTAAATACCAATTTTAGTATTTAACAGACTTTTCGTTTTTAAATTATGTTGCCCTCAGAGACACACGCACAAACACACACTGACAGACGGACATTTTTCTAAAAATGTTCTTTTGGATTCAATAGGATAAGATAAGATAGAATAGGTAAGGATAGGATACGGTTGGAGGGAAGGGCACCGAACCTGAGATTTTTGAACCTACGCCCCACGAAGGAGCGCCCTAGGCAGGGATGAGGTAAGGGGATACACCGGAAGGGCAGAAACAGGAGTAACGGCACAATGAAAGGGTCCTTACAGTTTCCAGAATGAAGCACCCAGGCAGACTTCTTAATGTTTTTTATTGATGGTGCTAAATGTCCGGTTTTACTACTATGGCACCGCAGGCGATGACGCTGAGGATACATGGAATAAAAACAGAGTAGCGGTGGAATGCGATGTCGGGGGAAACCGGAGAACCCAGAGAAAATCCACTCCGGCGAGTGGTCAAACTACTCGACAATGGCGGGACTACCAGACCGGGACTCCCGTTCTACATATGATCCCCGCCAGGGGTTCTCCTCGTCCTGGGAAGCAGCCGAAGTCGGGTACGGAGATAGTCACTGCTACATTGCACCAAGCACCATCGCCGCCGACGCTTCCAACCCTGAAAGAAGCCAACGGAATGAAGGAATAATCAAATGGCAATATAAAAGAAATGGAGGGACAGGAAAATCGAAGGATGAAGCACTTAACCTTTACCCTGCATTCCCCTGGTGACCCGGAGAAACCTCTGAAAAAAAGCATGGGCAGCAGACTAGCCACGAGAAGCGAATCTACGAGTTCCCGAATACGCGCCATAGTTGATCCCGATTATGCCATACCGCTCGGTTTCGTACAATGCGTTTGTTTATAAATAATATAGCGCTATTTTCTTAATTATTTTAACTTTTGATTCAAATATATAGAAAGATAATCTTTTAACAAAATTAAAAAAACCATATTACTATTACTGTCGCCCTCCGTGGTGTAGTTTCCGCGTTTAAACTTGGTGGAGTGTGACGGATTTTCTTCGGGCGCAAAAATTCTTCGCAGCGCTTCCTTCGGAAGGGAAATAATAGCGGCGGTCCCGTGAAATGCTTAATTGCACGTAAAAGAACCGCATACCTTGAAAGAAAAGATTCCTGAGCAAAATTCCGCCAATTCGCGTCCGCAGTGATAATTTCGACCTACAGTGCCATCTGTGGCGATAAGCCAATCCCTCGTCACCATGGTGCATAGCGGTGAACTCTTGAACTAGAAATTCAAATACGATTAAGGAAGCATCATAACGATGCTTTATGCTCCACTTAGGAGCTACAGGAACTTAACAATTAACTAATTATGATATTAATACATTAGATTCAAAGCAATTCTTAGGGGTTATTTTATCATCTAACATTTAATTTAATTATCATCAGTAGTTTCTGAGAAAACAAGACCTTTATCCTCAAAAATGTCATTCATAGATAAAGCTGTTCAAAGCCAAACAAAATAATATCTCATATGTTTGCAAGAAGGAAACCACATGACTAGCCAACGGAAGCTGTCATATTTAAGAAAAGACGTTATGAAAAGTGAAAACTGAAATTTTCATTTGATTTGTTTCTTATTTTTGTCAACTATTTGATATAAACATGAAAGACAAATTACAGTTTTATCTTTTTAGCTTTAATGCTTTTCTCATTAGTTATCTTTTTACTCCGACATTCAAATGATTTTGAAAATACCTCAGAAAATGCAACTTTAAAAATTAACATATGGATTATGGATTTTTACAGTCATTTTAATTCACTAATTACCTATACCCATGTGAATTTTTATATTCTTCCTTATTAAAGTATATATAAAGAATGACCTTTTCATAAATTTTATTTTTCAGGATAATTTAACAAACTAACATTTAAATAGGTCCTTATTTTTGCAGATTATTCTTAAAAGACAAATTGGTAAAAACTGTATTATAAGGACATTAGAAAAATGAAAAAACAGTAAAACTGAGAAAATTTAGTTTAAAGATTTATTAAACAGTATCTCTATTACATGACCTTCTATACAGCTAAAATTAATCAACTTTTGAAATGTTATATTACATACATATATACATCTTTATGCAACCGCTATAGGAAATACAATAATATTTGAGAATATTAGGATTTAAATAGGGTTTATTATGATTATTGTGCCAATTAAGGGTTTATTTTCGGGATTAAGGTGATCACATGGCATCTTTTGTGGTACCACTGTACAGAAACAGAAGTCACATTATTGAAGTAACATGGTGTGAATTATTTGTGAATTTTGTCACTTTTTGGCCAATGCTCTCAGATGTTTTATTTTTTAGTAGCACTAATTTGTAGATAAAAGTTGTCTAAAAGATGGCTAAAGGTTACTTCCCTAATCCAAAGGGTTTAGCTATTATGATTTAATATGTTTTTTTTTTGTTTATTTTTTCATAAAGTAAAAATTGTAAACGGAGCACAATTTTTAAAATTATTTTAATTAATAGTATGTTGGCTAAAATTATGATACATACATATGCATGAAAGGCTGAAAATAAGTTTTCCATTATACAGTTCCTATCAACTTACCAATATATTGAGGTGATATTTAGAAAATGTTGTGAACTCTCATTACTACATCCTCGTAATGTATTACACGAGAAAAGAAAGGACGAAAATATGTGGCACGCCAATACTATTTTAACATGCGGAAAGGAGATAGATAGGTGCAAAACTATGGTTTGTGATGCAATTTCGCCAAATTAGTTTTTGTTTAGTGTGCCCATAATTTAAATTTAGCCATGATTTCCAATCAACATTTTAGTTTTAAATTTAGAAAATATACTTTAGAGCTTTAGCTTCTATAACTTATGTTGTGCAGCCTCCAAAATCCGTCGAGGGTTTTATTAAATTTCTATGCTCAGGAAGTCTTTATTTTTGTAAATCTGTTCTTTAGCCTAGGTTTTCTTCCCCTTGTTTTGCATTACTAAAAACGTTCCAGCAATGCAGTTTGCAACCAATCTTTTTAAAATGTTCAGCAGAAACTCAAAAACAAGGAATGAGTTAATTTAACATAGGATTATATATTTTAAATAAATTTATCCATCCTGGGTAAATTATGAAAAAGAACATTTTTAAAATTTTAGATTTCTTTCCAAAAATAATTAGAATAGTGATATAAAAGTTTCTTATGCCAGTATTATTTATTGATATTAATATGCCGAGTGAGCATTGTAATTTTTTTCAAAATTATGACTGCTGCATCGTGTGGAACCTAAGAATAAATTATTAGGACAAGTAGTATAATTGTAATGATATTTCCCCCAAAACTATAAATTAAATTTAAAATATTTTTAAGAGCAATGCTAAAATTTCTGAAAAAACTTTGCTTTAAAGCTACATTTAGGACACTGTATGTTTATGACAAGAAGAATGTGAGGAACGGAGGATTCGTAATTTAAAAACAACAAGAATAATAATAATAGTAATAATAATATAAATAATGATAATAATAATAATAATAATAATAATTTTAGCAACGCTAAAGTTTCTGAAAAAAATTTGCTTTAAAGCTACATTTAGAACACTGTACATTTATGACAAGAAGAATGTGAGGAACGGAGAATTCGTAATTTTAAAACAACAACAACAACAACAACAATAATAATAATAATAATAATAATAATAATAATAATAATAATAATAATAATAATAATATCTGCCCGCAATTAAAGCACGTGCTGCCTGAATGATGTTTGTTTTACAAATCTTGAACATTGAGGGTAGCGTTTTGCACCATTTCATGTTTTTGCGTCAGGTAGTAGCGATCCGTAATAGCGACAAAGTGCGCGGCGGCGGCGGCGACGGCGGTGGCGCGACGTACGGCACGGTAATTTAGCTGAGCGCGAGGGGTGAGGTGGGAGGGGGTATTCCCATTATACAGGGCTATCAACAAGCAAAGCTAGCAAGCAACTAGGCAAGGGGATGATTCTGCTGCTGCTGTTGCTGCTGATGATGATGTGTTTGACGCCACTACTGCTACCGGCGGCCGTTTACCGAAACACACCAGGCCCATTGCTTTCTGCAATCAGTAATCGGTCGACCGCCGCGCCGGCAAGTCCGTTCCGTCGAGAGTGGGCTACAGCACTCAAGAGACAAGGACAAACGAAACGCGCGCGGTGATTATGAAGAGGACAGATGACGGAAATGGAGCGTGTGTAATTGGCGCGGTGCAGTGCGTTGTGTTTTGTTGACACTGGTGTAACAAGTGACATTCGAAATATTAAAACAGAAAGATTTTAAGCTTAATTAACTCACTTCTTACCACGTTTTAAAGCAAACATTTGTGATAGTTATATACGTATTTACCTAAAAACAAGAGTTGTGTTGTTTCTTGCCAAAGAAGATTTTTAACAGTAATGACAGTGTAACTGTGTTTTTCACTAGTGCGGTAAAATAAACAAAGGCTTTACACGCTTTTAACTCAGGCTACTAATTATACTATGAATACAGAAAAGTGTTTACGTATAAAAGTGTAATGTTTTAACGCAGTATGCTCGTGTATTAAAAAAAAATGTTTGTGGAAAGCCAAGGATAAGACGAAGGGAAGAAAGAAGAAGAGAGCGCGAGGAGGGTCAATAAATTCTGTTTTGCGGTAGTAATGCCGGAGGGAAGGGTTGCCGGAGCCCATTAAACCCATTAGAAGACGAGCAGTAGAGTAGTGCATCCATCTTTGTTTTTTTATACTCCCGTGTGATGGTAAAAGAGTGAGACGAATAAAAGCGGGATGATTTATGCCCACGAGAAATTCGATGAGGTGCTTAACATTTTAATTCCTGTTGGTGAATGCAATGTTTAAACGTAAATGAATGCATAAAGAGGCAGACACGAACCTCGTGTCGTGTGTATGTATGTGTGTCTGTGCAAAGTGCCGAGGTGAATGAATTCATGTTGCAGATTCGTGACTGGCGATCACTGCTATCGTTCTCAGCATGCAACAACCGCAACAAACAAAACAGCATCAGCATCAGCAACCGCAACAACAACGTGACGGGGCGGTAATTAATAATCATGCCGCTTCTGCAAATATTGTCGTCAAAAGCGGCAATAAGACGGTAAACAATAATAACAACACGGTGCGCAGCGGTAGTAGGGGTAGTAGCAGCGGGGGGAGCAGAACAAACAGCGAATCTAGCGACGTGGTCATCAACAATGGTGGAGGCAGTAGCCCAAGTCCGTCCGAGGCCGCTATGTCCTCGCCGGCATCTGGAGATATGAGCATGTTGAGGACTGCCGTGGACTCTAAGCCGCATTATCACAGCTCCCCTACCTCGGACGTCGGTATCATGTCAGTATCCTCGGCCATCAACTCGTGGCACCCCCACGTGTACGCCAAACCTCCCAAAACACCCACCCCTCACTTCATCTCCGACATCATGGGATGGGGCAGCAGCAACAACAACAGTTCGCCTTCAGGATTCTGCAAGAAGCCATCTCCTCCTCTGCTGGTGGCGCCGACACCTATACGAGCAACTCCTCCACCTCCACTCCTGGTGCCATCACCTTTGCCGAGAACCTCCCCAAGTACGGTGTTGCACCCCCCAGTGGCACCGCCCCTGCCGCCCCCAACGCCTTCCATAGCCACCACTGAGGACGAGGAAGATGACGAATTGAGCAACGAGCCACTTAATCTGACGACAAAGAGTCGGGATGCCTCGCCGACTTCGTCCATCGGGTCCATGATGGGTGTCCCCGCCGCGACACTCACGCCCCCGATGCCGCCGTCGCTGCTCGGGGGCAAGGTGGTGCCCAATCATCTGCATCATCACCACAGGCCGCCCCCGTTCCGGGAGCCGTCGATGAACGGCGTGGAATGCAACCCACGTGCTGTGGTCACCATGAACGGGCGTCCACCCACGGACGCCAACTCTCCTTCAGCCATGGCTGCTGGACAGGGCAAAGGTGCCCACACTATCAACAGGAATGCACATCTCAACAAAGGTAAGCTCAGTTTTACTTCACACCTTAATGTGCCCCATTTTGCTAAGACTTTTTACTGAGACTCTTACATTTGCGGTGCGTTAATTTTGTGTTATTATTAATGCGATATCACCGATATTATATTTTACTGCCAAATAATCTGATAAATTGCTATTTCTATTATCAGCTGCGAAACACATTTTCTTCCAGCCTTATGGAAATAAGATTTATTCATTACACATTAAAAATCGCAAAATACTGGAGTGAAACGTAATATAAAACAAACATTTCAGCAATGTTTAATCCTTTAATATTCGGAAACATTTATTATATTTTCCCTTGCCTATGTTGGTAAACACGTGGCGTTGAAAATATATTGAAAGTTTGGAAACAAGTGGATTTTGACAGAAAGAATAAACTGTATTAGTATTGATATTTTAGTGCCTACGCTTCTAAATGATAATCTTAATTTTGCGATGTTTCTTTCAATTGCCTTAAAAGTTTTACATTTTAAATCCACAATTGCTGTGTATACATCTCTAAGGGGGAGAGGGCCATGTGAAAATACTATCCGTTATGCTATTTTAACTAGAAGTTAATTTAGTATAAGCTCAAATTGCTTGCATTGCTATTAATAAATCCATATATGTTTCTGATAAATCTGACTAAGAACACGTAGAAAGGTACGGACAAAAAAGCCTATGTAGGTACTTGTTTTTATAAACTCTTGATCTTGAGTTTAATAGAAATTTAAAATCACAGTGATTGTTAGAGGCAATTTTGAAATCATATATTGTTTTCTAAATTTAAAAAAAGTAATTATATTGGACTTCTAAGCCACAAAATATGTGTTTGAAGTGACGTAATATAAAGAATAATTGTAGAATTATTCACTAGTGACCATAACTTACCTTGTAAGTTTTGTGGATTTACGAGTAATTTGTTTCCTGTCTTGCTGAAACAAATCGTTGCAGTTTCAGAAGATACTAAAACGTATAATAATTTTTTTATTTCGGGAAATGCATACAGGAATCCAATTTTTATAGTGTGTGGTGTCAATACGGTTTTTGAAAATTAAATTATTGGAGGAGTTTTTATTTGGGGTAAAATAATTATTCTTGGTATATGCTTTTCAAAATTGTTTTTTGGCCCCTTTTAATTTTGTTACAGTGTAATCAAATTTAAAATGCACGTGCTTGTAGAAGGGGTGCCCATGCTAACGCGGCATCTGTTAACACTTTCGCACCGTAGAGACGGAAATAAATTCACATCGTTTCAAAAATTCTAGCAGACAAGCTAATGTGGGGAAAATGATTATTGGTATATCGTAGAAAGAACTAACGTTATACATTAATGTGTTCAGTATTTGTAATGATTTTTCATTATATTAGTGTTATGTTTTTTTGTTTTTTTAAACTGCATAGTGATTTTCATGCTTTTAAAAATTATTTCCATGCTTTTAGTAAAGCAATGTTTTAAGTATAGCACCTGACAGTGTCGTAAAATTGAGATGTTAATATGGAAATTAATTGAAAGCTCTGATAATTTCTTAGCTTAATAGCTTCATGCTCTTTTAGAACATCTCTTTTGTCACAATTTCAAGTATTGTCTAAACATATCTTACTAAATGTAAGTATATAAAATAATATTGTAACCACCAATGTTGAAAATTTGAAAATCATGTAATTTTCAAGCAGTCAGAAAACAAATAAAATGAATATTTTGAATAACATCAGAATTGAAGTGAAATATCGTTTGTTCTTGCTCAATAGCCAAATAAAAAAATAATTTTAAATCGTTAATGCAATACATCTCGTAAATTAAAAAATAATATTTTCTTCGAATTAATCAGATTTTGTACCACATATTCATAACATAGAATATTCACTACACACTAAATTTAACTTAGTTATATACGGCCGTATAGATTATAATTAATCACTTTTTGATATAGTAATGAATGCGCCTTTTATCCTACAGTTTATTTTATCGTTCAATTTATTAATTTGAGCGTAGTATATAAAAAGAAATTGTTATGATGTGATTTTAACTACTTGTTAATCATTTTTTGTTCATATAATTCAACTTATTTTAGCGTTTTCAGTTTAAGTTACCGAAAATAATTAATTTCTACAGATCTATTTAAGGAGACGTTACATGAAAAACAAATTGAAAATTTACTTTTTGTGGATTATTGTTCAGAAAAGTTAACTAGCTTCCTGTCATATTTATCCATAAACCATAATTCTAACCGCATTTAAAATATACTATATTTACATTTTATAATTGCAGTATTTTTCACTATTCTCCGATAGTTGTACAATTTGTTAGCAGAATGTACATTTTCTCTTAATCTATTGGTGCAAATACTGTCATATTTTCTCCTCAATTTTTAATGTTTAGAAATAATTTGAATCAATTTCATTTTTGATATTTTTTCTAAATTATTGTTAAATTAAATAATATTCCAATTATTTGTTTTATACTAAATGAATAAAGGAAGTTTTTGAGTCAACGTTTTCCTTTAGGTTTCGAATACACATGAAAAAAAAAATGTGTTCCATTTACATCACATTCTCTGCATCTCTGAAACAATTTTTTGTTAAAAAAAACTGATACGTCTACCTACTTCATGATAATCGAAATAAACATTCCTTCCTTGAAAGTAGAAGGGAAATATAGGTCGGGTATACACTAGGCTTAAGTATCAGTCAAATGTTTTACAAGCTGGTTGCCATGTGATTGAAATATGTTTCTTTGCATGTCCAGGAGTTGACAAATTTCCGTATGAGAAAAGTTGACGCATTCTAAAACTGAAATCAATAACAAGGAATATCTCGAAAATGGTCAACTCCTCGAAAAGAAGGAGTATGACATAAATTACTACGTGTTTTAATGAGAGCTACATTTTTATGTAAATACTTGTCTATCTCTTACGGTTCAGCACTTATACAAAATCCAGTAATATCATCCGCTCAGAGGCTATTTTCATAAAATTCAAAGTATGCATTTTATTCGGCATGTAAATATCTTTAATATACAATATTTTAATCAAACCCTTAAGAGTCATTTTTGAGAAAATCTACATTTTCGAAAATTTTCCCTGTAAAGGGTAAGTTGGGGAGGGAGTTATTTTTCTTAAAAGCTTCGTGTCACATCCTTGGAAGATACTAATCTTAAATACCAAGTTTGGCATTTTACCGGCTTTTCGTTTTTGAGTTATGTGTACACGGACCCTTTTCTAAAAATGTTTTTTATATACAGGGACAATAAATGTGTACTTCGGTGAAATATCGATATCGAATTTTTGGGTGGAGTGCAATACCTTCTCAACCTATGTACAGTTTAGAGAAAGTAAAAATTAAAAGCCAAGCATTAGTAGCTTTCCAGGAAAGGTACATCTAAGCAGTATAGATGCAGAATTTGCTATAAACAATTACATATAAAATGTAATTAAACAAATACATTTTAAGTAACAGTCAAGATTATGAATGAAAAGAATATACCATGCTTGACAGAGTACTAAGTTTTGTTATCATAGCTTGTAGTGCCATCGTCACAAGAATTTTAAGGAAGTATAATTGTATTTCCTCATTTAACTGCCATGTACTGCTTCTTAATATTTTTAAATAACGCACCATAACTTTTACATCTATAATAATTATTCCTGAAGCTATTTTGAAAACTTAAGGATAATAAGTTTTTAACACTGTTCCAAACAACATTTTGTAAAGTGAAAAATGCTGGAAAAAGGAAGTGAGAAAAATTGGTTTAAAATTCAATGCGGCGGTTTATCTAAATGATAAGGAATCGATTAAACGGAAATTTATGGATGTTAAAACTATTGATATTAAAACAATTATTTAAAATGAGTACGTACAGGTTATAAGAACAACAAAAATGTAAAACATGAAAAAAAAAAAAAAAAAAAATTGAAAATCTCATACCTCTTGCTAAATTTCACCGATAAATTGCCCGAATTTGGTTAGTAGATTCATTCTTCTAATTATTCTGTTCCTTTTAATGGATACCAGTCTTTTCTAAAATCCCTACGCATTTATCGATTCACTTCGTTTAACGAATGTAATTCGTAAAATAGTTCCGCAATCTCAAATGTACAAGACGTAATCACTTAGTATAGGAGTTAAAATTATATTTCTATGTCGAGTGAAAGATTTAACAACCGAAGTTTGCTGAGGGTAATAATTTTCGCGACAATTTAAATTGCAAGTGGCATATAATGTTTTATCTGCTGTTAAAATGTAGATCAAAGTATTTATTTTAATTAAATATACAGATTTATCATTGTTGGATGGGAACATAGTGGCACCAATACAGGCTTTCTTGAAGATAAATGTACTGAAATTGATGACACAAAGTACGTGAAAATTGAAATGTGTACAAAAAAGTGAGAAATATTTAGTCTGAAGCCATTCTAGTATATCCTGATAGTGCAGTGAATTCATTCTAACAAATAAAGTTCTGCTTTGTGTATGATAAGAGTGGAAGTGATTATTTAATTTTGTTAATTAAAGAAAACATTTACAGGGATAGATTAAACCAGTATTTATGCGCTAGGAACGATGAAATAAACGATAATTTATATGCCTATAGCTGATCAATATATTTTACACACAATTGGATAACCCTTATTAGATTACATGATAAAATTACATCCATTTCTGTTAATGTTTATATCGATTACCATGAAGTACAGCGAAAAATAAGCTTTTGTCGCTATGTGACAAATTAAAATTCCTGTCTTTTGCATGACCAAAATGAAAGAAGTGAATAGCGACTTCCCATTTGAGAAAAATTTAACTATTGGAAATTTTTAAAGTAATAACAAGGAATATGTCGGAAACAGTTATCTCTACAAAAAGGTTTGACAGAAATTGAGTGTTTTAAACGAGATCTACACTTTTTGTGCAGTAAGTTCTTTCTATCCTTTACGGTTTACCATTTATGCAAAAACCATCCAGAATTTAAGAGGCCTCCCAGAAAATTCAAGATGTGTATTTCTTAGAAAAATATCTTAGACATATGGTATTGTAATACAATTTATTTTTGACGGAATCAACATTTTCGAAAAATGTTCCATGTGAAGGGTAGTTGGGGAGTGGGGTATTTTCCTGAAAATCATCGTGTCGTATTCTTGGAAACTGCTGAACCTAAATACCAAGTTTGGTGTATAACGGACTTTCGTTTTTAGTTATCTATGTTGTTTACACACGGACCTTTTTATAAAAATAATGTTCATGGATTCAGGGTCCTTAAAACATGTATTTCAGGTAAAATTTAGTATATATTTTATGGGTGGAATATAATTCCGTCTCATGCATGTACCTACTTAGGTTTTGGTAGTGAAAGTAAAAAGGAGGATTTCCACTTTGCAGGCAAGTCTATCCCTGTTTCGAGAGAGTAGGGATTATGGTCAGATCTGCTAAGCGGCAGGCGCAGCGCAGCAGGGCTCATAACGTTTCCATATTGAACATCCCCGACCGCCTCTTCCAAGACCCTCTGTGTTCATGGATAAGTTCGGTGAGCATAGGGTTTTTCCCTGGTTACATGCCAGGGAAGAGGCAGGTCTTTCCTCAGAAGACATCCACCGCATATGCTGCACAACACTGTCCACCACGCCTGAATTTGCTACCCCGTAATATGATAGGAAATGAGTGACAGGGAAATTATTGGTAATATATAATCCACCATAGCATTTCCTACCTATAGGGAAAACAGTAAGAAATAGGAATCGAACCCGGTCTCTGCAGAATGCGAACCTCAGTAATATCACCTAAGCAATCCCGCGCTGTGATTAAATGTTATTGTTGAATTCTTAAGATATTACTCAGGCACAACATAAACTTGCCCTTTCAATGGGAAGGTAAAAACTAACACTGGAATAAGCAGCTTGTATGTTGTTTTAGTTGCTAAAAATAGCAACAAAACAAGTAACATTAACTTGCATTTAAATTGTTGCATTTTAGTAACCGAATAGTAATATTGGCGTTGACTTAATTATGCATTTACAAAGTTGTCAACGCGGAATTATAGATGTCACCAATGCAATTAAATTTTTGATGCATTAAATATGGGCACTAATGTGTTACTGCGGTGTTGCAACATTTTAAATTATAATTAGAGCATGAATGAGCAGAAATTACGACTGCAGTTTCGTGCTTTACTTAACTTTCCATCTTCACAGCGAACATGTCTTAGTGAAAGAACTTCCGAGTTAATTAACTTTTCTTTACGCTCCAGAGCAATAGTTAAGTAATCTGAGAGCGCGCTGCTTCTTCATAATGTTTAATATCCTTTGTCATTTGGTGGGTAGTTTTAATTTATTTTTCTGCACTTTTATTGTGTTCTTGTTTCGTTATTCTTTGTGTCTGCTCTGCCATCTGTTAATGATCATTTCAATGTATGACGCTGTTTAATTTTAAACCGTGTATCTGCTTAGTCTGTTTCTATGATGCGCTTTTAAAATATTGATACTGCTTTTGGGAATGACTAAGACACTTGATGGGGGGAAAAAATAGCTTTTATTTGACTGATAATTCAAAAACCTTTATATTATCAGAATTAGAATTGTAAAATAATCGCCGATACTTCTACACTTATTGAAAATCAAAATGTGAGAATTTACTAGTTTAATACGCTTATAATAGTTTAAAAGACTTTTCTTAATAATTGCACAAAGTTAATTAAATGTAATAATTTTTATTCCAGATATTTTCAACAGAACACTAATTTTCGTAATTATACGAACTTAACTTTCTAAGAAATATTTTCAAAATGTAAAAACGCAACATATAGATTATCCAAATGGTATTAAAAGTTATTTAACTATGACAAATAGTATACAGAAATGTATTGCTATTTAAAATAAAGGATTACAGTATTTTGAACTATTAAAACTACTCCTAAAAATGACAATAATAAAGTATGTAACTCTTATAGTATTCTATCAGTCGTATTACATACTTAATCTCAATATCTAAAACTATTCTTAATGTCAAGAAAACTTTTTCTAAATATGTTCATCTAATATGTTCAAAAAACGTATTCTGAAAATTACAAGATACAAAATTGAGCAACTATTGCATCACCAGGAACATTTTGAATATAAAAAGGCATTTTACGCGCTATTTGTACGCACCTGTGCATGGTCATATGAATGCCGTGTTTCGGCATTTAAATGCCAAAAGGTCAAAATTGCAAATTAAACCTGAATTTATGTTTTGGGGGATTTTTTATTGAAGATTTAGTATCGAGTACCCTTTCTATATCCATTTTTCTTGATTATGAGCACACCTAAAACGACAAAACTTAACAAAACATAGAAAAAATACTATTTAACAAGAGTGAAAGTAGAAATAGAGTAAAAACGATACAAATGCAATAGATAATAAATTAATGAGTATAATAAAAATGAATAAATGTGTATCTAATGATATATTCTTTATGAATAATATATAGAAAATATCCAGTTTTAAAACTTAGATGACATATTAACAAGTTTAACGAGCTTTTAAGTTGTCAAAATGCTTTTGGATGTATAGCTAACTTTTTTAAATTTGAAGCAAAAGTTGAGGAATGGTTTCTATCATCAGACTGATTATTTGTATCTCCTGTTATATCTCCTTTTCGCTCATTTTTTCAAAATTGCTCCACTTCTGCCCCACCAATAATTACAATGGTCACACCGGCGGCCTTTTAGCTTTGGAACTACGTATTTATTGCTTTCGGCAATGGTGTTACCTCGTGTAATATTCGACTATGGTATTAATGCACTAGGAGGAGAGTGTCACAGTGTTTGTTTAAATCGTCAAGACGTGATCTGAGGGATGAGAAGGAAAGACGACAGTGGAAATGTATAATTGCACAATGAAAACATCACTAATCTGCTGCTGTCTTCACATTAGTTTTCTCGGAAGCACCACCTGTGTATGTTGACTTAACCTGGTTGTATTTCCAATGGTCCGCCCACTTGTTCGATAAACGTTTAATTGACTTTGCTGCCACTGAACGCATGCATAATTGGTCGACTAGTACAGTCGACTAATATCTGGATTTTATTTATTTTACACACACACACACACACACACACACACACACACACATTCACTCTTTAAGACTCTGCGAAGTATAGGGTAAATTGTCTCGGCTAGAGAAAAGACACCCCCTCCCAGCTGGAAATTGAACTCGAACACCTCGCACGGCAAGAAGGTGCGGTACCGACTGAGCTGTGGGGACAGACATAAATTTGTTTCTTCTTCTTGTTTACATTCAGCTGTTGTTCGGTTTCGAATGGTACAACAATAGTTAGGTAGAGTATCCACTTTTTCTTCTCTTACATTTGTATGTCGTTCCTGCAGTCTCCTGCGAAAAGAAAGATGTATATGTGCTAACATTGAGCAAACATAAAGAATAATTTTATTGCCTGCTCTAAAAGCAAAGAAATAGGCTGAATAATCTTTATGAAGAGAGCGCTCCATCCTCACATCTATAATCCTGCAGATGTAGAATGTTCGTCAATCAGTAGACAAATCCCAAAATGTGGCCTCCGGTATCTCCAGATTTCAATCCGGTCACTTTTGGTTGTGGGGCTTTCTTAAAGAACGAGTTATGCCGAAAGATCCGATAACCCCTTTCAACTAAAGATGCTACAACATGCTGTACATGGAGTCGCAGACGGAACGCTATACGTTGAACAAGAGAACGGAGGACATTTTCCCAATGTGCTGTACACCCCATTGTTTTCCCAAGGTTTATTTATTTATCTATTGACATTTCCCCAATGCTTTGTAAACCTGTTGCTTAACACTGCAATATTTTTGTTTATTTACTATTTCAAATATTGTAAGATTTATAGCTGTTTAATGTTTGAACTAATTTTAAAAGACCCTATCGTTATTATTATTATTATTATTATTATTATTTAATTTATAAGTACATTAATATGTGTAATTTTTCTTGGCTCTGATATAAATTCATTTATGTTTTATTTCAAATTAATTTTTATTGCTTTTTGAGAATACGGTACGCAGAATGGTTACTTTTAAGCCAAAAATAGTAGTTTCATAATTTTCATGTTATTGTATTACGTTTTAATCCAAGAGGATACAACCAATTGCTATTTCAACAATTTAGAATACTTACGGCTTAAAATGGCCTATATATTACCTTAATTACTTTTGGAGTAGTGTAAATAGTTCTAAAAGTCTCACAAAATAAAAAAAATATCTGATGTGTACCACTCACATAACTTTCTCTAGCTGTTCCACATACCCAAGGTATAATTTATTGCTTGTAAAATTATGTAAGGTTGTATTACGTAAGATTATTCTTTTGTCTACATCATGCTAATTAAGATAAACATTATCAGAAATTGTCTTATTACTTGCTTCTTTGTAGTTAGTAAGGAAATAAGGGAATACACTAGGATAAAGCGGTAGTCAAATATTTTAAAAGCCGGTCGCTAAGTGAAACATTTGAAATTTGCTAGGAGTTAACGAAAGAGAGACGAAAAGAAATATGTCTTCCTGTTTGAGAAAAGTTTAAGCGGCTTAAAACGGAAACCAATAACTCGGAATATGTATCGGTTAACTCTACAAAAAGAAAATGTACACCACATAAACTGTGTGTTCTAATGAGATCGCTACATTTTTTGTGTAGTAAGTTTTTTTTTTATGTGGTACGGTTTACCAGTTATACAAAAGCTGCCCAGAATGAAGAGATCTTCAGATGCTATTCCTAGAAAATTCAAGATATATATTTTCTTTGTTGTAAAAATATATTGAGCCATTTTTGAGA
The DNA here is from genome assembly GCA_030762935.1 of Hymenopus coronatus. Taxonomy (NCBI): domain Eukaryota; kingdom Metazoa; phylum Arthropoda; class Insecta; order Mantodea; family Hymenopodidae; genus Hymenopus; species Hymenopus coronatus. The sequence continues at coordinate 53,431,491 of CM060895.1, read as the reverse complement.
AATAAAACTCATCTAATTGTTGTTACTTTTCATGTAACGGATATTTGTGGTGAACAATTTTCCTGAAAATCCTTGGAAGATACCGAACTTAAATACCAAGTTTGGTATTTAACTGACATTTTGTTTCTGAGTTGTATTGTCCACAGACACACGTGCACACACGGACCTTTTCTCCAAATTGCTCTTTTTAGATTTAGATGACCTTGCAACACGCATTTCCGGAGAAATCTCGGTGATAAATTTTGGCTACAATAAAATACCTTTTCTGTCTACGATGTATATCGTACATACCTGCTAGAGAAAGTGATACGTTTTGCTGGTTTTCAAGTTGTTAGATTTTAATTTGCAAAGGAAGAAGTTAGCGAGAGATAGAAAGATGAAATCTACTGATCATGAAATAAAGTTAAATTTTAGCTTTCTTTTTAACCAAAAATTAAAGCTAAGCTTGAGGTAACAAAAGTGAACATACTATACAAAGATGCTCTTTCATAAACAAAATTTAAACTCACCCATTCTTTATCAAGTATCGCTCGCTTTACGTTTATTGTTGACGTTTGGTATTGCAGCAGTTTGCGTGACTTGATAACGACTAAGGAATACTCCGTGTTTGTTTCCACGAACATTATACATTGCATATTTCAACAGCTATGTGGAAGTTATTTTTAAAATTATCGTTTAATTCGCAGGCTACCAACGATGAAGCTAATGATGCAACTAGGTATAATCATTTTCAAAATAGCATTGCTAAAATTCTTTGGAAGCAGCACTGCACCGTGGCTTAAACACTTCCTTTGTTTATAGAAATGAAGACCATTTCATCATGAATTTGGGACAGCTGTCGATCTTTTCGTTTGTTTGCTTTTTTTTTTTTTTTCGTTTTAATTTTATTGTTTACGGTTTATCACTTAGAACTGCAAACTTTTTTTTTAAGTCAGTTAGGCTGTCCTGTAAACCTTATTATTTCAATCTTCATGTTCTATTATTATCAGAAACTGCAAATCTAATGTTCATAGCAATTGACGGTATATGGTCAGAGATGCTATTGCATTCCACCCTAAAATTCTATACCGAGCTTTCACTAGAAATATATGTATGTCATCATAATTCAAGAACGAAAATTGGGTTAAATACCAAACTTTATATTTATATTTAGCATCTTCCAAGAGTAGGACACACTATGATTCTCCATGAACTAACATTTACATGAATACATTTTCAAACAGTTTTATTTTCTCAAAAATTGATGTAACAATTTTAATTAAAATGCCGTAAATTAAAGAAATTTCCTGGGAATAGCCTCTGGATGACTTTTTCATAACTGGTAATCCATGAGAATCACACAAACGTACTGCAAAATAAATAATACATTTAAAAAAAAAATTTTTAATTACTTTATTGGCATTTAGATATTGTCCATACAGCGAAAGTCGATAATAACAATAACACCTAACAATGGAGTATAAATTTACAAAGAACACTTACATGTAGTCTTCAAACATTTACATAAACAGGGCATTTACATTTAAATGTAGAAGTCATCAAAATACACAAATGCCATTTTGTTGTGCAGCTAACCATTTCCGAAATATTGTTTGTTATAGGTTTAATGTGTCCAATGTTCTTTTCTCAAATGGGAGTCATCCTAGTCAAGCAAAGAAAACGGAATTTCAGTGCCATCACATAACGACTGGCTTTTAAAAGATTCGCCTATCTCTTTAGCGTATTGTATTTGCTTATTCCCCTCGTACGAGGAAATAATATCGCAATAAAAGTATTACTGTTAATGTTTTCCTTGAAAGCATGAACTAGATAGACGAATAAGCTTCTGTAGGAATAACTTGCTGTAATATAAGTAGAGAAATTTAATATTTATAAGTTTTTATGAATTTGTCAATACAATCAACAAAACTTAAGCTCTAGATTATCTTGATGAAGCTAACATCGTATTACTACAGAAAAAGTGTTAGCATTGTAATGTTTACATTGAACCTTGTTAAAAATACAACTAAGGGTGTACAAGTGTTGAGAGTAATTAGTTTACATAAAAAAATCTGAACTACGCGAGTCACTAACTTCTTAAAGGTGTATTTATGTGTGTGTTTTTATTAGCGTTAATATCGCCCTTTTCTACTTCCCTTAACTCATAATAATTGTAAGCTTTATTATCTCTTCCTCTCACGCACATGTTTTAAGTCGTAATTTTCTTGGTTATGTTACAACTCTTGTTGATTATCTCTTTTGTATCTATGTTATAATTGCACTTTATTTCTCCATAAATTTGTACATAAGTACGTCGTATTCTTGGACATTCTGTATAGGGTTTTATAGCTCCCTCCAGCTAGTGTTGCTAAGTGTGCGAATTTGGGAACATTTTACAGGACACTGGGAGTGCAATTTCAATTTTCTCTAATACAGATTTTTCTTAAAATTTTACTGTAGTTGTATTGCTGTTATGTTAATATGAATATCATTCAAATTAGTTCATAAATTTTGTTATTTAAATATATTTAATAATCAACATAAACCATGAGCAACAATTAAAACAAAACTTATATAAAATCCCCAAATATTTAATGTCATTAAACCCCCAATAAATGGTTTACATTTTCCAAATTAGAGACTTGAACCACACTGAAAAACTTTAAATGGTAATATTTAAATAAAAATCATTATTTCTCACTTAATCAAAGTGCTATCGAATGAGCAGAGATGCAAGTACAGAATTTCGAATATTAGCTGATTTTTATAACTTCATTTAGAGTGCATGTCCATTTTTTACACTTGTTGAAATGGTGTAGTTCATAAATTTTAATAATGCAATATTGTAGTTTTATAGTTTTTTTTTAAACAGTTAGAAATTTAAATCTCCCAACTTATTAATTTATTTCATAACATATATTTGTTGAAAAATTAATATCAGTGTCAAGATAAGTTTGTGCTTTTAATATTACAATATAACTTTCTGAACATACTAGAACATTTTAGTTGCAAATGAGTAGCCTGGGATATTTTGAAGGAGTGAAATTGCAGTTTGGCGAAAAACGTTTTATGAAATAGCACTAGGAAACCGCTGCATTCCACCTTGAGTATTTATTTAAATGGATGCGGAGCCAGAAGCAAAGGGGGGGGGGGGCAGCTAAATGTTGATATCTATGGATGCCCAAAGGTTCCAACAACTATTTGATATAGAAGTTAGAGCATGTTAACGTCAACTGCGACCAAGTACTGATCTATTGTGACACCCTCCCGGGGCGAAGGAATGAAAGGCGGGGAATCCGCAAGCCAGCACACATAATTCGGTGGAGTTAAGCGCAGAGACGTACAGAAGTCCCTAACCGTTACTAGATTGCAGCCCTGGCGTGCCACAAAGGCTATACAGGCGCCTGGCGGACCCAGGAAAACCGCGGAAAAAACCCAGGGCCAGAGTGCGCGGTCAAGGGTATCGAACCCGGACCTCCCGAATGCCAGTCCCAGGCGAAACGCCTGAGCCGTCTGGCGCGGTATTATTTGGTATAAGAAAGATATTTTTATATTTTTTTACCGAATTACCCCATTATCTCCTAAGGAGCTCTGTAAAGGTTAGTTAGAGAAACAACAAATACGTACATCTGCAACTGTAAATGCACATTTTATTAACTTATTATGTTTATTTTAAAAATCTTACATAAACACTCACATATCTTACTCTACTCAAAATAGATTCACACATATAAGTTTTATATCAGAGTACTGGTATTTATATAAAAAGTGATAATTCTATCCACGTTACAATATTCGTTAGGTATATATTTATTTATTTAGAATAGTTTTAAAACCAAGTAAATGCTTAGTCACTTAGGTTTTAAGTGCTTTAATCTTGATAAGGAGATCATACAATGGAAAAAAAGAAATCTGATGTGTTATATTCACATGACTATCTCTAGCTTCTGTTTATTAATGGGTATTTAAATCATTCTCCAAATGTTTCACTTTCCTTCATTTTATTTCTTTACAAAAATAGCAATATTACAACTTTTGTTACAGATAAGAGAGAATTTCGATAACCAAATATTTAAGAACTTAGGAAGTTTAAAATAAAATATTATGTTTGAAAATAAATTTAATTATAAGAATTTCTTTCCTTTGAAGTTTTAAAAATATGGCTTAATTTTGGTTTACAAGGACAATGCTTTATTTAAAGCTTTTATGTCAATAATATTATATTTTGTATATTTTGTGGTTTATTAGTATTTTCTTCTCAGTGTAGACATTTCTATTATAAAGTTCATACTATTTTCATGCAATCGCGAGAAACAATTGAATATCAGAAGTAATTAAAATTATTCAAAAGTATTGAAAAATTCTAACCATTAGTAACGCATACCTCAGAAATAGCTTATGCCACAAAAAGCTATTTAGAATACATTTTGTGTTTTAAAGGGATAAGAGATACACATTTTTGTTATTGTTGTTGTTCAGTAAGTTTTCATCTAACGCTTCACACCGAATAGTTTTACAAAATTACACAAAACTGCTTCCGAATGAAGATGTCTCAGGCTGTTCTTAGAAAATTCAAGATATACATTTCATTTTTAATGTAAATATCATCAATATATTGTATTTTAATCGAAATCTTTAGCATTTTTGAAAAAGTAAAAAATGTATATAAATTAATATTCCCTATATAAGGCAGTCTGAAGTGAGGGCTTTTCTGGATACCTGATCTTCATGTAGCATCTATGGAACAACTATACAGATAAATATAAAGTTACCACACAAAACATGTATTTCCTTAAAACACTCAATTTGTCACATATTTGATTTTTAAGTAGAACTAACCATTTCCAAGATATTTCCTGTTATTGGTTTCAATTTCAAAATATTTGAACCTTTCTCCAACGGGGAACCCTCATCACTTTTCTTCTCTCTTTTGTTTTACTTCTGACCATGGAAAGACAATGGAACTTCTATGACAATCACAGAGTTTTTAAAAGCTTTGACTGTTGTTGTGTTCTCTTATTTCCTACTACTTATAAGGCACTAAGTAATAAGACAATTTTTTTAATGCTTATCTTGAAGATCATGAGGTAGAAATTAATAATAATTAATCTTTTGCAAGATTAGTTTATTTGCAGAACAGATCAAGTCATGTAAATGGAGCACATAGATTTTTCCCCTCCTCTAATGGTTTACTAGGAAAATGGAAGTAAACAAAATGCTCTCGGAGTGAAACGCACATAATAGGGTATTCGGAGAAAATTCAAAATATGCCTACATTATTTTTCATACAATTATCTCATACGGTATTTAAATCACAGCCTTCAAACTACTTTTGAGGAGGAAAAAAATATATGTAAACGTTAAATAGGAGAGGAGGTATTTTGTTCAAGATCTCCTCGCATTTTTGGAGGCTGTTGGCTTAAGCACCAAGATTTTGCTTCATGCTGCTCTCTCTCTCTCCCTCCCTCCCTCTCGCCCCCTCGCCCCTCTCCCCCTCCCTCTCTTTTTCGTCCTGTTTCTCTCCCTCTCAGACTAGCACACATACAAGTATAGACCCACTTAGATGTATGTCTAAAATGCTTTGTTGGTTTGATGGGCCCTAAAACTTTTATTTCTGGTGAAATATTAATATCTAATTTTTGGGTGAAACAGAATACCTCCTTTGTAGATGTAGTTAAACTATCCGTAACTATTAAACATATTTGCATTTTGAAAATTAATTTAATATGAACTGCATTTTGTCTTACGCAAGTCTAAATCTATTTTAGGTAGACTCTGCTACGCCCTGCGTTAAGTTCTTTTGGTGCGGTCTGACAACTTGAGTGCCAGTTCATGTTTCACATCCTGAATTTTGTATAATTTACTGCTTTACATAGTTTTCCACTTCTTTTGATCTGCTAGATTGCCCTTAATCTGCCTTGGAACCGGTACCCACAAATATTTCCACAAACTTCCGTAAACCAAACAGTTTAGAATTCTCTCCAGGATCATGATACCAAATAACACAGGTCAACTCTAACTGGATCATAAATCCCTACTAATCGCATACGTGTATCATAGAACTCATGGAGAAACAAAAGAAGTGTAGTTTTTCATGACAGTTTTACATGCAGGTCTCTGGCCTATTATTTTCTGTTTAGTTTAGAATATGAAAATATCATTGATATCAATGTTTTATCTATACTTATTCCTTGACATTATCGGAATTAATGTCAAATTAAATTAATAACCATTTTAAAGAAATTTGTGGGAAATAGAGATATAATTGCGATAAATAATATAATTTATTAAAACCTATGAATAACAATAAATGTATAAGTTAGGAGAATTTTATTACTAGATAAGAGACATTAGTAATGGGAAGTTATGTTGCAAGAAGCAATTAGCTCGAAGTCATAGTATAGAAGGTAATTAAGTTTCAGAAATCCTAGTAAATATTTGCCTTCTTCGAATTAGTGGGTTTTCACAAACTTAAGGACCGCTCAAAGGCATTTCAAAGAATTAGCAAAGTTGAATAATACTCAGAATTAGCAAGTGAGAGAGTGAAGAGTGTATCTCAGATACTAATAAGAAGTGTACAGTTTGGCAACTTAGAACATGGGAACTACAGTGGGACTGTCAGTCTTAGGCGGATTTAAGTTAATGTGAGCGCAAATATAGTCACTACGGAAATATAGTCGCTTTGCCACCTCTTGCACTTCAAGTGACATATTCTCGCGTTTCAAAGCGCTAGGCTCATCACTCATTTAGCGATGATTGCAAAGTTCCTTTATAACATTTTAGCGAGTTACTGTAACCTGGACCCTTTACTTTACGACGGAAACAAATTTTCCTACGACGTTAAGTTCTTAATACTCTGAAGTTCGCAGATTTAATATACACAGCTATAATTCTAATCATAGATTCAGAAATAGTATAGTGACCATTCATCTTAAAAGCAGTCAGCAACGCATTCCAAACAGATCAGATGTTAGTTTCCATTAAACATTCTCAGAAAATGTATATATATATATATATATATATATATATATATATATATATATATGTGTGTGTGTGTGTGTGTGTGTGTTACTGAACAGTTCTGGGGGTTTTGGTCAGAACATGTCTCCAAGACGAAATACTTAGGAAAGGCATTGTTTGAATCTATACTAACAATAAAAGGAGAGAAAAGACTGAGCGTGTTTGTATATGTGTAGATTAATTATGAAGCATTTGGCAGCTGAAATGGCGGGGGGAAGCGGTGAACCTGGAGAAAATCCTCTCAGTTGCTGCCACAGATACTACATATGGTGCCCTGAGATCGAAACGGAGCACCTAAGCGAGAGACGAGCGGTCTAACCACTCGGCCACGGTGGCGCTTTTACGATCTTTCACCATTCCAAATAACAAACAACAAACTTCTAGAAGTAATTAGTATAAATGCTAAAAGACCAGCGTTTCCATGGCAGCTGAAGGAGTGGAAAGACTTAATGGAAGACCAAGAATTAAAAAACCAAGAATTGACAAAACTGCTCATTACACTAAGAATAAACGGGTGAGTAATTACATTTCCTACAAGGGTTTTCAAAAATTTAACAACGTTATACGATTTTAAAATGTTTTTACTGCTGTATAATTAAAACCAGACATGAAAATAAATAGATTAGCTCATTTGAATTGATTCTTTAATACAAAAAGCAACCTGAAGGAGTAGAGAGTAGAATAAATTGAAATATCGAGAGCCATTAAACGAGTATATAATGCTGAACCTAATGCATATCCCAAATTGGTCTTCAGTTATAAACCAGTTTGAAAAGCTACAAGCACACCTATTAACAGATGAAGCGATTACCTGAAAGTTAAGAAACAAACTTCTAACCTACCAAGTATCCATTAGGTGCCAACAAACAAATTCAGTAAACTAAAAAGTAAGGACTAAGACTGATCAAAGCAACATGAAATATTAGTCAAATTTCAAACTGACACCTGTAAATTATACAGACATTATATTCTCTGCTCCTGTGCAACATACCTTTTAACTGTTGGGGCATTTATATAATTACTTTCTCTAGTGCGCATGGACAGTGTGCATAGTAAGTAGAAAAGGTATTGTATTCCACCCACAAATTCGATATCGATATTTCACCTGAAATACGTGTTTTGAGGACCACTGAATTAAAAAAAAACATAAAAAATGTCAGAGAAGTATTACTAATCGTTTTCCTCCATTTTTGTGATTGCTTTTAGAATTTTTTTGGAATAAATTAAGATTTTTGTGTTTTAATTACTAAATTAAGTGTGTGTATGTGTGTGAACGTGTGTAGACTGCAAAACTCAAAAGGCCATTAAATACCAAGCTTGGTATGTAAGATAAGTATGTTCAAAGGATGGGTCACGCAGATTTTTAGAAAAATTCCCCAACTCCAAACTACCCTTCACCTGAAACATTTTTCGAAATTCTCGATTTTCTCAAAAATGGTTCTAACGATTTTGATTAAAATTCCGCATATTAAGAATGTTTACACGTCAAATATAATGTATATCCTGAATTTCTTGGGAATAGCCCCTCAAGGCCTCTTCATATTGGATGGCTTTTGCATAACTGATAAACCGTAAGAGCTGGACAAAACTTAACACACAAAAAATGTAGATCTCGTTAAAACACACACTTTTTGTAATATACTTCTTTTGTGTGGAGTTAAACATTTCCTAGCTATTTTTACTCCACCCAAAAATTCGATACCGAGATTTTACCGGAAATATATGTTTTAGGGTCCCCTGTATCCAAAAAAGCATTTTCAGAAAAAGGTCCTTGTGTGTGTGTCCGTGTGTCTGTGAACACGATAGTTCAAAAACGAAAAGTCGGTAAAATACCAAAGTTGGTATTTAAGTTGGATATCTTATAGGGATGCTACACGAAGATTTTGAGAAAAATCCCCCCATCCCCAACTACCCTTTACATGGAACTTTTTTCGAAAATTTTGATTTTATCAAAAATGGCTCAAACGATTTTGATTAAAATTGCGTATATTAAAGATATTTACACGACAAACAAAATGTATATCTTGAATTTTCTGGGAATAACCTCTGGAGACTACTTTATTCTGGATGAATTTTACGGAATTTTGCATAACTGCTAAACCGTAAGAGATGGACGAAAACTTACAACACCAGAAATGTAAAGCACCTTAAAGCACACAATTTATTTTATATACATTTTTTTCGTGGAGTTGATCGTTTTTGAGATACTTCTTGTTTTTTGGTTTCAGCTTTAAAAAACATACTTTTCTCTACAGGAATTTAAAAATTCCAGTCCAAAAGAGAAAAATTCTCCTTAATAAATTTACAATCTATCACCTATAATCTACAAACAAAGGAACTTCATTCACATAGCAACCAACTTTTGACTGTCACTTTAACCAATAGAACTCCCTTATTTCGCTTCTACCTACAAGGAAGCAAATAATAGGACTATTTCTGCTGATTTTTTCTGGATTATAATGAAGTAAATAGAAGCATAAACTTTTAACCATAATTTGTTGCAGAGATATAGAGAAAGTCATGTGATTGGAACACATCAGATTTTTTGTAAGTATTTTTAAAATATTTTACACTTTCTCACTTTTTTCACTCCTGTTTCTTTTGCTTTACATCTGACCATCCAAGACAATCGACGATAGTGTATTCCCTTCTACTCACAACGAAACAAGTAATAAGATTATTTCTGCTAACGCTTATCTGATTATCATGAGCTAGATAGAAGAATACGCTAGTGTAAGAATGGTTTGTTACAGAATAGGTAGAGAAAGTCATATGATTGGAACATACAAGACATTTAGTAATGTATAAAGAAATGACTAAGGTGTATGTTACTGTAGTGTTGTGTGTGAAATGTTGTAAGAATAATGTGACGCAGCGACAATGAGGAAAATAATGGAAACATTTTTATTGAGGTTATTTACAAGAAAGAAGACTGAAATCAGTACGAAGTTGGAGTGGGAGGAAAACTGGAACTGATCAGGAAAAGGAAAATATATGAATGAGAAGTAGCTTGCTACCGACTCACGTTCAAAGTGTTTATTTCCAGTCGTAGTGTTTTGCCACACTCGACGTTACTCTCATGATATTTAGTTTGTTCAACTTTTATTTCGCGATATTTACCTCAGATAAAACACCAATGAGTAGTGCAATTGTGGGAACTTACACCGTTTGTGATATTGCAGAATCGAATAGTTTTGCAATGAATGTACCCTTGTAAATGATATTGCTTTCACCCGATAGCTAGGTTAGGGTGATCCTAATCAAGCTGCTCATTTAGGGGAGAGATCCGGAGGTATAAATGACACCTAAGTTACGAGAAATAATGAGGTTACTAGTTATTATTGCTCCATTCACATGATTTTCTCTACCTGTTCTGTAAACAAACTATTCTTACAAAATATTAAGCTTCGATCTAATTCATGTTAATCGAGATAAACATTAGCAGTAACGGTCTTATTACTTTGTTCCTTTATAAGTAGAAGGAAAATAAAAGAATAAATTAGGCTAAAGCAACGGTCAAAAGCTGGCGCCCTGTTAAAAATCTCTTCTCCTTGCATTACCAGGTTGAATAACGACTTCCCATTTGAGAAAATGTGCCGACAGGAGTTTGTTCGTGTTAATGAAACAAGCATAATGTGCCAGATAAACATTATTTATGATAGCATCAGTGTGTTTGCATCGGCTTATAAAATCAAATATATATTCTATCGAGAATGGTAGAACATCTAACTCTCATCATTTAATTTAAATTATTACCGTTTTGTGAGCCTTTCCTGTAACATTTAATTACCTTTTATTTTCTCTACTCGCACTATACACCTAGTGTATAGAGAAGGCATTGCATTCCACAAAAAATCTCGATACCGAGATTTTTCACCGTAAATACAGTTTTAGAGTTTCCTGTATAAAAATTCATGTTTACGTTCTCTAACCCATGTGTACGCACAATGTACATAGTAGCAAGAGAAAGTAGTGTATTCTACCAGAAATGTAATGTAGAGATTTCGCCGGAAATATATGTTTTGAGGTGCAGCATAGCAGGTGGTGGGCAGCATAGCTAAACATGAAAAATCTAAACTTGACTTTTGTGTATAGTATCTTCTATGTATGCGACACGTAGATTTTCAAGAAAATCCGCCTACCACAAACTACCCTTTACATGGATCATTTTTTGAAACTTTTGTTTTTCTCAAAAATGCCTCTTAAAGGTATATTAAAGATATTTACATCACAAATAAAATTTATATGTTGATTTTTTGGGAATAGCTTTTGAAGACTTCGTTTTTTCTGGAAGACTCTTGCAAAATTTTGCAAAATTTAAACCGTAAGCGATAGATTAAAACTTAAGACAAATGTGTAGTTATAACACACAATTTATGTCATATACGTTTTTCTTGTAGAGTGTACCGTTTTAGAAATATTTCTAATAATTGGTTTGAATTTAACTGCCCAAATTTTCTCAAACGTGCCGAACCTAAATTGTTTTACATAGCAAAAAGCTTTTAAAGGATTTGACTAACGTTTTAGACTAGTGTATTCCCTTATTGCTCTTCTACTTACAAGGAAGCAAGTAATAAGACTAATCTGCTAATGGTTTATCTAGATTAGCATGAAGTAAAAATAATATTTTATAAGAATAGTTTGTGTATGAGACAGCTGGAGAAAGTTATGTGAATGGAATACTTCAGATTTTAGCAGAAGGTACGTGTATGTGTGTTTATGAACACGATAACTCAAAAAGGAAAAGTCGGTAAAATACCAAAGTTTAGCACTTTCAAAAATGCGACACGAAGATTTTGAGAAAAATCCCCCCACGCCAAACTACCCTTTATATGGAAAAACTTTCGAAAGATTTTATTTTCTCAAAAATGGTCTAAGGATTTTGATTCAAGTACCGTATATTGAACACATTTACATCACAAATAAAATGTATAGCAGGAATTTTCTGGAAATAGCATCTGAACAGCTTTTTATTCTGGATGAATTTTACTGAATTTTGCATAACTGGTAAACCGTAAGAGAGATACAAAACTTGTTATACAAAAAATGAAGATCTCCTTAGAATACACAATTTATGTCATATTTAATTTTTTCGTGGAATCGACCATGTCCAGTATATTTCTTGTTGTTGGTTTTATTTTTAAAATACTTAAAAAAAACTTTTCTCACACGGGAATTTGTCAACTCCTAATCATTCAAAGAAATGGATTTCAATCACATGACAACCGACTTTTATAAATTTTGACTATTGCTTTAATCTAGTATATTCCGTTATTTCCCTTATACTTACAAGGAAGTAAGATATTAAGATAATTTCTGCTCTGTTTATCTCGATTAGCATGGAGTAGATAGAACAATAAGATTTTCAAAAATAATTTGTTATGGAGACGCAGAGAAAGTCAAGTGAATGGATACATCAGGTTGTTTTTATACCCTGACACGAGGGATACGGCAGTATATCCATTATTTTCTGGAATGCGGATGTTTCAAGTTGCTCATCACCCAACTGTTCAACTGCATCATTTATTGTTAGTGTTTTTTGTACAACAAGCTAATTTAGCAAACAATATGACGGATAAGCCTAAGTTATGAGAGGCATTCCTCTTGTTTGAAAATATTGATTCCTGTTTTGTCAATTTGTTTTTTTAATGGTAATGTTTAACACCCGCTATTACTACTTGCGGCCCCGTAGGCGCTGACACTGGTGATACATGGAGAGAAGATGGAGTACCGGTGGAATGCGATGGCGGGGGAAACCGGAGAAAACCGGCCCCTGCGCCGCTTTATTCACCACAGATTTCACATGGGATAGCTTGGGATCGAACCCGGGCCGTTTAGGTGAGAGGCGAGTGGTCTAACCACTCGGCCACGGCCTGTCAGTTTGTCATGTATTTTGTTCATTTGGAAGATTTATCTGAAATACGAGGGGCATTCAAAAAGTCGTTAGAAAATCCAAGAAATTACACTCTTAGCATCGAAAAAACTTTTATTCAGTAACCGTCGTCTCTTACTAGATGGCAAGTAAAGTTTCAGCTATATCCATCACGTGGTTTTGTAGCCATAGATGATGGAATTAACAATCGTATGCTTCTTTAGAAAGATTGGGGATGGGGGAGGAAAGAGTTTCGAGCGGTAATTAAACACTTCTTTTTAAAAGGCTTAACACCGAAAGAGAGAAAAACGGAGTTGGATGAAGTTCATGGCATTTGTGCTCCTGCGTTTGCAATACTTTACAATTGGATAAATGAATTTAAACGTGGCCGTACATCCACAAATGATAAACATCGTTCTGGTTGTCCAGTCGAAGTTACTTCCGTCGAAATGATTGACAAAATCTAGATATGGTTTTGAGTGATCAAAAGTTCGCGAAATAGCAGAGGCCACAGGCATATCAAGGTACAGTGCTCTCAATTTTTCACCAAAAATTAGGTCTGACAAAGTTCTCGGCAAAATGAGTGCGACGTTTGCTCTCAATGGAGAATAAACGCAACCGTGTGATCGATTCGGAAGCTGGTTTGGCACTTTTACGTCGCAACCCTGACGAATTTCTGCATCAATACATAGCTGTGGATGCAACATATCCATATTACTACACTTCAGAGATGAAAATACAATGGAAACAGTGTTTTTTAAGATGAACCGGCTCCGGAAGGCAAAGGTGTGAAATTTGCAGACAAGGCAATACCCTCGGTTTTTTGGTATGCTCGCAGAATCATCTACGTTGGTTACTTGCAGGAAAGAAGAACGATAAGTGGAGAGTATTATGCATCGTAATTGAACCGGTTGAGTGGAGAAAAAAAAAATTGCCCTCACCAGGCAAAGAAAAAGATTCTCTTCCATCAAGTCAATGCATACCTGCGCAGTTTCGATGCGAAAATTCTATAATTAAGGTTCTAATTACTACAATAACCACCATATTCACCAGATTTGGCCCCCAGTGTGTTTTTTATTTTTAAACTTGAAAAGGTGGCTCGGTGGAAAACGGTCACGTCTCACGAACAGGTCATCTTATAAACAGATGCCTATTTTGAGGACCTTTCCAAATCCTAGTTAAAACAGTTGGGAAAAGTTCAGGGAGATTATGTTGAAAAATTAAAAAAAAATTAATTTGTTGTTCTATCTTTTTCTTAAGACTTATTGAATGCCCCTCTTACAGATCAATTTAGTTATTATTCTGGAAAAAAAAGGCGCATTTACTATGGTATACTTCGACACCATCTTTGTAGGACGATAGTCACCAAAGTTATTACATGTATAATAAACATGGAAGTAGAACTGCAGTTCTGCTAATCGGCAGTTTCTGCTAATGTTCTTTCTATTCCAAATAATATTTATGAGCTATTAAAACACAATATTGACCATTATTGATTATCAAGTGTAAAGTTGGTGTTGAACTTTCTTTAACGCGTGTTTTAATTAACATTAATGAAGTTACACGAAAAAGGCCATTTAAATTCTCATTAATACCTCGAATGAGTTGGTTTAATGAACCCTAAACATACTTTTCAACGCTTCAAAAAACACTGGGTACTAAAAGTGAAGGCAATAACTGTGCTTTCTGATCCGACCTCGTGATGTAGGAGAGAGAGAGAGGGGGGGGGGAGCGAGGGAGGGTGGGAGCAGTAACAAAAAGTAATATAAACACTGAACTTCATATAATTTATTTGCTTTTCTAAAAATTCTTCCACTTGAAATACATTTTTACTGGTAAATTATTCGCGCTTAATTTTGTAAAAAATCTTATGTGTTCCATTCACCTGAGTTTCTCTACATCTCTGTAATAAATTATTGTTAATAAGCTTCTTCTTCTTCTAGCTATTTCATGATAATCGAGAGAAACAAGAGCAGAAATGGTATTATTACTTAATTGCTTATAAGGGAATACACTAGGCTAAACCGTCAGTCAAATGTTTTAAAATGTGGTTGTTATGGGATTGAAATCCGTTGAAATGAGTTGACAAGTTCCCGTATGAGAAAAGTATTTTAAAACTGAAAGTGAAACTAGAAAATGCCCAACTTCACGAAAAAAACGGTTATGATATAAATTGTGTGTTTTAAGGAGATCTACAATTTTTGTGTAGTAAGGTTTTGTCTATTTCTTTACCAGAATAAAGAGGTCTCAGACATTTTTCCCAGAAAAATCAAGAAATATATTTTATTTGTCATTTAAATATCTTAAATATAAGAGGTTTTAATCAAAATCGTTAAAGCCATTTTTGAGAAAACCAAAGTTTTCTAAATTTTTTCCATGTAAGGGGAATTTTCTTGGACATCAACAGAATTTAAGAAGTTAAACAAATGTTTTGTTGTTAGTTTTCGTGTCCGTAAATCGGTTGCTATGAGAAACAATATCGTATAACGAAACATGTGGAACATGCACAAGTTTTATACTGTTAAATACCTTAATTTTTATTGACAACCTGAAAAATCAGTTTTATTACGTTTTCAAATAATCACATTAAATCTAAGCAGCACAGTGCGGAGGAGGGAAGTGGAGTGATGACGATGTAGAGGAGGGAAGGAAAGTGAGCGATAAAAAAGGAGAGTAGTTATAGACGAGGGATAAACCGATGAGAGGGAGGAAGAAGAAGAAGAAGAAGAAGAAGAAGACAATCTCCGCGTTTAACGCTTCTATATTCTTTATATTTATATAAAATTAGACGACACATGTATTATGCCTCTTATCCAAATTGTCTAAAAACGCAATTCTTTTCAATATTAACTTCTACGCCCAACACCTTTAACATGAGGGAGTTATGGATTCTGTTAGGTTTAATGTGATGCATCTAAGAAATTTGGAAAATCTACAACATTTAATTATTGAAATTTGTCTAACTTCTATAATTAGTTACATAATAATTTTTATTGTGTATACTCATTGTTCTAATAAAACGTAGTTTTAAAACTATTCAAATAAATATTTTGCACCAAATGGGTTTACAAAATATAATCGATAATATTATATTATTTTATAATAGGTCTAATTAGAGTAGAAAAATTATTATTTTTGATACTCTCCAAAACTCTTCAGTTTTTAAAATATCATAATTAATTTCTCAAAATTGGAGCCTTGAGTATGTGACCATTTTTTTTTTAATATGCTTTTGAGAGACACTTTAAAAGTGTTGAAACACATTAGTGAAAAATTGCGTCGCTGGAACATTTTGAGTGTGGAAAAGTGTTAGAAATAGTTATGCAAGAAAATAAGGTTTACAAATTGGGCATGACTATTAATAAGCATGTGCTTACCCATTTATAGCTTCAGTTCATTTGGTATCTACCAGAAGCACTATTTATATTTTGAGTCTAATAATAAACAAACAGCAATTTAACATTGAAAATTGCTTTATTGTTTGTCGAATTCTTCTCCTTTATGATCAACACACTTCTGCATGCGTTCGAACCATTTGTCATAGCATTTTTTCCAATTTGCTTGAAACACCTGCAGAACATGATTTCTGATGACTTCTTTTGTCGACGAAAACCATCCACGTATTTTATTCTTGGTGTTCGGGAGTAAAAAGAAGTTATTGTCAAATCAGGACTGTATGGCGGATGATCATCAATTCAATTTTTTGACTGTTTGACGCATTGTCTTGATGAACTATCTGATTTCACTTGTTTGTTTTCCTTAATTCACCGAAGACTTCCGGCAAACAAAAGGTTGTGTAGTATTCAGAATTGACGCCTCTAAGAGCACTGTTACCACATTACCAGTTTTTATGAAAAAAAAAAAAAAAAAAAAAAGGCGACCATTTGTTTGGAAGTGCTTTGAGTGCAAACAACTTTTGTTGAATTTCATTAATCTTGAAACACCCATACAGTCGACTGTTCTATAACTTCCGGCTCCGGATCTATACATAGGTCAATGATCCGTTATCTGCTACAATCTTATATACATATTTTGAAGCACCACCATTGTATGTCGTGAGCATATTTTGCGTGCACCAATCGACACGAGAATCCTTTTCAGATTGTGTGAAATTGTGTGGGGTTCATTGAGAGCAAACCATTTTCATGGTTAAATAGTCATGCAATATTTTATATATGATGATGGAGCTAATGCCTAGGGTTGCCTCTATCTCACAGTATGTGGCATGTTCTTGCACCATCAGTTTATACTCAGCATTAGTGTTTTCTGACACAACTGATTTTGGTCGACCTTCACGAATTTCGTCAGTGAGCGAACGGCGGCCACGGTTAAACTCGTTATACCAGCGTTTCACAGTGGCAAAAGATTGAGCTTCATCTCCCAAAGTAAATGTTAGTTGATCAGTGCTCTCTTATTTGGATAATCTACATCGAAAATCATAATAAATCATTGCACGAAAATTTTCAGGAGTTAATTCTATCTTTTCGCTGAGACACAATTTGAAACCACTGTAAACAATACAAATAGCGTTCTATTGACAAAATATCTGAAGTAGGTTAAGAACATTATCAAAATATCCAGTAAGAACACTAGACATTTTGATATTGTTCTTAATCTACTTCAGATATTTTGTCAATAGAGTGGCCAACAATTAGTGTTGCCAATGCTCAAAATATAAATAGTAGCCCTCATAAGTGCACCAAACGGGGGGGGGGGGAATATTTTTTTAGAGTTTAGAATTTATATCATACATGTATTACCTTAATATAAAATGTTCCAGTAATGTCGATTAAATTTATTCCCTTATCTAAGATGTATTTTATTCACCGCTTGACGTCGCTATATCGAGAAACTTTACTAACTGAATCGCATGTCTGTTTATTCGTAAGTTAGTGCTAATGGGATCAAAATAATGCTGCTCACATTCTCTAACATACACGAAAATCTGCACATATTTCCTGGACAACTGGTATGAATGAAAATGTTAAAATTCTCTTTCACTCCTGTGGTCTTTATTAAAACTTATTACTGATACCCTGAAGTAATAAACACAAAGCTAAATACAATTATTTGAAAGGATTTTCCTTCATGCCAGGGGTATAAAAATAAACAATTAAATGCTACAGTTAGAGGAGAGGCTCACAAAACGGCATTAATAAAATTAAATGATGAGAGATAGGCGGTAAAGGATTCTCGCGTTATAAATGTGCCGGCAGGCGTTTTTACGTGTTATTGATACAAGCATAATGTGCTAGAAAAACATCCTTTATGATAGCATCAGTGTGTTTGCATCAGTTTATAAAATCAAATATATCTTTTTTTATCGGGGATGGTAAAACGCTCTATTGTTTACAGATACGCCAAGGATAAACCTTTGAGGTAAACCTTCTTGACAAACATATGAAGTATTTATTAGGTGGAAAGCAATGAGTTTTTTACTAAACCGTGAAGAGTTACTCCATAACTATATCAATTTTGCTTAGGTAAATGATTCATCTTCTACTTTTTTATTTTCTCTATGATGTTTAAAAAGAAGAAGAAGTATCTTATTCCACTCAAAAATTAAATACCAAGATTTCACCGGAACAAACAAACAAAACAAAAAGTAAATGTATCTAGGAAAAGCTCCGTGCGCGTGTGTCTCTGTGAGCAAAATAACTTAAAAGCGAAAATTTGGTTAAATAGCAAACTTCATATTTAGCATCTTCCAAGGATGCGACGGTAAGCTATTAAAAAAAAAAAAAAACCAAAGAAAATCTGATGTGTTCCATTCACATGCCTTTCTTTATATCCCTGTAACAGATTGTTGTCAAAAAGCTTATGCTTCTATTTACTTCATGCTAATCGAGAAAAAATTAGCAGAAATAGTCTTATTACTTGCTTCCTTGTAAGTAGAAGCGAAATAAGGGAGTACCATAGGTTAAAGAGATAGTCAAAATCTGGTTGCTATTGGCTGAAGTTCGTTTGTTTGTATGGACAGGAGTTGACACATTCCTGTATAAGAAAAGCATAAGTGTTTCAAAGCTGAAACAAAAAACAGGAATATCTAAAAAAACGATCAACTCCACGAAAAAAAATGTACATTACATAAATTGTGTTTTAACGTGCTCTACATTTTCTGTGTGATAAGTTTTTTGTCCATCTCTTACGGTTTAGCAGTTATTCAAAATTCCGCAAAATTCACCCAGAATAAAGTAGTCTTCAGAGGCTGCTTCCAGAAAATTCGAGATATACATTTTATTTGTCAGGTAAATATGTTTAATATACTATATCGTTAGAGCTATTTTTAAGAAAATCAAAATTTTCGAAAAAAGTTCCAAGTAAAGGGTAGATTGTGGTGGAGGGATTTTTTTGAAAATCTTCGAGTCGCATCCTTGGGAGATACCACATTTAAATACCACGTTTGGTATTCAACGGCCTTTTCTATTTTGAGCTATGCTGTCCACACACACACACACACACACACACACACACACACACGCATGGACGTTTTTCTGAAAATGCTTTTTTTGGATTCAGGAGGACCTAAAACATGTATTTCCGGTGAAATCTCGGTATCGAATTTTTGTGTGCAATGCAATACCTTCTCTATACACTATGCACATAGTACGTGTAGAGAAAGTAAAAACCTTCCACCCCAAACTACCCATTGCTTGAGACACTTCTCGAAAATGTTGACTTCCCCACAAATTGCTTCAATGACTTTGATTAAAATACTAAAAGTTCAATGTGTTTTCATGAATAATGAAATTCTATGTTGATTTTCTGGGAATATTCTGGAGACTCTTAATTTTGAGGATAATTTCTGCCTAAATTTTAAACCGGGACAAAAACTTGGCGTACAAAAAATGTAGGTTTGGATAAAGTGCACCTTTTGTGTCAAATACATTTTTATGTGGAGCTAACCATATCAGAGATCATCCTGAATTGTAATAAAGGTTTGTAAGGTATAATTTCGTACCGATAGAAACGTAAAATATTTTCTGGCATTAACTATCACTGATATCTTCGTTGTTATTGGTTTGAGTTTTCAAATACTTTATACTTTCTTGAGTTGTTGATCACCATTGGCTTACTTGTTATGCAAATAGATCGCTTTTATAAGATTTGACTGTACGACGCGTTCGTAAATCATCAGGATCGTTCCGCGGCGGCTGGGTGAGGATTGACGTACCTTACGCCAGAGTAAATGACTGGCAAGTCATGGATACAGAACACTAACTACTGTACTAACCTACATTAGGCTCACCTTCATCACAACAGACATTGTAACTGACTTTCAACGCGAACACATTCCCCGAAAACATCTCATAAAATATCATGTTGACCTGTATTTCTTTCGTGATGTTGTCCTTCAAGGGGTACAAATTCTGTCACCATGCACACCTCCCAATTCATGCATAGAATTCCCAGAAACTCCAGGGTATAAATTTTCGAAAAATGTTCCACATAAAGGGTAATTGGGAGTTAGCGGGATTTTTCTGAAAATACTCTTGTCACATCTATGGAAGACTCTAAACTTAAGTACTAAGTTTGCTATTTAATCGACTTTTCGTTTTTGAGTTATGCTGTCCACAAATAGCGCGCTCATACACACCACACACACCTTGTTCTGAAATTTTTTGATTCAGGGTTCCCTTAAAAAGTGTTTCCGGTGTCGAATTTTTCGGTGAAACACAAAGCTTTGTCTACTATGTACATTGTACATACATACGTGCTAGAGAAAGAACGATCCTTCTTCCCCATGTATCTGGAATTTGAGGAGTCATAACGCTGACCACTCGAATAGAGGCAATCAAGGTTTTGTAAGCAACAACATGTGAAATAAATTATAGCAGAGTTCTGTTGCAAAAAGTAAATCAGCCGAGGTTTAACGCGTTGAAGTCTCTCGCATTCTGGAGACATCGGTTCTTGTTAGACCAGCCATCCTGACAATTTTTTATTCCTTTGTGATTTTTCGATGACAGTAGGTGAGCGCTTAGGTATACCTACTACTACGAGTTTTCTTGCTTCTCATTTTCTCTCTTTTCATTGAATAGCGTGTAAGGTTAGGCGTTCTCGGTGGTGGTGAGTAGCGTATGCGGTTGCTGTGTTTAGAGGAGAGAACTGTTTTTTCTCTGGCATGGAACCTTCTGCGCTAAACTGCACAGAATATTTATATCTTTGTTAAGATTTATTTTTAGTATATAATATATTATATAACATAATTTATTAGGATGGGCAGGGACGTATCGAAGCGATAACTGAAAGCTTACCGTTCCTGGCGGAGTTTTAATCGCAGACGTGGCTTCATGCCTTAACAACATCGGTTACCCGTATGGGAGTAAATGTGTAATGATTTATCTCGATTAACAAGAGTAAGCGTGGTTAAGAAGACATTTTTAAAGAGTGATCAGAAGAAGTCAATGAATGCAATGTATATTTCATTTTTATTCAAGACTTTAAGACGTGTAATTCCGGAGAATATTCAATATCTTTGAAATATTTTGCTTTAGAGACTACCAAACTATTTATTTAGACCGCAGAAGATTTCTTAAAACACTGCCTTTCAAAATTCCCTCTCAGTTGAATGGCAATGTTCAAAAAAAATCGTGCAGGTCAAACTGTATATCTTAAGATACATATTTTCACCTAACAACCCATTCTAATACATTGTTGCACAAGTTCTGAGTTATCGGAAACGTTTTTAATGACACCCACATCCAGCTCCTGACCAGTGGTTATGATTTAACTATCTTTGCGTCACATAGCGATATCGTTAAGAGTTAGAAAGTAAAGTTCCGCCCGTAAAGAGAAGTTGCGACTCTTGACTACTAGTTAGCCGTAACTATAAGCTTAGAAAATAACTTTGTATCATTGTACAAGCTATCAATTTCTTTTGCACCACAAACGTTTCTATAGTAACCAAACAAATTTCCTAATGTTACTAATGCAATTTTTACTATTTCTATAATATACATAGTGTGTAGATAGGTACTGTATTGCACCCAAAAATTTTATACCGAGATTTCATCGGAAATACATATTTTGAGACCCCTTGATTAAAAAAAAGCGCTTTTAGAAACATTTCCGTGTGTGTGTGTCTGTGGGCAGTCTAGCTCAACAAAAATTTGGTATTTAAATTGAGCATCTTCCGAGGATGCGACACGAAAATTTTCTAGAACCCCGCCCCTCTGAAGTTCCAACTATCCTTTACATGAAACTTTTTCGAAAAGTTTGATGTTCTCGAAAATGGCGCTAACGATTTTGATTAAAATATTTAGATTTTTTAAGACATTTTTATGACAAACTAAATGTATATAATGCATTTTCTGAAGACTCTTCATTCTTGATGACTTTTGTCTAACTGGCAAACCTCCACAAAGACAAAAATATACTTCACAAAAATGTAGATTTCATTAAAGCACACATTTAATGATATATACATTTTTTGTAGAGTTAACCATTTTCGATATATTCCGTATTATTGGTTACAAACTTTTCTTGAACGGGAAGACGTCTTTCTTCTCATTTCTCATTTGTTTACTCCTGCAAGCAAAGAGATGGAATTTTAATTGTTTCACATAGCGACAGGATTTTAAAGGACTTGCCCATCGCTTTAGCCTGTGCATTTCATATTTCCCTTCTAGTTACCTGGAAGCAAGAATTAAGACTAATTCGTTTATGTTTATCTTTATTACCATGGTGTAGATAACACATAAATCTTCTGAATAAAAGGTTTGTTTGCAAAACAGATAGAGAAGTCCTGTGAATGGAACACATCAATTATTTTTGTATATATTAAATTGAAATAACATTGTTTTTAAATGAAAGTGAGAGAATGTAGATTTTAGTGATGTTTGGATATGCTGACAATTTATTTGATTTTCACAGCAACGTTTGTTGGTAAGCAAACTTGTAAATACGTTTATAAAGCTATTTTTACTTTCTCTACACGTACTATGTACATAGTGTATAGAGAAGGTATTGCACCGATATTTCACCGGAAATATATGTTTTAGGGTCCCCTGTATGGAGAGAAAAAAAAAAAGGATTTTCACAAAAAGGTCCGCGCGCGCGCGTGCGTGTGTGTGTGTGTGTGTGTGTGTGTTCGTGAACACGATAACTCAAAAACTTGGTATTTAAGTTTAGTATCTTCCAGGGGTGCGACACAAAGCTTTTGTGAGAAATTCCCCCACCCCAAAATACCCTTTACATGGAACTTTTTTCGAAAATTTTGATTTTCTAAAAAATGGCTCTAACAAGTTTGGTTAAAATATCATATATTAAGGATATTTACCTGACAAATAAAATGCATATCTTGAATTTTCTGGGAATAGCCTCTGAAGACTACTTTATTAAGCACGAATTTTACGGAATTTGGCAAACAGCTAATCCGTAAGAGATGGAAAAGAACTTACCAAACAAAAAATGTAGAGCACTTTAAAACACACAATTTATGCTGTATGCATTTATTTCATGGAGTTGATAGTTTTTGAGATATTTCTTGTTTTTGGTTTCAACTTTAAAAACTTATACGTTTCTCCCACAGGACTTGGTCAACTCCTGTTCATAAAAACAAGGAACTTCAGTGACATAGCAACCAGCGTTTGACTGTACTTTAACCTATGGTACTCCCTTATTTCGTTTCTACTTACTAGGAAGCAAGTAATAAGACTATTTCTGCTAATTTTTTTTTTCGATTAGCATTAAATAAATAGGACAATAAGCTTTTTAGCAATAATTTGTTGTATAGAAAGTCATGTGAATGGAACACATCAGATTTTTTTAAAGTCAAACTTGTTGACTGTGCAAGTAGAGGTGCGCAGTGCACCTCGAGGGATATTTCTTGTGGCACCACTGTCTGCGCATGACTGCTGGCATTAGCTCCATTTTAATTGATGTTAAGTCGGAAAGACTCAGCTGTTAATGATGAACCCAGCGGGTTTTCTGACCGGCACAACAATAAGGCAGAACTTATTTAATCCCGCATTCAGCTGCCTGACCGCAGCATCACGAACCAAATTGAATTCAGAGTATGCTTAACGATTTGCTAGGGCGGAATAAGGCAAAGTTATCGACCAACTGGGGCATTGAACTAATGATCGACTTTCGGTAATCACGGAGCCCAATGAGAAGTCACGAACCAGCATTACCTCGTCAAGTACCACAAGCTTCTTTTGAAACAAAACTGGAAAGTTGCACTCTAAACCACTTAGAATTTAGTACCGACAAGCATGAAATATGGCTCAAGCATTCACAAACTTCGATCTTTTTGGCAAGTTATCTTGAAAGCTTCCCACCCTCTCCTTGTTTTCTTCTTCATGGATTTGGGCTTTTGGACAGTTTCCACACCAAGGGATCGAATCTATCCATCTTGACAATGGTCGGTCAACATGTTTTCCTTTTACTGAAAATTCAAAATATACATTTTACTTGTCAGGTAAATATCTTTAATATACGATATGTTAATCAAAATCGTTAG
Source organism: Hymenopus coronatus (assembly GCA_030762935.1). Classification (NCBI taxonomy): domain Eukaryota; kingdom Metazoa; phylum Arthropoda; class Insecta; order Mantodea; family Hymenopodidae; genus Hymenopus; species Hymenopus coronatus. Next base: position 53,407,156 of record CM060895.1, on the reverse strand, counting down.
AGCCATTTTTTAGAAAATCACAATTTTCGAAAAAAGTTCCATGTAAAGGGTAGTTTGGGGTGGGGAGATTTTTCTTAAAATCTTCGTGTTGCATCCCTGGAAGATACTAAACTTGAACACCAAGTTTGGTATTTTACCGACTTTTCATTTGTGAGTTATCGTGTTCACAGACACACGGACACACACACGGACCTTTTTCTGAAAATACTTTTTTTTTTGGATACAGGGGACCCTGAAACATGTTTCCGGTGAAATCTCGGTATCGAATTTTTTGGTGGAGTGCAATACCTTCTCTATACACTATGCACATAGTACGTATAGAGAAAGTAAAAATTATATGCTTTATTGACTTGCAATGATTTTTATAGTGCATATAACTCATTGTAAGGATTTTTTCAATCTTCTCAAATTTATTTGTCACTAAAAGGAAGAGAAAAAGAAAAAAAAATCGTATAGGTAACCAGACCGAGCTCTTATCTACAAAATATTAAATCTGAAAATGTAGGTACGCTAATCTAACTTCTTCTGCCTAAAAGTGAAAGTTGGTCATATTCTATATATATATATATATATATATATATATATATATATATATATATATATATATTTTTTACTACCTGATATAGTGATCGCGCCGTGGCCGAGTGGTTAGACCACTCACCTCTCACCTAGACGGCCCGGATTCAATCTCATGTGATCGCATGTGAGATTTATTGTGGTTAAAGCGGCGCAGAGGCGGGTTTTCTCCGGGTTTCCTCCGCCATCGCATTCCACCGGTGCTCTATCTTCACTCCATGTATCAGCAGTATCATCACCTGCGGTGCCACAAGTAGTAAAATTAGGTTTAAACATTAGCAACAAAAAAAAAACATATAATTAAGTTGCTATCAATCATTTGGGTTATTTTTCCTGACTTTACTTTTAAATGTTGGCGAAAAAAAAAAGACAGCCGAAATTTCATTGAATCATTTGTGTATTATTTTTATTGTTCCAATTATACCTCGCCTTTACAATGTTCATAACGACGGAATAGTGTTAACTCGCATACAGTAAGTTGCCACTGGATTTTTTGTTTTTCATTAGGTTTTATCCGATCTCTCTCTCTCTCTCTCTCTCTCTCTCTCTCTCTCTTTCTCTCACCCATAGACATATCCATATCTGCAGACTCTGGGGAAGGTAAGGGAATAATAGGATTGATAACAATTCACACATACCAGCCGGGACTCAAATCCGGAACCCCTTTGCTGAATAGGTAGTTGATGGAGTTCTATTGATAGAGCTATGAGGTCAGCCATTTATTCATTAATCCCTTTTATTTAATAGAAAGTTTAGGTTTCTTAGTTGAACCGGTTTTCATGAGCCTACCGGATATATTAGAAATGTCAAACAGAGAAAAATGGCTTTCTTGTAAAGCTAACGAGTCAAGCAAAGGGGATGGGAGTAACCATTAAATTAGTTGTAGGAATTAGACATGCTTTTGTATGGCACTTCCAACGACAGTTCAGAGTTGAAACTTCAGAATCCTACACTTAAAATGTTTAGCTCAAGAATCGACCGAATAACAGATTTGAAATTTAGGTCACACCAAAGTAGTTAATCCCCTTAATCGACAAAAATGAAATAATAAAATTGGATGAATAACAATGTTTCCAAAAGACGGTAAAAGTGATCTGCAATTTATTGTTTTGCATTATTATGTAATGTTGATTTTTATAATGTTAGGGTGGTGTCATTTGTTTCGATCGTGAAATACTCTTGAGGAGTTTCTGGAAGTGAAACTTCAAATTATATTTATATACTTTTGTATAGATTTTTTTGAAAACTTTACTGTGAAGCATTGTTGTAAAGTTAATGCCAAATCTCATTTAAATTGTATAGATACTTTGCAACATATAAATTATATACTAATTTGATTAGGTAGATATTTTCACGGTCCAAATATTCCACCTACCTCATAATTTGAGAAAAATGGTTCTCATTTTTTTTTTCATTGGAGCTTTGACCGACACAAAACAGCTTCACACGTTGATATTTCAATAAATTTGATTGCTGAATTATGATACAAATTGCAAAAATTACTTTTGGTGTTAAAGATAAGTTTTACTTTCTTCAGCACGTATGTATTTTGTTCCATCCAAAATTTAGACACCGTGGTTTCACCGCAAATACTATATGTTTTGAGACCCCTGAAACCAAAATAAGCATTTTTAGAAAAAGGCTCTTGTGTCTGCCTATATGTGAGGTTGTGTGTGTCTATGTGCAGCATAACTCAAAAATGAAAAGTCCTTTAAATACAAAACTTGATAATTAAGTTCAGCATCTTCCAAGGATGCGACACAAAAATCCCCCACCCTCAACTACCCTTTACATGCAATATTTTTATTAAATTTGGATTTTCTCAAAAAAGGCTGTAACGATTTTGAATAAAATATGATATGTTTAGGATATTTCCATGACAAATGTATATTTTAAATTTTCTGAGAATAAACTAAGACGCCCTTTTCATTCTGAATGAATTTTGAAGAGTTTTTGTATAATTATTAATCCGTAAGAGATAGGCGAAAACTTACTACAAAAAATGTAGATCTCATTAAAACACATAAGTTATGTCATACACTCTTTCTTGTAGAGTTGGCTGTTCTCGAGATATTCCTTGTTATTGGTTTCAATTTTAAACTACCTAACTTTTCTCGAACGCGAAGTCACCTTTCGTTTCCTCTCTCTTGTTTTACAGCCATACATGTAAAGCGAACCGGACATCAATTGTTTCATATAGCGACCATCTTTTAAAAGATTTGACAATCGCTTTAGCCTAGTTATCCTTTATCCTATCTTTGATTCAGGGGATCTCCCGGTGGAACCTCAACATCAAATTATTTGGGTGGAATGCAATATCTTCAATAGCTAATATGTACATTGTATGTACATAGATGATAGAGAAATTTAATTTACCTCGCTTATAAAGCTCTTGGTAAATGTCTAGTGAGATTATTGCAAGTGCGGAACACAAAAGCAGGATGCAACATAACGATTTCTGTTGAAACGGAAATGTGATTATCTAAAATACGAATTGAGAACACTGAAGGCGCTTCTGGGAAGACCCAACATCGCTTATCTTATCCGATTTCCTATTGACAGTTAAAATGTTTGCGTGTTCTATGTCTTTTAAGTTGAGAACGAAATCGTTTATCGTTAGGGTTTGAAACTCTTTTGATTTCACTTTAATTCACGTTAATTAATATAACTTCCGTACATTACAGCAGGCATTGAATTACCTACATATATTAACATGTAGACCTGGGAGAAATGGTTTCAAGAAAACTGTCCTATTTTAATATTATTTTATTAAATTTATTCCATTTTAAAGATTTGTACAGCAAATTCAGTTATACAAAAATCTAATGTGTTCCATTCAAATAGTTTCTCTAGCCATTCTGTAACAGATTATTCTTACAAAACTTATCCTTCTCTCTACTTCGTGTTAATCAAGATAAGCAGCAGATAGAAATAGTGGTATTTATAACTTCCTTGGAAGTAGGAGGGATATGCGGGAGTACACTAGGCTAAAGTTGTTTTATGAGCTGTAATATATGATTGAATTTCCTTTCTTTGCATACTCAGGAGTTGACATGTTTACGAATGAGAAAAGCCTAAGTATTTTAAAACTGAGACCATAACAAGGAATATTTCGGAAATGGTCCACCCCATGAAATTTTTGTGTAGTAAATTTTTTCTAACTCTTAAGGTTTATAAATTGTGCAAAAGTAATCCAGAATAGCTTCAGAGGCTATTACCAGGAAATTCAAGATATACATTTTATTTGCCCTGTAACATCTTTAATATACGGTATTTGAATTAAAAACGTTAAAGTATTTTTGAGAAAATGAAAATGTTGGCAATTTTTTCCATGTAAAGGTAGTTTGTGGTGGGGGGATTTCCCTTAAAATCTTGTGTCGCATCTCTGGAAGTTACTAAACATAAATACCAACTTTGGTATTTTACCGACTTTTCGTTTTTGAGTTATGGTGTTCACCGACACACGGAAGCACACACGCGTATCTTTTTTCCAAAATTTATTTTTTGGGTACAGGGGACCCTAAAACATGTACTCCCGGTGAAATATCGGTATCGAAATTTTCGGTGGATTACAATTCCTCCTTGTACATACATGTTAGAAAAAGTAAAAATGGAATAATTTTGAAAAATGCGTTAATTAGATCTAATGCAACAATGAAGCAGCACTATCAGTATAATTTCTAGTTGCAGCTGCAGCTATTTTATAAATAGCAGTGTGATTTCCTTTAGTAACAACATATAATCGATCGCAGAGTTGGTGCCCAGTTCTGTGAAGGTATAATAGTCAATTGTTTCTGCTATTTGAACTTGTATATCGTTAGGATTTGGTCCTGAATAGAAACTTGAATACACAGCATATTCCATTAAATAAGACAATAAGCGAGTTCTGCAACTGTATATGTCTCCATGCTGGCTGTTAATCAAAATAGCTAGTGTCTGGTGAGGAGGTTGCCTCCATGCTGACTATTGATGATAAAGACATCTTCTTAGATTAGGCTGATGAGATAAAAGTAAGGTGATGGATGAAATTGCCTCCGTGCTGACTTAGAGATCAGCAGCTATAGAACGTTGGTGATGATTGTCCCCGTGCTGAATCTTGGTGATCAAGACAACTAGAGTGCGGTGATGGCAAGATTATCTCCATGCTGTTTGTTACTGCTCAAGGCACCCAGAGAACAGTAATGACGAGATTGAATATACCTTGACTATTGGTGGTTAAGGCAACCATAGTACGATGATGTCAAGATTGACATCATGCTGTTTGTGGGTAATCAAGCAGCTAGTGTAAAGTCAAAGCAGCTAGTGTAAAATCAAAGCAGCTAGTGTGGTAACGAGATATTCTTCCTGACTGATCGTGATCAGCTAGAGTACAGCATTGACGAGATTGCCTCCTTGACTGTTGATCATATAGTTAGCTAGAGTACAGCGGTGATGAGAATGTCTCTTTGACTTTTGTTGAATTAAACTGCTAGAGTGCAGCGGTGACGAGATAGTCTCCTTGACGTTGGTCATCTAGTTAGCTAGAATACAGAGGTGATGAGATTGTCACCTTGACTGTTGGTCATCTAGTTAGCTAAAACACAGAGGTGATGAGATTGTCACCTTGACTGTTGGTCATCTAGTTAGAGTACAGCGGTGACGAGATTGTCTCCTTGACTGTTGGTCATCTAGTTAGCTAAAATACAGAGGTGATGAGATTGTCACCTTGACTGTTGGTCATCTAGTTAGCTAAAACATAGAGGTGATGAGATTGTCACCTTGACTGTTGGTCATCTAGTTAGCTAGAATACAGCGGTGACGAGATTGTGTCCTTGATTGTTGGTCATCTAGTTAGCTGGAGTACAGTGGTGAGATTGTCTCCTTGATCTAGGCAGCTAGATTACAGCTGTGACAAGATTGTCTCCTTGACTGTTGGTCATCTAGTTAGCTAGAATACAGCGGTGACAAGATTGTCTCCTTGATTGTTGGTCATCTAGTTAGATACGGTACAGCGATGACGAGAAGGTCTCTTTGGCTTTTGATCAATTAGGCAGCTAGAGTACACCGGTGACAAGATTGTCTCTGTGACTGTTGGTCATCTAGTTAACTAGAGTACAGCGTTGACGAGAATACCTCTTTGACTTTTGGTTAATTAGGCAGCTAGAGTATACAGCGGTGACGAGATTGTCTCCTTGATTGATGATCATCTAGTTAGCTAGAGTACAGCAGTGACGAGATTGTCTTCTTGACTGTTGTAATCTAGTTAGCTAGAGTACAGCGGTGACGAGAATGCCTTTTTGACTAATGATGAATTAGAAAGCTAGAGTATACAGCGGTGACGAGATTGTCTCCTTGATTGTTGGTCATCTAGTTAGATTATAGCGGTGACGAGACGGTTTCCTTATCTCTCAGTAATCTAGGCAGCTAGAATACAGCGGTGACGAGATTGTTTCCTTAATTGTTGATGACCTAGGCAACTGCAACGGTTCCCAACCGGTGTGCCCCGGCACCCTAGGGTGCCGTGTGATTGGCTAAGGGGTGCGCGAGATATTGAGATAAACAAAACAAAAAATACCTTCTACTGAAGCCTTAAGTCTTGTAAGGTTTTGAAATAAAATAAGTCAAATCAATTACTCTCATGCACGGCAGATGGTGATAGTGGTCGATTCATTTCAATAATTCAGTTATACTAGTATCCCACAGATGGCATTACAGCTATACCCTGCCGAACATTCCCGAGACTACTCGCTTCCTCACGAACATTCCCGAGACTTCGACAGATGAATATATAAAAGTGTACGCCGCTTGGCGCTTTCAGTTGTCTTCCTCGCGTTGATTCACAGTGTTTAGCTATGGATAAGTTCATTGTTAAACGTAAACGCCAGGACAGTGAAAGTGAACAGTCGGCTCCTACTGCTTGCTTTAAGAAGCCAAATCTTACAGTTTCTCCCGGACCGTCGAATTCACCACATAAAGAAGACAAACGAAAGAAAAGAGCACACCAGGACAGTTACTTAGCGTATGGATTTAAGTGGAATAACAACGAGGAAAACCCTATCCCTGTGTGTTTAGTTTGTGGCGAAACACTTAGCATCGAGGCCATGGTAGCTAGCAAACTGAAGCGGCATCTTACAACAAAGCATCCTAGTGTGTCACAGAAAAGTGTAATGTATTTTTCACATATATTAGAAGGGGAGAAGAAAACAGCTGTGCGAATGGTAAAGAGAATGAGAATAGGTGATACTTGCTCTTGAAGCCTCATTTAAAGTAGTAGAACTGATAGCTAAAAAAAAAAAGAAACCTCATACTCTTGGAGAGGAAATCATTGGCCCTGCATGTCAAGTTATAGTTTCAACAATACTTGGCGAAGGAGCAGCTAATCAAATTTCGAAAGTTCCTCTGTCCAACAACACAATCAGCCGCAGGATATCTGAAATGTCATGCAATATCAACGAACAAGTCACGGAGAAAATAAAGACTTATAGAATATTTGCTTTGCAAGTAGATGAGAGTCTCGATATTGGTGACAAACCGCAACTCCTTGGTTTTATCAGATCTATTGATGAAAAAGATATTAGTGAACAGTTTCGTTCTGTAGACCGCTGGAGACTACAACCACAGGCCATGATATTTTCGTTTCTATTAATTCCTATCTCAATGACCATGATCTTTCATGGAAAGACTGTTGTGGTATATGTACAGATGGTGCATCATCTATGTCTGGGAAAATTGAAGGTTTTACTGCCAGAGCTCTCAATGAAAATCCATCCATTATTATAACTCACTGTTTTCTGCATAGAGAGGCATTAGTCGTGAAAGCGTGTAATGAAGATTTTGCTGAAGTGTTTAACCAAGTTGTTAAAATGGTGAACTGTATGAAGTCCCGACCTTTAAAGTGCAGAATTTTTGAACAGTTATGTCGCACAACGGATGCAGCTCATACCTCTTTGTTACTTCACACAGAAGTAAGGTGGTTGTCGCGGGGTCGTGTATTGAACCGGTTTCTCGAACTTAAAGAACAGGTAAAAACTTTTTTTAAGGATGAAAATCAAGACACATTTCATGAGCTCTTACTAAGTGATTCTTGGTGTTTTGAACTGTCGTATCTGGCAGATATTTTTCATAAGCTGAATGAACTGAATATTTCGATGCAGGGTCGACATGAAACAATAATCTCCTCAACCAATAAAATAAAAGGTTTTAAAAGAAAACTTAGTTCTTGCAAGTCTGCAGTTCAAAAAGGAGATTTGTCGAACTTTCCATCTCTTCTTAATGTGGCAGGAGATAAAGATCTGGGTAAACTGAAAGACCGCATTTGTGATCACTTATCAATTGCAAGATGCAATAGATGCGTACTTTCCAACTATTTCCACTACGAATCTCGACTGGGTTGTCTCACCATTTGATTTCGTAGATAGTGCAGAGGAAATAGATTTCACTGCTTGCGAACGAGATGAATTTATTGATCTTTGCGCTGATTCCACACTCAAAGGTAAGTTCACCAAGAGTGAGGCGTCGGTGGCTAGTTTTTGGCTTCAACGGAGAGAGGAGTACCCTAACCTAATGAAGAAAGCAATTAACGCACCTTTGCCCTTTTCAACATCCTATCTATGCGAGCAAGCCTTCTCTGCTATGGTGACAATAAAATGCAAAGCAAGAAATAGATTGAATAACCTTGAGGATGATTTGCGTGTTTCACTGTCAACTGTAAGACCCGACATCACATATCTGTGCTCTAAGCATCAATCATAAGTTTCACATTAATCATTAATCGAAGAAAATTTATTGATGTATTTTTACTCAGTGATTGTAGTAAAGTTTACTGTATTATGTTATGGTGTACGTTATGATAATATAATATTTCAATAAATTAACATATTAAGCTTAATTTTCTTTTAATTCAAGGAAGGGTGCCCCTGGTGTTTAATGTTATTCCCAAGGGTGCCGTGAACTTCAAAAGGTTGGGAAACACTGAACTACAGTATAGCGGTGAGATTGTTTCCTTAACTGACGGTGATCTAGCAGCTAGAGTACAGCTGAGAGGAGATTGTCTCCTTTACTTTGATTTTTTTTATTTTAGATCTTACACACTTTCGCATTCTCATTCAGAATTTGGGGAGAATGGGGAATTATTTTGGCCACAAAAAAAAAAAAATCCTCTCCCCAGCCTGGGTTCGAACGGGACCCCTCGCGCACCAGGCAGGTACTGTACCAACTGAGCTATGGGGTCAGTTAAGATCTGAACTATGTAGCTTTAAGCAGTATATAATTCCTTTAAATTACTACATAGTCCCCCACAGGAGGAGGATATTGGTAACACATGCAATGTATGATCACTAAAGAAAGTTGGAAAAGAAACGTTCCAGGACTAACGTTTGGCTGTTATGAGAACTGAGAAAAAACCAAGAAAAAAACTAATTCTAAAGAATCTTCACAAGATTTAAATCGCTGACCTCCCGTTCACAAGACCGGCAATAATTACTTTGATTGCATAGATACCTTCGTGAACCATCTATTGCGTTTTGGCATGCAAGGAACTGCTATCTGTTCTTCGATTGTTCATTGTGATGATCATAAGACCCTAGTTGCAGTATTAAATCCTCTTAATTTCATTAAAGTATAATACGCATTTTGGGCACCCAAAATTTCTCTTCAACCTTCCTGTTTAGTTTATTTTTATTCACATTCTCTTCTGTAGTTGGGAAATCTGTGCCGTGGTACTGAATATCCAATCCGGATTTTATCTTGCAACTGATGGAAAAATTGGTAGGTTTGGCTGGCACCCGGGATTCGAACTCGCAACCTCCCGAATGCGAGCCTCACATGTTACGTAGAGCTTGGCGTAGGAACAAATCAATTGTGAAATAAATCTGCAAATGTAGTTTCACTTTCTCTAGCACGTCTGTTCACAGTAGGTAAAGAAATGTTCCACCAAAAATTCGATACTGATATTTCACTAGAAATACACGTTTTAGGGTAATCTTAATCCATTAAAAGCATTTTAGTAAAAAAAAAAATTGTGTGTGTAGAGAGGCTTTCTGTGAACATCATTGATTCAAAAACGAAAAGGTCGTTAAGTACTAAACTTAATATTTAAGTTCAATATCTCCCAAGAATGCGATACAAAGATTTCCAAGACGATTCCCCTATCCCAAACTACCCTTTACATGGAAAAATATTAGAAAATTCCGATTTTCTTAAAAAAAAAAAAAAACAAAAAAAAAACCTTTAACGATATTGCAAAAATACCATAGATATATTAAAGATATTTGCATGACAAATAAAATACATGTCTGGAAATAGCCTCTGAAGTGTTCTTCATTCTGAATGACTTTTTCGTAGCTGGTAACCGGAAGATATAGACAAAAAAGTAGATATGGTAAAATACTCACTGTATGTTTCATACATTTTTGTTGTGGAGCTAAATTTTCGAGATACTCCTTGTTATTGGTTTCAATTTTTAAATACCTTAGTTTTCTCAAAGAAGATGTCGTCCGTGTTTTACTCCGCCGTTCAAAGAAGTGAAGTTCAATGACAATCGCAGAGCGACCAACTTTTAAAAGATTTGACTATCGCTTTAGGCCATTGTATTCCCTTATTTCCTTTCTACTTATTAAGGAACTAAGTGATAAGACCTTAATCTTTATCTTGATTTGCATTAGAGAAAAAGAAGAATATTCTTATTTAAGAATTTTGTTTGCAGAGCAGATAGATAAAGTAATGCGAATGGAACACATCATTTTTTTATATAACAGAGCGAAATTGTCAGGAAATTGTACACTCACATACATTAAAAATACGCCTGGAAATACTTATCGTTATACGGGGTCTTAAAAGCATATTGGGCAGGCCATGTTACTGAAGGGGAGGTAATGAACATGAAACATAACTTGCAACAAATGAAGTTTTGAGTTGCATACTGGTGACCCCTAAACTTTCTGGTTGAACAATACTCCACCCCTCTCGCCAGTTGTTACAAATTAATCTTTTCTCTGCGCTACACGCTGAAATTCTAATGGCAAGGTAAATCGCGCACGTAGTGGACTAAATTAACACGCTGCTTATACAAGTCAACCTGTTCTTATGGAGCGTTAAGCAGGGTTGAGGGATGAAGGGGTGGATTGTACCATCGGTTTTGTCTTTTCTTACTCGTATGGTATATACCACTGAAAATCATGGTAAGACCCGAGTCCCCGTCAAACGTTCATGTTTTCAGCAAACTCACAGCGCCAGGCATGTGTATCTGTGGTTTGCACACCCTACAAGCAGCTAGTATTCCGGCCGCTCCGTGAGCGAGTGGTTAGACCACTCGCCTCTGACCTAGACGGTTTTATCCCAAGCGACCGCATGTGATTTGTGGTGGAAAAAGCTGCGCAGTGGCCAGTTTTCTCCGGGTTTTTCGGTTTCCCCCGCCATCGTATTCTACTGGTGCTCCATCTACATTCCATGTATCATTGGTGTCATCGCCTGCTGTGCCGCAAGTAGGAAAAGCGGGCGTTAAACTACCAAAAAAAGTTAGTATTCCAGCAAGATAGTTCTCTGCCTCACTGTCGTGTGGAAGTACACCGCTGTTGCACGAGAAACTCGACACTGCTTGGACAGAACGAAGTTCAGAGGCCGTTACTGCCGCGCAGGTTTCCCCCATTGCTTGTGTAACACCATTAACACTAATTGAACTCCGGGATCTCTGCACAGCTGCTCTGGCGACCATCAACGTCGAAATGCAACGTGTGTGATTATCATAGGTTTTGAGATAAGCAGACAAGTTCACGAGTGCTACACACTGATTAATCGTTGATACTTATTGTGACCATCTTGCCATTAAAATGATCTAAAATAACACATCCATCAAAATAAAATATACACTATAATATAATATTTTAGAATATAAGTTACAAAGTAAAGCTTTAATATCGACTAGGGCTGATGTCTTAAAGCTACCAGATGTTGTTGACATATATTTTGTGACGTGTTTACTACGATGTTATTGTAGGCTTCCGCGGCCAGTGTCGTGCATAATTTTGCTGGCTTCTGGTTGCTGCCGCGTTATGTAATCTTTTACCAACGTTTCAACCTCTTGTTGAGACCATCTTCAGGGCAGCACCTGGGCCATATAATGTTTACTGCGATATTTTATCTGCGGTTTTTTATTTAGCAAAATTTATTTTCAAAATCCAGTGGACAAATTTATTAAATTGCAGTTTTTCCATATACATAATAACGGTAACAATAGAAATCAACAAACATTATTGTTAAAGTCTTCATTTCAGATCTCGCTATTTCGCTTCAGATGGTGAAAATGACGGAAGAAGATGAATTTGAAGAATACACCTGCTACAACCATTAAAGCAGTCGAACTTGCAACTTTGAATATACTTCCCTAAAAATCCAGAAAAATTTATTTGTATATTTATTCATCATTTCCGGGAAACAAAAGCTTATATTGTTATAAAACGCAAAACGTGGTTTTAAAGTGTGGGGGTAGCATGTCTGCCCAATGTTCAAGAGGTCGCGAGTTCGAATCTCGCGTAAGCTGAGTTATCAGGATAATGTTTTTTTTTGTTTGTTTTCCCTTATCCTGAGAAGACGAATGCCGAGTATCTTAAATTACATGGATCGCGAGATCATTTCACTGATTTCATTCATCGTCCGGTATGACCAACCAGGTTAAAGAACATTAAAACTATAAATAAATAAAGTTTTGAAGATAGGTAATATAAGAATTAGAATTCGGCATTTGTCTATTCGCCTGTTTTGTTCCATTGTTTGCAATCGTAAGTTTTGTATAGGAAAATATAAATACATTTCTTACTTTCTGGAGTAAAATATTGCGGCTATAAGTATTTGCCTATTTTCGTAGTGCGTGCTTTTCGTTGCTTAAGGACCTGTTATTATTATTATTATTATTATTATTATTATTATTATTATTATTATTATTATTATTATTACTATTATTACTTAATGAGAAGCTTTATCAAGGGTTTTGCATACGTATACTAATTTTACTGTTTACTTATTGACATTATTTATCGATATTATTTATTAATGTGACACTTCGCCTTAAGTGAACAGTCAAGTGAAAATTCTAAATTCCATATTTTTAAAGATAGAGCTTTCACATTTGTATATTTATTACTCTTGCTTACACAACATTTCAGCAATCTACCCCAAGCAGTTTACTCTTTGTTAACTTTGTAATTGAGAATTTAATTATTTGGTGTAAATCATGTTTCATGTATAATATTTGGTACGAATGTTTTAGATTCTGCCGTAGATATAATGAAAGCAACAACTACGCGAATTTGTTGAATCTGCAATTTTAATTTTTCAAAAAAAATATATCTTTTCAGTGTTTGTTGCCACATAAATGCCCAACTAACTAATTACTAGATATCAAAACCCCGAGAAAATTATAAAACAAATGCGCTAAAGAGGTCATATTCTAAATTTCAAAACAATCAAGTCAAAATTACTCAGCAAGAGGCTTTTTATACAAAGCAAAAGAAGGTTTTGAGAAATGAAGAAAATGAGGATGTGCTCATCATTAGAAATATCGCGCACTCTTGATATCTAAATGACCGATAAGACAGTTAAAAAGAGCGCAGAAAACAGTTATATCATTTTTAATAGAGAAAGAAACAAATAATTTTTCTAAGAGAAACAAACATTCACAGCTTTGATCCAAAACCTCGGAATTTCAATTGAGTGTCCCCTTAAAGTAATGAGTTATTGTGACAAATTGCCTGAGGAAGTTTATAATACCGAAATTCCTCTCCTAACGTCTGCAGTTGTAATGTTTCGTGTAATAATAAAATAGTGGCTATTTAACACAATAAAGATACAATAAAGGTCAACTATGAACTACCGGTTTACTTTAGTATTAACTCATTCTTTGTTCATTAATATAGTGACTTTATTGCTTTCATTTCCGACACAGAACTGACCTCAAACAACTGAAAACGCAACAATAACCTATGCTAATACATAACAATCTCAACTATAATTAAAAATCACTGTGGGAGATCCCGTAACCTTTCTTCCCTTTTCTGTAAACCCTACTCGTATGCAAGACATAGACCGAAGGACTTCAAGCTAGCGCCTGGGGTCAGACGCCTGGATCAGAGAGAAGCCCGATGCCTGGCATGCAACTGAGGAAGTGGATGATACGAAATGCCATGGACAGGAAAGTGATTATGGGAAATTGGTAAAATGAAAGGTGGATGGCGGGGAGCCCGGAGAAAAACCAATATGTATTTGGTTATTATTATTTATCATCGGAGATTTTTACCTTTATTTTCAAATGTTTATTTTTCTTAATGGCCCTCGTATTCAAACATACAAAAAGCAATAAAATCAAATTTAAATAAAATATAAATGAATTTAAATCAGAACCAAGACAAATTACAGACATTAATATACTTCAATTTGTAATTATTTTGTGTATGTTATTCGTATATAATAGAAAGGGCATACATTGTAAAAGATAAAAAAACATATTGTTATACACAATTCTCTATTTATTGTTTTTGTGCATTTTCCCCCCTTTTAAGATTTTCTTCCCATTTTAAGAAACATTTTATTCATTGGAATACATTTAGAGATTTGTGTATTTATTATTAAATTCGTCCACCACAAATACTAAGTGCAGTCCCCTGGAATCGAACCCGCCTTGGTGTGAGGTGAGCGATCTAACCCCTCGACTACGGGTAGCGAGATCCTGTAAGCGAGAGATTTTACTTGAATTGATAATAACAAGAGTTTGTTCCGGGGTCACAAAATGCTGGAATGAGGTTCGGTGTACGCAGAATATAACTATCACGTGATGGAGTAGGCATGGTCTCTACAGCCCGTTTCGAAACGTGTTGTACTATGTAGCATTGCTTATGGCCTAACCTCATTCAGTTCCTGTAGTAGATAAACCAGTGAACACTGAAGGATATCGCAGATTGAAAAATACTGAAAATATGCAAGGGTAGGCGTTCGACACCGAACAAACTTGTGGATGATTCAAACATATTCGATAGATAAAGATGTATGTTGTAATTCACTGCAATGCATTCTGAGTGAGTTTAGTTGATTTACGTTCATTGTCTTTTCATTGTCTGCACACTATTGCCCTGATTTTTTTATGTCAAGCTTTATAATTTTATTTGTAAAAGTACAAGGCGTTTTTATTTACTAAACATATTATTAAATAATTGTGCTATTTTATGAATAAGATGCATATGTCAATACATGTAATGAGTTACTTTTGGAATAGATGATACCTCAACGTGTGCATGTTTACATTACAAACCTCTCCCCACTATCTTCTCTTTATACTGCAAACCACGCATTCTGTGTGCGCTTCGGAAACCAAAACCGAGCTCTATAAATAAAATTTGCCTTGAAAAATATATAGCAACAGAAGATTGCAAATTCAAGAAATGGTGGTTACAGTTTCTAATTCATTAAGAGAATAGTAAACCAGTAAATTTAAGTACGGAATATAGCTATTTGATGTTCTCTCTTCAAAATTTGTTTTAAGTAATAAATTAATAAATATTTTTGAATACTTCAATGCTTATCTACGTTAATACTTATATTTATAAGTATCCGTTTTAAGCCAAATTAACTCTAGTTTATGGTAGAGAGTTTCAATACTGTATTAAGGTGAACTTGCTGATTATAATTTATCAGATAAGAATGATTCTGAATGAGAGTTGAATGCAATATTCAAGTTTGAAAGTTAATGTAACATGAAAAAGAGTCCAGAATTAAAGCCACTATTTCAATGACATTACTTTGCAGCTTAGAAGATAATATTAAATGAGTTTTGTGGTGATAGAAATAATTTTACCTTTCTCGCAGAGCACAATACTATTCTTAGCTTCTAGAGTTTTTAAGGATGGCAAACATGACATAAACATTGCAAAGTTAACGGGGGCGTATAGCATTTTTTCAGCATCTATGGTTTTATGCGCAATTTAAACATTGTATACAGTTGAAATAATGTTTAATTGCGGAGGTGTTGTAGAATCTTCATTTGCTGTTGATACGATTTCTCACTGTTTGGGTATTTATAAAAGCGTTTCATTTATAATTCGGCAGCAAAGGACAGATGTTTAAAAATAGGGAAATCGGTTTATATTGTTTACGCGGAGCAGCGTTAGCGATTGTCAGATGTTGCGACAGAGAGGGCTGACGTTGACTGACGCGATAAAGCGCGCGCCAATCTTACCAATTTAATAATAGATATGAACCAATTGTTTCACCAGAACGTGTAAATAAAGTGTTTCATGGCTTTTAAATTACAATCACGGAAAGTATGAGATCATATAAGATAAAGGTACAATCTTTACTTCATCTTTACGTACTATGTAAATAGTGAGTAGAGAAGAAGATATTGTAGTCCACCCAAAAATTCAATATGAAATTTCACCGGAAATATACGTTTTAGAGTCCCCTGTATTCAGAAAAGTCATTTTAAGAAAAAGGTCCATGTGTGTGTGTCAGTGTGACCGTGTGGCTGTGGACACGATAACTAAAAAAAAAAAAAAAAAAAAAAATCGACAAAATACTAAACTTGGTATATAAGATTTGTATCTTCTAAGGATGCGACACGACAATTTTGGGGAATGGAATGGCGTTTTATTTATGGACGATTTTTAAATGCTATGGTTCTAAGCATTCCATTCTATACTGGGCGTGAAAGATCGCTTAATTTTGCTCAGAGGCCTCTCTACCAGGCATGAGGTTCTTTTACGTGCTGTAAATCCACGGCAGGGAATCAACGGCTTTACTTCCCTTCCTTTACTTCCCGAAAAAATCCATCGTCCTCCGCTGAGTTTGAACACGCGACCTTGGGTATATGAAGTTAGCATGGTAACCATTACACCACAGAGGGTGACAATTTTAAGGAACCCCCCCCCCACCCCAAATTTTCCTTTACATGGAAAATTTTAATTTTTTTCAAAAATCTCTTAATGATTTCGATTAAAATAAATTTAAGATATTCATACGAGAAATAAAATGTATATCTTGAATTTTCTGCGAATAGCCTCTGAAGATATTTTCATTCTGATTGCTTTATTTCCGGAATTTTGCATAACTGATAAACCGTAAGAGAAAGCCAAAAACTTACTACACAACAAATGTAGATCTCGTTAAAGCACACAATTTATATAATTTACATTTTTTTAGTAGAGTTGACCATTTTTGAGTTTCAGTTTTAAAATACTTAAAAAACTTTTCACAAAGGGGAATTATCAACTCTGACCATGCATAGAATCGAATTTCTATAACAACCACATTTTAAAGCATTTGACTGTCGGTTTAGCCTAGTATATCCCCCTCATTTCCCTTCTACCTATAAGGAACTGAGTAATAAAAGGGTTTCTGCTAATGTCTATCTCGATTAGCATGAAGTAGATGCGAGCTTAAGCTTATTAACAATAATTTGTTAGAAATGTAGAAAAAGTCATGTGAATGGAACACATCAGATTTTTATGCTAAGATGTATACAGGCGAACATGACCGGTGTTCAGTCCTGTCTCTTTACCGGCCTTACTCATTTTTTAGAATAGTTTCTTAATTCTAGTTTTTTTACACCATTTTGACTCTTTACTGTCCATACCCATTTATAAAGGCACATAGAATGCATAATTTTGAAAAGCCCGCCGTGCTCTGCTAAATCATGAATGCTCATGCTGACTTGAACATTCACAAGGAGAAATTAAAGTAATTAAGTTATGACATTCATCTTTTTCTTAATTTTTGTTATTTGCATCAAGTGTTTTACGATTTGGGTAAATAACCTCTTTCATCTAAGCAGGTTTTCAGCATGCGAAAAGTACTAGTCATTTTGAAGAAGGTGTTAGAGATCAAATAATCACAGACATGAAGACTGATTTATATTTGTATCTCAGTCACTGACAAACTACTGCGAAATCATCCTGCCTGGTCGCCTTGGTTACAATTCCACCAACCCTCGAGTTTATCTACCCTCATCTTTTCCTCAGAAGCGATGATTTTAATTTTATGAAAGTACGGTCTTTCACCCAAAAACGAAAAGTCGGTAAAATACCAATCTTGGTATTTAAGTTTACTATCTTCCAGGGATGCGACACGAAGATTTTGAGAAAAATCCCCCCACCCCCAACTACCCTTTACATGGAACGTTTTTCGAAAATTTTGATTTTCTCAAAAATGGCTCTAATGATTTTGATTAAAATTTCGTATATTAAAGATATTTACCTGACAAATAAAATGTAGATCTTGAATTTTTTGGTAATAGCCTCTGAAGAGTAGTTTATTCCGGATGAATTTTACTGCATTTTGAATAACTGCTAAACCGTAAGAGATGGACAAAAACTTACTTTACAAAAAATGTAGCGCACGTTAAAACACACAATTTATGTTATATACATTTTTTTAGTGGAGTTTGTCGTTTTTGAGACATTCCTTATTTTTGGTTTCTGCTATGAAAAACGTATACTTTTCTCATACAGGAGCTTGTCAACTCTTATTCATATAAACAAAGGAACTTCATTGATATAGCAACCAGATTTTGACTATCACTTTAACCTATGGTAGTCCCTTATTTCGCTTCTACTTAAAAGGAAGCAAGCAATAAGACTATTTCTACTAATTTTTTTCTGATTAGCATAAAGTAAATAGAAGTATAAGCTTTTTAAGAATAATTTATTGCAGGAATATAGAGAAAGTCATGCGAATGGTACACATCAGATTTTTTTTATTGTAAGATTCTAGCTTCTCTTATTTTTGAGGTTAGAGATGTTCACAGTTCCTTGTTTTGGTATTATCTCTTTTCCATGCGGTATTTTTTGCTTTTAAACAACATATCTGTACAATTTCAGACCATTACATATATTACATATACTAACACCCATTATTTTACGAAACCTCACTAACGCCCTAAGTTTGTAAGCTTGCAGATCGTGTTATTTCTTCGGCTGTGTATACCCTAATGATTAGAATACATTATCTTCACGTTAGAATCAGCTGATAAATTCAATTTCATAACTAGAATTTAAACTCGATTCTCCCGATCTCCGTTGTGATTGTTCTAACCATTAGCTAATCTGATAACATTTCGGTAGGATATTAAATTCTCCAACAGTTGCCATAGTAGCACATGTTTAGAGCAACCGCACTGAGAGCGGGAGAACTGTGTTTAAATTCCGGCTATGACATTGCATAATTGAAAATTGCTATCCCTTTAATAATGCAAACAATGTAATATAATATTATGCATTACCGTTGCATATAGAATTGAAATATAACTTGTATTCTGCCAAAATATTAGCCATTAATCATCAAGCAGATATAATTTTATCCTTGTATCTGCATAGGACAGAATGATATGGAAAGACTAGTTTCCCCTTTCTTTCTTTCTTTCTTTATGAACTCCTGTTTCTATCATACTAGGGTTTTTAATTATACTGGTTTTACTAGATTTTAAATTAATGAATAAATTAATTAAACTTAAGGATACTGCTAATGAGTTCGATATCTTTGTAAACGTGCATTCTTTGTAATTTATGTCCTTTTAACTGAACAGAAAATGAATAAATGTGAACCAAATGAATCTGATAGATAACAGAAAATTGCAATTCGAGAGCAAAAGCTACTTATGTTATAAATAAACCACTAGTATACATTTTGTGAACTGTAAAATGCAGGAGTCACGTGAACTTTTATGTTTTACAATTTAAACATAAAGCTTATTTTTGTGTGCAGTGTCTTGTGATCATGGAAATAGGTATTCATTTTTATAGGTGTAGATACACAAAAAAGGATAGTAAGACAGTTTGGTGCTAAAACCAAGAAAAATTTGCCAGCGTTTATGTAAAAATATGTTTTCGTGAGCTGATAAGAAATAAACCCAGTTAGTTTACGCAAGCTGCATTTTAATGAGTTTTTCATTCTGTTTTCGGTAGTCATTTTTTTGTCCATTTATTATGGTTTACAGGCTATAAATTTCTCTAGAGCGAAAAAAAATGAAATGGCCTGTTATTTATGGACGCTCTTTAACTGTTTTGGTTCTCAGCGTCCCATTCTATATTGGGCGTGAAAGATCGCTTAATTTTGCTCAGAGGCCTCTCTTATCAGGCTTGAGGTTCTTTTACGTGCCGTAAATCTACGACACGGGACCTCACAGCTTTACTTCCCTTCCGAAGGAAGCCATGCTAAGGATTTTTACGCCCGAAAAAATCCATCGTCCTCCGCCGGGTTTGAACCCGCGGCCTTGGGTATATGAAGTTAGCATGGTAACCATTACACCACGGAGGGCGACTCTAGAGCGAAGATGACCTCATAAACGGTTTATGGAAAATTCTAAAACCAAACAAAAAATAGAACTCGAAAAGCAGAAAAAACAAAAACAAAACAACAACAAAAAGAACAAAAAATAGGTTTTATTGATCAATCCATTAGCTCAAGATAATGCTGAGTGCTTTCGTTTAAAACTTGTTTTGTAGTGGGAGAAATTTGTGCACAACCCTGCTTTGTGGAAGTTGGACTTGAATATAAATCTCGTTCCAAGACACACTCATATACAGATTTTTGAGCTTTGAGGACCTCAAAACGTGTTTTCTCTGGACATTTCTATAAATGCTTTGCAAATTGAATTGTCCCTTCCTCTGTTTACTACACCAAGAAAGAAAGAATGAATGAACAACAATTATTTTTAAATTCATAAAGAAAAACATGATATATCATTTTAACCGGTAATGTCTGAAAGTACCTGGAGTGAAGAAAACAATCGTAATTTCACTGCATTTCAATCCTGTGTGCTCCTCACCCATTTCAAGCGTGTTAAAATATCTTAACAATGATTTAACTGGGCGCCATTCACTATTGTTAAAATCCTTGAGGAAATCAACAGCCAATTAAAACTATTGCTATGCAGGCCACAATTATGCTTGCGATTTCATGTCGATGATGCGATTAAATGTGCGACGCGATCTGAAAGTAGCTACATCTTAGTTAAATATTCTTTGTCGCGACCTGAAAAACACGTTGCATGTTCTTTCAGGTTGCACGACACATACGACAGTCACATGGCCTCAATATACATACATGGGTATGTGTTGGATCGGATTGTGAGGGATGTGTTAAGTAAAAAAAAACCAAACGCCTTACTCCCAAAATAACTCCCTGTTTCGAAACGACTCTGAACGAATATTATATCTTATACTTGCACTATATCGAAGCTTTATGTCGTAGCTTCGAAACTTTTTAGGTATGTTTTTATATAGCATTGAAAATTACGTTATTTTGAGATTAGACAGCGCACTAATGTGTGATACTAACATACTTGCACCTCAGAGGGTGTTCTTGGCAAGTACATATGAAAACAAACGGGTTTCTCCTTGTTCGTTATTATCAACAAACTTCCCTAGTTTTCAGGTAAAAGGGCACTCAAAAGAAGAATAGTTCTGTAAGAATTGTTTGTTGCATAATAGGTAGAGAAATTTATCTGAATGAAACAACAATTTTTGAATGTTGTTTCTCTTTCACATTTTGCGAGACTAATCAGATTTTCTTGTTTAGAATTTTTAAGTATAGATACCGAACATTTCCTATGAGAAATTCCTATTAGGAATTCAATGTTATATACTGTCTCAGAATATTGCTAGAGTCGTGACAAAAAGAAGCAATTTTCCATACAGGTTCACGAAACTTGTACTGATGTACCGTATATTAGAAGTGCTCCCCAAAGATAATTTTTACTAAGCTTTTACTGTTTATTTTATTTTTGGTTTCTCTAGAGCACATGTACAACGTACATAGTATATAGAGAACGTATTGTATTCCGCCAAAAATTCGATATCGAGATTTATCCGGAAATAAATCTTTTTAGACCTCCTGAATCCCCCCTCCCCCCCAAAATAGAAAAAGGTCAGTGCGTGTGTCTGTGGACAACATGGCTCAAAACGAAATGTCCGTTAAATACCAATCTTCATATTTAAGTTTAGTATCCGCCAAGCATGGTCGTCTCCTTAGCGCGGTGGTAGCGTTGCTGCTTACCAAGCGGGAGACCAAGTTCGATCCCCAGTACCGGCGTGGGGATTTTTCCCCCGCTGGGAGACCTGGCCCGGGTTGCACTCAGCCTCGTAAGGTCCCTGGGGGGCCAATTGAGGAGCTACTTGATGGAGAAGTAGCGGCTCCAGGTCATGAGGACCGCATTAACCGGCCGGGGGGACTCGAGGCGCTGACCATGTCTCACCCTCCAATACTGCACCCCATCCATGACGTCTGTAGTGGACCGAGATAGGGGACGCAGCGGCCGGGCGGTAGGCCAAGGTTCCCCGTGAGCTGTCGTGCCATGGAGTTATCCGCCAAGCATGCGAGACGAAGATTTTCATGAAAACCCCCCCACTCAAACTAGCCTTTACATGGAAAAGTTTTCAAAAATATTAATTTTCTCAAGAATGTCTGGAACTGTATATTAAAGATATTTACACCAGAAATAAAATGTATATCTTGAGTTTTCTGGGAATAGCCTTTGAAGATCTCTTGATCCTGAACGAATTTGCTGATTTGTGCATAACTGATAAACGGTTAGAGATAAACAAAAACTTATTGCGCAAAAAATGTAATCTCGTTGAAACACATGATATTTGTTATATACGTTTTTTGTGTAGAGTTGACCGTTTCTGAGATATCCATTCTTTTGATGTTAAACTACTAACTTTTCTCAAACTATAAGCCATCTTTCGTTTTCTCTCTCTTGTGCTGGTCATGCAAAGCGAACCGAACTTCATTTGTTTCACATAGCGACGAGATTTTAAAATATTTGACCAGTGCACTCCGTTTTTCCCTTCTACTTAAAGGAACTAAGTAATAAGAGCAGTTCTGCTGATGGTCATCTCGATTGACATCTGCAGATAAAAGAATAATCTTTTGTAATGAAAAAATAAATATTTTTAAGGTCAATAATCTTTAAGGTCAACCCCAAAAATGTGTTTCTTTTAGTAGATGTTATGCCTCGGCTAGCTTTATGAAGAATTACCATTTTTAACTGATATTTATTTCTACAAGAGTTCTATCTAGGTCGTGGAATGGTAGGAAAACTCTAGATACTGAAATTATAAGGTAAGATTTATTTTCTGTAATATTTATTTGCGTTTAAATCTGTACGCTACCTTCAGCGTATTTATAGCTTGCCCACATAATTACGTGAATATACTTATATATTACACAATTATGATGTTTGCTTCTTATTTAAACACAATTTGATAATTGAGTAACCTTTTGCGACGTATTTTAGACAATCTGTTACAATTTACATCGCTTACGAAGTGTGGCTTTTCTTACGTAAGAAGAAATGTGTTCAGTAAGAAACAATATCTCATCGCTAACCCAATGAAAGCTGGTTTCTTTTGTCTGATATTATGGCTCTTTTTGCCAAAAATTAGAATATAAATGCATACACACACTTATTTTAAATTTAATTTACAATACAAACATGCTTCCCTTCATGTTTTTATATACACGAAAATAATAATACGATTTCTGATTTAGATTAGATTTTGCAATAAGAGTCTCCAGGTTAGAAAAATTACGTTAAGGAGTAAACCTTCACATTCGGACATTTTCCATGCCCACGTATGAACATATAACAAATATTTACATAGTAATATTTCTGCCTTTTGTAGGATATTTTAAACCTTTAAGAAAATGCATTTATAATTATTTCTGAACGAGAATATTTAGAATTCAGACCTATATGCATTTTTCCTTTGCAGTAAGAATAATTTATATGTGAACAGCTAGAGAAACTCATGTGAATTTAACACAAGATTTGTTTTAGCAAGTGTTTACAGCAATACTAGAATACGCAAGGATCCCTACTGACTATGGAACCAAATATGGAAATGGCTTTAGACATCACAGCATTTCTTTTCGTGTGCCATGAAATTGCATGCATAAATAAGGTGTAATTAGTTAAAGAATTTAAGTTAATCAATTTTAAAATCTACAAAAGGCAGAATTCAGAAGTCACGGAAGTAATAACTAAAGCTCGGTTTTGGGTTACGAAGCGAACATAGTTACGAAAACTCAAAGCAGTTAGCGGTATAAAGGGAGGGTAGTGGGGAGCGATTTATAGCGTAAACATGTACACGTTGAGGTATAATCTGTTCCAAAAGTAGCTCATTGCATGCATTGACGTTATATACACGTTGTGAATTATAAAGTGATACAATAAAACAATTATTTCTTAATATGATTAATAAATAAAGACGCCTAGTACTTTTACAAATAAAAGTATAAATCTTGAAACAAAAAATATGTAGAGTTTTGAGATTACAATGAAGAAATCAAACAGAATTCCTTGCAGTGAATAACAAAATACATTTTAACCATATCAAAAGAAGTCACTAAAAATATGCTTCAATCATCCATAAGTTTGTTCAGAATCGAACGCCTATCCTTTCGTATTTTTGACATTTTTACTTTTTCTAAACGCACTGTGTACATATTGTGTAGAGAAGGTATTGTATTACAACCAAAAATTCCAAAACGAGATTTCACCATTAATAGACGTTATAGAAAAAGGTCGCTGCGCGCGCGCGCGCGCGTGTGTGTATCCGTGTGTCTGTGAACACAATAACTCAAAAATGAAAAGTCGGTAAAATCCCAAACTTGGTATATAAGTTTAGTATTTTCCAATGATGCGACACGAAGATTTTGAGCAAAATCCCCCCACCTCAAATTACCCATTACATGGAAAAAGTTTCGAAAATTTTGATTTTCTCAGAAAATGCCCGAATGATTTTGATTAAAATACCGTATATTAAAGATATTTACGTGGCAAGTAAAATGTATATCTTGAATTTTCTGGGAATAGCCTCTGAAGACTTTATTCTGGATTAATTTTGCTGGATTTTGCATAACTTGTAAACGGTAAGAGATAGACAAAAACTTACATCACAAAATATGTAGATCTGCTGAAACACACAATTTATGCCATATACATTTTTGCCGTGGAATTGACCATTTTATAAATATTCCTTGTTGGTTTCAGTTTTAGAATACTTTTACGTTTCACATACGAGAATTTGTTAACTCCTGGCAATGCAAAGAAACGGATTTCATACACATGGCAACCAGGTTTTAAAAGATTTTAGTAATGTTTTTGCCTAGTGCATTCCATTATTTCTGTTCTCCTTTCAAGAAATTATTTCTGCTAGTGTTTATGTCGATTAGCATGAAGTAGATAGAAGAATAAGTTTTTTAACAATAATTTGTTACAGATATGTAGAGAAAGTAATGTGAATATAACACATCAGATTTTTCAATCTGCGCTCTCTTTTAGTGTTCACTGGTCTATCTACTAGCAGGAACTGAACGAGGCGAGGCAGTGAGCAATGCTACATAGTGCAACTCGTTTCGAAACGGGCTGTAAAGACAGCGCCTACGCCATCATGTCATAGTGTGCACCAAACCTCAATCCGGCAATTTCGTGGCCCCGGCCCGAGCTCTAGTAATAAAACAGTCGAGAGTGAGTGCCATATCTGTTCACTTTCTGATCAGCTTGCAGGGACATCGTTGCTGGCTTAGTTTATGTGAATGTTTTGCATAAACACGTTATTAAAATCAGTGCCTGCTCGCCCTCTAAGCTACTTAGCAAAATGGCATGGAGCTAAACTATGTAACAAGTGAGCCTCACTCTGTTTTGCATCGGTTATCCGCTTCCTTCATTTCCCAGCCCTCAGATGTGTTGCCACTGCTTAATTGGATTCAAGTGTCTTATTCTGACATGCATTGGTACCGAGGTAACCAGTTTAGAGGACCTCACGTGAGAAAACAGATTTGTGCAGCAGTGCATTAAGTACATGAATACGAAAGTCGACCTTCTGAAGCAAAAGATTAACTTGCTTTCAAGTACAGGATGATTTATATAGAGCTGACACATTTGTTTCTTTAATTGTTTCAAAACGAATTGTGCTAGCGACAGCTTGTTAAACCTAAATTTTAGAGGAATTTTGGGAGATTATTTACCTCTATAGCAAATGTTGAAAATGGCCTCCGTTCTGCATAAGGCGTAAATCAGCACGTCGTTCCATGTTACTGGCTACTTGCTGTGAGGACTCTGTAGTCAATAACTTGAATCTCTTTTGTGATGTTATGCTTCAAATCGTCCAATGTCTGGGGACGTGTGGCGTAAACCCTGTCTTTTAAGTAACCCCATAGAAAGATGTCCGGCGATGTCAAATCCGGAGATCTCGGTGGCCACAGGAAATTATCCGGTCGTTAAAGAAACTTGCAATTAAGTTCATGGATTCATTTGATGTATGTCATGTAGTGCCATCTTGCTGAAAATATCCGTGACTCAGTTCTTCATCGTCCAGTTGCTCAACAAACTCCATGAAAATCAGTCGGTACTCTGCAGAGTTCACGCTCTGGTTAAACGTCTGCGCATCTAGTGACAAGGAATCAAAACTCCAGAACGTTCTGCTTAATTTGGTGCTAAAATTGGGTCATTGAATGAATTTCCAAAGGAATAATTAAAGAAAGAAATGTGTCAGTTCTATATAAATCACTCTGTATTATCATGCCTAAAACATCTGTGTTATATTTACATTACTTTCTCTATATATTCTGCAACAAACTATTCTTACAAAATCTTATGCTTCTTTCTGTTTTATGCCAATGGAAATAAACATTAGCAGAGATGGTTTTAATAAATATTTCCTTGCAGTTATAACGAGAATGAAGGAATACACTAAATTAAAGTGATAACTAAATCTTATAAGGTTTATGGCCTGCATTTGGAGGTTCAAATCAGGTGAGCCTACCCAGTTGGCTATTTTTACTTTCTCTACACATACTATGTACATAGTGTAGAAGAAGGGATTATATTCCACTACAATTTCGATACCGAGATTTCACCGGAAATATATGTAGTGAGACCCCTGAGTTGCAAAAAGCATTTTTAGAGAAAAGTCCGTGTGTGTGTCTGTGGACAGCATAGCTCAAAAACTAAATGACGTTGTTTGGCCAGTAGTTGACAAATTCCCGAATGAAAAGTGCTTTGAAGTATAAGTATTTTGAAGATGAAACCAATAACAGGGTGTCAGTTCAACACCTGCGGTACCATGTTGTAAAAACGGGAGTTAAATATTATAAAAATACCCATGTACCTTTTACGAAGAAAAATGTATATGACATAAATTATGTCTTTTAACGAGATCTACATATGTTGTGTAGTAAGTTTTTGTCTTTCTCTTACGGCTTACAGTTATGCAAAATTCAGCAAAATGTATCTAAAATAAAGAGACCTTCAGAGGCTATCCCCAGAAAATTCAATATATACGTTTTATTTATGAGGTAAATATCTATAATACACGATATTTTAATCAAAGTCGTTAAAGCCATTTTTGAGTAAATTAAACATTTTGAAAATATTTCCATGTAAGGGTAGTTTGGGGTGAAAATCTTCGGCTCGCATCCTCGGAAGATAAACTTAAATACCAATTTTGGTATTTAACAGACTTTTCGTTTTTGAGCTTTTGATCTTTTTCTAAAAATGTTATATTTGGATTTACGCATTTCTGGTGAAATTTCGGTATCGAATTTTTGGGTGGAATACAATGCTTTCTGTATGTACGTGTAGGTAAAGTAATAAGTTTTCCTAAGAATATTTTGCAGAATAAAATAAACGGTTTGTTGAAGAAAAAAATGTTCAGCTTCTATGTTATAAATAGCTATCAAGGTTAGGGCTTTTAATGTACTTTGCTGCTCACTTCCCGTCTTCTCGAGACTGGCCTCAAGGCGCAGAAACTAATAAGTATAACTGCGCATGTCGCAACTGGAGCTGCCGGCCGATGTATGTTGTTCTGCCGATAAATGTCTCGGCCAAACAACGGCAAACTGCCTTTCTCTCCCTCGTGTAAATACAGCTTCCGTGCCACTTCGCTGCAAACCGTTTTATTTCTTTCGCAGGATATTATCTCTTTGTCCACTTAAGTAATCAAACCTGCAATTATATCCGATGTTGCGTAGAAATATAAAAAACAACGGTTTGGTAATACGGTAGGTATGTTGTTATGGATCCACAGCTCCGCTCACGTTTTTGCGTTAGCTGCGGAGATATCCCTCTCTGTCTCTTTCTCTCTCTCTGTGTTCTGAAATCTAGTAATAAAACTGTTTTAGCATACTCGTTGTATAAGCAGAGCGGAAACAAACCCGTTTTGTTCTTCACACGCGTTTCTCTACATCTCAGTAACAATTTATGGTTAAAAAACTTATTCTTTCATCTACTTCATGCTAATCGATATAAATATTAGCAGAAATGCTTTCTTGTAAGTAGAAAGAAATAATGAAATACACTAGACTAAAACGATTGTCAAATCTTGTAAAAGCTGATTGCCATGTAGGTGAAATCCGTTTCTTTGCGTTACCAGAAGTTGAGAAAGCGGTCTTTCACGCCCAGTATAGAACCACAGCAGTTAAAGAGCTTCATAAATAAAACGTATATAATACGGGAAGAGAAAGTAAAAATGAATGACAGGCCTTATGAAATTGTCATTTGTATGCCTTATTTATATTCATGGGCTTATTTTCTTAAAATGTGGAGTAAAACAAAATACAGCTCAAAAAGGAAAACTTTACGTGGAAAAATTTTCAAAAAATGTTTTGATTAAAATATGTAGAAGTAAGCCCAAATTACGGATTAAATTCCCCGCTATGATATTGAATTTTTCATTTTGATTCTACCTTCCAAACCAAACTTCATTGGTTTTATTTTATAAATGTGGGTATGTTCAATAATGCATTTTTGTTTTTCTTTTACTTTAGTGTGTAAATATGTCATAAGGAATTATTGATAAGAAATATTTATTAATTCATCATTCATATAGGGTTGTCAAATTGTAAGGTAAACTCTATCGCGACCTTCCTCCACTGCGCGAGAGATCCGAGAGTTGCCGAGAAAGTGGTGCCGGCGCCTAAATTACGTACTTAAGATAAATTAAGGGATGTTAGTTAACCTTCTGCTCTCATACGGGCAGCACAATTTGTGAAAATATTCTCGTTCACTCAACTAAGCTTAGCAAAAGGAATCTTAGTGATTTCTTGCATAAAGTTTCTGTAGGTTACACAGAGCTTTCTGTTACTGAGCGTAAGTGAACGAACGAGAACATCTTTAACTTGTTATACTGCCTGTTTGGGAGCAGATGGTCAATATGTTCAGCATTTATTTACGATAATTACTCCAGTGCTCCTTTACTGACTCCACTTTCCCGGTGACTCTTGGATCTCTCGCGCAGTGGAGAGAGGCCGCGAGAGGGGTTACCTTATAATTTAGCAATCCTATATATTATATATACTGACTCACAACATACTAAACCAAAATATTATTTGACATATTTCACTACTTTTAGCATTGGGGTAATTGTGGTTGTAGCGTAGCGGTTCGTAAGTTGCACATTGTGAAATGGCTAGTTGTAGACAGTTGTGGCTGTTGCAAAGAGTTGATCGACTGAATTTCAGGCACCCTTATGTTCTTTTTAAAATTATACGCAACTCAATAAATATTCGAGTTAAAAAAATTAAAACAAAAGTTATTATTTTGTGTTTTCAATTAATAGGTTTCAAAACCAACATAATTCTAATAAAAGATATTATGGTCTTAATCTCAAAAAATTGTTTTTAGTAATTGACGCGTAACGTAAGCCAGTAGTTGATTGTATTAAGACAATCTATAAGGTTTTATTGAATTGGCAATTGTTTAGATTTAACAAGCAGTTTTATTCCATCCCTCAGCACTCGAGTGAATATTTCTATAGAGTTGTGTTTTTATCGTCTCTGAATTCTCTCAGGTGGAAATTTTCTTTACCTCATCGCAATGGTGCTGGCTGTTTCACTGGGAAACTGTAACGCTGGAGGGATGGGAATGCCTCTCCACCCGGAAAGGCCACGCTGTTTGGGAGAAAAGCGAGAAGAAATGGCGGAGTTAAGGTCTGTTCACACTGCGTGAGAAAGGCATTCTGCGGAGTGTATAATACTGCACTGGTTTCAATAGCTTCAAATATCTACTAAAATCTCCTTTTGTAATAGGACGTAACTTAGTTTCCTTGTCGCCTTCCATGGTGTAATGGTTACTATGCTAACTACATATACCCAACGTCGCGGGTTCAAACCCGGCGGAGGACAATGGATTTTTTCGGGTGTAAAAATCCTTAGCGTGGCTTCCTTCGGAAGGGAAGTAAAGCCGTCGGTCCCGTGTCGTAGATTTACGGCACGTAAAAGAACCCCGAGCCTGACAGAGGGACCTCTGAGTAAAATTAAGCGGCCTTTCACGCCCAATTTAGAATGGGACGCTGAGAACCACGGTAGTTAAAGAGCGTCCATAAATAACACGCCATTTACATTTCCTTAGTTTCCTTAAAACACTTTGCCTATGACGTTTATGTATTAAAAATATTAGCGCAATACATAAAATGGGATCTGGCCGTGGCTATTTGTCCCAAAGCATACAAATTGTAATAAAAACCTTAATCTGAATCATTTTTAAATTGTTAAAATTGTTTACTTTTAAATTTAATGATCATATAAAGACAAATAAATATAATTGGTTTCAACACGTAACAAGAATGAATGAAGACAGATTTACAAACAAAAAGAAAAAAGATGTTAAATCATACGTCCTTAGGTCATAGAAATATTGGAAGACCTAAAACTCGTAAAGATCATCATAACCACTGGAGAACGAAACGGGTCAAGAGGTCTAGTCCATGAAGTTTATGATGATAATGAAATGATTTAAGTAAACAAACTGTTCTTATCACTGAACGTTTTCGGTTCATAATATTCTGAAGAAATTCCCTATGACTTTTCAATTGAGCCTGATAACTAAACATTTTCTTAATCTCTACTCTTTCCTAAGCCATTTTTGCTAGTTAATTTTCTCCTCTATTAATGAGATCTTCTACATTCTATCAGAATATGGACCTAAGATTCATTATCCTGCTCTGTAATGTGAGGTAAGTTGAAAACATTGAACATCTTTACACATCTAATATATACCATGAAATTTCTTCTTTACTATTTTTGTTATATGCTTATCAAAATATTCAGTGTAAATGCTTAGTTCAATACATTATGCTAAAGAAAAGATCCACAATATGTTGTTTACAAAAATGAGGGAATTCTTTTGTTAGTGGTAGTATTTCCTCATCCTGCAGAAATATTCAAAATGTTGGATTTGTTCTGAGCATTTGCTGTTTTCTAAATCCGAGAATAAATGTTGATGTGAGAATTCATTAAGTGTTAGCGAATGTTTCTAATATAGTTTTAATATGTGATCTAAGTATTTCAACATTATGGTATAATTTTTCTGTTTTGGGGTTTGTAATGTTGAAACGCCTCCTAAAATCTGGGGGAATCCAAGGAGTCGTGTCGCTGAGAGTATTGAAAGGTGTACCATATTTAAACACTATTCACATATATACTTATTTATTGGTATCACCATCTGTTCCTCTAACCGCCTTGACACCTAACTCTCTCGCCCTCTAGCGGGGAGAAACTATAGTTGTTTGCTGTGTTACCCGAGAGATGACAACTGCTGTCTGCAATTCTTCACATATTCTCCACCCTGATGCATCCCGATCTCTAACGGGATGATCAGTTTTATCGGTCGGGCGATGTGAGAGCCCTTGGTAGTCCTCAGCAACACAGTACGTACCCTGCCGTCTTTGCCTGGCCTCAACTCGTCTATGCGGGCGAACTTCCACGTGTGTCGTGGAATATGATCTTCTTACTGTAAAGCAGTGTCTCCAACCTTGAGCTCTGTGGGTTTACCCCCGGTCTCAGAGAGTGTGGAAGCTTCTTTCTCAAACAGATAGTCCTTCGTCCACCTTTTCCAGCTGTTTTAGTTCTTGTATAGTCCCAGTTTTCGGCACCAGAACATGTGGGGGAATCCAAAGGTGCCGTGTCGTTGAGAGTATTGGAAGAGGAATAAACCACTATTTAAACACTATTTATTTATTTATTGGTATCACCATTGCATACACATCTCTTCCTCTAACCACCAGACGCCTCGACTCTATCGCCCTCTAGCGGAGAAAACTATAGTTAATTGTTTGCTGTGCTATCCGACAGATTGCAACTGCTGTCTATAATTCTTCACACCTCCGTTTATATCATTATTTTATTTATTTCGTTGATATGGTTACAATTTTTGTCGGAAAGTTTTGTGTTACTAGAATCTTATTTTAAGTTTTGTATCATTAACATGTTTCTAATGGGTACAACTTGGAGTATTAAGTATTTATAATTTTATTTCCAGCTATACACCAGCTAAATCATAGAAAGTAAGACATACCCAAAATACATTTATTTTGTAACTATGTCTCTACTTATAAAAATCATGTAGTTCAATGCATATTAGCGGTCTAAAAATAAAATTTCCGGAGTTTTGAGAGCAAGTTCGCTGAACATGTCGATTGCAGAGGGAAGGATGGCCAGAGCCTGTCAAACCTGATGCCTTTTGCACACGTTTTTTTCACTTTGCCTCTTTGTCAAACGAATTGGAACAATAGAATAGAATCAGTTTCTTAAACATTAATTTGAATCTTGTCATAAACTGAAAGCAGAGCGGAAAGTGGAATATTTGGCTCAGTTACTCTTATTCATGCTAAATGTTTACCAACAAAGAGGGGAAAATCTATAATTGAAATAATTAAGATAAAACAGTCCTTGTTAAAATATCGCACTAAGTATTTTACGTATTTTAAAGCCATTTGCCCTTAAGAGCATTCATTTTCTGACCATCAAAGCCTTCTAACCCCCCCCCCCCAAACATCTTTAACTCAGGATGCCAAACTTTACCAAAATACTTAATTTTATATAACGTTAACAAAATAAGTACGGGGGGGGGTAGAAAATAAAGAACAATTTAGCATAACTATATAACGGAAGATATTATCTCAATATTTTATATACAAAGTTATAGTACCTTATTATATTTCTTAAGTAATCGCCAATGCTGTCAATGCATTTATTGTAACCTGGTCCAGTTTTTCAATGCCGATGTTGTACTTTTCTACAGCCAAACATCTATTGCTTTGCGGTCTTTATCAATTGGGAACTCCAAAAAGTTATTTAAGGTGTCCAAAGTGAAATACCGGATTTCCTAAATTCTTTCATCAGCGTTTGCTTTCAACTCTTCCATAAAGAGTGATGAACCTCCACTCCGGATTTCATCGTGCACACTGGCTCTTCCTTGATAAAACATTACCCACCATTTCCTCACTGAAGACACGTTCATTGTGTTCATTGCATTATCGCCATACACGTGTTATTTACCTATAAAATTCGATTGCCGAGCATTTATGCATTAAAAAAATTAATCAGGTCTTTGGCAGCAGAAGAGTTTAACATGGGCATTAAAAAACTGGTACCACGTGACAACAAATGTCGTAACAGCAATAGTGACTACATTGCGAAATTACATAAGGTACTATAACTTTGTAAATGATATTTTGTGTCAATACCTTACGTTATTAACCGATTATGCAAATTCGTTCTTTACTTTCTGGACGACTCTGTCAATTACACGCCTACTCGAGTTTTATTTCTTTACTCCAACCAAAATTCTAGACTCACCTGTTGATGAATTTTAATTATCTCGTGAGTTACTTGAACAGTTACGCAATCAAGCATTAACCATTCTGATTTTAAACTATTTAGGGATAATATCTAGGTCATGGATAAGGTATTACGTGCACAATCTAGTGTATGCGTGTGTGTGTTTTTCTCTCTCACTCTAGTTCTATTTCGAGAATACGATTTAAATAATATGCTTTAATGTTTTGTTTCCTGGATTAACAGCTTTCATATAAAGCTTTGGAAATTGTTTTCTATGCTGATAAAGAGAATGATAGTATGTGATGTATTACGTTTTATTTTATAATGGCCTTTTTAGACATTCGCAAGAGTTTACAATAATTCTTTCTGAGGGTGGTAAGTGAAAAATGAAATGCTGCTCTAAAGTAAATTCTATATATAGAAACTTCAGAATAAAATGTTGACCGCGGTTTAAATATAGTTATTGCAAATGTGACATTTAGAAAATATTTTAGTAGATGTTTTCTCCTGCTTAGCGTATATACACAATGATGTATCCACCAATATTGAGTTATAGCTTTATGGTTAATTGGTTAATTCATATATTTATATATATATATATGTGTGTGTGTGTGTTATACCAATCAAAATGCTTCACAGGATTAATTTTTGAAGCGCTCCGGCCAAGCTTTTATTTATGTATTTAATAAACATACAAAAGTCTAAAATGTTGCTAATCATTCAGTTACTAGAAACTTGTTTTTACTTTCTCTACACGTACTATGCACATAGTGTATAGAGAAGGTATTGCACTCCACCAAAAAATTCGATACCGAGATTTCACCGGATGTTTTAGGGACCCCTGTATCCCCTGTGTCTGTGAACACGATAGCTCAAAAACGAAAAGTCGGTAAAATACCGAAATTGGTATTTAAGTTTAGTATCTTCCAGGGATGCGACACGAAGATTTTGAGAAAAATCCCCCCACCCCAAACTGCCCTTTACATGAAACTTTTTTCAAAATTTTGATTTTCTCAAAAATGGCTCTAACGATTTTGATTAAAATTTCGTATATTCAGGATAATTACCTGGCAAATAAAATATATATCTTAATCTTATGGGAATAGCCGCTGAAGACATGTTTATTCTGGATGAATTTTACGGATTTTGCATAACTGCTAAACCGTAACAGGTGGACAAACATTTGAAACACAAAAAATATAGAGCACATTAAAACACACAATTTATGTTGCTCGTTTTTGAGTTATTTTTTGATCTTGGCTTCAGCCTTGAAAAACTTTTACTTTTCTCATACAGTAATATTGTCAACTCGTGTGCATTCAAACAAAGGAACTTCAGTCATATAGCAACCAGCTTTTGACTATCACTTTATTTCACTTATACTTACAAGGAAGCAAGTAATAAGACTATTTCTGCTAATCTTTTCTCGAATAGCATGAAGTAAATAGAAGCACAAGCTTTTAACAATAATTTATTGCAGAGATGTAGAGAAAGTCATGTGAATGGAATACATAAGATATTTTCTTTTTATACAGAGCATCAACGAATTCGTGCACTAATTTTCCATGATAACATTTCATGGATAATTTGAAGACGCAGTTTAGCGCTTCACACTTGCCATCCGCCTGCTAAAGACCGAGTTGCTGCTGTTACTCCCAGTCTTCATTGCCCTTTTGTCCACAATTACAGCTGAGGCTATGTAGGTAACCCAGTCAGCCCGCAATTGGCTGGCAAGGGCATAGAGCTGAAGAACGGAATCGTGTATTTTCTTTGATTAACTCTTCAGGACATTAACTTAAGAAATGCGACGCTTAGAATGCATATTTCATTTCTCTCCAATTTGTCCGTGGAATATGATCCGGGAGATTGTTTTATAAATATTAATGTTTCACTAATAATTAAACGCCTTTTAACTTAATATTATGATACTGCAGTTTAACGAGTTTCTTAAAACATATAGCATTTTAAAATTAATAAGTGAAACTTTACGTGTGACGGTTTCAGTAATGCCAAATCCAGGAGATTGTTACGACGATTTGGATAATTTGGTGTTTAAATGCACCAAAAGCAGAAGTACAATGAATTTTGTAAACATTCAGTATGTCTCAGTCTCGGATATATATGTATTATCTAATTTGCATTTTTAGGCTTGCTTATATAAGGTGATCCCAGGTGACGTGTGGGATTTATGGTGGCCAAAGTGGGCAGGGGCGGATTTTCTCCGGGTTCTCCGGTTTCCCCCGCCATCAATTCCATTGGTGCTCCGTCTTCTTTCCATGTATCATCAGTGTCATTGCAGGTGCTATAATAGTAAACGCAGGCGCTAAACATTACAACAACAAAAAAATGCTGTAACAAAACAGAGGCATGTGTACATGTTAAAATGTAAACATAAGTTTACCAAGCATTTCTGTACTACTTTATACTATTCATAGGAGATTAAGTTAAAATAAATCCACTACAGCTTGATTAGAAAGACAAGATGTCAATATTTTGTATAAAAGAACACTTTCCAGCCATTCTCATATTTGAATAGGAAAGTAATCAGTCAAAGTGAATCTCTCTTTTCGGTCAGTGCAACAGTGATCAACAGATTATAACAATGAAGAAAAATTGCATAACATTATTATATGTTAATTGTTATTTTCTACGAAATCTGTCCCTTTTTGTAATTTCCTGATTACCCCTCTAAAATTACCTCAGGATTACTTTTCAAACATATGTCAACGCCATCAATTATATAGAAATTAAGTTAAGTATATCAAATATGGGTAAACTAAATATTAATTTTAGATGTATATAAAATAAACTTCCTTTTGAATTTCTTTTTTATTTCTAATCATATACATGTGTCGCTGGTGAAAACAGAAATAAAAAAAAAATCTTTTGTTCCATTCACATGACTTTCTCTACATCTCTGCCACAAATTATTGTTAGAAAGCTCATTATTTATTTACTTCATGCTAACCGAGAAACAATTAGTATAAATGGTCTTATTACTTGCTTTCCTATAACTAGAAGGGATATAAGAGGGTACCTTAGGCTAAAGCGAGTCAAATCTTTTAAAAGCTGATCGCTATGTGATTGAATTGCTTGTATGGCCAGGAGTTAATTTCCGTAAGAGAAAAGTATAAGTATTTTAAAACTTAAACCAATAACAAGGAGTATCTCGAAAACGGTCAACTCCACGAAAAAACGTATGTAACATAAATTGTATTATTTAACGGACCCTACAATTTAATTCGTGTATAGTAAATGTTTGTCTATCTGTTACGGGTTACCAGTTATGCAAAATTCTGCAAAATTCATCCAGAGTAAAGATGCCTTCAGAGGCTATTCCCAGATAATTCAAGATATAAATTTTATATGTCAGGGACATATCTTTAATATACGTTACTTTAATCAAAATCGTTGGAGCCATTTTTGGGTAGTGGATGGGGAGAATTTCTTGTCGCGTCCTTGAAAGATACTGAACTTATATACCAAGTTTGGTATGTAACGGACTTTTTGTTTTTGAGCTGTGCTGCCCACAGGCACACATACATGCACTACAGACACACTAGCAGACACACACGGACTTTTTTCTAAAAATGATTTTTCGGATTCAGGGGGTCTCAAAACATATTTCCGCTGAAATTATTGTATTGAGTTTTTTGGGTGCAATACAATGCCTTCTCTATAGATTAGCACATAGTACGTGTAGAGAAAGTAAAAAGGGGCGCAAGCATAGTGCTGGGGTTCCCTTCTCTTATTCGGCCATAAATTAGCTCTAAGCCTATATTGAGTAAATAGCCTTCTCCTCTAATATGTATTCTACGTCGATTTAAATACTCGGACATATCGACAGGACTTCTGTGTGTGAGACATTAATGCAATCACCTGACAACTTGAGGTGTGCGTTGGGCCCTGGAATTTCCGTGGGGTTTTCCACGGATATCGAGTCCAACCCAATCCGAACACTCCCTTTTGTGAGAGGCTTGGTTTTCGGCCCGACTACTTCTAGTAGGTAATGCCGGAAGTACCAAGGGTGTTCGGAGCCAGCAGCGCTTCCACTGGAGCAGCTGAAGAGGTCGGAACTTCCCTGTGTGTTGAACAGTTAGCTTTCGTATCTCATATCTATATCTTGCTTCTTCACGGGTCCACAAGGTATTAATGCTAATCAATGTATTGCCACTTCTGTACAAGGGGGGGGGGGCACATGCTTGCTTCCTCACGTGTCCACAGAGGCCTAGCACTAAGTAATTCCAACCCCTTCTATATGTGACGGTCAGGTGGCAGCTTCGACACATGCCCATAGATATTTTAGTAGCATGCAACTCCTCTGCTTCTACACGTGCCGGGCGTTAGGATGCTGTCTAGGCTACTTGCTTTCATTATCTGTAGATAAGGCAGTGTATTCCTTATTACCGTGTGCTTTCATTTCTACTATTGTCTTATACTTATGGTGGTCTTGGTTTTGAATATCCAATCGGGATAGCCAATAGAAAAATCGCCCAAAAAATCTGATGTGTTCCATTCGCATGATTCATTCTAAATGTGTTCCATTCTAAATCTCTGCAACAAATTATTGTTAAAAACTTATTCTTCTATTTACTTCATGCTAATCGAGAACAAAATTAGCAGACACAGTCTTATTACTTACTTCCTTGTAAGTCGAAGGGAAATAAGGGTGTACCATAGGCTAAAGTGATAGTCAAAAGCTGGTCGCTATGTGACTGAAGTTCCTTTGTTTATATGGACCATAGTTGATAAATTCCCATATGAGAAAAGTATTATTACCTATTTTATAGCTGAAACCAATAACAATGAATATCTCAAAAACGATCAAAATGCATATAACAGAGATTGTGTGTTTTAACGAGCTCTACATTTTCTATTGAGTAAGTTTTTGTCTATCTGTTACGGTTTACCAGTTATGAAAAATTCTGTAAAATTCATCAAGAATAAAGTGGCCTTCAGAAGCTAGTCCCAGAAAATTCAAGATATACATTTTATTTGTAGGGTAATAATCTGTAATATTTGATATCTTAATCAAAATTATTTGAACAATTTTTGAGAAGATCAAAATGTTTGAGAACAAAAATCCATGTCAGGGGTAGTTTTGGGTGGGGGATTTTCTTGAAAATATTCGTGTCGCATCCCTGGAAAATACCGAACTTAAATACTAAGTTTGGTATTTAACGGTCTTTTTTATTTTGAGCTATGCTGTTCGCAGACACACACGGACCTTTTTCAAAAAATATTTTTCTTTGGATTCAGGGGACCCAAAACATGTATTTCTGTGAAATCTTGGTATCGAATTTTTGGGTGCATTACAATACCTTCTCTATAAACTATGTATGTGCATAGTACGTGAAGAGAAAGTAAAAACGCAGTCCAATAGATCGATACCGGAAATTAAAACAGGGACCTCCCAAATATGGACTTAGCCATCCCGCTCAGTTAAACAGCCTTATATAGTTTTGCCTATAAGCTAAGCGTTCGTGACTGTAAAAGCCACAGTAGAAGAAAATAAAACTTGGATAGTCATTAAATTGCTTTGAAAGCACATACAATTGTGTCAAGTATGCATCACAGTTAATGTCAGGAGGGATTTTCAAATTTTCAATAAGTTTGCGAGTAAGGAAGTGACGAGAAAGTTTATTCAGAGAATTAGAAAATCAAGAGTAGCGTTTAGTAAACTAATTCGCGAATAAAGTGAAATGACTTACTCAAAATCAAGATCAATAAAATTGTATCATACCACGTTCATATTTACATGAAATTTAAACGCGTTGCTTGAAAAAAATCTGATGTGTTGCATTCATATGGCTTTCTGTTTATCTCGTTGACAAATTATTGTTAAAAAGCTTATTTTTCCATCTATTTCATACTAATCGAAATAAGTATTGGCAGAAACGGTCTTGCTGCTTGCTTTCTTTATGTAAAAGGAAAATAAGTGAATATTTGTGTTGTTTCTTTGCATTGTCAAGAACTGACAAATTCGTGTACCTACGGGAAAAGTTGTAAATAGTTCAAAGCAGAAACCAATGACAAGGAATATCTAAAAATGTTCAACTCCACGAAAAAATGTATATGACGAAAGTTTTACGTTTTAACAGATCTAAATTTTTGTGTCATAAGTTTTTGTCTATCTCTTGCGGTTTACCAGTTGGGCAAAATTCATCTAGAGGCTATTCCCAGAAAAATAATTTATTTTTCATGTAAATGTCGTTAATATATACGTAATTTAAATCAAAATTATTAAAGCCGTTTTTCCATGTAAAACGTAGTTTGGACAGGGAGGGAGGGGATTTTTCTTCCTGTCGCACCTTGGAAGACACTAAATTTAAATACTAAGTTTGATATTTTATGGACTTTTCGTTTCTGGGTTATCGTGTTCACGAACACACGGACAAACACACGGACCTTTTTCTAAAAATGCATTTTATGCATACTGGCGATACTAAAAGTGAATTTCCGGTGAAATCTTGGTTCGAATTTTTGGGTTAAGTGCAATACCTTCTCTAACCATGCACCATATAGAGAAAGTAAAAATCAAAATCATGCGGTGCAGTTTCTTAGTTTTTTCAGTGCAACTCGATTATTTCACAATATGTATTTCTGTCATGTGAGTGTGAAACTTAGACAAAGGTAAGCACGCTATATTGTTAAAATACAATGACCATAATTGTAGCTATTGATTTTGTTTATTTAAAATCACAATTATTGAATGTACCATTAAATTATCAAATATGTAGAAATTGGAAGGAATTTAATCATTGGTTGTTATAATCAGTGTATGTGAGTAATTTGAAGGCATATTATTTCTTAATTTGCGTATGTTGTGGGAATGATATTCATTTAATTACAGTGCGAGATAAATACTCTAAATTGTTCAGGATATTAACAACGGATAAGCTATTTCATCACGAAGGGAGAGTGGTAAATAAATTTCGATAAAGTTTGATTATGTCAAAACCACAATTAGTCGAAACACAACATTCTTTCAAACATGATTGGCATTAATTATCTCTCATTTGTGGATATGGTTGAAATATTCTTTATAAATTACTACTCGCTGCACATGTAGGTGTTACCCTGAAAAAAGGGTAAAATATAGGAGCTCTCTTTGCAGTTCAAAAGTTCATTAAAGTTTAATATTTCATTACTAAACAATAATTAAAGTAGGATGTAAAAATTCAATTATTTTACTAAAGTAATAGAAATTAGGACCCAATAATTTCCAAAAGGATAGGCATGTGCTGTGGTAGCAGGAATTTAATTAGTTGCAGTATTTCAAAATTTATATCCTAATTTCACTGTTATCTCTCAGAGAAATAACGATATACTCTCAGTAAATATTTTGGGAATAGAAATGCCACATTCACATGGGTATTCAACGTGTGCGCAGCTTATAT
The DNA here is from genome assembly GCA_030762935.1 of Hymenopus coronatus. Classification (NCBI taxonomy): domain Eukaryota; kingdom Metazoa; phylum Arthropoda; class Insecta; order Mantodea; family Hymenopodidae; genus Hymenopus; species Hymenopus coronatus. The sequence continues at coordinate 53,366,600 of CM060895.1, read as the reverse complement.
GCGCTTATCCGTTATTCTGTACTCGCTACTGTTCTAGAATTCTAGTGAAATTATTATTATTATTATTATTATTATTATTATTATTTTCGTGTTCATTGACAATATGCGTTTGTTAAATACATTAAAATTGCATTTGATTTCTAATATATTTTACTCTCTCTAGGACCGACTCATACTGGCATGTAAAAGTAGAATAATATTCCACTTTAGAGATTTCATAGGAAATGCATGTTTATGTACTCTTAAAAACGGAACAAAAGAAAAAGAAGTTTTATGAAATGCTCCGTGTGTGTGAATAGCATAGACTAAAAGCGAAATGTCAAATAATAATAATAATAATAATAATAACAAACAAACAACAACAATAATAATAAATGTAAATAAGAAATGTGGTATTTATGTTCAACACCTTTTCAAGGATTCTTAAGACAATTATTATTCTCCCGACTTTTTATATTTCAAAAATGGATAAAAATGGTAATGATATTTTTGCATGACCAATAAAATGTTTACCTTCGAGTTTTCTAGAAAAGTCAATGGAAGAATTTTGTGTAACTGGTAAAGCGAAATAGATATGGAAAAACTTGTTGCATGGAATATTAAGAACATACAGTTTTATTGTTAATATTTTGTGCCATTAATAATTTCTGTTATATTTCTTGGTTTTGTTTGAGTGCCCCTTGTACCTACAATGAAATATGTAATGAAACTTATTTCTGCAAACACTGATTCTTGTTTTAACATGAAGTAGATGAAAAATACGTTTTAGAGTACCTCATAGAAGAATGAGTACGGAATGTTATGTGCATGTAACGCATATTTCTAACCGAGCGGGATCCTACCGTGATAATGTGTAAGTTCGTATCTGAGGACTCCCGGGTTCGATTACTGGCGACGAGTCTTCAGACCTTTGGGTTTTTCGTGGTTAAAATATCTATCGATGGGTGAATGCTGGAGTGGTTTCTCTGCTACCATAGTTTTCCTCCTCTTGTTATTTCTTTTCTTCTGCTTCAACTCATCTATTTCAGAGCTGCAGGACAAGGCGATAACGGTTGGCATGTTGCGGCAGGACGGTGGAATGACTTTTAACTTGGAGTAGTTGCTGGGTACCCATTACCTTTTGGGATGTGCTCGTCTATTCTTGGTGTTCCCAGGTTGCGGATGTCTAAGGCAGCGTCAGGATTGCAGTCATGTAGGGATCTTAGTTGACTTTGCTAGTGCGCACTGTCGTCCAAAACTGAAATTCTTAGAATTTTCCCATAATTCCTTACTTGCAAAGGTCACGTTGTAAAGACACAGGGCCGACCTTTTTGCGCTGCTGTGTTCCAGTTACTGGGGACTTGCACATATTTGTAAGGGCGTACAGTCTGAAAAAGAATGAAAAAAATCTGATGTGTTCCATTCACATGACTTTCTCTACAAAGTAATGTTAAAAAGCTTATGCTTCTATTTATTTCATGCTAATCGAGAAAAAATTAGCAGAAAGAGTCTTATTACTTGCTTCCTTGTAAGTAGAAGTGAAATAAGGGAGTACCATAGGTTAAAGTGATAGCTTATATGGTTGCTAGTGACTGAAGTTCCTTTGTTTATATGTACAGGAATTGACAAAAGCTGAAAAGCTGAAACCCAAAACATGGAATATCTAAACAACGATCAACTCCACGAAAAAATACATATAATATAAATTGTGTTTTAATGTGCTCTACATTTTTGGTTTGGTAAGTTTTTGTCCATCTCTTACGGTTAGCAGTTACGCAAAATTCCATAAAATTGATCCAGAATAAAGTAGTCTTCAGAAGCTATTCCTAGAAAATTCAAGATATACATTTTATTTGATATACGATATTTTAATCAAAATCGTTAGAGCCATTTTTAAGAAAATCAAAATTTTCGAAAAAAGTTCTATGTAAAGGATAGTTGGGGGTGGGGGGATTTTCTTGAAAATCTTCGTGTCGCATCCTAGGAAGATACCAAACTTAAATTACAAGTTTGGTAATCAACGATCTTTTTGTTTTTGAGCTATTCTGTCCACAGACAGACACAGAGACACACACACGGACCTTTTTCCAACAATGCTTTTTTTAAACATATATTTCCGGTGAAATCACGGCATCGAATTTTTGGGTGCAATACAATACCTTCTCTATGCCCTATGTACTTAGTATGTGTAGAGAAAGTAAAAAAGTCGGTATAATGAGTTGTACAGTAAGACAAGTAAAGCAAAAGCAGCTCCTCCCACATTCATGGCCCCACTTAATTCTAGCTAACCAAGGTGATGGGCATTCCTTGTTTTCGCGATGTTGGACCTGCATCAAGACATAATCAATCACGAAAAGGTAATTAATTCAGTGTTTTTAATTTTTCTTCCGTAGGAAGGAAACCTAGAATCATAATGTAAAACGATATAAGTCCAATTGATATTTTATCTCAAGAGAATTTGTGAATGCCTTGTGTTCAGGTGAGAGAAAATTTTTGATTGTCATCCCAACTATTGCATTGCATTGAGTCTTTTAATCTGATTGTAGCTAACTTCTTTGAAATGAAGATAAATTTTCAATAAATCTTATTATCAGAGTTTTCTCAGAAAATTAATATAAATAACTTTTCTAACCCCTTTCAAGTGATGTGAAATTTCGATTTTTAATTGTTTTTCTTCATGGTTCACTTCTATATAACTCCAATTTACTTTTATTTGTTTAACCAAACTCGACCAGTAATCCTGGGTATGGTATTTCCTCCTTCAGTTAATTTTTTATTTATTCATGTTCTTTGTTCCTTTCAAGTTACTTAATATAAATTAAAGAGGAAAACGCATCCAACCTCTTCACTGAGTGTCTGCCTTACCGCTTTTTCCTTGTCTTCTGAGTTGGAAACTGATCTCTGTTCGCTGGTTAAGTTTTGAATGGGGGACTTTTGAAATCAAACCAATAACAGACGAACACATGTAGCTAGTGTCTTCCAGCCACTTACGCAAAATATTCAGTTTCCAACACTTTCGACACTCACTTTGTTTAAAACAGAAGATATGGTGCATAAGCTTGAAGTTGGCACTTTTTATACTGTTCTTGTCTAACACGGCTATGAAAACCCCCTATTTCAAAGCACTGTTATTTTCTTAATTACTTGCGCTATTATGAGGCTAAGAAGGTATCAGTGATGTGGCAACTCTTGCAAGAGAAGTGGAAGAGCAATCAGATGGAGAAGGATTATCCACCACTGGAATTTCTGCTCTGCATGATTCGCAAGAGGTGGTGAAGAACATTTTCTTCTTTTTCTAATAAACAAACGCTCACAAATTATAGCAGAATCGGGTAGGTGAGGAACACAACTGATATGGAGATTCTGCCAACATTAAATAACGAAAAGCTATAGGATACCAAAAGCATCGGCACGATTTTTTGCTCTCGACTGTACCTTGGTGGTGGATAAAGCAAAATAAAATAAATCACGCTTTTTCGCACCTGTAAAAAGGGAGAAGGTGAAATGTAGGTTCAGGATATGATTACCTTGCATAAAGGCAAGTAAAGGAATGAATTCCGATTGCCGAGTTGTTCAACACTTGAGATATTCGTGGGAGCTCCGTGTGAACAGGCCTTTGTATAACAACGGCTCAGTGGAGATACACGAGAGTGAGATAGTTTTGGAGCATCAACAACTTCTCGAGAGCAAAGCGCGGCAAAGCCGGAAACTGGTGGGGATTATCGACTTGTGCTAGGTGGAAGCGCGAGCTTTGGTGGAACGAAAGAAGCGAGAATAAAGAGGGTGCACAGAGAAAGATTGGAAACGACAACGAGACAAAAAACATCACCAACGAAAACTCAAATTGTAGGATTATTGCTAAATTTATGTACATAAGACTACAGTGATGCATGTCTCTCTTCAGAAGGAAACAAAACTCTCTGATTTATATCGCACTCAGGAACTAAATTTCTGTTACACGGCAGCTATATATACCTACCAAAGTTTTCTCTTTTCCATTTACTCCTCCCGTTTCCTGTCGAGCTTGCCGTATGGTCTGCAAGTATATAGATTTTATGTTTGATTTACATGCAGCAATGCTCTTATTTACACGAAAATTGTGACACTGAATGTTGTACTATCATATACCTTATACCGGGTGGAATGGTGCAGATCTCATTGTTCAAACCAGAAATAACTCAATGAGTACGCTGGAAAAATTATTGTCAGCTTTTTTTTATCAGTTTTCGTGAATTTGTAGTAACACCATTGAAAGTAGAGACTTAGCAGCATGCTTTCCCTTGACAGAAAAGGTCATGCGCGCTCTTTTTCCGATGCCTCTGCGAAGATGTTGGTTTTTTAACTCGCTGTTACTACATACAGCACTATAGGCGGTAACACTGATGATACGTCCGGCATTTGACTGCTAATAGGTCTTTGGAAAATCTGGAAACCACAGTCAGGGAAGACGTTCTGGCGGAATTTGAATCGCAGACTTTCCGTTCTTTAACATGCCTTAAGCATCTCGGCTACACGGGACGGTGCAAATATGTAGAACTATTAGCATATCAGTATCAGCTTCGCTCGATGCATTTTTAACTCCCGGGACAGTTCATTCCTGTATTTTTACTTTCTCTAAATATGTTATGCATAAAGTAGGTAGAAAAGGTATTGTATTCAACTCAAAAATTTGATGTCTATATTTCAATGGAAATATTAGTTTAAGATATCCTGAGAGAAAATAAAAGTATTTTTTGAAAAATGCCCCCGCGCGCGTATGTGTGTGTGTGTGTGTGTGTGTGTGTGTGTGTGTGTGTCTGTAGACAGCATAACTCAAAAACGAAAATACCGTTAGATACCAAATTTTCCCTTTAAAGTTAATCTCTTTCAAGGTTGTGACACGAAAATCCCCCCACTCCAAACTGCGGTTTCCATGGAAAAAACTGAAGTTGTGTTTATCTCAAAAATGGCTATGACGATTTTGGTCAAAATATTTTACATTAACGATATTTACATGACAAAATGTATATCTTGAATTTTCTGGGAATAGCCTCTGTGAACCTCTTCATTGTAGATGTGTTATGAATAATTGGTAAACCGTAACAGATGGACAAAAACTTACTTACAAAACACAATTTATATCATTTACATTTTTTGTAGAGTTAGCTATTTCCTAGATTTCTTGTTATTGATTTTAGTTTTTAGCTACTTAAGCTTTTCTCAAATTGGAAGCCATCTTTTCTTGTTTTATTCGTAACCAGCAAAACGAAAACCGAATTTCAATTGTTTCACATAGTGACTGGCGTTTTATATGATTTAACTATCGCTTTAGTATTTCCTTATTTGCCTTCTCTTTAGAAGGAACTAATACAACCATGTTTATCTTGATTACCACGATGTTGATAAAGGAATAATCTTTTGTAACAATAGCTTGTAGAGAAAGTCATGTGAATGGAGCACATGTTTACTGAAATGGGTTAAAACACTTGTTTAATTTGAATGAAATGATAAAAACTACTAAATATGGATAGGTAGAGTCAGACTGAAACATTCAGTGCCATTGCCGGGATTTTAACCACCGATATCCCGGTCTCTAGCCGGCTGGTCTTCCAATGAGCTACCATGACAACATGCCGGCATAGTCTATCCAACTTCTGTTCCTACATACGGTTTCTGTGAGAAAACAATTAGAATTAACACAATTGTCCATAATAGTTGGCTATACTATGTATTCTGGGACTTAAAGTACTTCCAACATTGTAACTATCACCTTGTGATTTACCGGGAAACTTGCGAGTCAGTTGAGAAATTCAATGCTATGCCGGCATGTTGTCATGGTAGCTCAGCAGTAGAGCAACCGGCTAGAAACAGGGAGATGCGTGGTTCAAATCCCGGCTATAGCATTGCATATTTCAGTCTGACTCTACCTATCCAACTCCTGTCCTACACACGGTTATATGCATTTTATTTTTGATCTCGATGTTTCAAAAGCATGGCATTTCAATCAGTATTGTTGCCCTCCTAGTGTATTGTTTACCTTGCTAGCCTCTTTTACTTAAGTTCGCGGGTTCAAACCGGCGGAGGGTGATGGGGTTTTTTCGGGCGTAAAAATCGTTAGCATGGTTCCATCGGAAGGGAATAACATAAATTTACGGCACGTAAAAGAACCTCAAGAGGCATCTGAGCAGAATTAAGCGGTCTTTCACGGCTAGTATTGCTTGAGACGCTGAGAACCATAGGAATTAAAGAGCGTCGATAATTAGAACTCCATTTCTATTTCACTCAATATCATTAGAACCATTTATAGAGAAAATAAAAAATAACCCATCATTCCCTTAGTGCTCTTTGTAATGTGAGATTTTCCTAAATATCTTTACATTGCATATTTGAAAGATTAGATTATATTAAATGATTGTTAGTGTGTGATACTATAACATATTATAAACAACTGAAGTTCTATCAAGTTATGGTGGTACCGGTTGTATTGTTTGGAAGTCAATCTTGGGCAGTGTGACAGTCTATATACAGGCTATCGAAATACATTTCTAGGAAAATTGAAATATTTTTTTTATTTTCATATTTAAAAATTAAATACTTTGATTAAAATGATTTTGTCCACAACAGCAGTATTTATTGGTGTAAGTACTAGGCTAACGGCACATAGTACTTGTGTAATATAAGGCCTAGACAAAATAAAAATATAACAGTTATAATATCTACATTTTGTGTAGAAAATACTCATCCTTTATCTGTCTTATTCACTGACCTCTTCCATTTGTTTCTTACACTTTTTAAACATTTTTCAATTCCTAAAACTTTTTTCTCACTGTTAAATCTTTATTTCTATTTAACCGTTTCCAGCAAATCAGTTGTTGCCTTAAATAGTCTGAATGCTTTGTAATCATAAATGGATCTCATTTTCCTGTACATGTTTCATTTAACGCATTCTTCCTTTCATATTTCAATATCCATATTCTCAAACGAAATCAAGCAATCCCTTCTCTATCTTTCTTTTCACAAACCTTAACTCTCTCCCTGTTTCATATTTCTATTCATTGTAAAAATTAAATGAATTTTTCTCCCTTATTCCTGTCATCTAGTCTTTGTCTTATAGTTTTCTAAACTCCCTTCATTAATTTGTATCCTGGGGCTCACATACCCCCTAACCAATTTATCATTAAGTTATTTGAGCTTTACAAACCGTGTTTAAGTATGTTCTGAGGTTTTTGAAAATCAATAGTACGCACAAAATATATAAAATAAGAAACAAACAAAAAAGGGAAAATTGCAATTGGGAAGAACGTTTACAGAGAATGGACAGCACAAAAATTAAAAAAGGATACTCTTGGATCATATACCTACAGGCAGTAGGGATATGGAAGAATCAGACTAAGATGGGTTGCGATATTATATATTTATTCAACTTTTCGTTGTTGACTTTTGTTGCACACATACACATAAAAATATGGTGTCAATTATTCATTTCATATTAGGAAAGCTTTTATTTGAGTTTTATTATATGTATAAAAATTATTTAAAATCGCTTCTGCAGTTGCAAAGACACGCACAAAATGTTTAAATTTATTCATCTTCTTTAGAATAATTTGCTGTACAACAAAGTATAAATGATGCAATAATAAATTTACGATACCTCACGCTTTACAACCGTTCTCTGGCGTTTTTAACTAAGGTACTTAATCTGCATGCAGTAAAATATCGCAGAGCAAAAGCCTTTTTCTCGCGTTTGAAACGCTTTTTATATATACATAGGGAATTAGTGAAACCATGAGCGACGCTATCATCGCGAGGTTTTTGATGGATCCTGTGACAGATCTGCCCCTCTTGCTGGAACAAATACGGCAGTGACACCGTGTGTGTGTCACATAATGAATATTCATTCATACGGCAGGCGCTAGAAAGTATGATGAGAATAACCAGGTGGCGATTAAAATAGAGCAGAGCTAATGCGGTAAAATGTGTGATGTACGAGCCAAGTTTTGTTTTTCTGGCCAAGTGCAGCGAACAGCTTGAATAACAAGTTTTTGCATTCACTGGCAAAATGTAGTTGACACATTTTTACTTCAACATCAACATCTGGTCTTTCGGGACCACTAAAATGTTTGGAATCGTGGAAAGGTATGCGTTTCATTTACTTCTGATCACTAGAGAGTGAAAAAGCGTAAAGCTTCATATGCTACACCGTTGATAGAACGTTACTAAACAACCTAATTTGATGTTCCAGAGCTAGAAAAGTTCAGTAAGCATGTAATTTGTATTTTTTGATTTCATTATAGTTCGTTAAAACATAAAATTCTATGTTAGCCTTTATGCATTATGAGAAAGCCTTTCACAATGTGGACAAAAAGAAGTTGTGATCTATCATCTATCATTGTTAAAAACAAATTAAGATGATGCATCTGCGAAATTTGAAAAATCACAGTATGTAAGATATATTATTGAATTACATAGCTGATATTATACGTCTATTATCAAACTGGTTCAGTTGAGAAGCAGTTGCTAAATTCAGGCTAGCCATAGGACATGACTACCTAGCCACACATAGACATACTCCAGAAACCAAACTATACACTCCGCAACCAGGGCACCTTGGACTCCAACCACCTCAACACCTACTCCTCTTTGAAAGTACAACACTACCGATAAATACTGGGAGGCGCAAGAGAAAAATGTGGCTGTAATATAATAAAAATTATATATCCACTGAATATATGTCGTATAATCTTTTATTATTTATCTTTTTCAACTGTGAAATTCATTTGCCTATTTGTTTAATGAACATATGTGTCTGAATTAATTCGTATATGTAAGTATTGTTGTCATAGTTATGGCTAATTATAATAATCAAAAGTATTACATTAAATAAATACATTATACACAATAATAGTGATCCTTTTACTGAGTATCACAATTTTAGCTTGCATGGTTATTTATATAATACTTTTTACTGTCTAAATTCATTGTCCCAAAAAGTTATACATGTGATCATTGTTAAAAATATTCATACAAACAAATTCAGTTTTACAGAAAATGAGTTTACAAAGATATGTCTCATAATATATTGTTTTATATTAGCCCTAATTAGAAAAAAAATATTTATACTCGCTAAAATTCTTGATTTTTCAAAATTTAACACTTTAGTTAGAAAAATTGTAAAATATTTTCTTTAATGTGCTTTTGAGTGCTAGCATTAAACGTTTGAAACAAATTAGTGGAAATTTGCATCGTGTGGATTATTTTGAGTATGGAAAGTGTTGGAAAAAAGTTTCCGAGAAAATAAGGAGTAAAGTTTGAAGTGTCTAATAATTAGCTTCAGCAATAAATTAATGAGGTCTACATTTTTTGTGTAGTAGGTAAGCTTTTGTCTCTCTTACTGTTTGCTAATTTACCAGAATGAAGAGATCTTCAGAGGCTATTTCCAGAAAGTTCCATATATACATGTAAATAGCCTTAATACAATAGTCCATACGCTTTTTTAAACAAAATCTTTGGACCTTTTTGAGAAAATAAAATTTTCCTGAACATTTTTAATATAAAGAATAATTTGTGGTTCGAGGATGTTTTTTAAAATCTTAGTGTCACATCCTTGGAAGATGCTGAACTTAGTTGCCAAGTTCGGTATTTAACCGAATTTTCATTTTTGAGTTCGCTGTCTGAAGACACACGCATGGATTTTTCAAATTATTAACGGAATGCAATACCTTCTTTACCTACTATGTATGTACACATTGCTTAGTAGAGAAAGAAACATAAACAATGTAGCGTGGAATTTCCGGCTTGGGAGTTTTAGAGTATTTTACAACTAACAAAAAAATCGGATGCTATAAAGCACAATGAAGTGGCAAATTTCAGCCACATCTGAGGGAAATTATGTAGCTGTAAAAATGTGTATTTTCCTGGTTTGAAGTACTGTGTTGAAGTTCTCTTTGGTTTAAGAAATTAATTATTTTAGAGTACTTTTAGCGGAGGTACCTTCTGCACTTGATAGTGCGTACAGAAAACCTTGTAAAAGTGTTCTTACTTTTCTGGAGCAAATTGCGTGCAGATGGAGGAAGTTAGGGTAAAATTAATACCGGAGGTATTTTAGCTTCAAACAGACAGAGTGCAGACTTGATTCTAAATCACCAAAACTGGCCAAGCTTGGCCTCATACTTAATGGAAGTACGTGTACTAATAGAATATTTGTGTAAATATTGCATAGACATATTTGGTATATGGTTATCTATGTGTGTGAATACATGGATGTAGTTGAGTGTGTGTATATGATATCAGAATATATTTCTTTTGTTGGTTTGTTGTGCTGTTAGTGTAGCGCGTATTTGTAGGTTTATATACAGGATGATACAAAAATCACTGGACACTGGGCAAAGATTGGATTTATGTTTAATTACAAATACTAACAATTATTTTACTAGCTGATCCGGCTAACTTTCTTCCGCCTTAGAAGCAATAAATGAGCAGATTTTGGATTTTGTTAAGTTCAATTTTTTATTAGGATAATAAAATATAAATACAAAAACTCAAGCATTTTAATGATTATTTATTCGCTGTGTATTTTGGTGCATGGTTTGCACTCTTCAGTGAAGCATCTTGTGATAGACGACATTTCTTGTTTTATTATCAGGCGCAACAACAAATAACGCAGATGGTCTTCCGACACGTGAACATGCCACATATAATTGACCATGGGAAAAACATGGATTTACTAAATTCAGACCACAAATTTTCAAGGATTGGCCTTGTAATTTGTTAATGGTCATGGCGAATACAAAACGATCGGAAATTGAAGTCGTTTAAACTCAAACGGCAAATCCGTTGGGATCCTCGGAATGAGAACTGCCTCCTCACCTTCGAGTATCGTCGCGTAAATCACAATGTTCATCAATTTACTTACTGTTTCGAAGTATGATTACTACGGAGCCAACCTTTAGTCGTAAATTGTGCGGTGGTAAGCCAGGCACATCCAAGGAGTTTAAAAATTTAATTGCATAGTTGCTCTTCACGTTCAATTTCATTCGCAATGTTTCGAATCCTAGTTGCATTACGGTTTTGTCGGGAAAGATTCGATTGTCTTGGTCGCGGCATTGTTAATGATAATATCGGCACAATAAGCTAATAGAAACTCGAAACAAACACCATAGAACAACAATGCGTTTTTCTGTCTGTTGAGATCTGTTATACCACGTTTTATGTCACGTCCCACGAAAACGGGATAAAAAGCATCCTATGTCCGTCTTCTGGTCCGTTTTCAGCCAAATCGGTTCAGCCGTTCTTGAGTAATAAATAGTGTAACTAACACGACTTTCTTTTATATTAAAACTGTTTTCCGTCTACTTTAATACATCTTTGAAGTAATTTTGGAACACATACATACTCTATGGCATAGTATTCATATCATGAAATGCGTCATTATTTAGTTCAACAAAACAGAGACTTCAGGCCAGCTTCAATGACTTACCAAGTGCTCTACATAACCACCAGACAATCAAAAAGACAATAATATTTATAAGACAGTGTAAACGTTTTGAATTATTGTAAAGTATGAATGTAATAATATTTTACCAATGTATAAATAACTATTTTATGTACAATTTGTAAGGTCGCGATATGACCATGCTGTTAAAGCGACCCAAAATAAATTATATTGCAATAAAAAAAAATGATCTGAGGCTTGTGCGAATATAGAGTCCTTGGCGACACCCTATAGGAAAACATCCATGAGTGTAAACGTGGAGGCATGTTGGTATATTCCCTAGGACCAGTCACTTTTCTTTGGAAGGTTTCGTATAATCGCGGAGGGAAGTGACATAATGTGGTGCAGCACCACCGTGTTGAAAGTAAATTTCTTACAAGTTTTTAGCACACTCATAACACCTCGTACCACGTGAAACTGAAACATATCCAAATAGTTGTTTGCTGTCACTGTTCCTTAAAAGCTATGGTCCAAGTACGCCAAATGATGATACTGCAGCCCCAAACACTCACACCAGCTTGATTTAGTTGTTCTTCTAACAAAAACTTTTGATTCTCAGTATACCAGTAAGCTCAGTTATAACTGTTAAATTGTCCTTTTAACTTAAAATTGGCTTCGTCAGTCCTCAGAATTTTATTGAATAGGTTAGGATCAGGTTTCTGTTGGTCAAGCTTCGATTCACAAAACTGAAGACGTTGATCTGTATCATCTTCAAGTAACCCATGTCGTCAACGTGGAATTTAAACTTAAAACTTCTGTTTGTGTAACATTCTTTGCACTGACCTTCCTGATAAACACAGCTCAGTTGCTAATCCTCTGGTTGATTTTCGCAGATGAATATCAGAGGTGAACAGTTTGTAAAGGACCTTCCAATTAAGGGTTAAATATAAGGAAATATTGCTTTGTTCGCGTAATTTTGTACATTCCCCGTAAGTAGGAAAAAAATGAGTGTATAAGCTATATAATGAAATTAGATAAATTACATTTCGTTCTTTGTTTGAAGTCATAAAAGATCACCTATCTTCAATGCCATTGTGAACTTATTTAAAGAGTTTTGAGGCCCGCCTAGAATAATTTATTATTTTTAATGTGGTTCCAAACGTCGCTACTGTTTCTCACTGCGAACAGTTGCAGAACTGTTTTTTGTGCATAGATAGTAGATAAAGAATGTCTATACGTTCGTTTTTTTAGAGGAGTATGTTTGGTATTCTCGTTGCAAACCTTAGGGAGAACGTATACGGGCTGATAATCGATTTCTATCATGAAGGGCACCGTGTGTTTCTTCTTTGGACAAGGAAAGGCTTTGATCCCAGACGCCGTGCCTTATCTAGAGGGCCGTGCCCCAAGATGGGTACCGGAGGCTTAACCTGCATCCCTGACAGCTGCCTGCCTTTTCGTTTCCTTGTGGCCTTCTGTGAAACAAGATACTGATCGGTAGTAAAAGAGTTTTCGTCACGACCAGAGAGTTCATGTACCACTCTTTTCAGCTTCTCTTTGTTCCTCAATTTGGGTTTTCTCTTTTGAAAATCACATTTCATAAAGCCATCTGCTCAGTCTGCTGTATTAAAAAAGACATTTAAAATGGACATCTGATATGTTCCATTCATAGAACTTTCTCGACATATTCTGCAACAACTATTTTTATTCCTCTATATACTTCGTGCTAATTGAGACAAGCATTAGCAGAAATTGTCTAATTTCATATTTACATGTGGTTACAAGGGAAAAAATAAGTGAATACACAGGCTAAAAGGATATTTAAAATTTTTAAGCGTTGGTAACTTGATAACTTGAAATTCAGTTATTTGCATTACCAGCATGAAAATGGAACGACAAATGCTCATTTGAGAAATGGTTGTCATGGAATATTTTAACCAAAAATCAAGGAATATCTCGGAAATGGTTAACTACACAAAAAAGTATTGGTCATAATGTCTGATTTAATGAGATATAATTTTCTGTGCAGTAGGTTCTTGTCTATCTCTTGAAGTTTACCAGTAATGCAGAAGTCATCCAGAATGAAGAGGGCTTCAGAGGCTATTCCCAGAAAAATCAAGAGATACATTTTATTTGTGATAAAAATATCTTAAACATATGGTGTTTTAATCAAAATAATTGGAACCATTTTCAAAAATAAACAATTCCGAAAAATGTTCCATATAAAGGGTAGTTTGGGGTAGGAGGATTTTCTTGAAAATCTTAGTGTCGTGAAAATCTTGAAAATCTTAGTGTCTTAAAAGATATTGAAGTTAAATACTAATATTGATATTTAATAGACGTTTCGTTTTGTTATACTCACAGACAGCAAGAACACATCACACGGAGCTTTTTATAAAAATAATTTAATTATTCTGTGATATATATATATATATATCTGTGTGTGTGTGTGTGTGTGTGTGTGTGTGTGTGTGTGTGTAGAGTTAACGATTATCGAGACATTCCCTATTATTCATTTCACTTTTAAAATACTTAAAACTTTCTCACACAGGAAATCCTCGTCTTACTCATATCTCTTTTGTTTTACTCCTGGGCATGTAAGGAGAACTAAATTGCAATGTCAATTGCATAGCGACATATTTTAAAAGACTTAACTATCGTTTTAACCGCCGTAGTATATTGCCTTATTTCCCTTCTACTTACAAAAATGCAAGTAATAAGATTTCTGCTAGTGTTTACCTCAATTAGTTTGATGTAGATAAAAAATAATCTTGTGTAAGAATAGTTTGTTTACAAAGGTAGACAAAGTAATGTGAAGGGAAGTAATATTTTTTCAGGGGGAAACCATTTATGGAAAACGTGAAATTTTTTAAGTTCTTGTTTGCTAAAATAGTTGGTATCGGATAACTTAATGGTTAGTAAAAATGCCATAACTGACGTGGATAGCGTCTAATTTACGACTGCAGAGTTGAAGAATGAAAGCTAAGAATCACTAATAACTCCGAAGTTTTCTGAACGAAATGGTGCGATTTACGTAAGGCGAAAACATGTTTTGTTTGAGTAATCACGTTAACTTTAATTACGTCATTGTTTCAGGCAATATATTGTTTAACATTAAACTATCTATTAAACTGCATTACATGTTACTCTTTTTAGAGTTTCCTGTTTCCGCAATATTGGAATTAATTACTAGTAGGAAGCAAAGATTGTATATTAAACAAATAGAGAAAGCTAAAGGGGATAATAAAGTATACGCATAAACAATGAGAATTAACTTTAAATAAAATATAGTTGAATTTAAATCACAACCAAGATAAATAGATAACACCTTACTACGTGAAGTCATAATAAAACGGAATCTAGTTTACTTTTCTAGCGCATAACGTACATAGAAGATAGAGAAGGTTTGTATTCCAACCAAAAATTCGATACCGAGATTTTACCGGAAATATATGTTTTGAGAACCCTGAATAAAAAAAATAGTTTTTGGAAAAATGTTAATGTGTGTGTGTGTGTGTGTACAGCATAACTCAAAAACGAAAAGTCCGTTAAATAACTTGATATTAAGTTCAGTATCTACCAAGAGATAAGAAGATTTTCAAGAAATTCCCCCTATCCCGAACTACCCCTTTACATGTAAAATTTTTCGAAAATTCTAATTTTCTCAAAAATGGCTCTAACAATTTAAATTAAAATATCGCATTTTAAAGATATTTAAATTGAAATAAAATGTATATCTTGAAATTTCTGGGAACAGCCTCTGGAGACCTCTCTATTCTGGACGAATCTTGCGGAATTTTGCATAACTAGTAAACCATAACACATAGACAAAAACTTAGATAACAAAAAAATTTAGAGCTCCTTATAACACAAATTCATGTTATATACATTTGTTTTTTTCGTGGAGTTCACCGTTTTTTAGATATTCTTTGTTATTGGTTTTTGTTTTAAATTGCTTTTACTTTTCTGATACGGGAATTTGTTCTACTCCTGGCCATATCACCAAGGAACTTCAAACACATAGCAACCAGCTTTTAAAGATGTGACTATGGCTTTAGCCTATAGTACTCCCTTATTTCCCTTTTACTTATAAAGAAGCAAGTAATGAAATCATTTTAGCTATTCTTTTTTTCTCGATTAACGTGAAGTAAATGAAAGAATAAGCTTTTTAACAATAATTCATTGCAGATGTGTAGAGAAAGTTATGTGAATGGAACAGATCAGATTTTTTTTTCTGATAATTTGGTGTACTGGATTATGTAAACATATATAGTGATCTACGAGGAGTGTAGGTAATGCATTTTTAAACTGTTTGCTTGGATGTATGTGTGTATGCATATTGCATTTTACGCAAGAATGATTGAATCGATTACTATGAAACTTGATGTGTAATGCACCTCAGGGCTCACTTAGAGAACAGGCTATCTGGTATATTAATTACTTTCCGCAGTGGTGGTTTTTAATTTGATACGTAGTCAGAAAATCTAAATCTCACCTATTAGTACTAAGTTTATGAAAAATATTACACAATAACAATTATGATTCTGAAACATTTCAAATTCTAGCAGTATAAATAAGACGATTCTCGTGTAATAATTCATGTATTTAAGCCAATCACTGCGGCTTACTTCAGGTCATTCCTATATGGCTCTTAAGGAATACGCACATTCATTGTGTGAGTTTGTTTTTTAAGGTTTGTATTCTGAATTTAGATGATATAAACACCCTAAAGTATTTTTTTTATTTCCGGCTATAAAAATGTAATTAATGTACACTTAAGGGCAGAAAAAATGGTCCATATAGAAGCGAGAAACTTCGGTTGATAATTGCTTGACAAGGTAATTAACTTTGTCTACCTCTTACGGTTCCCCAGTTATACAACAGTCATTCAGAATGAAGAGGACTTCAGTGGCTATTCTCAGGAAATTTTGAGATGTACGTATTATTTGTTCTCTGAATATCTTGAATATATGTATTTTTATCAAAAATTTTGAAACCATTTTTGAGAAAATCAAAACATACTACATTTTTTCCAGTAAAGGGTAGTTTGGGACTGGAGAATTGTCTTGAAAATCTTTGTGTCGCATCCTTGGGGGATACTGAACTTTAATATTAGTTTGGTATTTAATGGAATTTTCGTATTTGAGTTATGCTGTCCACTGATACACACAGGCAGACGGACAAACAGACACGAAATCTCTGTGTTGCACTTTTGGGTGGAATACAATATCTTCTCTATATGTTGCATCTTGTACATATGCACTAAAGAAAGTAAAAAAGACGTGTCTATAAGTGCCTAAATGTAATAGAATATTTAACACATAATATGCGTCAATGCTATTCGCGAAATAGTCTTGGCAAATACGACTTGTGGTACTGCTACAGATTCTTCTGTTTACATTCAAGTTTCTTGTGAAACTGTAACACTATTTCCCAGCTTTTGTAGTGCTCTAAATTTCCTCACCTCATGCACATGTGGAAGATTATGAAACTTCTGCAGTAAATCTGTTCTACAATGTTGTTACGTTAAACACAGTAATTACAAAGGCTGGTTTATTCCACTGCAGAATTGCTCAATTTGCAGAAATGGAATACACACGGGAAATTTTCCTCAAAGCACATCTTCGAGTCTTATAGCCCAAAAATATTTTAAAAACTATATATTACTTTTCTTACAAAGTTATTGTGTTTTTATTTATTATCCTGTGGTTTCTTTTTTGGAATTTCGTGGCGCTTTTGTTTTCTCGCCAAACAATTTTTACTTTCTCTACACGTGCTATGTACGTAGTGCATAGAGGAAGTATTGTAATGTACCCAAAATTGTATTGTAATTTTTGGGAAATTATTTAAATAATTGTCCGAAATATTTTTGTTGAAGTAAGAATGGAAGAGAATAATTTGAAAAGATAAGAAATAAGTTGGGTATTTCGACGATACTAGTTAATTTCGTAGGAATTATAATTGTGCATATTTATAGGCGATTCAGCGTGCTTCAAAAAAAAAAAAAGACTATCGTTTATGTTGAAATTATTGGATGTCGGAAAAGTATTAATAAAGACGAAGATTGTTTAAAAAGGAATATTTTCCTTTAGTATGCAATTCCTGCACCATTAAGCGCCCTGGAGGAAAGAGATCTCTGCCGACGAGCTACACAAGCGGACTTGACCAGCCACTTTTATTGCTACAAGGGTCAATTTAATTTAAGTGGGAACTTACCTTTTTAAAATTGTTTTCGCAACAAAATCTGATGTTTTCCATTCACATGACTTTCTCTGCATACTCTACAAAGAAACCATTCTTACAAAAGATTATTCATGTATCTACAATATGCTAATCGAGACAAGCATTAGTACTAATACCCTTAATCTTTGCATCCTTCTAAGCAGAAGGAAAATAAGGAAGGGAATATACTGGACTAAAACGATAGTTAAATCTTTTAAAAACTGGTTTTTATGTGAACAATTGCAGTAAAACAAAAGAGAGATGAAACGAAAGGTGACTTTCCATTACAAAAGTTTCGTAGTTTACAATGGAAACATAACAAGGAACATTTCGGAGACGGTCATCTCTGCAAAGAAAGATAAAAAAAGGTATATGACACATTATATATGTTAATGAGTTCTACATTTTTTATGTAGTAAGTTTTTGTCCATTTCTTACAGTTTACCAGCTATGTAAAATTCATTAAAGTTCCTCCAGAATGAAGAAGTTTTTAGAGGCTAATCCAGGAAATTAAAGATATACATTTTATTTGTAATGTAAATATCTTAATATATAGTATTTTAATTAAATTCGTTAGGGCCATTTTTGAGAAAAACAAAATTTTCAAAAATTCTCCCATGTAAAGATTTCTGGACTATCACTTCATGTTTATTTTATTTTTATTCCAAGCATAATTGAGTAAATAATATTGGTAACAGTCCTGTGATGATGTAGATATATTAACATTAAGGCTGCCTGAAGTTTTTCGGTATCTTTTTAAAAACTCGTCGAAGGAGTTAGATAATGGAAGGTTCTTCTCCCTTGCTTGCCAATTATCTTAATAAGGCTGAGCACGGAAAACAAGCAGAGGGGAAGGGGAGTAACTGCCGGAGGAGATATAAAACCGGAAAAATACATAAATGCAACAAATTTGTAGCGGACTCTTATCTTTTATTCCGTTTGTTCAGAAACTTAATCTCGGGTCCAGACCGATTTAACGGGTGCTCAAAGCATACTGACTGATTTTATAATTAATTTTGCCATCTACCTCTGGTCTTTTTTCAAATAAAAAAAAATCACTTTGCAATATTCATTGGAGTTTCCACATAGCCGCGCGTGTAGCTGCAATTTGCGACGCACACCGGTTATTATCGATAAACAGTAGCCTATACCCTCAGCTTCACCGTTCTCTCACTATATATAGGACATGCCATCGGCTGTTTTAATTATTAATCCCATTGGCTCGTGTTTTCTGGCCGGGACACATGATTCAATGCTCCCCTCTGGCGGTTTACTAGCGAATTAAACTCGCTTACTGCGTGTGCTTTGTTTTGGCTGGTAGGATGGTTGGCTGGATCTCGATTGATCGATTTGTTCGTTCAGTTTGCGAGGTTACGTACAGCAGTGCTGCCTGCGTTTGTGGGGTTATGTTACATGATATATCAAAGCGAAAATGATGGCAGAAGGGAGGAGAGACCGAGTTTGTTACCATGGCAACCCCCACCCCCTCTAGAAACGAGCGACGAGGGGAAGAAAGGGAGGGAAAGCTCTTGCTCTAAGCGCTAGTCATTTGTTAACGCTTCATCCATCTGTAAAGTTTTTGTTTTTGCTTCAATTGAGTTTTTGCACCGCACGAAGAGCGCTTTTATATTATGGAAGTAGTAGTAGTAGTGGCGGGTTGTATTTATATATATCGCCGGCATGCGGGTGGAAATGAGAGAGAAGGCAAGAGAACTTATGGAAAACCATTTGTGACGAAATAACATTGCCCTAGAGAAAAGAGGAACGGAGTTTTCACAGGTGGAGTCAATTGTATGAACTCTAAATCAAGCCGGACGGCGTCATAATTAGCCGCGTATGAAGTTGGTGTCGTTTTGAGGCCTACTCGCTAATAATGACGGTAATACCGTGGGAGAGAAAAAGAGCGAGCACACTTTTTTTTATAATTTAAACAGACTCGCTAACTAGACAACACTGAATCAGCCAGAAAACCAACCCGCTTGCGCGGACGTGTTAAAATTCCCCATCCCTCTGTTACTCGATGCGGGACATCTGCTAATATGGCAAACTAAGCGGATTTTGTAGGGTTTTTTAAAAACGGGTTTGCGTGGAACGATAATCGGTATGTTCCTGCGCGGGACATGGCGTCGAGCCTGAATGACTTTTTAGAGGTGTGCTGTTGAAGCACTGAACTGTGATATTTTGGTCTCCGATGGTATTTCCAGCCTCGTTTTTGCAAAGCATAACTAATGATGAACAAGCTTCATCAGGACAGAAACGTATAGTGGCAGGACGATCAGAAAATCTCGCTAGGGAAGTGGGAATAGCAAGAATTTAAAACATTTAACTTCGGATGAAGCAGAGGTAAAAATAAAATCTGATGTTTCATTCACATGACTTTCTCTACATCTCTGCAACAAATTACTGTTAAAAAGCTTATTGTTCTATTTACTTAATCAAGGCGTCTCGCTTTGGTGCTTCGTAGCGCAAGGGATCGTGGGTTCCAGTCCCGTATTGGGCATGGGTGTTATATGTTTCTGTATATGTGTGTGTAAAAAGAAAAAAGCAGAAATTCAGTAATTATACAGCAAACAAAGTAAAACAATTAGTTGAATTAAAGTAGGGTATACAGCGCCGGAGTCCCGAACAGACTCCGGAACTGTATTTAAAAAAAAAAAAAAAAAAAAAAAAAAAAGAAAGCGTGATAAAGAGGTCTCTAAGCAAAATTAACGGTTATTTTATACTCAAAATAGAATGGGAGCTAGAAACCACAGCAGTTACAGAGTTTTCATAAATAAAACCCTCAATTCAATTCCATTTAATGTACATAGAATAAATAAAAGCCGTTCTACCACATCACCACAACAAAGTCAAGATACTGCGTTTATTAGGAGCTGAGTAAATTATAAATAACAGAAATTAAAGTCATTAGAGTAAAAATGTGAAACACACAATAATGGAACAGTAGAAACTATGGCTCCAGGCCAAGTTCTTTGCCCGGGATGTATAAATTAAAAATATTTCTTGCCTTTCATTACTTTTAGAGGTTTTTATTCTTAATTTCCTTTCTTTCTTTTTTTAATTCGCAGTACCACAGAAAAATTTAATTTAATATATAACTTTCAAGTGTAAAGCAACCTGATTGCAGCTTATTTCAAGCTTTGTAATCATATTCCACAAAGATTTGTTAATGAGAACCTCGCCAAATTAAATGCGAGTAAAACAGCATTTCACTTCCAACCAAAAAGAGAGGTATAAATGAAATATGCGGTATGTACATAGTGTATGGAGAAGGTATTGCATTCCACACAAAAACTTAATGCCGAGATATCGCTGGAAATAAAGTATTTTTAGAAAAACATTCGTGTGGCGTGTGTGTGTGTGTGGACGGGAAAGCATTGCTCAAAAACTAAAAGACCGTTAAATATCCAACTTGGTGTTTATTCTTTGGATGCGACACGAAGATTTTTAAGAAATACCCTCCACTCCAAACTACCCTTAACATGACAAATTTTTTGAAAATTTTGTTTTTCTCAAAAATGGTTCTAACGATTTTGATTAAAATACCGTATATTAAAGGCATTTATATCACAAACAGATGTACATCTTGAATTTTCTGGGAACAGCTTCTAAATATCTTTTCATTCTGGATTAATTTTGCTGAATGTTGCATAATTGGTAAACCGTAAGAAATAGATCATATCTTACCACACAAAAATTGTAGATATCGTTAAAACACATAATTTATGCCATGTAAATTTTGGTTGTAGAGTTGACCGTTACCAAGATATTTCTTGTTATTGGTTGCAGTTTTAATGTGCGTAGCTTTGCTCAAACAGGGTCGCCTTTCTTTTCATCTCTCTTTTGTTTTATTGGCAATGCAAAGAGAATCGAACGTCAATTGTTCAAATATCGACCAGTTTTTAAAAGATTTGACTATAGCCTAGAATATTCCCGTATTTCTTGTCTCCTTAGACGGAAGCGTATAATAAAATAATTTCTACTAATATTTATCTCGATTAGCATGGTATAGATAAAAGAACAATATTTTGTAATATGTTTGCAGAACAGGTAGAGAAAGTTGTGTGAATGTCACCCGTCAGTTTTTTTTTTTTTTTTTTTTTTTTTATCTCAGGAAAAATTTTCTGCTGAAAAGCTTCTAGTTAATGACATTTTGCCATATTCAAGGCACCAATATGCCTTCAGTACTTGCCCTTCACATAAATTTATTAGTGATCCCGTCCGCTAATTGGTGTCTGTCCCAGGAATCCAAAATTCACTGACCATGAGCAATTAGCTGACTCGACTGGCTACGGCTAATTCCTCTCTACCTACCTTGCAAAGTGGCACTAATCGAAAGTTATATCTCGAATTGTGCGTTTCGCAAACTGCTTTACTGGATAATTGGGAACAAAACACTATTCCTTTTGTGATTTTCCTGACAGTCGCAGCTAACATAGCTTCTACACTTTAATATACCGGATGTTTCGAAACTTGCGACCCATTTTTCAAACGTCGAACAAAATCTTACCTGGCCGAGGATTTTGATGTCATCTTTTATTTGTTGTGTCATAGGCATTGCTAACATGTACAATCTCGTGCATAAAATGTGATCCATAATGCTGTTTATGTTGGTACTGAACAAATGTCGACCCACACTCTACAAACGTGACAAGGCCTTTTTCCGGAGCATAATTCTGGACATTAGATTGGCAGTATGTGTGTGTGAGTGTGCCATGAGTTTATTATACGTCAAACCTCAGGATGAGAGCCATGTATTTTCAAAGGGTAACCGAAACGGGGAGAAAGAGCCACCAAAGCAGTTCTTCATCCCGTTGCGGGAAGTGCTAGGAGCCAGCTCCCCAGTTCTGACCAAACTTCCTGGGTCTACAGACGACTTCCAACGCTATCCCGCCGCCGAGAGCAGTATTTTCACCACCACTTCGCCGACACTAATAGACCGGCCGAATGAAATGGAGATGAAATGAAGGGCCAGTTCCGGTGAAAAAAGAAACCCACCAGCATTTGTCTAGTAATCCGAAAAAAAAAAACAACGAAAAAACCCTATGGATCAGAGAGGTCGACCGCGGGAATTGATCCCACGACCTCCCGAAAGGTAAAGTACCCTGCCAATCCAGTGTACTTTTACCTGTCACAAAGCATGATCAACAGCCAAAGGGTGACATACAACTTTGAGAACATCGAAGAGAAAAACATTATTTTTTCAAGTATTAAAGCCAAATCGGACATTTTTGTACAGGCATTACTGGAAACAAAAAAAGTATCATACCAAACTTCATTCAAATTTGTTATTCATTCTGGCTATTTTAATTAATTTATTCGATTTAAATTACGGAATCGTTTGAAGTTCCATTCATATGGTCTGCAATTTGTTGCAGCCTCTGAAACCAGACGACAAACCAAGCGACAGTTTTTCTGTGAGGAAATGTAGCTCAGAATGGAAACTGAAGGTTTCATCGAATTATTGGTGTTCATGATGAAGTCACTTTGCATCTTTCAGGAAAAGTGCACAAATACAATGTCAGGATATACTTTGGATCATTCTAACAATTATGTGAGATATATATACGCGACTCGTTTCCATAAAATTTTCCACACAGTTTGTTGGGAGATTTTTAATTCCTCCGATTAGCTCTTGCGGTGGATTTCTGTGGACTTCGCGTGAAACTCTCTCACGCTCCACATTTGCTTAATTTACTGATGGACACCGGTTGACTTCCGCTTACAGATGCATCCCTTCGTTCTCAAGTCACCGTACTACTTAGGGATACTGGTCCCACTGTGTGGATCAACGCGAAGTTTTCTTCTAAAATTCCTGGGAATATGTGAACATCTAACACACCCATGTCTCTGTTAGCAGCCATTTTTCTGTTATATCGTCTCCTTGCAACGAAATTAATAAATATACAACAGGTTCACCAATATAACAACATATTTGAATTTTTATTTCCAGTGATAACCAATATCATGTTTTTAACTGTCTCCTAATGATATTTATTGAGGTTTGTAGCCGGAAAAATCATTTACAGTAATATTCTTCTTAAAATTTTTCTCAGAGATGCCTATTGTTTCATATCTTTTATTTTACTCCTGGTCATATATAGAGAACATCATTTTAATTTTATCACTTAACAACTGCTTTTTAAAGGTTTGATTGTCTTTTTAACCTAGAATATTCCCTTATTTTCCTTCTATTTACAAGAAATCTAGTAGTAAGACAATTTCTTGTGATGTTTATTCGATAGCATGAAGTAGATAAAAGAATACTCTTATGTATAGTTTGTTTGCAGAGAAAGACATGTGAATGGAATAACAACGATGATCCCAAAACAATTGTTTTGGTAGAGTTAATCATTTTCGAGCTACTTCTTATTATTGGTTTCAGTTTTAAAATACTTAAGAGTTTTCTCAAACGAGATATCATTTGTGTCATATCTCTTTCAGTTTACTCTTGGCCATATAAAGGAAACCGAATTTCAATTATATCACATAGCGATAGCTTTTAAATGATTTGACTATCACTTTAGCCTAGTGTATTCCGTTATTTCCCTTGTACTTACAAGAAATCAAATAATAAGACAAATTTATGCTATTGTTTATCTCGATTACGGTAATGTAGATAAAAGAATACTCTTATGTATAAGTGGTTTGTTTGCAGAACAGGTATGTGTAGGTATGTGAATAGAACACATAGAGTTTTTATTTGAGGGACCTCAAAATATGTCTTCCTGATGAAATCAAGGTATCGAGCTTGTGGGTGGAACACAAATTACAATACCTTATCTACCACTATATGCACTGTACCTATACATTGGTAGGGAAAATAAAGAGTTTATCGTTGTTTAGAATGCGTTTTATGGTACAGTTCGTAAACAGGTACGTACAGAGTTTTCAAAGTTGAGGGCATGAAGCATCTAAACTAATGAGCCTTTCAGTTCCTATATGGCTGGTAGATGTCACAAAGGCTTTGGAGACGAAGGGATTGAGCGCGTATTTCACACCCACATTGTTAAACAGAGAACGTTTATGAGGCGCGTGTTGATGCGCGCGCGCACGCACGCACGCTGATGAACCCTTGAAGCAGAAGTTTGATCGTTATCTGCAGAGCAATACCTTCCTGACAGACATTCGAGAACAAACCAGGAAACGCACACCGTTCGCCCTCGCATGTTGTGTAGTTTCTTGGAATAAAGGTAGCGCTTTCCGGTTGGCTCCGGCAATGATGACATCGATTATTGCCTTGGACATTCTCAGAAAAGCTTGCAAACCAATATTCCATATCATTTTATTGTCTCTAAAGGAAAACTCTGTCGGTCGCTGAATGTGATGGCTCCAAGGTAACATAAAACTTGCATTTGGGAGATTCCGGGTTTTATTCCCGTTGAGTAGGGCATTTTGACTGGTATTTAGTGGTTTGCCCTGATTGATTATACGAGTGCTAGGGTGGATTATACAATGCCACGAACCTTCCTCATTTCCAGTCATTTCGTTTCTTTATCATGTTGATCGTTGGATCAGGCGAATGGACGGCCAACAAGACATAGGGCGCGGAGTATGCTTTTGTGCTTTCTTTATCACGTACACAATAGATAAAGAAGGTGCTGCATTCCAACAAAATTCAATACCGAGATCTCACCGCAAATATATGCTTAGAGGACCCCTGAATATAAACCTTTTTCGAAAAGGATCCGAGTGTGGTGTTGCATGTTTCGGTGTGTCTGAGAACAGCATAAGTCAAAAACGAAAAATTTATACTGTCAAAGTTGGTATTCAAGAATGCGACACCAAAATTGTCAAGAAAATGTCCCTCGTACATTTTTTGAAAGTTCGAGTTTCTCAGTAAGGTGTGTAAATATTTTCTTTAAAATCCGTGTATTAAAAATATTAACACCAGAAATAAAATGTATATTATGTTTTTTTTTTTGTAGTTAACCATTTCCGAGATATTCCTTATTTTTGGTGTAAATTTCCGAATGCTTAGATTAATGATTTTTATCTCGTTCTTCTTTTCCTTCTTGATACTGGTCACATAAATAGTACGGAATGTCTAGGCTTTCACATACTCTCACCAATTCTTAAAAGAATTGACTATCGCTTTAGCCTAGTGTATTCCTTGTTCCTCTTAAACCTGCAAGCAAACCATTTATATTAATGTTTATCTTGATTAGCAGGAACTAGATAGAAGAATCAGCTTTTTAAATATTAGTTTGTTGCGAAATAACTAGAGATGAATGTGAATGAACACATCAGGCTTTTTTAATTTCCGTAGCTCCAATTAACTTTTGTGAACTCTTATCCTGGATTGAAAAATGTAATTGTGTCCTTATTTTTTAAAATTTAGTTAGGCTTTCTCGTTATTTACTTTCTCTAGCACATATTACAATGTACATAGTAGCTAGAGAAGGTACTGCATTCCATCCAAAAATTCCATAGCAAGATTTCACCGGAAATACAGGTTTTAGGCTCTCCTGTATAAAAAGGCATCATCAGAAAAAGGTCTGTGTGAGTCTATGTATGTGTGTGTGCGTGTGTGTGTCTGTGAACACAATAATTCAAAGCATTACCAAAGTTGGAAGTTAAATTTAGTATCTTCTTAGGATGCGACACAAAGGTTTTAAGTCGATTTTTCCCACCCCAGCTACCCATAACATGGAAAAAGTTTCGATTTTTTTTATTTTCTCGGAAATAGCTCTTAGCGATCTTGAATAAAATACTCTATATTAAAGATATTTATATGCTAAATAAAATGTATATTTTGAATTTTATGAACAGCCTCTGAAGACCTGTTAATTTGGATTACTTTTACATAACTAGTAAACCGTAAAAAGCAGACAAAAACGTACACCAAAAATGTAGATATCATTAAAACACACAATTTATGTAAATGCATTTGTTTCGTGGAGATGATCATTTCCGAGATATTCCTGTTATTGGTTTCAATTTTAAAATACTTTTAACTTTTCTCATATGGGAATTTGTCAACTTTTGATCATACAAAGAAACTAATTTCAACCCGTTTTTAAAATATTTCAATATCTCTTTAGCCTACTGTATTCCCTAGTTTTCCCTTTTACTTACAATGAAGCAAGTAATAAGATCATTTCAGCTAATGTTTGTCTTGATTAGATTGAAGTAGATAGAGGAATAAGATTTTTAAGAGTAGTGAGCGATGCAAGAGAGTAGAAAGGCAATGGAGTAGGAGAAAAAGGAGGTATACATGGAAAACACAGTGAGATAGAGGTAAATTGGAGAAAGTGTTAGAGATAAAGAGAATTGAAGAATGTCAGAGCTACGAATTAAGCTAGTTATGACAGAAATAGGTTACGTTTCTCTTTTGAGTATGTTTTACACACTTGACTGTGTGAACTTTGTTTCTGAGGAAACTCAATACGCGCTGTGGTACGCATTATTAGAGATTGCGCCGTGCTGTAACAGCAACCCGCAAGACATTAAGCTCTGTGCCGTATATAGGATGCAATTCCGAGACAATGTGTTACGCTGGAAGCAGTTGATGTGCAGTTGTTTATGCTATATCTAGTTTCATTAATGATGTGCTCAGTACTTCAGTGTTTATGTTTAGTATATTTTATTATTACTATTCTTGGTTTTATTGCAGAACCCATTTAGTACATGTGTTATTATTTTTCATTCTCTATGTTACTGTTTCAAAAATCAAGAAAACAAATTTGTAGTTTGCCACTTTTTTAGGTTTATAATTTAGACACATTTTAGCACAAAAGATTTTACTTAAAAGTTGAAAAGGTATGAGGAAAGATTTCTTACTTTGTCTAGCACATATGTACAATGGACATAGCAAGTAGAGAAGGTATTGTATTTTACTCAAAAGTACGATACGAGATTTTACTGGAAATTCATATTTTGAGACAACCTAAATAAAAAAAAATATTAAAATGTCCGCGTGTCTTATGCAGGAAGCATAGCTCAAAAACGAAAACTCCTTTAAATATCAAAGTTGTGTTCAAGTTCAGTATTTTCTAAGGCAGATTTTCGAGAAGTTCCCATATCCTCAACTGCCCTACATATAGAAAATGTTTCTTAAGTTTTGATTTGCTCTAACGATTTTCATTAAAATGCCACGTTTTAAAGATATTTTCTTGACCAACAAAATGTATAACTTAAATAGCCTTGGAAGACTCCTAATTTTGGATGTCATCTCGACACCGTTGAGATAAATACGATCGTATAAACATACTATGTGAATCTCATTAAACATACATCTTATATCATATACAGTTTCTTTATTGGGTCAACGTTTCCGAGATATTCCTTGTTATTGGTTTTTATTTTTTAACTAAAACTTTTCTCAAGCGGGAAGTAACTTTCGTTTCACTCCCGTCAATGCAAATGAGAGCCGAATTTTAATTGTTTCACGTAGAGATTGCTTTCAAAATATTCAACTATCGCTTTAGTCTACTGTATCCCCTTTATTTCCCTTCTTCTTTCAAGTAAGTAAGTAATTTTTGCTAATGTTTATGTCGATTAGCATAATATAAAAGACAAATATTTTGTAAGGAATGTTTATTTGTGGAACAGCTAGAGAAAGCCATGTAAATGAGATACATCATCCTTATATGACATAAATTATGTGTTTTAACCAGATCTATATTTCTTGTGTATTACGTTTTTGCCTACCTCTTATGGTTTAATCGTTAAGCAAAATCCTGCAAAACCAATCCAGAACAAAGACGTCTTTAGAGGCTATTCCCAGTATTAAAAATATACACTTTATTTGTGATGAAAATATTTTTAATATTCGTAGTTTAATCAAAATCGTTTGAACCATTTTGGAGGAAAATAAAACTTTCGAAAATTTTTCCATGTTTGTGGTAGTTTGTGGTTGAGGGATTTTTTTTTATAAAATATTTCGTATTGCATCCTTGGAAGATACTCAACATAAGCACCAAGTTTGGTTTTTAACGGTCTTTACGTTTTTGAGCTATGTTGTCCAACTTTTTTTTCTAAAAGAACATTTCGGACTCGGTGGACATCAAAGCATATATTTCCGGTGAAATATCGACATCCAATTTTAGGGTGAAATACAATACCTTCTCTAGCTACTATGAACATTGTAAGTACGTGCTAGAGAAGGTAAACATATATAAAAAAATAATATGAGTAGAGTTCAAAGGGTTCTATCAACTGATTCTATAATTATAACGCATTCCTCCTTAAACAGGTAATATTTCTGTATTCTGTAATATGTGTTAGATAAAATATGGCGATACAAACTCCACACATGACTGCTTCTATGATCAAATGATCAGCGTTCTGATTTCTAAACCCACAGTTCCCGGTTTCGATTTCTGACTGAATGGTGAATTTTTCTTTGTCCTGAACCTTCTCTGTTCTCAACAGAAACTGGAAGCATCAGTGTGGGAGTGAATGAGGAGAAATTGCTAATTATGTATATATTTACTTCAAGATCATACTAACAATATATGTGAGATTACTGTGCAAACTTTGTCATTGCAGTAGATATGAGGTTATTATTTATTTAAAAATAACCGAGGAATGCTCCACATGATGAAGAATTAATAATTTTGTTAATTTTAGCCTATACTAAAAATAACTTTAACACCATGGAAAACGTTTTGGACGATTTTTGCTACTCTTTTAGTTAGGCGGAAAAATTATTAATTAATGTCAAAGTAAGGTTTTGGATAAGCTAAGGAATAAGAATATGTAACAAGTAACATGCTCATTAATAAAAAAAAATATCACAAGCATCGGTTGCAACAGTTTTACTTTCTCAATTACTATGCCAATGTACCTAATAGGTAGAGAAGGTATTGTATTCCACCCAAAGATTCGATACCGAAATTTCACCGGAAATACGAGGGTCGGCTGATAAGTCCCCAACCTCACACAGATATGGCGCCACTAGGCCAGTTAGACGGTAGCAATACTTTAACTCTAGACTATCTTGTATCCATAGTTATAGGTCAAAGTTTATTTAGTTTTCGAATGCAGCATTTTAAACAAGACAACTTTAGAGTTTTCACGAAAATGGAGGATTTCGAAAAACGAGCAGTGATTAAATACTCCCATTTGAAAGGCTTAACGCCTAAAGAAACCAAGGAGGAAATGGACAGTACATTGAAAGACTCTGCCCCTTCATATTCAATGATTAAAAGGTGGGTTGCAGAGTTTAAAATGGGACGTACGAGCACTAGTGACAACTCCAGAGATCATTGAACAAATTCATCGTTTAGTAGTGGAAGACCGCAGACTAAAGCTGTTTGAGATAGCAGAGGCTGTAAACATATCAAAAGTACATGAAGCAAATTTGTAAGTATAATGTTTCGGGCTTTCATAAGGTCTGTGCAAGATGAGTACCGCATTTGTTGACACTTGATCAAAAGTTGCAAAGAAAAAGTGTTTCTGTTAAGAATGTGGAGCTCTACCGTCAAAATCCCAGTGAATTTTGGTGACTGCTTATTACAATGAATGAAACTTGGGTACATCACTGCACTCCAGTAAGTAATCACAGTCAAAACAGTGGATTGCGCCAGGTGAACCAAGTCCAAAAAAAGCAAAGTCAATTTTGTCAGCTAACAAGGTTTTGGCGAGTGTTTTCTGGGGTGCACAGAGAATTATTTTTATTGATTACTTGGAAAAGCGTAAAAGTATTACTGGTGACTACTCGCAAGCTTACTGCAACGCTTGAGTTATGAGGTGAAAAGAAAAAGACCTCATTTAGCAAAATAAATAAATAAAAAACTTGTTTCATCGCGACTGCTCCGGCCCGTCGCTCAGTCATTGCATTGGAAAAATGTGCGAATTAAAGTTGGAATTACTTGAAAATCCACCTATTCGCCAGATCTAACACTCAGCGACTACCACTGTTCCCAAAACTCAAAAATGTTCCTGGAGGACGAAGATTTGAGAGCAGCGAGGAGGTCATTGATGCGGTAAACATTTTGAGGACCTTGATAAATCGCACTACAAGATAGTTTAATTAAACTAGAACACCAATATGACAATCGTATTAGCCTTTCTGAAATATTGTTGAGAAATAAAACAAAAAAAGTGTTTTTAAACGCTCTTTTCATTGGGAGGCCCTGAACTTACCAGACGACCATAGTATGTTTTGTCTAGAGAAAGGACGGCACGCGCGCGCGATTGTGTGTGTGTGTGTGTGTGTGAGTGTGTTGGTGTGCAGCATAATTTAAAAACTAAAAGTTCATTAAGTACCAAACTTATTAAACATTGTCCAAGGATGCGACGCGAAGATTTTCAGGAAAATATCCCCACCCTCAACTATCTTTTGCGTGGAATATTTTTCGAAAAATTTTATTTTCTCAAAAATAGATCAAAAGATTTTTATTAAAACACCGCATATTTAAGATGTTTTCATATAAATGAATTTTCTGGGAATAAACTGAGCGGACCTCTTCATTCCGGATGACTTTTGTATAAATGAAAAACCGTAAGAGATAGACAAAAACCTACATAATATCTACAAAATATGTAAATCTCGCTAAAACACACAATTTATTCTTTGTAGAATTAATTATTTCCGTCATATTCCACGTTATTGATTTCAATTCTAAAATGTTTATACTTTTCTCATTAATTTCATAACTCTTTTGTTTTACTCTTGGCTGTGCAAAATGAACCGCATTTTAAAGTCAATCACATAGCGACAACTTTTAGAAGATCTGACAATCGCTTTAGCCTAGTGTATTCCTTAATTTTCCTTATATTTACAACGAAGCTAGTAATAATACTATTTATGCCAATATTTATCTCGATTATCATGATATGTGCATTAGAATAATCTTTTGTAAGAAAATACTTTGTTTGGAGAAAAATATGTCTATGGAACACATAAGATTTTTTCTTTATACTTTTTAGATTTTAGCTTAAAAATTTTAATTGAACAAAAATTGCATCTTGGAACATTTTGAATCTATTAAAACGAAGCGTAAACAGAAATCAAGAAACTCAGTTTTGAAGATTTAGAAGGCTGCTGCACCACACCTTTAAAATCGTCGCGTGCCACCACGTCTAAGCATTACAGTGTGATAACAAATCAGATTATATAGCTAGGAAATCATAAGCTAATTCTTAAATACAAAATAAAAAATCTGATGACTTTCTCCACATTTCTGCAACAAATTATTGTTAAAAAGCTTATACTTCTATTTACTTCGTGCCAATCAAAAAAAAAAAAAAAAAAAAATTAGTAGAAATAGTGTTATTACTTGCTTCCTTGTGGACGCGAAATAAGGGAGTACCATAGGTTAAAGTGATAATCAAAAGCTGGTTGCTATGCGATTGAGGTTCCTTTGTATGGATAGGAGTTGACAAATTCCTGTATGAGAAAAGTAAAGTTTTTTTTTTTTAAATCTGAAACCAAAAACAAGGAATATAATCCACTCCACGAAACAAATGTATATAACATAAATTGTGTGTTTTAACGTGCTCTACATTTTTTTGTGCGGTAACTTTTTCTCCATCTCTTACGACTTAGCAGTTATGCAACATTCCGTAAAATTCATCCGGAATAAAGTAGACTTCAGAAGCTATTCCCACAAAATTCAAGATATACATTTTATTTGTTGGGCAAATATCTTTCATATATGATATTTTAATCAAAAGCGTTAGTCATTTTTGAGAAAATCAAAATTTTCGAAAAATGTTCCATGTAAAGGGTAGTTTGGGGTGGGGGAAATTTTCTCAAAATCTTCGTGTAGCATCCCTGGAATATACTTAACTTAAATACAAAGTTTGGTACTTGACCGACTTTTCGTTTTTGAGTTATCGTGTTCACAGACAGACGGACACACGCGGACATTTTTCTGAAAATGTTTTTTTTTTTTTTTTTTTTTTGGATACAGGGGACCCTAAAACATATATTTCTGGTGAAATATCGGTATCGGTACCTTCTCTATACTCTATAAACATAATACGCATACAGAAAGTAAATACTTTAAGAATTTTGGTTAATTTTCTCCTATTTACTCCTTTTTATCTTACGAATAAAAACTAATAACAAACCTAATTCAGCGACGCCTAGGCCATCATGAAAGAGGGCTATACAAAAGTACATGAATTATAATCCACACAGAGACTATCAGTCTTGTCACAGCTTCAGTCAAATTATCTTGTTTATAAACTCTAATTGAAGTTGCTCCTAATTAAACACACAGGAGCCTTTTCAAGCGAAGAACAGAAATAATATCATATAATGACCCTTTATTTTTCGTCCCGGAATATTAGATGAACTACTCATTAAAGCAGCCCAAAAACTAGAATTTTAGGGTTATAATAAAGCTGTTGCCTTAGTAACAAAAAGAGGAAGCAAATGTGGAGTGTATTTATTATTGGGATGGCTCCAACTTGCATTAATGTGTTTTTTTCTTCTCTTTTTCTCTGTCTCGCTTTAATGGTTGATAAAGTATCCCCATTTTCTTTCCCATCCTCCCTTTCCCGTCGCCCTCGCTCACACACACGCACTCACGCAGTACCTTTTAAGAAAACGTTTATTTGAATTTTAAATCAGTCGGTTCATTCTTACAACCACCTCCCAGAAAGTCACTTAACGCCCATCGATGCAGTTCACACACACATACACACGACACTAAAGGCATTACACATCATCGTGATCCATTTTCTTAAGAGTATTTCACTTACAGGCTCTATACCTTCGAATGAATCACTTGGAACTATAATGATCACAAACATGAAATAATTTAAAAATTCCAAAGTTATTTATATTATTTTCTAATTTGTTACATGCCCTCTCGCTTTATCCTCATAATCGAAAGTCGACATATATTAGAGATTTCTTTACATTAAAAGTCATTTTATTGATTTTACACCAGAACCCAATTCTTGGTTCAGTAAAATAAATATATGTGGGGAGGTTGATACCGGTAGACGCGGTAGTACTCTCGCCGAATATAAACATCATAAGCGTTATCGACTGATAACGAAATCTTTCTCTTTTTCCGGCTCTGCAACATTCTTGATGTTCCTGGAATTTTGCAGAAATGAGTGATGTTCTTTGAGTTAGTTAATTGGTGAGTGCGTTTTTCCTTCCGCGAGAGATTAGAGGCGCCTTGTGTTCGATTCCTCAGCGTGTGGATTACTCGAAAAAAGAACATGCTTCGTGCGCATTCCTACACTCTGCACATCACTATGTGGCCTTCTGAATTAAATGAAGTTAAAAGACTAGTTCATATTACAATGTGAACTATGTGAACTAAGTGAAGAAAGAGTGAAAGTTGAACTAGATCAAAGTAGTGAAGTGGCAGTTCAAAACTGACAATAGTCGCAGTGCCTACTATTGCATAAACACGATATTAATAAAAACATTACTGCTACCATTATTGTCGATAATTTAAATATTTACGATTTAAGCCAGGACTGGGTTATTAAAATCCTGCGTTTTGAGAGAGTTTCATGTGTTCTCCTCAGGGATCCAACGCGTGTGGAAGCCATTTGCATTAGAGGACCAGCAGGATCCGACTGAGCACCTTTCACCCCTTCTCTTTCCCCTCCTCACATCTCATATACCAAAGCTAATAGCCTCGACACACTGATCAAGCGCTAGATCACTGAGGGAGGGAGACTAAACACGCTAATTCAGGGGATTTCAAAGCGTGTATTTCTGGCAACATGAGACAGAATGCTACATGTCCTCCAGATAGAAGGTGAAGAAAGTAAAATCTTACGTACGAAGATTTATATTCATTAGTTGAAACGGCGTTGTAGATATGCCGTTTTTGTTTTTAAGCATGCGCTATAAATCGCTTGTAAACTCGCTGTGAAATGATAACTGCGGAAAGTGTGACGTACAAGATACGCGTATTTGCTTATGAACAGAGTGAGAAGAAATCATCACATTACAATTCGGGTTAGACATTTAGCCATCTTTAACTTCTATAGTAATTTCGGGGGCTTTGACTTGAGAAACAACTGGTAGTGTTTTTCTCGCTGAACTGTAGGGTTTGTTTCTTAAGGTGATGCATCTGTGAAACTTTGCTAAAAATTGTAAAGAATTAAAACATTTTTGTTCATAATAAAATAATATACATTTTAAACTTTAAGAAAATATATACCTTTTCTCCAGTTGCGCACATTAACTACTAACTGAAGTTATAAATGGGTCGGAGCAAGTTTATTAATGGGCACTCCCAAAGATAGACCTTGTCAATTTTTTTACCAATACTCGTCCATACTCAAAATGCCCTACGCGATGCAATAGTTTACTATTGCTTCTCCCAAAATGTTTGTACTGCATCTCAAATGTTCATTACAAATGGTCATACTGTTTTTTTTTCTAATAATCCTTCAATTTTGAAAAAAAAAATGTATTACATTTTGAAAAATCATGAGTTTGAGGGTGTACAACAAGTAACACTTTTTCTTCAGTAATGGGGTTAATATAAAGAATTATAATGGCATATCTACTTGTACATTTATTTACTGCAGATATTTAATTTTTATTTTTGCTTTTTCTAGCACATACGTACATAATGCACATAGTAGATAGAGAAGGTATTGTATTCTACCCAAATATTAATGTCAAGATACGTTTTGAGTACACCTTAAACAAAAACAAACAAAAAAACATTTTTAGAAAACAGTCAATGTGTTTGTTTGTGCATATGTGCGGACAGCAGAGCTCAAAAGCAAGAAAGTTTGTTAAATACGAAACTTGGCATTTAAGTTTAGTATATTCCATGAATTCAACACGAAGATTTTTAAAGAATCCCCTCACCCCAAACTACCATTACAAGGAAAAAGTTTTGAAAAGTTTGTTCATTTCAAAAATGGCTCAAACGATTTTTATTAAAATGCCTTATATTAAAGATATTTACGTGACAAATGTTGATCTTAAATTTTCTAGGAATGCTTCTGAAGGCCTGTGCATTCCGATTGACTTTTGTGTAACTGGTTAACCGTAAAAGGTATACAAGAATATACAAAAAATATAAATCTCGTTAAAACGCACAATTCATATATATATATATATATATATATATATATGCACATAAAACTTTTCTTTGTCGAGTTAACCACCTCATGATATTCCTTGTTCCTACCTCCTTTGTTTTACTCCCAGCCACGTAAGAGAGCCCAATTTCCGTTGTTTATTTAACGAAAAGATTTACTATCGCATTAGCCCATTTTATTCCCTTATTTTTCTCCTACTTACAAGGAAACAGTAATACAACCATTTCTGCTAATGTTTATATCGATTATCACGATGTAGATAAAGGAATAATCTTTTTTTTTTTTCTTTTTTTTTTATTGTTTCATTTATATAGCCTCCTTTAACATCTAAGAGCATTTCGAGGGCTTTGCATTAGAAACAACTCGTTGACTGTAGGTTCTTTGCGTTGGTTTAGATACTTTTATTTTCCTCAAACGCACTCACACACATATTCACTCTCACATGCATACTTCCAGACTCTTTGGGGGATAGTGAATAATTCTGGTTAAAGAAGAATTAACCGTTCCAGTCGGGAATTGAACCTGCTGACCACTCGACCACGAAGGCAGTGAACAATCGTTTGTAACATTAATTTGAAGAGAAAATAGTCTGAATGCAACACATCAGATTCTTTCAATAGTGCTCCTTTTTATTTTACCGCAGATTTGTTGGAATTTACGTAACTATTTTCATATTATTAGCATATAAATAAGAAATGTCACAACCAAGAAAATTAAAGAGGCTCTCAGATGCTTTTTTCCACGAGGAAATCTTAATACGGTTTTTGCTACTTCATGTTACGTGAGGAGTGAAGAATTCGATATAAAATTGACGTAATCATGTACTGGATCACTTTGTGTAGCAGGCCCGCACCGTAACGCAGATTTGACGTTTTCCTGACAAGTCCATTCTTAGTGGGGAACTCCATCTTCGTCGCCCACGTAGAGCGAGCGATATTCACGGGCACACATCTGTTGCCTTTATGAGCGTCGGTCCATCTCGATGCTAGTGGGCGTAGTTTCATCCTCCCGCTCCCAAAACTGATCCTGTCAGCTTCAAGGCGGGCTTTTGCCCAAACAAACATGACTTCAGTAGAGGTATTCCTGAACTCCTCTCTATTCCAGCTAAAACGAGAAACAATTCCGGAAATTCAATACTACGTTTACCTTTAACCACGTTTATTTTTGTAGAACTGTCCGATTATTTCCAAACTTAGTAAGCCGATGTTTTCCTACAGAGGTCCAACCTCGGTTCTGATCCATCTAAAAACAGCTGCTCTGTGGTGATGCACTGGCTTACAATGAAATTGCCGAGTGAGTTTGTGCTGACTTCATGGGATTTTTCGGGAGATTCCCTGGTCGTCAGGCGAATGCTGGGATAATTTCTGTCATATCAGCACCTCCATATTGTTACGTTTATCATTTCATTCATCCCTCACCCCATTTGGTATGATTAAGGGTTGGAAATAAGCTACAAAGCAGTGATCTGGCAACTCAGCTTTGACGGGCGGCCCAGGAAAACTTCCGTGGAGGTTTTCCATTCTTAACTCTCCAGGTTATTGTCGGAGGACATTGAGCTGTCTTACAATCCCGCCCAGGCGTCATCATCCAGGCATACCCAATCTTCCATCGGTTCCAAGGAACCGCGCCCCGCCGAGTCCAACCCAAATTTGAACAGCTGCCTTTCGGGAGGGGCTAAGATATTCGACCCGAAGTATTTCTAGTAACGTCCGAGTTACCATGGGTGCTTGGGATCCGCAGCTCCGGTGCAGCTGAAGAGATAGCAACCTCCCCCTACGAGGAATGTCGTCTATGGTGTTTCGGTGCAGCATGATAAGGTAAAAGATTGTTCTCTGTGGAACTTCCTCAGTCCCCGCCTTCAGCTGGTTGCCGGAGTATACGGTCTATACTTGGAGTAGAGCATTGGACTAACTAAGTAGGGCAGGATCCCCGGTCCCTATTAGGAAATTGTAGATAATCTGTCGTTGCTGTGGCGTTACTCCTGGTTCCTCATCCACTCCTCTCAGGAACGCCCCTTCAGGGCCATAGGTATTTTATTTTCACTGGATTGAGCCCCCTATTCCTACCAGCAATGGAAATACAGATTACTTCCTAATAATAGAAATGATATTTTAAAGTCAAATTCGTACAATTTACTATTAACTTGTACTTCTGGTCTTGTTGAAGATGGCGTTTTATTGCTTGTAAAATTAACATATCCGAAATGCAAAATTTACAAATTAAACTGAGTGTTATTTTATGGACGCTCTTTTAGTGCTATGGTTATCAGCCGCAAAATCATATTTAAAATATATAGTTTAAATCAAAATATTACATTTTCATTGTGAAATAAAAACTTAATTTTTATACACTTACTATTAAATATAATAATTATCTAAATAACAGATTCAGTGGTACACCCTGTATAAATTATTTGAATAAACCAAAATATTTCTAGGACTAACATAACATGATAATTAAATAAGATTTTAGGTCATTAGACTGAAATTACTGATTAAAACATCTTAATATCCTTAAAATATAATACAAATTTTGAGCACCACAAAATTGTCTTCAACCCAAAGATTTGAACTTATTGTTTTAATTTTATTTATTATTTATATTATTATATGATAATAATTGGAGAATTTTTACGCCACTGAACTAACGGCTTTACTTCCCTTCCGAAGGAAGCCATGCTAAGTAAAGCTCACAGAACTTTCTTTACCTGGAAATAGGTCTCGTTCAATATATCAAAAATGTTTATGAACATTTTTGGAATTTGTTTCATAGGTTTGTAGAAATGTGCTAATAAATACATAGACATTTAGCAACAGTGCACTTTATGTTGCAAGTTGGAGAGAAAATTGTGCGCGTTCTTTTTCCGATGCTGCTGTGAATTTGTTGCTGCATTACGTAAAATATGTTAAATTTATTTACGGTGTAAAATATTTAATGAATGTAACTAAAACGGAGTTACAAAAGTTTGAAAGAAGCAGTAAAATAGAATTAGGTATTTTAATTTCGGATTGTGGAATGTTCTAAATTCAATATTTGTAGTACAATTTGAAGTCATTAACTTGCTTATAAAATTAAATTTCCGAGCTCAAAGC
Source organism: Hymenopus coronatus (assembly GCA_030762935.1). Classification (NCBI taxonomy): domain Eukaryota; kingdom Metazoa; phylum Arthropoda; class Insecta; order Mantodea; family Hymenopodidae; genus Hymenopus; species Hymenopus coronatus. The sequence goes on along the minus strand of CM060895.1, from coordinate 53,327,912 downwards.
TAACAGAACTTTCTCTACCCAGAGATGAGTCTCGTTGAGTATATCAACGTTTATGAGATATTGGTATATCTTTCATATTGTATTTGTAGAAAATGCTTTGAAATGCAGATAAGTTTGGCAACAGCGCGCTTTCCTTGCAGGTGGGTGAGAAAGTAATATACTTGAAGAGTAAGATCGGGTCCTTTGCATACTGGACGTTCTTTTTTTCGATGTCGCTGTGAATATGTTCCTGTATTATGCAAAGAGCATTGACTTTGTTAATGATGATTAATACCCACAATTTTTTTTTTCTGAATACGAGCGAAATGAAATCTGCTTAATGAAAACAACTAAAACCGAAATAGTTATTTAAATTTAAAAAAGCAGTAACATAAAATATGTTTTTAACTAATAGGTTTACTCACTATGCACGAGGTGTAAAGACTATCGAAGTACGAATAAGATAAAATGGATATGTTATTTAACAACATAATTGCAAGCAATAAAATAAAGGAAATTGCTTTAATAAAGGATCTCATTTTTATTTAAATATATAACAAAAGAAAATAAATATGTGGTACAAAGTTTATAACGAAAATACGAATACCTGAGGCGTGTATAAAATAAATTATTTATCCAATGGTTGACGTCAAACTTCATTGTAAATTCTGACCTTTGCAGAACAGAAATGTTAAACTGTGGTAAAATAAGGCTCTTAAGAAACAAAGTGAGCACTGTAAAATTGTAAGTCATTTGTAGAATCGCAAGAATATGTAATATACTAAGTGGAAGGTGCAGTACAAAGATAATTTTTTGTAATTTTTTCCGATTTTATTATTATGGCACCGATTACCTACCTGGAATTAAAATGGAACACAGGTGGAATGCGATGGCGGGGAAACCGGAGAATCTGGAGATAACCCGCCCCGCCCTTCTGAAGGGAAGTAAAGCTGTGTCGTAGATTTACGGCATGTAAAAGAATCTCAAGCCTTATACAGATATCTCTGAGCAAAATTAAGCGGTCTTTTACGCCCAATGGGACGCTGAGAACCACAGCAGTTACGGAGGTGCACAAATAACACTCCATTTACATTTTTCACCTGCGGTAGCTTGGGATACAACCCCAGGCTACCTAGGTGAGAGACGAATGCTCTAACCACTCGGCTATCGCGCGGCCAGAAAGATAAATGAAACATTCTGTAATATCATTTTATCCTGTGAATGGTTATTTCAAGTGAACAAAAGAGTTGGTTTTTTTTTTTCGCACTTTTCGTTGCATTATACAGAATGAATCAAGCCGTAACAAAGAAGAACGGAAAGCATATTTTTAAAACATATCACTAGAATAGATAATTCAGAATGGTAAAATATAAGAACATACACATAGCAAGGAACGTTTAGAGAAATTCTAATGCTACGACAACATTTGTTTAATAAAAATTGCACATTATATTAAGTTCCAGGTTACGATTTTCTCCTGTGCCCTAGAAACTTAAATATGTTTGGAGTTTGAAATTTTGAATCAGATTATAATAGTATTTTAGCAACAAAGGAATAATAATTTTAATGATTAAGGTTATTGCACGAGTGAGTATGCCACTTATTTAAAAATGAGAAATACACAAAGCTAGCCAATCTGCCTAACTACAAAGCATATGTATGTAAATGCTTTTGATGATTTTCATTTTTTCACGTTCATTAGTATTTAACCTGCTATCTATTGCATACATTCTAAACCATGTTGGGGAAAATTTCATTTCTGTAGCAGCATTTTTGTAGGAGAAGATAGATTTTGAATATGGGAAGAAATCGAAAAAAAAAAAAAAGAAAAAAACAACTGAACTTGAGAAAAATAGCGTTAAAGTTTGACAAATAGTCATGTGTTACACCCGTTGCAAATATGTACTTTAAAGTATACTAAACTTTTTTACACAAAAATCCATATTTTTTTTTACCAAAGTCGCTAAGAAAGCACTTCTGTGTCCCGTAAACAATTATGTTATGTTACTTACACTTAAACCTCTTATCGACAACCGTATTATATTTATTGCGGACTTACTGCCACTTACACCGCCAATACATCAGTCAGCATCGCGTACATTGTTGGAAATCATGAAATAATTCAAGATAAGTAGCTGTCATTGGTGAGAGCATCTTCGTGTGATTAGCTTCTTCCCTGAATTTCATTTGTTATTACCTGGCATATTGAATCAATAAGCAAGATAGCCATTTGGATGTATTCACTTCTTGAGGAGAGGTGAGCAGGTGTTAAGGACTGTGATGTAGCTTAACATCAGTACATCGTGGTAGGTAATTATAAATACAAATCTTAATTATCCTATATTCAGTAAGATGATCCAGAAGATTTTTCTTGCTGAGAGAAAAAAAAAAATAATGTTTTCCATTCACATAACTATTCTTACAAAAATGATTCTTTTATCTGCATCATGCTAAACGAGATAAACATCAAAATTGGTCTTATTAATTGCTTCAATGTAAATAGAAGCAAAATAAAGGAATACACTAGGCTAAAGCTATAATTAAAGCTTTTAAAAGCTGGTCGCTATATGAAACAATTGAGGTTCGTTTCACTTTGTATAGTCCCATTTGAAACCAATAACAGGAAATGTCTAAAAAACGGTCAACTCTACAAGTAGAACGTAAATTACATAAATGATGTGTTTATCGAGATCTACATTTTCTATGCATTAAGATGTTATCTGTCTCTTACGGTTTAACCGTTAAGCAAAATTCTGCAAAACTCCTCAAGAATAAAAGGTCTCCAAAGGATATTCCCAGAAAATTCAAAATAAACATTTTATTTGTTATATCAATATCGTTAATATAGGGTATTTTAATCTAAATCATTAGAAGCATTTTTGAGAAAAACGAATTTTTCAAAAAAAGTTTTCATGTGAAGAGTAGTCTGCGGTGGGGGAATTTTTTTGAAACTCTTCGTGTTGCATCCTTGGAAGATACTCAACATAAATACCAAGTTTGGCTTTTAACAGTCCCTTCGTTTTTGAGCTATGCTATCCACAGACTCTCTCTCTCACACACACACACACACACACACACACACACACACACACACACACACATACTGGCCGAGCCGTGGCCGAGTGGTAAGACCACTCACCTCTCACCTAGACGGCCGTGGTTCGATCCCAAGCGACTGCGTGTGAGATTTGCGGTGAACAAAGCGGCGCTGGGTGGGTTTTCTCCGGGTACTCCGGCTTCCCCCGTCCTCGCATTGCACCGGTGCTCCATCATCATTCATGTATCATCAGTGTCACCGCCTGCGGTGCCATTAGTAATTAAAGTGGGCGTTAAACGCTACCAAAAAAAAAAAACATACACATACTGACCGTTTTCTAAAAATGAAATTTATGGACTCAGGCATCTAGAAACATATTTTCGGTGAAATTTCGAAAACGAATTTTTGAGTGTAATGTAATATTTTCTCTAGCTGTTATGTGCGATATATTTTCATTTGTGCTAGAGAAAGTAAACATATCACAAAATGGATTTATCTTCTGTGTATAAGGCACATCAACTTCGAAAACCAGTATTTCGCAATTGCTATTATTGGCACACGTTACATAATGAGTCAATTATGCACGATATTGCACTTAATGATAAAATTAATTATTATAGTTCACTGTGTTTCATTTGTTTTGCTGTCCATATTAATTTAAAGTATTGTTTTCCGTAAACTCTAGGTGGATATTCTGCGGTTGAGTTCCCATCCCTATCGTAATGCATGCGAAAAACATGAACATTTTTCAGCAGTTGGCAGATAGACGTTTATATTTATTATTTTTGGTGATATTCATTGTATTTCTGCAACCCCCCCCCCCTCTTGTTCAGATTTCCAGGTGAAAGCTCATTACAGCTTTACTCCGGAGTGCGTGCTGGGTAATGGCTCTGAATACATCAGCGTGTCTCATTTTTTTTTTTTTTGGCGAGCGTGAATGCAATGGATTTATTGGATTTGACGCGCTTTTATGTTTTCCAATTGCAGCAACCACTCTTGATGATACTGAAAGCCGGTCGTACATTAAATAACATCATCAGAGAGCGAAGTAAATGAGATGATGAAAAGTGACGCATACACAGCGCTATTTTTGATCAAATTTGTAGGCACCGAGGATTTACTTTTGATTTGTTTATTCAGGTTTTGTCACGTAGCGACGAAGAAAGTTGGAACTGATGGCATCAAGCGATGTGTTCCATTCACAAGACTTTCTCTACATCTCTGTATCAAATAATTGTTAAAAAGCTTATGCTTCTATTTACTTAATGTTAATCGAGAAAAAAATGACAAATAGTCTTATTACTTGTTTCCTTGTAAGCAGAGTGCCATTGGTTAAAGTGAAGTCAAAAGCTGGTTGCTATGTGACTGAAGTTTCTTTGTTTGTATGGAGAGGAGTTGACAAATTCCAGTATGAGAAAAGTATGTTGAAACCAAAAAACAAGGAATATCTAAAAAAAACGATCAACTACACGAAAAAAATGTATATTACATAAATTGTGTGTTTTAACGTGCTCTACATTTTTATGTGGAAAATTTTTGTCCGACTCCTACGGTTTAGCAGTTATGCAAAATTCCGTAAAATTGATCCAGAATAAAGTAGTCTTCAGAGGCTATTTCCAGAAAATTCAAGATATACATTTTATGTGTCAGGTAAATATCTTTAATATACGATATTTTAATCAAAATCGTTAGAGCCATTTTTAAGAAAATCAAAATTTTCGAAAAAAGTTCCATGATTTTCTTGAAAATCTTAGTATCGCATCCTTGTAAGTTTGGTATTCAACGGTCTTTTCGTTTTTGAGCTATGCTGTTCACAGACACACAGACACGGAACTTTTTCCAAAAATGTTTTTTTTTTGGATTCCGGGGGACCCTAAACATGTATTTCCGGTGAAATCTCGCTATCAAATTTTTGGGTGGAATGCAATACCTTCTCTATATGCCATGTACATAGTACGTGTAGAGAAAGTAAAAATTTATAGCTGCAAATACCCCCTCAAAAATGGCTAAGATATTGTCGTCATGCTCCGATGTCTAAGGGTAATAAACCTCTGGTTCCCAAGGTCGCGGGTCCAAACCCGGCGAACGACGAAGGATTTGTTTGGACATCGAAATCCCTGTCATGACTTCCTTCGATCGTGCCGTGACGTAGTTTACGGGACTTAAAAGAACATCAAGACTCATAAAGAGACCTCTGAGCAAAATTAAACGGTTTTTCACGCCCAATATAGAGTAGTAGGCTTAGAGACATAGCAGTTAAAGAGTGGATTCCTTTCACATGAGTTTCTCTACCTACCCTGTTAAAAACTATTGTTACTAAAGCTTATTCTTATATCTACTTCATGCTAATCAAGAAAAGAAGAATGGTCTTATTATTTAGTTCCATACAAGTAGAAGGAAAATAAGGAACTACACTAAAATAACAGTAAAATCTTCTAAAATCGGATATTAAGTGGCTGAAATTTGGCTACTCTTACATGGCCAGGAAACAATAGTAAAAGTTTTAGAAAAATTATAAGGATTATCAAATTGAAACCAATAACAAGGAATATTTCGAAAATGCTTAACTTCACAAAAATATGTATCTGTAATTTAAATTGTGTTTTACACAAAATATGCATTTTTACTTTCTCTATACGCACTATGTACATAGTGTATAGAGAATGTATTGCACTCCATCAAAACATTTGATACAGAGATATACGTTTTAGGGTCCCCTGTATCCCCAAAAATGTATTTTCAGAAAAAGGTCCCTGTGTGTGTGTCCGTGTGACTTTGAACACGATAACTCATAAACGAAAAGACGGTAAAATACCAAACTTGGTATTTAAGTTTAGTATCTTCCGGGGATGCGACACGAAGATTTTGAGAAAAATCCCCCACACCAAACTACCCTTTACATGGAACTTTTTTCGAATTTTTTTTATTTTCTAAAACACGGCTGTAACGATCTTGATTAAAACATCGTATATTAAAGATATTTGCCTGACAAATAAAATGTATATTTTGAATTTTCTGGGAATAGCCTCTGAAGACTACTTTATTCTGAGTGAATTTTACGGAATTTTGCATAAGTGCCAAACCGTAAGAGAGAGGCAAAAACTTACCACACAAAAAATGTAGAGCACATTAAAACATACAATGTATGTTGTATACATTTTTTCCGTGGAGTTTATTGTTTTTGAGATATTCCTTGTTTGGTCATCTCCTTAGCGCGGTGGTAGCGCAGCTGCTTACCAAGCGGGAGACCTGGGTTCGATCCCCAGTACCGGCGTGGGGATTTTTCCCCCGCTGGGAGACCTGGCCCGGGGTGCACTCAGCCTCGTAAGGTCCCTGGGGAGCCAATTGAGGAGCTACTTTATGGAGGACCGCATTAACTGGCCGGGAGGGATTCGAGGCGCTGACCACGTCTCACCCTCCAATACTGCACCCCATCCATGACGTCTGTAGTGGACCGAGATGGGGGACGCAGCGGCCGGGCGGTAGGCCAAGGTTCCCCGTGAGCTGTCGTGCCAAGCTATAACAACTTATATTTTTCTCATACAGGACTTTGTGAACTCGTGTCCATACAAACAAAGGAACTTCAGTCACATAGTAACCAACTTTTGACTATCACTTTAACCTATGGTGCTCCCTTATTTCGCTTCTACTTACAAGGAAGGAAGTAATAAGACTATTTCTGCTAATTTTTTCTCGATTAGCATGAAGTAAATAGAAGCATAAGCTTTTTAAACATAATTTATTGCAGAGATATAGAGAAAGTCAAGTGAATGGAACATCAGATTTTTTATATAGTAAGTTTTTGTCTATCTCTTAATGTTTACCGGTTATGCAAAGGTCGTTTTGAATGAGGGAACTTTAGAAACTATTCGCAGAAAATTCAAAATATGCATTTGATTTTATTTGTATGTGAATATCTTTAATATGCCCTAGTTTAATCAAAATCGTTAGAGCCATTTCTGAGCGAATCAAAATTTTCGAAAGTGCGTAATTTGGGGTGGAGAGATGTTCATGAAAATTTTCGTGTCGCATTCTTGGAGGATACTAAACTGGAATAACAAGTTTGGTATTTAACAAACTTTTCATTTTTGAGTTATGCTGCCCACATAACCTTTCTTAAAAAGCCTTTTTTTAATTCCGGGGACCTCAAAAATGCATTACCGGTAAAATTTCGGCATCGAATTGTTGGGTAGAATACAATACCTTCTTTATGTACGTACATAATGTCGGCAGAGAAGGTAAAAACATAAAGAAAACCTAAAAGTCCAGCTTTTGTCCGCAAGTTGTGTCGTAAGTATGTTTTTTTTTTAATTTTTTTTTATTTATTATTTTTTTTTTATTTTATAGAGTTGAGTATTTCCGAGATATTCCTTGTAATTGGTTTTTCAGTTTTAAGATACTTAAGCTTTTCTCATACGGAAATTTGTCAACTCTTAGCCATGCAAAGAAACGGATTTCAATCACATAGTAACCAGCTTTTAAAAGATATGACTTGCTTTAGCCTAGCTATTCCCTTATTTCCCTTCTACTTACAAGGAAGCAAGTAATAAGATATTTCTGCTAATTTTTATCTCGATTAGCTGAAGTAGATAGAAGAATAAGCTTTTTGTTTCTCTATACGTACTATGTACATAGTGTAAGAGAAGGTACTATATTGCACCCAAAAATTCGATATTGAGATTTCCTCCGAAATATATATTTTGAGACCCCCTGAATCCAAAAAAAGCATTTTTAGAAAAATGTCCGTGTGTGTATGTGTGTGTGTCTGTGAACAGCATAGCTCAAAATCGAAAAGAGCGTTAAAAATCAAAGTTGATATTTGAGTTTGGTATCTTCCAAGGATGCGACACGAAGATTTTCAAGAAAATTCCCCCACCACAAACTACCCTTTATATGAAAAAAAAATCGAAATTTTTGATTTTCTTAAAAAGGGCTCTAACGATTTTGATTAAATTCTGTTATATTTAAGATATTTACTTGCCAAATAAAATGTAAATCTTGAATTTTCTGGGAATAACCTCTGAAACTACTTTATTCTGGATGAATTTTACGGAATTTTGCTAACTGCTAAACCGTAAGAGATGGACAAAAAGTTACCACACAAAAAAAGTTTAGCACATTAAAACACACAAGTTTTACTATATACATTTTTTCGTTTAGTTGGTCCCTTTTGAGATATTCCTTGTTTTTGGTATCAACTTTGAAAAACATACTTTTCTCATACAGGAATTTGTGAACTCCTGTCCATACAAACAAAGGAACTTAAGTCACATAGCAATCAGCTTTTGACTATCATTTTAACCCCTTATTTCGCTTCTACTTAGAAGGAAGCAAGTAATAAGACCATTTCTGCTAATTGTTTATGGATTAGCATGAGCATTAGCTTTTTCACAATAATTCGTTGCAGAGATGTAGAGAAAGTCGTGTGGAAGGAACACTGACTTTTAATGCTACGTTTATTTGTAACCAAGTTAATTTAAATGTGTTGCCTAAGGGCGTCCTATGTTAATTGTGTCGGGACTGAGCTGAGCATCTTGTGAGTGGAGTTATTACTTAACCAGATGAGATTCAGACATTTGCGAAACATTTGGGGCCACGTCTCTTTCCTTTGAACGCGGCGGCCGTGTTTGCTGTATCACTCTTGGGATCAAGTGATAGCACCAACCCGCGGGAACAAACCGGACATAGGGGGATTTGATTATGAAATCCAGTTTAGTGTGATTGCATTGAAATGCAAATGGGAAGCACGAGCTCCTGTATAAACAGCGACACCATTCTCCTTTATCTTAACACAGCCTTCTCCCTTGGACATCCCTGTTGCAACACCACTGTCGTGTTTGTCTTCGCTTGTGTTGGATAATGGCGTTGTCGCCCATACACGGTAATTAATGCTGCATGTAACAATATTGACATTACACGAGTAGTTTCGAGGAATATCGTAGTCGAGGTAGACGACGCATCAGTAGAAATCACTATATTGCTATCAGTACATACAAATAAAAACCTCTGTATTGCCAATTCTGCATTTTTGAGCTCTGTATTTGACATAGGACAAAGTACCTTTATTTATTAAAATTCGAAGTGGATCACAAACGCTTTTAAGGTTGTACCCCTTAGCTGGGACTAAAATTTACTTGTTCTCCAAAATGTTATTTGTCAAAATTACAGGTTGAAAAAAATCTAATGTGTTAAACTCACTAACTTTCTCTAACTGTTATAAAACAAAATTCTTACAAAAGATTATTCGGGAATACACTAGACTAAAGTGATAGTCAAATGTTTTAAACGCTGTAGTTATGCGATTTTCATCGCAAATCGCTTCTTTGCTTAACCAGGAGTAGAATAAAATAAAAATCTGATGTGTTCCATTCACATGACTACAAATTATTGTTAAAAAGCTTATTCTTCTATTTACTTCATGCTAATCGAGGAAAAATTAGCAAAAATCGTCTTATTACTGGATTCTTTGTAAGTAGAAGGGAAATAAGGGAGTACCAAATACTTAAGTGATAGTCAAAACCTGGTCGCTTTGCGATTGAGGTTCCTTTGTGTGGACAGGGCTTGAAAAACAATCAACTCTACGAAAAAAATGTACATAACATAAATTGTGTGCTTTAACGTGCTCTACATTCTTTGTGTAGTAATTTTTTGTCTCTCTCTTACCAGTTACGCAAAATTTAGCAAATTTCATTCAGAATAAAGAGGTCTTTAGAGGCTATTCCCAGAATATTCAAGATATACATTTTATTTACCATATAAATATCTTTAATATATGAAATTTTAATCAAATTCGTTAGAGTCAGTTTTGAGAAAACCAAAATTTTGGAAATGTGTTTCATGTTAAGGTTGGGGGGATTTTTCTCAAAAGGTTCGCGTCGCACCCCTGGAAGATACTAAACTTAAATACCAAGTTTGGTATTTTACCGACTTTTCGTTTTTGAGTTATCGTGTTCACAGATACACGGACCTTTTCCTGAAAATACTGTTTTTGGATACAGGGGACACTAAAACGGTGAAATATCGAAATCAAATTTTTGGGTGGAATGCAATACTTTCTCTATAGACCATATATACATATTACGTGTAGAGAAAGTAAAAACGGACACTTCTTGTCTGAGAAAAATATAAGTGCTTTACAAATGAAATCAGTAACGGGGAATATCTTGGAAATGAATACTTCCTCAACAAATATGTAAAGGACATACATTGGACGTTTTGACGAGATCTAAACTTTTTATGCTGTAAGTTTTTGTTTATCTGTTACGGTTTAGCAGTTAAGAAAAAAATTTAATCATGTGAATATCTTTAATATACGGTATTAGAGTTATTTTTGAGTAAATAAGAATTTTCGAAAAAAAATTCCATTTTAAGAGTAATTGGGGTGAGAGGGGTGGTTCTTGATAAAATTCGTGTCGCATCCTTAGAAGATATGGTATTTAACCGATTTTTCATCTTTAAGCTATGCGGATCACAGACACACACGGACCTTTTTCTAAAAATGCTTCAAAACGTATTATTTCCGGTGAAAATTCGGTAGGATCGATTTTTGGGTGGAATACAATACCTTCTCTATCCACATTATGCAAACGGGCTAGAAAAAAGTGCGAATATCTAAATGTAAAGTTGTGATTAACCCAGTTTTAATTTATAAATGACATGCCTTAAATTGCACAGGGCAATTGATAATGTGGTATCTTGGATGGAAATATAAATAACACATTTCAACAAAGCATGAATGATCGTGTTAGCTTCAAGTTTTAGGCAGTAATGGCTGCTGTATAAAAGCATGTGAACACCCTAACTTTTGATACTTTGTGAATTTATTGGACATTTTATTCTTTTAATGTTGTTAAACGTTACGTATATGCGGTAATTTAAAATATTCGGTGTTTAAATCTCCCGGCTACTGCTCTCCAGCTGATGAAATGTGGCATCATGTCGGTAGCATATCATGAGCCACTTGGGATAAATATGTACATGATTAAGCTTTTTTCCGCTTTCTATCAGTAACAATTTAACATTATTGACAACAGATGGTAGTTTACTGCGGTGAAATCAAGGTTGCTAGAGGGCAACAATGTTAATTAATGCTTCTTAGCACCGTACTTCTGAATAAGTGCAATGACTGTAATAAGTAGTGTGTTAATCCTGCCATCTTTCGGCTTTGGCAAATACCTTAGAACGGTATACGTAGTATTAGGCAACAAAACTACCGTTTCTTTCATAAGACAACTTAAACACGAGTATCGTCTTCATCGTCGTCTTTTTTTTTTTTATTATTATTATTATTATTATTTTGGTAGTGTTTAACGCCTGATTTTACTATTTGTTGCACCGCAGGCGATGACATTGGTGATACATGAAATGAAAATGGAGCACCGGTGGAACGCGTTGGAAACCGGATAACCCGAAGAAAACCCGCATCTGCGCCGCTTTGCCGTCAAAAATCTCACAAGTGGTCGCTTCTAGGTGAGAGGCGAGTGGTCTAACCATTCGGTCACAGCGCGGCCGTCGTCGTCTTCTTCTTTGTTGTGGTGAGCGGCTACAGTTGTACCAACTTGTTCGCAATGATAACTATTACGAAGTAGATGCTATTCACATTTCCAGGGCTCAAACTTCGACTCTAAAACTTTTGTGAACACCCACAATGTGTACTCACAAGCCGCTTATGGTTTTGGGCAATGCAATACGGTATGGAATTTTATAAGACACTAATGATGCTAGCCTCAGAATAAAATGCAATAATGAGTGTTTTCAATCATACTTCTTGACGTTACGATTCATCAGTTTTCCGTGAGATAGATAAGCCTGAATAGCTTAACAGTCTTCTTATGTGAGGCTTCCAACTGAAGGTTTCAACCGGAGGTATGGCTCCAAATTCAGCATAATGCGGTATCCTTTTTTTGAAACACCATTAAAGAAAAACAACTCACGAATAGATACATGTTGAAAATGGTATCGTAAACTTCACAGGTCGGTCATCGATAAGGAAAGTCATCCAATCTCTGCATCCAAAAATCTATTAAAGATGTTTTCTTGAAACTGGATTTGAGGGTTTCACCACAGGGCAGTTCGATAATTTCTTCTTTTTCTTCGTTAAAAAGTAGTTTGCAACCCGGGGGGGGGGAGAGAAAGGGTCTCGTATCCAGTCCTTGCTGTATAAAGTCTAAGGAAACTATTCACAAAAGTATGCAATAATACCCAGACAATTTACTTCAATATCGTTGATCACGAAACCATGAAGCTGAAGTTCAGATTCTTCTTAAAAAAAAAAAAAAAAAAAAAAAAAAAAACAACTTTACAAAAATGAAGATAATGTCAATTGTCCGTTCACAGCTTTTGTGGTTAAATTGTAGTTTATTTTTTCGAACTTTTAGTTTGCCATGAACCATGATGGGCGTTGCCCTGCACACCTCTATCAGTTCATTCATCCGCTGGAAGATGTCAGTCAAGAAAGTTGGCCTGCACAGTCAATGCTTTAAATCTCTCGTTCAACTTCCTGTCAGTGAGAAAAGCTGGTGCTTTTGTCTGAATTCAGAGAAACGAGCAAGGCAAATTCCTTTGGAGAACCACCTTATCTCAGTGTGGAAGAGATGGTGTTTGTGCTAACTTCCCAGGTCTTCACTAAGATAGAAAACGTGACCGTATGGATAAACACAGATGTTTTCAAATTTCAAAAGATACGCATAGTCTCCTTAAACAATTCAAAACAGTTTAACTTTAAAGGTATATTTACGTTTTTATATTTTTCTCTAAAAGCTGCTCGCGTTCCTTGTTGAGAACCACTGAACTAGTGGAAGATTAGACAAACAGGCCAGAGTTGTCAAAATAGGTTTTATTTCCTTCTCAGTCACCTACTTTGTATTGCAACCAAAAATTAGATGTCAGAATTTCGCCGGAAATAATTCTTTGAAGTTCCTTGACTCAAAAGCATATTTTAGAAAAAGGTTCATGTGTGTATATGTATGCCTGTTAGTGAACAGTACTTCTCAGGATAAATACAAATACAAATTGCCATTTAAGTTCATACATTCCTAAGTTGAGACATGAATGTTTTCCAGAAATATCATCCACATCTTTCAACTTAATTTGCAACCTTTACCTAGTGCAATAATGAAAAAGTCCTGACAAAGTTAGAAATTGTTGGCATCCACATTAACACTAATGTAGGGAACAGAATATGTGGAGAGTTGAAATTAGATTTTGAAAAAGTTATCTTTTTATTTAAATACCCAAGACATATAAAGGTGACTATCGTAGACAAATAAAGAATATGAACCTGTTGATTCGAGAAAAAACTAGCTTTAATTTGATATTTACTTTGTTTTTAGTCTTAGATAATGGACCATATGTCCTCCTAGGAGTTCCGATGAAATCTGCTATGTGATTTCATCGATAATTACAAAACAAAAAGGTTCAATGAGTCAGTTCTATGTCTAAATTAAAACTATGCAAGCTGACTGAAATAAACAAACTAAATTAAAATATGTTTCAAACATATGCATAATTCCTTTATTTGGGCATAATAGTTTGCTTCCCAATATATATATGATCTGAATTCCATAGAAGGACCGAACGTAAAACTACTAGTTATGGTGAATAAAAATAATATTATAGGTGAGCTATTAATGATTAAATCCTCCAAATTTCATTAAAACAAAATACAAGTTTTGGGCACCAAAATATTCTTTTCATTTGGCAAATTTGATCCTATTGGAACAACAGGCCTTTTGTCCTTTTTTTACTCAATGACCCTTCAAACCGACTCTTCACAACCGATACAATACATCCCTCACAAACAGAAATTACGCGTTATTTGCTTATGACCAAACTGTAGAGTAAGTATAAAATGGTTATTGGTAGAAGGATGATACAGTGGAAAACATCGACAGTAATGTCGTTTTGCTAGGAGACAATAGCACCGATTCTTCATTTTCCCTTCCTCCCCCAGCAAAAATGAGTAACTTCTAAGAGCTGTCCCACCACGTTAGAAGTGAAAACATATATACCTTTACAAGTTAAATATACTTTAAACTCTAGCGACCTCTTTTGAAATTATCGAGAATGCTACAGAAGCGAATATTGCACAAGCTAGCATTGCTAAACATAAATAAAACGGCTGATGTGTTCCATTTGCATAACTTTTCCAACCTGTTCTGTAAACAAACTATTCATACAAAATATTATTCTTTTATGTGCATCATGATAATCAAGATAAACGTTAGCAGAAAATGTCTTACTAATTACTCCCTTGAAATTAGAAGGGAAATAAAGATATGCACTAGGCTAAGCGATAGTCAAATCTTTTAAAAGCTGGTCACTCTATGAAACAATTGAAATTCAGGTCTCTGTATATGAACAGCAGTAAAACAAAAGAGATATGAGACGAAAGCGTTTGAGAAAAGTTTAAGTGGTTTAACGTTGAAACCAAATATCTCGGAAACGGTTAACCTCTACAAAAAATGGGACATGTCTGTTATTTTACCTATGCTTCTTTTTCCAAGCACAATTCATTCCTTGGACTACATACTTGGCAATTAAGTCTGAGAATATGAAACTTGATTTTTACTCCAAGACGTCATCCGATAGTGCGGACATGAAACTACCCAAGTAGCTGCTAGTGCAGAATGCTTTCACTCAATCCCCCCTCAGGGGAAAATCACGAGGTCTATAGGACTCTGAATCCCACAAGGTAGACGCCTGAGTCCACTTTAGCCGCGGCGACCAGTTTCAATTAGTTTCATGATTAATGATTGATTTCTGGGGCTAGTCGGCTACTCCGTTACACGTTTTGCGTGGAACATAGCCAGCTTTCGCGTGCAGATGTCCCAAGGGCTGAGTGTGGGAAAATTTAGTACAGGGGACTTAGCGCATAATGTGAAATTCCAACTGACGCCGTCCTCAAGCACTCACCTGTCTAAATACTGGGTCGTTCAGTGCAGCGCAACGCAACACTAATATGAGTATTTTGGTGCTCTAGATAAGGGCGGTTCCTGTTTTTGGCAAACTTTCTTCTGATTTCTTTGATCTTTATGAGACGTTTCTCAGCCAAATGCTTGCTTGGCATCATTCAACACAGAAATCAATAAAATTAAGTATTCGTGAAAGGTTAAATACAGATGACAACTACACGAGAGCTACTCTCTGCCAATTCACAAACCAATTACTTCTGGATCTTTTTTATATAACACCCTTACTACTTTGGCACCGCAGGCATTGTCACTGATGATACATGGAATGAAGATGTTCCAGTGGTGAAATGCGATGGCGGGGGAAACCGGAGAACACTCACGTGCGGTCACTTGGGTTCGAACCCGGGTACTTCTGGACTGAACAAACACATTCGAATTATGTCACGAGTTATAATCTCAGGGAATGTAAGTAAAAGAACCAAAGATATTTTATATTGCAAAAGAAGATTGTAAGAATTAACACTCGACCTTCTCTTTTTCAACAAACTATTCTTAATAAGTTGATGTATTACGTTAACATGACTTTCTCTGCTTGTTCTACAAACTTTTGAGGTAGTCCTTCTTTCTACTCTATGCTAATCGAGATAAGCATCAGCAGAATGGTCTTATTAGTCTTTCCTTATATAAGGAAACAAAGGAATACACAGCGATAGTCAAATGTTTTTAAAAGCTATCGCTGTGCGATTGTCATTGAAATTTGCTTCTTACCATGATCAAAAGTAAAACAAAAGAAACGCGAAGACCTGTTTGATAAAAGTATTTTAAAACCAATAACAATGAATATCTCGGAAACAGCCTTGTAAAAAAAGTAATTGCCTTGCCTTGCAACAAAAATGTAAAGGGGATAGCAGTTGTGCAAAATTCCGTAAAATTGATCCAGAATAAAGGTGTCTTCAGAGGCTATTCCCAGAAAATTCAAGATATACATTTTATTTGTGAAGTAAATATCTTAAATATATGAGATTTATGTGTGTTTTGACGAGTTACACATTTTTGTGTAGTACGTTTTTGTCTTTTACGATTTACCAGTTATGCAAAAGTTATTCAGAATGAAGAGTATTTAAGATTCTATTCCCAGAAAATTCAAGATATACGCTTTATTATACGATATTTTAATCAAAATCGCTAGACCCATTTTTGAGAAAATCAAAATCAATTTTTTCCATGTTGAGGGTAGAGTGGAGATATGGAGACTTTCTTGAAAATCTTCCTTTCGCATCCTTGGGAGATACTAAACTTAAACGCCAAGTTTGGTATTTAACAATGGTGTTTATGCTGTCCACAGAACATACACGCGCGCGCACAGTTCACACACACACACACACACACACACACACACACAATGGAATTTTTCTAAAAATGCTTGTGTCTGAAAACATATACGAATTCCCGGTGAAAACTCGGTATCGAATTTTTGGAAAGAATACAATACTTTCTCTAAACACTACGTACATATTACCTGTAGAGAAAGTAAAAATTACATTTTCTATCTTCATTGAGATTAAAATTTGCAGAAACACTTATATTCATATTTCCTTGTAGATACAATAGGAATAGGAGAATACATTAGCCTAAGCGATAATCAGATCTTGAAGAACTCGTCGCTCTATTATGCCTAAGAGAAAGATAAACGAATAGTATAATATTTCTCCCATTTGAGAAATTTGGAAAATTGAAATCAATAAATAAGGATATCTCGGGAAATATTTAACCCCACAAAAATTACATTTGACGTAACCTGAAACTTTAGCAAGATCTACATTTCTTGTGTAATAATTTTTGTCGATCTCTTAAAGTTTACAATTATGTTCTTATTGCGTACTGTTAGAAATATTAATCTGCATGTTCATTTTATTTATATACTAACCCTACAAATACATTAACCAATGAATAAACCTTTACGCAAAATTCATTCCTTAATTAAAATTTATAATTATTTATTTGCCAAAACTAATAAATGTGTGTGTGTGTGTGTGTGTGTGTGTGTGATGCCGGAGGGAATTGCACACTGCAGCCAGAACTTGACGTCAGACCCTAAGAGGACAGAATGAGCTGACAGTAATAGTAACGACCAGCCTAAACCGGACAGCGGAAATAGAGCCACCGTGTAGGGTCCCTAGCATATTCCAAGCAGTTCTTCATCTCGACGCGAGGAGCACCAGTAGTCCGCAATTCAGGTCTGAGCGAACTCTCTGGGTCACTAATGCCATCTCGCCACCTAGAGCTATGTTTCCAGAGCGCATTCACCAGCACGGAAGGGCGCCAACACCGCAGTCCTCGCCGACACTTACAACCCTGAAAGAAATCGGTTGAATGAAATGGAGATAAACTTTATGGGGAATGAAGAAACCTTCCCAGCATTTGCCTGGTGACCTGAGAAAATCCCGAGAAAAAAAAACTTGGATCAGAGAGGTCGCCCGCGGGAATGGATCCCACGATCTTCCCGAATGCCAGTCTCAGACGAAACGTCAAAATCACCTGGGTCGGTGGTATATGTAAAATCATTATATTTTTAACAACGAAATAGTTCATCTATCGTGGAAAAACTGTTATTGAAGAGCCAAATAAGAAGTTAAATTAAATGGGCATCGCGAGATAATCTTTTAAACGTATTGTAAGAAATTAGAGCACCACTTTCTGATAAATTCACTTTATTCGTCACTAGCGCACTCAACGTAATACATGTTACACTCTGGGGACAGAGAATAATTGAGTCACTGCGTTCACTTCACTGCTTTTGTATTCATCACTTACT
Source organism: Hymenopus coronatus (assembly GCA_030762935.1). Classification (NCBI taxonomy): domain Eukaryota; kingdom Metazoa; phylum Arthropoda; class Insecta; order Mantodea; family Hymenopodidae; genus Hymenopus; species Hymenopus coronatus. The sequence continues at coordinate 53,310,169 of CM060895.1, read as the reverse complement.
AGATTCAGTTTACTTATCGGTATTGTCAGTCCTTCTTGTATAGTCTCACAGCGTGACTCCAAATGTTCCAGTCGTAGAAATTTCAGGAAATCACGTTTCATCCATCTAGATATAGATTCTTCTGGAAGTAGGAATCAAGAACAATTGTGATTGTTTTGCCCAGAAAAATACCGAGACCTTTGTTTGCCCGGTCATTTTGTTTATTTACGCTATTGTTAGAGCAGGACTGACATAGGTCACTTCGACGGGAGAGCTGACGGACTTGGGCCGCTGTTACACCATCTAAGGTCCTACTGGGGAAAAAACTGTTTAGTTTGATCCAGTCTCACATTGGACGACATAAAATGATTTTTTCTAGTTGCATAATTGTAATGCAATCGATGTATGTTGGTCTGCATTATTGAATTGTATTGATTCATAAATATGCATTAGTTCCGTAAATAAGGAGTGACAATGAGCATCATAATGTACCCGATTCAGATTGCCTTTTTCTGGAGTAATAGAATTTTGGTAATTTTAGATTCATTGTACCAGAAACGTCAACGTAGCATAAAATTGTGTGATAAAAGTAGAAGAATTTATACAGCAATATCAATGGAAACAAGTGGAATAAATGACATCAGGCAAACCATTAAATTTTCTTGATAAATTTTAAATATGAAAAAGATTAATATATGAATAATTTTATAACTTTTGACAATGTCCTTAGCCTGTTTTATGCCTAACGACGAAAGTAGAGTTGTTTCATTCATGCGCTGTATATTGACCATTAATTGTTATCAATACCTCGGATATCGGCCAATCACGGTGGTTAATATGGTTGCAAGGGTGCCAGCTCCGTATTGTAACGTAATAGTATATATGTGGATCACTTCAATCCACTTTCGTCTCTATTGACAACCAGCAAGTTGTTTTTAGCCATTACAATTCAAATAGTGTGAAATCGAAATAAATTATGCTCTTGAAAAAAAAATGGTGCCCTTATTCGTTCTGGATTTAAGTTATCTAAGTTATGAGTTTAAGCATTTTCTGATTCTCACTGGTAGTATTGGTTAGTTTTCGTAACATATTCTATTGTTTATTAATTATGTGTGATCTGATAGCCGATACAGTAATGATTTCATTGTAAACACCTTAAGTGGGAAAGTAATCATTATTTATATAATCTGTTACATGTTATTTCTGTAATAGTCTTAATGAGGTATAGGAATTTATAAGCATTAAAACCAGGATGTGAGCAAATAAAGTGGACCGTTTATTTGATTTTATGCAAGCCAGGGACGTTGCAGGCAACAAACCAACTTGCTCAATCTTTCGCACAGTCATTTGGTGTATACATAGCGCTCACCAGACGCGTTTACCTGCCTGTGAGTAACCTATGACCCATGATATTCTGTTCTTCGTATTGGTAATAGTTTGAGTGTGGATAACTTGAGGCTACTGCTTAAGAATTCCTAAGCTGGCATAATAAATCCCAGTTGAGGTTACGAGAATTAACACATAAGTTTATAACTCCCTCGTGGTAATCAATGGCATGGTGGTCCATTCCACTTATATGGACACGTATATGGAGAAACGGTGTTTAAGAACATCTAGGGCGTCAACCATTCTCATCTTGATTACAGAGTAATTATTGCACCCAGAGAAAGCGATAATGGTCATCCGATAATTGTGCCTCTTCCGTCATTTCTTTAAGATTGTAGGATGTTGAGCTTTAGGTGTGACTGGTCAAGAAACACCCTATAATTATTTTGTTTAAAAACATCTTACAATAGATTCATATGAGTTTATTTGCATATTTTGAGTGGGAAAAGTCATGCTACACATCTGATTTTTACTTTCTCTAGCACGTATGTAACAATGTACATAGGCAGAAAAGGTATTGTATTTCAACCAAAAAGTCAATAGTGAGATTTCATCAGAAATATATGTTTTGAGACCTCTAAATCAACAAAAAAAGATTTTTTAGAAAAACGTCAGTGTCTGCGTGCGTACGTATATGCGCTAGTTTGTATGCGCATGTGTGTGTGAGTGGATAGCATAACTCAAAAACGAAAAATTCGTTAAATATCAAACATATTTAAGTTCAGTATCTCCCAAAGATGCGAAGCGAAGATTTTCATGAAAATCCCCTCTTAACTATCCTTTATATGGAACATTTTTTGAATTTTTATATTTTTTTTAAAAATGGCTCTAATGAATTTGATTAAAATAGAGCATTGCAAATAAAATGTATATCTTGAATTTCCTGCGAAAAATTTCTGAATTCCTCTTTATTCTCGGTGTTTTTCATAGCAGGAAATCCGTAAGAGTTATGAGAAAGCCATGCGATGGGACACATCAGTTTTTTTAAGAATAGTTTGTACATGAAACAGCTAGTGAAGATTATATAAATGGAACACATCATATTTTTTGTTGAAGTCGAGCGATAGGGATGGATCATTGAGTGGATTGTAATGTTTTCTGTATGCTAAATGAGGATTAGGAATTGTGAAAAAGGGCATCTATAGAAATTGAGAACCTTTGCTGTATGTTATTTCTAATTCCGCCGTCTCTCGCAGACAAAGACCGATTCTATCGAGTACAATGAAGGCAGAGGAGGAGGGGTCGAAGCGTGCTCACATCGCCCACCCACTCCGCCGCCCTTATTTGAATGCCCACCAGACGATTGCTACCTCACCGTCTATCGAAGTCCTGACAGCTACGTGCTATCCCTTCATAAGAGCCCATGTTTCGTTTCTGCATCGTTAGTCATCATTCATTGCATCAGCCTTTATTGTAGCAGAAGACGACGTATGGCATTGGGCGGGATACCACTCCTCTCTTCAAATGATGACAACAATAATAATAGAGTACGCTGACATTGTTGCAAGTGATGAAATAATTGAATATACACCACAGTGAAGAATCCGACTGAACATACTCCATCCAGAATTAGGTTTACAACATGAACTCAAGATTTGTTTATGTAGATGCTGGGGATTCAATAACGTTACTCATTTCTAAAATTATTTACCTTCGGATTTTTAGGTCCTTAAAAGTTTAATTTCAAAGTAACCTTGAGGTTAATTTAGTTGTTTTTTATCACACAAGTCCAATGTATATCGGAGTTAGATAGGTAGAGTCAGACTTAAAAATTCAATGTCATAGCCGGGATTTGAACCACATATCTCCCGGTCTTTATCCGTTACTCTAACCAATGAGCTACAATGGCAATATGCCGACACGGCATTGAATTTCTCAACTGACTCACATGTTTCCCATTTAGTTTTTCAGTTTAAATTTAACGAGTATCTTGTATATTTTAATCATCCCAATTAAATAATCTCTACAGTTTAAATTACTTATTAACTCAATAATTTACACATTTCCATTTAGGATTTTTTTCCAAATTGAATGCAGTTCAATTCATTATCTACCTATCCAACTCCTGTCCTACAGACGACATGAATTAAAAATTAAACAATTAACCATCGATTGCATGAATTATTTTGTGTCATATACCTATCTTCCTCTAATTCGCAAAGCGGTTTATATTTCCCTTTCACATATAGTGCGACTTGAATAGCCGCCATCGTTAGTGTGATACGAAGGTCTGACTATCCATTCAAAGCGAGTTCGACTCCCAGTTATTGCAGTCAAATGTGCCTGTGGAAAAAGGGGGAGGCCCCAAGTAAAATAAGCGTTGCCACGCTTGGATGCTGACAGGGTTACATTTGACTACAGTTGCAAACATTTTGCTATTCTTTTATTCAACAAAAAAATTGTAATTTTGTTGCAAAAATATTACAAATTTTACCATATAAAACAGTTATAAGTAGCCCAAATTTATTGTTGAACGTTAGTGTAATTCGAAATTAGAAGAAAATAAAAGCCCTCTAAAAATACTGAAATCTTTGATTAAATATCTTTGTTACCATATGACAACGCCATGCAATAAAGGGTTAAATTAATGGACCTTATATAGTACTTACTTCCTAGTTAAGTCGCCATTAAGGAATGTCATCTCAAAATAATTTAAAATCATCTTGTCGTTTACCGGGAAACGTGCGAGGTAGTTGAGAAATTTCAATGCCGTGACGGTATGCTGCCAGTGGTTAGAGTAATCGGCTAGTGACCGGAAGATCCGTGGTTCAAATCCCGGCTATGGCATTGCATTTTTCGGTCTGACTACCTATCTAATCTTAATGTTTTTCCAGTTGTACAACGTTCTTTAGGCAGTTCCAGAGTTACTTAGTGGTTATCTGATAACTTGTAATTACTTTTTAGGCTGCCTTGACAATCGGAGAAAATCCAGATATTTCCACCTTTGTAGCCCTTTTTAGATTCACCCTAACAGAGGGAGAAAACTTAATTATTATAAATTACAAGGGTGTTCAATAAATTCTTAGAAAAAGATAGAAGAGCAAATAATTTTAGGACATTTTATTTTTATTTTCTATATAATCTCCTTTTAGCTCAATAAACTTTACCCCAGTGTTTTCCCTACTATTTTCAAAGGCTTCCAGAAAGTAGGATTTCGGGAGGTCCTCTATATAGGCATCTTTTTGAAATGACCTCTTCGTTAGACGTGAATCGTTCCTGCCGAGCCACTTTTTCAAGTTTGGATATAAAAAAACAGTCAATGTGGGCCAAATCTGGTGAATACGATGGATGTTGTACAATTCGAACCTTGGTTCTAGAATTTTCGCCATCGCAACTGCGCTAGTGTGCATCGTCTTGATCAAAGAGAATATTTTTCTTTGTCAGATGACGGCGTCTTTTCTTAATTACTCCATTCAACCGGTACAATAAGAATGTATAATAATCTTCATTTATCGTTCATATTTTTTGCAAGCAATCAATGTAGACTATTCCGTGTGTATACCAAAAAAACCGAGGCCATCATCTTGTTTGCAGATTTCACCACCTTTGTCTTCTTCGGAGCCAGTTCCTATTTAAAAACCCACCGTTTCGACTGTAATTTTGTCTCTGGAGTAGAGTAGTGTATCCGTGTTATATCCACTTATATATCGACGCTGAAACTCGTCAGGATTGCGACGGAAAAGTACCAAAACAGCTTCGAAATCGATCACACGATTGCGTTTATTCTCCATTGAGATCAAACGCGGCACCCATCTTACTGATACTTTTATCAAACCAAATTTTGGTGCAAAATTGAGAACAGAGTACCTTGTGATAAGTCTGTGGCCCCTACTAATTCGCGAACTTTGATTCGTCGATCATTCATAACTATATCAAGGATTTAGTCAGCCATTTTGGAGGAAATCAGTTCTACTGGCGGTCCGGAACGATATTCATCATTGTACGGTCACGTTTAAATTTATCTATCCAATTATAAATTTTTTGCAAACGCAGGTATAGATATGGCATGAACTTTATCTAAATCGGCTTTTATCTCTTTCGGTGTTGAGCCTTTTAAGTAGAAGTGTTTAATCACCGCACGAAACTATTTTTTCTCTCCATATTTCTAAAATAAGTGCAAGACTGTTGATTCAGTTCACTATGACAACGAAACCACGTGATGGATATAGCTGAAACTTTAACTGCCATCTAGGAACAGACAGCGGTTTCTAAATACAAACTTTTTTTGGGTGTAATTTCTTGGATTTTCTAAGGAGTTATTGAACGTCCGTAGTAGTTTTATTGTTAGCTGAATGTTACGTGTCCAGTATTCAGTATTGGAGAGAGTGAAACTTCACATTTTAACCAGGCTGTATTCACATGTTGCCTTAATTTCACGGACACGCTCTGCACATTCAACCTCGAGAAAAATACGCCTATCGGGGGAAATGATACACTAAAGCGAGTTTAGGGATTCATTGGTGTTGACAGGAATCATGATTTGCAGCGAAATAAAAGCTGTCGCCGATTTTTTAAAGCTCCTAAATAATATCATTCGTGGCAGGTTTTTATATAGCGTTTTTCGCAGAGCGTAAAATGAAAGCTTTAGTCATTTTCGCAATTGACAGTTGACATTAGATATTTGTTGAAACAATCGGATCGCAATCGCTATTATATTTCGCGTGATGCGTACGTTTTAACCGTATTAGTGCTGTATAATTGGAGCAGAGCACAACATAAGCAGAAATTGTGCGGCGGTCTGTGCCATATGCGAACTACATACTACTTGCTGACAGCCAATCTATCATATGTCCCCCACGCGTTGCCATGGAAACACGGCCTTGCTGTGTTTGAGCAAATTATCGTCCAGCGTATTTATTTGTTTTCGCCTCCCGTTCGTCCCTGTCGTTTATCTTGAAAGCCATAACATGTGTGACAAAAACACGAAAGAGATACAGAAACTAGAAACAGCGCAAACTAAACGCTTAGGCACTTGATGATAAATAATAATCCTAGCTGGATATGTTTAATGGTCTGACTAGAATTTCCGTTTAGAGCGGCATGTTTGTATTGCTTTTGGCAGGTCCTGTATGGACCACTCATAAATCATATGGGTCTCGTAACAATTGCCTTCTACTGGCGTGACTTCATCACGGGATACAGAGAACACAAAGAGTGGAGATAACAGTTTAAAAACTCAACGTTTTAAGGACATTTACCGAGAGGTAAATTATGGTTGACTTTTACATACACTTCACGCAAATGGTGCTTCAATATTTTTTGTTTGTATTTATTTACACATTGCACGAGGAATATATTATGGCTCATATAAATTTTATTATACATGAATAGTAGGAGTAGTAATTCTATTTTTTTTTTTTATAAACTCCCCATCCCCGCCACTCATCCCACCAATTGCTCCATCATCAGCTTTCCTATCATTTATTTCACTTGCATTTCATATCATCCATTTCCTCGCGCTACAGCCAATCACTCGTTCAAGGTTCTCCATTCTTGGTTTCGTGCCGACAGGCTTCTGACCCTTAGGCATCCTCTTATAAGACTTCAGGAGGTAAATAATTATTTTGTTTGTTAACGATGCTGTCAGTTACCAGGAACGTATCAGCGCCGCCAGTGTGCCGAAAGTTCGTTCCGCAGGAGCTCTTAAACATACAGCTTAAGGGGCTGTCAGTCCTAAATACCGGGGAGGGGTGTATGGCGAATACGAAAAAGGTAGAAACAAAAGAAAGAACTACATTAGAGCTGGCCACTATGTGATGACCATTATATTCGATTTTTATTGCATGATCTGGAGTAAAAACAAGGAAAACAAAAAACAAACTTCCCGTTCAAGAAAAACATGACTATATAAAAATTGAAACCATAATAAGGAATATCTCAGAAATGATTAACTCCACAAAAAAATTACTGGGCATAAATGTTGTGCTTTAACGAGATTTACATTTTTGGTGTAGTACCTGAGCTTTGTCTATATCTTACGATTTACAGGCCAATGCCGAGATCTCACCGGAAATACATCTTTTGAGACTCTTTGAATCCAAAAAAAAAAAAACATTTTTAGGAACATGTCCATGTTTGTTTGTGTTTGTGTGTGTGTGTGTGTGTGTGTCAGAAATTTTAAGACATACATTTCGTTTGTCATGAAAATACATTTAAACATTTGGAATGTTAATAATTATCGTTTGAGTTATGTTTGAGGAAATAAAAATATTCTAAAAATGTTCCGTGTAAAGAGTATTGGGGATGGGGAGATTTCCTTGAAATTTTCATGCAGCATTGGAATTTAAATTCCAAGTTTGGTATCGAACGAACTTTGTGTTTGAGTGTGTAGGCAGAATAGCTCAAAAACAAACACATACATACACACTGACAGACAGACATACACGGATATTTTTCTAAAAATACTTCTTCTTCTTTTTTTTGATTCAGGGGGTCTCGAAATATATATTTCTGGTGAAATTTCGGCATGAAAATTTTATGTGCAATAGAATACCTTCTCTGTACTCTATGTACATAATACGTGTAGAGAAATTAAAAGTTAGTAACATTATATTTTTAAATATGTATGAATGGCTAGCCACGTAAGAAACATTTTTAGAAACAGATTTAGTCCAGTGAGAGACCTGCTTTGTGAAATTGTTATATTTTTACACCATCCAGTCCCGGAAGCTGTGATCGTTGGCGCATTTGGCGTTGAAGTTCTGCCGCGAACGTGGTGAATTTCACTAGATATAGATAGATGTTTAGTGCTGTGTGATTCTGTGTTATCTGGACCATTCTCTCTCCCCTGATGCAAATTAGATTACGTCTGAACACCAATATATGTGGATAGGTAGAGTCAGACTGAAAAAGTCAATGCCATAGCCGGGACTTGCCATGGTAGCTCAGTGGCAGAGCAACCACCTAGAGATCGGGAGATCCGTGGTTCAGATCCCGGCTAAGGCATTGAGTTCTTCAGTCTGACTCTACCTATCCAACTCCTGTCCTACACACGGCTTGTGTGAAAAACCAACTTATCCAATACCAATATATATGTTTAAAATAGAAAAGTGTATCATAGTTCTGACAAGTGTAGAGAAAAGACTGGTCGGCCATTGCAAGCTAACAGTACTATCTGCGTTGAATGCTCAAGTTTTGATTATCATATGACAACTACTCGTAGATTTTATAAATAATAAAAGTATATTCAAATATTAGCGGCTTTCAGTTCTACATAAAATTTTCAACTATAATTCGGAACGTGAGAGGTATAAATAAAAGCTTTTAATCTGAGTAGGAAAGTCGAATTAAGGTGAGGAAATGTACGTAGATAATAAAGTCACAATTCTTAGAAAAATAAGAGTGCTATTATTTAAAGAACCAGCAGGTTTTAATTAATTTTATTTAAAAAATATCTTTTCGGTGAAATCTGGGTGTTGAAGGTTTTGAAGGAATGCAATACTTTCTCCACTTAGTATGTACAGTGCATGGTAGACAAAGTACAAATCTGGCGTGTTCCATTCATTTTCTCTACCTCACATTAGCGAACTATTATTATAATGTTTATTCTTTGTCTCTACTTCATGTTAATTAAGATAAACATTAGCAGAAATGGTCTCATTATTTGCTGCCTTCTAAGCAAAAGGGAAATAAGAGAATACACTGGGCTAAAGGGATAGTCAAATCTGTTAAAAGCTGCTATGTGATTGAAATTAGTCCTCTTCGCATGGCCAGGAGTTGTCGGAAAGATAAGTTTTAAGTATTTTAAGATTGAAAACAATAACAAAACATGATGAACTTCAGAACAAAATAATTGTATACGACATAAATTTTTATTTTAACAAGATCTACATTTTTTGTAGTAACTTTTCGTCTATGTCTTACGGTTTACCAACTATGCAAAGTTGATCCGGACTGAAGAGGACTTCAGAAGCATTTCTAGAAAATTCAAGATATACCTACACCTTATTTTTCATATAACTATCTTTAATATAGGGCATTTTAATCAAAATTGTTAGAACTATAGGATAGAGAAAGGATAGTAGATAGAAAATATTTGTGTCAATCCTTGGAAGATGCTGAACTTAAATATCAAGTTTGGTATTTAATCGACTTTTTATTTATGAGTTATGTGTTCAGAGACACACAAACAAGAGTGCGCGCGAGGCCTTTTTCAAAGAATGGTTTTTTATACAGGGGACCTTAAAATGTGTATTTCCAGTGAAATCTCGTTATCGAATTTTTGGTAGCAACACCTTCTCTACCTATGTACCATGTATCAATTAGAGAAAGTAAAAATGAACGTGAGAGTGCACTGGTGTCGGTGTACGGGTTAACGGTTATTTAATATACAGTTCGCCAATAATAGCTCGTCGATGTGAAAAACCTGAACACATATACCAAGTCTTTCAGTTCCAGGTGGCCCAACATCGCCGCAATTCACATTAGCAGGTAACCCTTCTTGCGTTTAAAGAATTTCAGAGTTTAATGGGGCAAATCCAGGCAAATGCCGGTCAGTGACAATGTAACGCAAGCAATATGCATTCTAATTGTCTTGTATATCAGCGAGGACGGTGGGGCAATGTCGCTCATTGAGAGAAGTTTCCATGTTTGTATCGAGAAAAGAATAAAGTCACTGCTAAATTGGTGATCGTGTTTGCTTGGAATTGCCCCGTTTAGTCTGTAATTTTTAAACGCATGAAGGGTTATGTGCTAACGTGAAATACGGCGCTGTTGGACCACCTGGTATGACAAACTAAGGGGAGGGGGAGTGTAACGCTTGTTAATTAACTATTTACTGCATCGCTTAAGCATGCACTGTTTCGCCTAAGAATGAAACTTTTTTAGGAGTTTCTCCCTCTAAACTATTCTTAAATTAGTAACGATTTTAGCCGAATTGGAAATGCGCCAACAAACTTTCTTCAAGCATCTTATTTTTAGTGATTTACGAAATTGCGTACAAAACAGACTGATGCGGTGCTCTGCGGTTAATACCGGATCTCAATAAATTTGAGTTTATCAAGATATATTTTGCATAACATTTAATTCAGGTTATATTTTACAAACATGTCACCCTGCTCAGCGTTTACACTGAATTTCGGGAATTATCTCATTCTACCAAGCGATGATGAATGCACTTCTGAGGTGGAGGCGTCCATTGCCTCCGATAGAGGAGCGATGATGAGCGCGGCAGCAGGAGAGGACCTACAACTTTTACCGAGGACTCCGAACTGCAAGAGTAAGTCAAAGGTGAAGTCTTGGATAGCGCCGAACTTAAAACCGGGACATCCTAGAGCCGGGAATCGAACCATGGACTCTCAGCACGATCGAAACTACTGAGTATTCCGCTGAAAGGAAATTATGGAGACAGGAAACTGCTACAGCTTTCGGATCAGAGTGGTATCCCCGACGGAAATCGAAACCGCGCTCTCCCGACGATATACCACGGAGTCAAAAGAATTGCTGTAAAATCTTCTTGGCATTACACGCTATTTCGTTATAGAAATTTACATTTTTTCTTGTTTTTCGGTCTAAAAACATATAGTAACTTACCAATTGGCTGTCCAAAATTGGTAAAAACGCGCATGGGAGGAAGCGATTCTTTTAAAAGTCCTGTCGATAAAATTAATTCTTCAAGGGTATATGCGTATATAGAACTAACTACCTTTGGCTTCTCTCAGAAATGAAAAGTCCGTTAAATACTAAACTTGGTATTGAACTTAGTACATTCCCAGGATGCAGCACGAAGATTTAAAAAAAAAAATTCTTTACCCCAAATTACACTTTACATGGAAACATTTTTGAATATTGTCTTTTTCCAAACATGGCTCTAACGATCTTGATTAAAATGCCGTACATTAAAGAGACTTATCTGTCAAATAAAAATTCATATCTTAAATTTTCTGGAAACTATAAGTAGACTTCTTCATTCTGGATGATCTTTTTTACTGCACACCAAATCTTTATCTCGTTAAAATTTCCAAGATATTCCTTAATATTGGTATCAATTTTAAATTACTTAAACTTTTCTCAAACGGGAATTTGTCAATTCTGTTTCTTTTGTTTTACTTCTGGCCTTACAAAGAGAGGCTAATTTTGACCACTTAGGGACTCAGTTTTAAAAGGTTTGACTATCGCTTTAGAGTTCTGTATTCCTTTATTTCTATATACTTGTAAGGAACTAAGTGAAAAGACGATTTCTGCAAATGTTTATCTCGATTAGCATGAAGTAGATAGAAGAATCTAGTTTTGTAAGAATAGTTTGTCACAAAATATATAGTGGAAGTCATGTGAATGGAACACATCAGGTTATTCTATGGCAAATATTTGGAGGAATGTAATACTTTCGTAAGTAAATGAAGTAACGTAAAAAGAAATAAAAAAGAGCAAAAGCTGACATTTCTCTGTTTATTTAAATTTAATTGTTAGGTATTAAAGAAATGTTATATTGTAAATAATGTATCAATAATTTTAGGGAGAAGGCTTATTAGGCTATTATAATAAAGCTATTATTATTGAATTAAGATATCCATAAGCTTAAAATGATAAATAGCGATCTAATTTAATTAACTTCTGAAGAACGCACAGTAAACTAATTACAGTCTAATTACCTTAATTAACATTAAATGCATTGTAATTCAGGTATATAAATAGAAATTCTCATCAGAGGTAATCAAAGCCATTGTATACAGATTTGAAAGCATCAAAGTAACAATGGGTTTTTGAAATTCAGAATTGTACAATTATTAAAGTGATCAAAGCATCCGTTAAGCAACAAAAGGCAAAAGATAAACCATTTGAAAAATGTTTCATTGAAGTTTAAAACTATAGAATTATTGTAATGGATCTTTTGAGGAACAAAAGATAACGTGTTTGATAAAATTGACGTATATTACAGAGAGAATTTCTCCTATTGTCTTTCATGTTATGGACTTGTTTAAAAATATCCTGTGTGGTTAAAAGTAAAACATGGATGTCAAATACATCTGATAACCTATTTTAATAATTCACTTTTAACAGCTCATTTATTTTGCACTGTTACAATTATTAAAGACCTCGGTTCTATTGTGGTGTAAGGAAATAAAATATTCATGCCAAAATTCCCACTGCATTGGCCGCGATTATCGACAACACAGCCTAAACGCATCAAAAACAAAATAAACAGGAGCTCTATTGATGTTCTCTGTGCAACAAAAAGCAAAATTACTCCGGAAAACACAAAGAACCTCAAATTATTTTGAGTTATTTCATCAGGACGTAGCTATTTGCCAACCGCGCCTGATGGAATGGCTATGCAGATTATAGTTCGGGGAGAACTATGTAGGTGTCTCTCGTGCAGGGCGGCACCTGATTTCAATAAGTGATCATGATATGAGTGGGAGTAAACCTCTATTGCATAAGTAACACTTAACGATTTATGTTCTTAAAATGGCATTTTAATGAAATGACGCCTAAGTGATGCACAGTCCCACGTAAAAGTGTTCCTATAATCGATACCTTCGTGTCTTGTTAGTGATTTGACCCCTGCGGTGAAGTAAACACTAGCTTCATGAATACTAAAGACAGATCGCGCCAAGAAAACGCGGACTGTTTTGTTCACTTATGTCAGTTCTTGTAGACTTCTACACAAGCTTACTGAAGCTTAAAAATCTGGTGTGTTCCATTCATATGACTTTCTCTACATCTCTGCAACAAATTATTGTTAAAAAGCTTATTCTATTTACTTCATGCTAATCGAGAAAAATTAGCAGAATCGCAATTATAAAAATCTGATGTGTTCCATTCACAAGACTTTCTCTACTTCTCTGTAACAAATTATTGTTAAAAAGCTTATGCTTCTATTTACTTCACGCTAATTGAGAAAAAATTAGCAGAAATTGTCTTATTACGTGCTTCCTTGTAAGTAGAAGCGAAATAAGGGAGTACCATAGGTTAAAGTGGTAGTCAAAAGCTGCTTACTATGTGACTGAAGTTCCTTTCATGGACAGGAGTTAACAAATTTTTTCCAAGCTGAAACCAAAAATAAGGAATATCTAAAAAAACGATCAACTCCACGATAAAAATGTATATAACATAAATTGTGTGTTTTAAAGTGCTCTACATTTTCTGTGCGGTAAGTTTTTGTACATCTCTTACGGTTTAACAGTTATGCAAAATTCCGTTAAATTCCTCCAGAATAAAGTAGTCTTCAGAGGCTATTCCCAGAAAATTCAAAACATACATTATATTTGTCAGGTAAATATCTTTAATATACGACATTTTAATCAAAATCGTTAGAGCCATTTTTAAGAAAATCAACATTTTCGAAAAAAGTTTCATGTAAAGGGTAGTTGGGGGTGGGGCGATTTTCTTGAAAATGTTCGTGTCGCAGTCTTGGAAGATACAAAACTTAAATACCAAGTTTGGTATTTAACGGTCTTTTCGTTTTTTAGTAATGATGTCAGCAAACATACATACACAAGACAGACAGACAGGTAGCCACACACACGGACATTTTTCTAAAAATGCTTTTTTTTGGTTTCAGGAGGACCCAAAACATGTATTTCCGGTATCGAATTTTTGGGTGGAATGCAATACCTTCTCTAAACACTATGTACATAGGAGGTATAGAGAAAGTAAAAATTCTGATGTGTTCCATTCATATACATCTATGTAACAAAGTATTGTTAGTTTAAAGTTCTATCCACTTCTTGCTAAACAAAATAAACATTAACAGAAATGCTCTTATTACGTAGTTCCTTATACGAGTACGTTGAAGGGAAATAAGGGAATACGCTAGGCTAAACCAACAGTCCAAAGTTTTAAAAATGTGGTAGCTATGGGTTTGAAATCTGTTTCTTTGCGTAACCAACAGTTGACAAGCTCCCGTATGAGAAAAGTGCATAAGTATTTTAAAACTGAAACCAATAACAAGGAATACCTCAAAATCGGTCAATTCTATGAAAAAATAATGTTTATGACATAAATTGCGTGCTTTAAATAGATATACATTTTTGTCTACTACGTTTTTGTCTCTCTCTTACGGTTTACCAGTTATACAAAATTCAGAAAAACTTATCCAAAATAAAGCGGTCCCAGAAAATTCAAGATATACATTTTATTTGCAATGAAAATATTTTGAATATACGAGATTTTAATCAAAACGCTTAGAACCATTTTTGAAAATACCAAATGTTAGAAAAATGTTCCATGTAAAGGGTAGTTGTGAGTGGGGGGATTTTTATGAAAATCTTCATGTCGCATCCTTGGGAAGATACTAAACTTAAATATCAAGTTTGGTATTTAACTGACTTATCGTTTTATCGTTTTTGAGATATGATGCACACATACACACACACCAGACATTTTTCTAAAAATGCTTTTCTTGGATTCAGGGGTCTCAAAATTGTATTTTTGGAGAAATCTCGGTATCAGTTACACTATGCACATGGTAGATACGTGTAGAGAAGTTTCCTTAACATAACTTTCCATATCCATTCTGTAACAACTAATATTACAAAAGCAAATTCTTCTGTCCAATCAGGCTAATCGAGTTAAACATTAACAGAAATATACACACACACACACATATATATATTTCCTTATAAGTAGGAGAGAATGCGTTAGACCAAAGCTACAGTCAATATTTTAAATGGAGGCTTCTATATGATTAAAACTCAGTTCCCTTTGCGTGGCGAGGAGTATAACAAAAGAGAAAGGAATGAAAAATTCCAGTTTGAGAAAAGTTAATGTATTTTAAAATTTAAGGCAACAATAAGGAAAATCTCGAAAATGGTTAACTCTACAAAATGTATAGCATGAATTCTGTGTTTTAATGATATTTACATGTTTTGTGTAGTAAAACTTTTTACGGATTACCAGTTATGCAAAACCATTCAGATTGAAAAGGACCTCAGAGGCCATTCCCAGAAGTTCAGAATACAGATTTTACTTTTTACTTCAATACCTTTTATCTACGGCATTTTAATCAAAATTGCTATAGCCATTTTTGAGAAAATCAAAATTTTAAAAAAATGTTCGATGTAAGGGGTCGTTGGGGGTGAGACGATTTTATTTTATCTACCTAGCATTAGCATATATGTAGCATTGCACCCAAAAATTCGATGCCGAATTTTCACCAAAATTGTGTTTTGAGGATCTCTGAATCTAATAAATACCTATTATATATTGTATTATATATATTATAAAAATGTGTATGTCTGTATCACTATCTCTCTCACTATCTCTGTGGAGGCTGCGCCGTGGCCAAGTGTTTAGGCCACTCGCCTCTCAATTAGTTCAATCCCAAGCGGCCGCATGCGGGATTTGTGGTGGACAAAGCGGCGCAGGGGCGGGTTCTCCGGTTTCCCCCGCCATCGCATTCCACCGCTGCTCCATCTTCATTCCATGGTGATACATGGAATAAAGATAGAGCACCAGTAGAATGCGTCGGTGGGGGAAACCGGAGAGCCCAGAGAAAATCCGCCCCACGCACTGCTTTGACCATCATAAAACCCACATGCGTTCGCCTGGGATCGGCGCGCCTTGGTAAGAGGCGAGTGGACTAACCACTTGGCCACAAGCTTGGCATTTGTCAACAATATCATTACATCAGCTGTTCTTAAGAGGGAATGTAGTCATTTTTCGCCAAATTGTGTTATTTAACAATAATTAGATTGAAATACATGGTGATTGCTATCAGCCATATTCCCAGCACTTAATGAAGCAGAGGCACAGTTTACTGGCAGTAAGGGTTCTGTGGACATGTGTCGCCTGCCAATCAGGTGTAGAAGCAGAGGTGTAGTTCCTCTGTGCGCACACGATGAAGCTGCCATCTACCTGTCTAATATAGAAGCCTAGCACTAAGTATGTGGAAGCTCTATTTACGTATAGAGGCATAGATTCAGTTGCTTAGCACTAAGGCCTCTGTGTACACATGATCAGTGTCGAAGCTGCACCTATCCGTCATGTACAGAAGCATAGATACAGTTGCTTAACACTGAGGCCTCTGTGGACACGTGACGAAACAAGAAGGTATGGGATGACACCCTGTCCGATATACACAAGATATTGCGAGGTCGTTCTTAACAGATCCAACTCTACTTTCTGCACGTTGTTAAGTCGCCCGCCGTGGTGTAGTGGTTACTATGTTAGTCTCTTATACTCAAGGTCGCGGGTTCAATTCCGGCGGAGGACGATGAATTTTTTCGCGCGTAAAAATCCTTCGGAAGGGAAGTAAAGACGTTGGTCCCGTGTCGTAGATTTGCGGCACGTAGAATAACCTCAAACCTGATAAAGAGGCCTCTAAGCAAAATTAAGTGATCTTTTACACTCAATATAGATGAGATGCTGAGAACTACAACAGTTAAATAGAGTATATCAATAAAATTCCTTTTCCGTTTTGCTTGTAGTGTGACCAGTTTTGCAGTGGAACAAGTGTCTACGTGTGACTGCATTAGAAAGATTATTGAAGAGTAGTTAAAAGTGTAATTAAATGTAATTAAAAACTTCTTAATAATAATATCGGAATGCAAAGCAACGATGTTAAAACGTTTATTCGCCACTTTAATGAAACATGTATCATACAATGCTTACTTATGTGGAAGTCATGGCTTGCGAAAATTGTTTTCCAGGTTTCGCAAGAAAAAAGCTCTTGGAGTTATACAGGTTTTGATGTCGTGAATATTGTACACAAAGCTCAGAAAAGGCATCAATAAACGCAAATTCGCATTATTTACATTCGTTATTCATTCCTATTTTATGAAAAGTAATACATGGAGCTTCCCACACTTTGAAAGCCACGTCTTGCTATTGGTTAACTGTTTTGTATTTCAGTTACAGAGCTTTTATTTCCGAGAGAGGAAAAAAGTCACCTTTCAGGTTGACAAGTAATTGAAAAGCCTTCATTCCACCTATTAGTATCCGCTAATAGCTATTATGTTTTTTTTCAAATGGTAAAAGTTCTACGCTGCAGCGAATGAGACGCGTTATCATGCTCTGCGTTGCCAGGTCGCTATGCCCACTCTTTTCATATTTCCCTCTCGCTCGCACATTGAGCATGCAAATCTGCCTGGCGGCATAATGTTTATTCATGTGTATTATGAAAACTGTTTGAGCTAAAAAGCTGTGGTTTTTACGGTTCTACTACGAACATTACTCCCTGTCTTCCTCGTGAATTTTTTTGTGTGCAAAATTAGACTATTTTGTCTTAGCGCAAATAGTATTTATGAGAGACGGAATCACTAAGAGCATTACTCCCCAGTTAAGCACGAATGCAGTATGTCAATACAGCAGCACTCCGTGATCAAGGACAATCCCGTTTGAAAGTCATTGTAGTTTTTACTTTCTCTACACGCACTATGTACATAGTGTATAGAGAAGGTATTGCACTCACCCAAAATTCGATACCGAGATTTCACCGGAAATATACGTCTTAGGATCCCCTGTAACCAAAAAAATATCATTTTCAGAAATAGGTTCGAGTGTGTGTATGTGTTTGCGCGCGCGCCCGCGCGTGTTAACACGATAGCTCAAAAACGAAAAATCGATAAAATACCAAACTTGGTATTTAGGTTTGTATTTTCCAGGGATGCATTTTTCGAAAAATTTTATGTTCTTAAAAATGGCTCTAACAATTTTGATTAAAATACCGTATATTAAGCATATTTACCTAAGAAATAGAATGCATATCTTGAATTTTCTGGGAATAGCCTCTGAAGACTACTTTATTCTGAATCAATTTTACGGAATTCTGCATAACTGCTAGACGGTAAGAGATGGACAAAAACTTACCACACAAAAAATGCAGAGCACATAAAAACACACAATATATGTTATATACATTATTTTCGTGGAGTTGATAGCTTTTTAGATATTCCTTGTTTTTGGTTTCAGCTTTGAAAACATTATACTTTTCTCATACAGGAATTTGTCAACTCGTGTTAACACAAGCAAAGGAATTTCAGTCACATAGCAACCAGCTTTTGACTATCACTTTAACCTATGCTACTCCCTATTTCACTTCTACCTACAAGGAAGCAAGAAATAAGACAATTTCTACTAATTTTTTCTCAATTAGCGTGAAGTAAATAGAAGCATAAGCTTTATAACAATAATTTGTTATAGAGAAGTAGAGAAATTCTTGTGAATGGAACACATCAGATTTTTATAATTGCGTAGATGCTGTTCTTTTGAGTACTAACCCGTTCCGTTGTAGAGTTAAATCAATATTTTAATACGCCGTAACAAAAACACAGTGTTTTATTGTAACAGGAGAAATAATGATGATACTACTATTGCTACTATTAATAATAATAATAATAATAATAATAATAATAATAATAATAATAATATAGTGATAATAATACAGCGAAATGTAAGTGCTTCCTATTTGCGTTTTTTTTCGCTTCGACGCTTTCACTAACCTAAGGAATAAGATCAATTTGGCGCCGAAGTCTGCAAATCTACGACTTTCCAACACACACTAGACTAGTTTTTGTCCGACATTTCCCTTTCTCGCTACAGGTGTAGATGGACATAATTCAGCCGTCAAGAGAGTTCTAAAAAAACCATCATTACGGAACAAAAATCAGGTTCTTATCTCATTTTGGCAATATATCAACAAGGCTGTTTCTCGATGGATATCTGAACACTGCCTTCCGCATTTTGTATTTGCATACTGTACAACTAATCATACTTTCTTTTCCTTATAGACTGATCAACCCGCTTTTTCTAAAAAAAAAATCGGGTCATCACTCAGCATCCCCCCATGCTAAGGAAGCATATTTCCGAAAGATGTATTTTCCATTCAGCTATGTCGGTATGCAGATGTTTGACGTCTTTGTTATATTATTTTAACAGAGTTATGTCTCCAATACATGCAGTTGTATAATAACAAGGCTTCGGACATGAATTTAAGTTAACTTGTAACATATTGGTGCGCTGTTAACAGCGAGTGGAGAGGGGAGAGGCAGAAGTTTTGCGTGTGTTATGCGTGGGCAAAGAAACATGTATTTAGTTCTGTAGTAAACAAAGGTTTGTATTTCAAAGTATAAATATCATGAACAAAATAATAAATCTGTATTGCGGCAGATTAAATAATTAGTTTCATGCCATTTACGTGTGAGGACAATTGTAATTAATTAAAATATACTTTCTGAATATATCAAAAGCAAAACGTCTACTATTGGACTCCGTACCTTCAGAACGGCTGTACTAAACTTGTACTGATCACTTACTTAGAATGAATGACCGGCAGACTGGGGAGGGGCAGATCCCAGTGAAACTTAGTGTGTGCATGCAACTATTTTCCAACAAGAGTGGAACCGTGTCTGATAACCAAAGCAAGACATTAATTATACATTCACATGATTTTATGTACTATTCCTACGAAAGAGTATTCTTCTATATATATTAATATAATGCTAAAGGAATAAAATATACTTTAAAAGACAAGGAAGAAAAGGCATGTCAAATGAAAAAATTATTTAAAATTTCAGACCAATAATATTATTACTTATCTCGTCTTAATAACGAAAGAGATGGGCAATGTGTGCACATTATAGAGTTATAAGCAGCTCTAAAAATTAAATCATTATAAGAAATAAATTAACTATTCATATTCAACCAACTATTCTTTCTAATTAACTAGTTTCTTCCAATAAATTTAAAGAAACAGGCGCTGCTATATTATAGTAAAAATAAATCGGATAAGGGTTACCGACCCAAAAACTGTTTTTGATGTAACTAACCTAAGCTAGAAAGTATAAAGAGTTTTAATTACCTGGATTCAATTGTGGACCAAAGTAACGAAAAAAGTGAAGAATTAAAAGCTCAAATGTTGGTTGCAAATAGGATACACTAATATCTTCAGAATTTGCTGAAAAATAGAAATATAAGCAGGAAAACCAAGTTTAAACTATACAAACATTAATTAAGTCAATGGTGATATATGGATGTGAATACCGGACACTATTCTATAGCTCTGAAAATATGTTATTTTTGAAAGAACTGAGAGGGATTTATGGTCCATACAAGATAATGGAATTGGGCAGGTAGAGTCAGACTAATACATTCAGTGCTAGCCGGATTTGAACCACGGATCTCGCGGTCTCTAACCGGTTGCTCTAACGACTGATCTACCAGGCCAACGTGGTGAGAGCAACCGGCTAGAGACCCGGAGATCCGTGGTTCAAATCCCAGCTTTAATCTGAGTCTACCTATCCAACTCCCGTCCCACACACAACTTGTGTGGAAAAAAGAACATAATTAACGCTAAAAGACGTGGAAACTGTCGAATAAGATGGAATAAAGAAATATATGAATTTTATAGAGCTGGGCATTAGGCAAGACAAGATAAGAGGATTCCAGGTAAATGCATCCCCAAGGAAGTACTAGATGGCAAATTCTATAAGGCAGGACGAAAAGTAACACCACGAAATAAATGGGAAGATGCAGTGAGAAAGGATGGGAGTTAGGATTTGGAGAATGAATACCATAGAATAGATGAATAGAAGCAAAAACTAACGGAGACTGAAGTCCATATTGGGCTAAGCCTTGAAGACAATTTTGGGAGCCCAGATCCCTTTAGTAAAATTGATGGTGGGGCGAAGTCCTTAGCTTTATAAGTTGGGGAGCAGAAATTGCCTTGCCCCCTGCATAAGTCGGCGTCAATGTTGGGAACTGCCATGAAATTTTTTGCCCTACACTGCAGGTTTCAATCCCGATATGGACCGCTTAGCAGAAACGATTTTCAAATGCTGCCATGTTACTAAACTTTTCGACAAGCCTGTAAGTTCCTTTTCAATCGCACTGTACACATTGAAATGTAGTGATTAAACCAGCCGAAAAGCGATGCAGTGAAGTAAACGCTTCTTCGCTGTGCACACGTTCGTTAGTTTACATTGCTCCTCGTTCATCGGATTAAAGGCACCGTTCAGCGAATCACGTCGACATGTAATCAGATTCCAGTAAATTCTTCATATAATCTGGACCGGTGAAAATGATTAGCTCGCTTTCTCGCTGGCCCCAGGGAGGCAGGGGGGGGGGTGTATGAATACAGCGAGTGATGGATGCATCCAACACGCTCTGAGCGGCGAGCAATTTTAATGAACATAAATTGGTAGACGCGGAGTGGCGCTCTCATACCATGGATACTGGGAATGGTTTTCACCTAAAATGTATGAAATTGTGAGGATTGCAAATAAACATATTAACACACGCTCTTGGATTCCAATGATTTTATGGAGGGTTGGAGGGGGGTTGCGTGCATTTCTGCATATAAAATGTGAGACCGACAAAAGCTTTGTGCCTAGCGTTTGAAGCTGCTGATGTTTTTCCACTCTCTGTTGCATTATGCTTTTAAAATTATATTGTAATAGAGATGCAACAGTGCATGCCGCCGAAATATATTTTGTAATTTAATTGATTTCTAGATGATAAAATAAACAAGCGAGCAACATATGGCACACGAGCTGCCTGTAGATCATCTTTAGTTGATGCTTGCGTTTGGTCGCTTTTATAGTTTTAATAACAAAGCCAATATTGGCAGTTAGTGCAAAGGGTTTAAATATTATTATTGTGTGGAGGGATACACAAAAATTATACGACACAGTTATTACTATTTCAGTAATATGAAATTGTTTTTTGTTTTTTCTGCTATTTACCTATCTGTAGAGGGTCTTTCATAAGCCACTTTAAAACTTAAAACCGTTATAAATATAATATTTGTGATACAAAAAGAATGGATGTATTTCATTCACATGGTTTTCTCTACTTTTGGGTAACACATTTTTACTTTCTCTAGCCTTATATGTACAATGTACATAGGGATAGAGAAGGTATTGTAATGCATCCAAAATTCGATACCGAGATTTCACCGGAAATATATATGTTTTGGGGTCCCCTGAGTTCGAAAAAAGCATTTTTAAAAAAAGGTCCATGTGTGTGTGTGTGTGTGTGTGTGTGTGTGTCTGTGGACAGCATAGCCCCAAAACAAAAATACCGTTAAATACCAAACTTGGTATTTAGGTTTAGTATCTTCCAAGGATGCAACACGAAGGTTTTCAAAAAAATCCCCCACGACAAACTACCCTTTACAATGAAAAAAATTCGAAAATTTTGATTTTTTTTGAAAATGGCTCTAACGATTTTGATTAAAATCCCGTATATTAAAGCTATTTATGTCCGAAATAAAATGCATATCTCGAATTTTTTTGGGAATAGCCTCTGAAGACTTCTTTATTCTGGATGAATTTTGCTGAATTTTGCTTAACTGCTAAACCGTAAGAGATAGAAAAAAAACGTACTACACAAGAAATGTACCTCATGACAAAATATACAATTTTTGTCCTTTATGTTTTTGTTGTGGAGGTAACCGTCCTCAACATATTCCTTGTTATTGGTTTCAATTGTGAAGTACTTAAAACTTTTCTCACACAGGAAGTGTCTGTTTTTCTTTTGTTCTACTCCTGGCCAAGCAAAGAAGTGATTTGCAATGACAATCGCATATCAATCGTTTTTAAAACATTTGACAATCACTTTAGCATAGTGCATTCCCGTATTCCCTTCTACTTATAAGGAACTAAGTAATAACATTCTCCTAATATTTATCTTGATTAGCATTGTGTACAAGAAAAAATAATATTTTGTAGGAGTTTTGTAGAGCAGCTAGAGAAAGTCACGTGAGTGTAACACATCAGATTTTTTTTAAAAAGCTTACTCTTCTATCTACTTCATGCTAATCAATTAGCAGAAATGGTCTTATTACTTGCTTTCTTATACGTAGAAGGGAAATACTAAGCTAAAGTCTTTTAAATCTAGGTCAACTTTTTTAAAACTGGTTACGATGTGCATAATATCCGTTTCATTGCAATGCCAGGAATTGAGAAATTCCCGTATGTGAAAAGTTAAAAGTATTTTAAAATTGGAAACAGTAACATGAAGTATATGATAATTGTGTGTTTTAACGAGATCTACAGTTTTTGTGTAGAAAGTGTTTTGTCTATCTCTTAAGGTTTACCAATGTATGCAAAATGTATGCTATGCAAAATAACGAGGTCTTCAGAAGTTATTCCGAAAAAATTCAAGATATACATTTTACTTAACATGTAATTATCTTTAATATACGGTATTTTAATATAAATCGTTGGTTCTTCTTTGAGAAAATAAACATTTTTGATAACTTTTCCATGTAAGGGGTAGTTGGGGTGGCATCTGGGGAGTTATTAAACTTAAATACCAAGTTTAGTAATTTACCGACTTTTTGTTTTTGAATTATCGTGTTCATGGACACACACACGCATTTATTTCTAAAAATACATTTTTTTGGATACAGGGAACTCTAAAACGTATATTTCCGGTGAAATCTCGGTATCGAATTTTTGGGTGGGGTGCAATACCATGTGCTATGTAGAGAAAATAAAAATAAAAGAAATCACATATTGGGCAAACTATGGGGTTTTATAAAACATTGCCAAAATGTTCAGCACTATATTTCCAACGTATACCATTCTTTCTGCGACTCCATGCTCAGCATTTTGCAGATAAGGTCTTTGTATATTAGAAATTTCTTTCGAGATAACATCTTTCAGTTGCTGCTGTGTTGTTGGGTGTGCCAGAAAAACTCGTTCCTTAAGATAATCCCACAACCAAAGGTCGGTCGGATTGAGATCTGGAGATCGCGGTGGCCATGGACCTGCTCTTAAATTGTTAAGAGCTCCAAATTTTCTCAGAGCTTGAGAAAACCTCCTCTTGCTCTCATAATAGCATTGATAACTATATTCTTCATTTAATGATAGAACCATTTTTATAACTTACAAATTCTTATATCAGTGTGAATAAAATTACTTACAGTTTATTCATTAAAACCTGATGACGGCGAACTGAAAAAACAAATAAACAAAGAAAACCAAGCCCCATTGCTTGCCCAGTGTATAGTTTCTTTTTTCTTATTCTTTCTCAAAATATTATAATGCTTATAGCGGTTGTGTCTCCATATTATATTCAACCCCCCCCCCCAAAATGATATCTTGATTATGTATCAAATACAAGTTTTGAGCATGAAATATTCCTTGAACATTTTTAATTTCAATTTCTCTACTACATAAAGGTAGACAGTCGTACGCACACAGATGTTTTTTTTATAAAAATGCCTATTTTTATTTACGTATATTTCCGGTGAAACCTCGGTATCGTAATTTTGGGTGAAATATATCTTCTCTACCTACTATGTAAATTGTACGTATGTGTTAGACAAAGTTAAAACAAAAACTGGTTAGAAGAATATGCTATATATTCAAGATCTCCAATAACGATAGAGGATAGAGAAAGTAGTGTAATTTTATGTATCTATATAATCTAGTAGTAATTACTGCATGGGTATTAAAGTGGTTAGAAGAATAAGCTACATATTTAATATCTCTAATAGCGATAGAGGGTAGAGAAAGTAATGTAATTTTATGTATCTATATAATCTAGTAGTAATTAGGTATACTTAATGCAAATGCACACAGCTTTGAAGTGTTGCTATGTGGTGAAGCGCCATGTTGTGAACATCTTTGCTCGTTTGAGAAGCAAATGACGAGCGAATAAAGAGAGCATCGGTTGGCGTATGACGTTAGTCAGGGCGTAGCACGTGTATCGTCTCAAGTAGTTGTTGACCCTCGTGGAATTCTCCGCAAGAGGATCATTATTGCCTCTATTGCTATGGCAACTCGTTTGCCTGGCGACCGTTGGCACAGGCTCTTGCACATCAGCGTCAATTGCCTCGAAATTGTTTTTATGTGCCGCGTGCCAATTTTGCGTCATATCTCTCAGCTTTTATTTCCCAAGAATCGCTTCAACGTGCTTCTGTGCCATAATGCTCTTCCTCTTAGCACTTTTACGTGGTTAATTTAACAAATGTTCACCTAATGGAATTCCTGGTGGGTGTGAATATATTAATCTTGACAGCTTTTAAATGGCGGTTTCCGCTGAGATATTTACAGAGGGTTACAGCCAATTTGTTCACAAGAAATATGTCACATTAATTAAAATTTTTACTTTTTCCACCACGTATGTACAATATAAATAGCAGAAAAAAGTATCGCATTCCACTTAAGAAAATCTCACCGGAAATACACGTCTTCAGGTCACCAAGAAGATCCGCGCGCATGTGTTTGTTTGTAAACATGCAAATAAAAGATGAAGCTGGCTTAATACCAATCTTGGTATTTAAGTTTGGTATCTTCCAAGAATGCGGCAGGAAGATTTTCAGGCAACTCCTCCACCCCAATCTACCCTTATATAAACACTTTTAGATTTTTTTAATTTTCTCAAACATGGCTAATGATTTTCATTAAAATGTCATATTTTATATATATTTACAGGCCAAATAAAATGTTTATCTTAAGCTGTCTGGGAATAGTCTCTGGAGAACTTTGGCATAACCAAAGTGCTTTCGGCGGCGAGGTGGCGGTGGCATTGGAGTCGTCTGTAGCATCTCAAACGGTTTGGTCAGATCTGGGGCGCATGCTCCTAACGCTCCTCGTGATAAGATGGAGAACTGGTTGGGACCCGCGGCCCATTTTCGGTCGCCCGCCGATAATACTCTCATATCACCCTGTCTTCTTGGGATAAGATGCACAATAAGCCTATGACGGCTGCAGTATGGAATGCCTTCCGAAATATATATATCTCACTCTCTCACTCAGTTTCACACACACACACACACACACACACACACACACACACACACACACACACACACCGGAAAAAAAAACAATAGACAAAATCCTTATCTTATTAAAACACATAATTTGTCAGATTTTTTGTTTTGTTTTGCGCACGCGCGAGTGTGTGTGTGTGTGTGTGTGTGTGTGTGTGTGTGTGTGTGTACACACACGAATGTATGAGGTTAATTTATTCTGAGATATTTCTTTTATTGCTTTCAATTTTAAAATACCTCCTTACACTTTTCTCACACAGGTAGTCATTCATTTCATATCTCTTTTGATTCAGCCCTTACTGTGCAAAGACAGCCGAATTTCAATGTCATCGTATAGAGACAGCTTTTAAAAGATTTGACTATTATGTTAATTTAGTGTATTCTCTTGTTTCTCTTCTACTTCGAAGAAACTAAAGTAATAAAACCATAATGAGCATAAGTAATATGATACATTAGACTTCTACAAACTAGTTTTTCAAAAAATTATTTTCCTATAGAATTCCAACTAATCGAGATAAAGGTTTACAGAACTGTTTCATTACACTTTCCCTGAAGGTATAAGTGAATAAAGGAGGTTGAAGCAATATAGTAAATCTTTAAAATGCAAGTCATTATATTGTGCATTTAAACTTCCTTTCTCTTCTTTCACCCTAGAACAGACTAATGATGGCAGTAGGTGGAGCATATTAACAATTCCAACCAGTACAACACTTATCTCTGATAGTGTGCCTGATACCACAAAAATATTTTAATTAATTTGTGTAAAGAGATGTCCATAACTTTATTTCTGTGTGGTTCACTAGTTCTGTTATACAAAATTCGTTGTGATTGAAGAGCAAATCCACACATTTTTGTTTTAGAAAATTATAAATAAAGAAAAGGATGGTTTTGGGTGGAGGATTTTCTTGAATGTATTCTTGATGAATCCTGGAAGATTCTGAAGTTAACCACGAAGTTTTGGTTCGTATCTGTTTTTTAAGTCTCAGAAAGCAACATACAAGTATACACATGAGTACGCGGACAGATACATATTTTTCTACAAAATGCTTTTGTATTTAGATAACCTCAAAGTATGCATTTTCTATGATTTTTCGATATAGAATTTTGGTTGGCATTAAATACTTTCTGTCAAGGTGCTAGAGTAAATTAATATAATGATGATGATGATAATAATAATAATAATAATAATAATGTCAGACATCTTCAGTCAGCATTTAAATGATCCTTAATTATATTATAAAAGCAGCATAGTTCTAAGTGAATCAAATTCGTTCTTGGAATCCACAAAATAGTTCAACATAAATGTGTTCTTTCTTAAAATATTTCCTTATTTGGTAAAGTATTGATAATGTAAAGAAGGTTTGCACGCAATAAAATATAAGCATTAATTTCTTGATATTTAAAACCTTCAGTTGCTTGCTGCTATAATATATGAATTTACATTTGTGCAATATATTTCAATGTATGACTTTTTATGAGTATGTCATCAAAAAAACAAAACTTGTTTGTAAGAGTGAGAAGATTTGGCCCTGCATATTTTAATTTTATAAATATTTTCGACGTTTTCCAGCTAAATTCACCAAAATTAATCTAGTTATACAGGGTGATTAATTAAATATTTTATGTTTACAGTTTGTAGCACGTATTAATGAAATACTAGACATATTCGGAAAGAAGGTACCATTTCGTACTATTGTCATAGCAACGCCTGTGTTGCAGTTTCACGCAAGCGCACTCACCTCTCTGGTTCCTTGTCCACTAGCGCCATTAAATGTTTAAGACAATTTCTGATCTCACCTTCTGTCAAGTGCGTTCCATAATACTTTTTTTTTTAACGTAAGGAATGTTGAGCCAGCTGAAATTCGTTGTCAGCTTTTAGGGATTTTCGGTGAAATTGTACGTAATGACTGGTATAATGGTGATAAAACGGGTTAGGCAATTCAATGGTGAACCATCCAATGTTCATAACGAAACATGGAATTGGCGGCCTCTGCTGTCACTGAAAGTTTGGTTGAACAGGTGATTCATTGAGGCTGTTGTGAAAACAGACGGTTGACAATAAGAATTCTTTTGATCCGTTTCCACAAAACACGGTTTTCAGCAGTGACTGTCTTCACTGGCGGCAGCTGTCTCTGAAGAGGCCATACGAAAATTGATTCCCCGCTATGACAAATGCATGAACAATGGTGGCAACTATGTCGAGAAATACAATAAGAAATGGTCTTTCATGCAGAAATTAATATTGTAAAAATAAATATTTTATGCCTTTTTATTTCCAAACCGGGATTTTCCGGACACGCCTCGAAATTTTAAGTTAAAAATGCATTATTTTAATACTAATTATGTACCATTGCATTATATAGAAGGTTATTATCGAGCCGCATAGAAGATGCGTGAATTTGTCAGTCTGATTCTATGTATCCAACTCCTGTCCTACACACAGTTTGTGTGAAAATAAAAATTAAATTAAAGGAGAATTAGTATTATCTACCGCAAATAGCCTCCGTTTCTGCGAAGTCAATATAGCAACCCGCAATAAAATTTGTAATATTCCTAATGGAATTGCATAAGTTTCTCTGTGAATATTGTCTTTGAGATGTTAAAAATGTTTTAACATTTTAATAGATCTTGCTCATTAGATACTCCAAAATCAGAGGTGTTTTTAAGATATACAATTTCTACACATTTCCAGCTGATTCCCAAAGAAGAGATATACAGTTGATATGAATATTCTAGACTGCAGTCTTCCTTGCTCGACTTTTCGCTGCTCTCTTATACTTAGAACTAGTAAACTTAGATTATATTTTACTTTCTTATATTGTAGTTAATTTATTGTTGTGTGTGTTTTTTTTTTTCAGGTAAGAAACGTCGCATACAGAAAAATCAGCAAAATTTAAGGTAGGGAGGCTATTTTATTCTATGTTGTCCTGAATATAATTTATGTGAGATGCTTAGAGATTCCTGTGAATTTGACTAGGCACATAGACATGACTTTAATGTGTTACATCTGTGAAATTTGACCAAAATTGTAGGGGGGGATTAAAAGTTATAATAAAATGATGTAAATTCTAAACCTTAAAATATCGTTTTTCCCCACTTGGCAAATTTTAACCACTAGTTGACTGAACCTATAGAAGAGTAACCACTCCTAATTTTATATCCTAGTTTCTACCAAACATTTTCCCAACACTTTTCCATACTCAAAATGTTTCACACTATGCAAATTTTCACTAATTTCTTTCAAACCTTTTTACTGCCTCTTAAAAGCACATTGAAGAAAATAGTCAAATTATGTACTTTTTAAAAATAATTCCTCAATTTTGATTAATTATTGAATTTTGAAAAATCTAGGCTTATTAATTTTTCTATACTAATTAGGGCCAATATAAAAATATACCTATAATATGACAAATCTATTTGTAAGCTGAGTTATGTAAGACTGGACTTCTCTATGTGAATATTTTTAAAAACGCATCACGTGGCTTATTTTTATTAGATCAATGTATTCAGACAGTAAAAAGTATTATGCAAATAGGAATGCAAGCTAGAAATTTTATACATGGAAAAATAGTACCATTATTTCATGTAATGACTGATGGATATCTTTCAGGGGATTTTCCAAAGCTCACAGATGTAATCACCATTATCAAAATATAGATAAGAAAGCAAAGCGCTTATATTTCCCACGGTAAAATACTTATCAAAATGTTAAGGTCATCTCCGTATTTGAACGAAATGCATTCTATCGATGTTGTCCAGTGGCCTTATTTTTCGCCACAAGAGTTAGGTTATTGAGAAGTACATTTAATAAACGGTTTTAGTATGAGTCATTATTATTGTTTCATGAGTTATAATATTTTATGGAGTTTGTAAATAACTGTAAATAATCTTTTTGGAGATCTGTCCTGTACGTATATGGGATATTTATGTTTTTAAAGTTAACCTTATATACATAAGTATGTAAGGAGCATAAGGTTTCGTTACGATGTTTCCGTGATCGGATTTGATTTGTTAGTTCGCTATGCGCCACGGTGATGAGGGAGAGCTCATCGTCCACAGATGGCACTGAAGGACGAACTCACGACTTGTGGACGCGAAATGGCGGAATTTGGCCCGGGAATCTTCTTCTTTCAGGATATGTCAAATAAACATTACACAGGACCACTGGCTTTAGCCATGCTAAGGCTTTTCTGCTATCTTGGGTTTTAGAGGCATGGTAACCACTACACCACGGAGGGCGACCCATATGTATAAGAAACCTTTATAAGTATAATATTGTAATAATATGGTGGTTTATCAAGGAGTGACACAATGTATATTACTTTAAAATAAACCGCATGTTAAGTCGAATGCTGCTCTCCTAGCCTTGTTGAGATACTAAGATATTCAGTTGGACTGCAGCTCACATCTTGTCTTTTTTGGGAAAGGAGACATTGTTAAGCAAAAATGGGGAGCAAGTGTGGAACAGGATATAAAATGGCAAGTAATTTGTGCGTCAAGGCATACAGTCAACTGGATACAACTAAAACATGTTGTAAAGACAACAATTTTGAGAGCCATTATCCGAATCTTGGAATAAAATTACGGTGCAACAGTGCAGAAAACTTGTGGACAGTATGCCCAAAAGAGTAAAACTGATTTGAAAACCAAAGGAATCAAGAACTAAAAGCATTGTAATGATTGAAGCAACAGGTTATAACATAAAATGTGCGGATAATGTTATACGTTCATAGAATAGATTTTTAAAATACCAATAGGTGTCATTAAACTCCTGGTAGAACCTTTATGTAATATATAGGTGTTGCTTGAAGTTATGCGTCGGAAACGTGCATGGCATGTTGGTAATGTGGGTTGCATTTTTTTTTTGGTAGTGTTTAACGCCCGCTTTTACTGCTCTGGCACCCGAGGTGATGACACTGACGATACACGAAGATGGAGCCCCGGTGGAATGAGATGGCGGCGGAAACCTGAGAACCCGGAGAAAATGCCCCTGCGCCACTTTGTCCACCACAAATCTCACATGCGGCCGCTTGGGATCGAACCCGGGCCGTCTAGGTGAGAGGTGAATGGTCTGACCAGTCGGGCATGGCGCGGCCGTGGGGTTGCATGTTATAGGGTTTAATGTGTATACAGTAAACATATTGTGACTACGTCCTGTGGCAGTAATCGCCGAGCGTGTGTGAGCAGCTTGCTTTCTATAGCTGATTTTTGACATCCATTGTTACACGTGCCTTAGGGACACATGTTCTGCCGGAAGGTTCTTTAACGTCGAAACGCACAGTGTTACACTTGAGTGAGTTTGTGAACTCTTCCAGTGTTTTGCATGTGCGTCGGTTTCTGGAAGTTTCCAGTCATGTAACAACAGATAGAGAAAAGGGCAACAAAGCGCTGCCTAGAGTTCAGTTTTCGCTGGGAATGCATTGCATGCAACATTTGAGTTAGTTCGACGGGTATTTCGTATTAAGCTGTAGCCGCCAGCGCGAATGTCGAAAACTAGAGTTGTTACGAAAGACAGTGACTTTGCTCACAATAATATTGTGAAGAGTTGTTGGAGAAAAAGAGAGTTACAATACTTAATTACGAATTGCGGCTCTGTGGTGTAGTGGCGTGTGCTCAGCAAGATAAGTGTGATGAGTCGTAAAAGAACTAATGAAAATACTTTCATCGAGTTCAATTAATTTGGTAACGAAGAGAGTGGAAATGGTTTGCTTACGCAATGAAAATTTAAGGCAGGTTAAGGGACCGCGCCATGGCCGAGTGGTTAGACCATTTGCCTCGCACCCATACGGCCGCATGTGGGATTTGTGATGGGCCAAGCTGCGCAGGGGCGGATTTTATCTGGGGGTTCCGCAAGATTCCTTGAATAGATTTAGCACGCTGAATTGAATAGACATATTTTTAACCTCTTTATTATCCTTTCTTAAAGATTGGAATGTATAATGTTATATTTCATTCTTGGTCGTCTCTTTAGCGTGGCATTTTGGCGCGACTGCTTGCCAAGTGGGAGACCTGGGTTCGAATCCCGATACCGGCGTGGGGAATTTTCCTCCGCTGGGAGACCTGATCCGGGGTACACTCTGCCTCGTAGGGTCTCTGGCGGCGGGGGGGGGCAATTTTGGAGCTACTTGATTGAGAAGAAGTGGTTCCAGATCGAGAAGACCGCATTAACCGGCCGGGAGGGGCTCGAGGTGCTGATCACATCTCACCCTCCAGCACTGCACTCCATTCATGACGCCTTCGGGCCGAGATGAGGGCTGCAGCGGCCGGACGGTAGGCCAAGATTTGTTTTGGGCTGTCGTGCCATGGGGTTACGTTTATATTTCATTCTTAAAGTATAAAACTTGATTTACATCACGTATTATTTAATTAGAAAGCAGAGAACTAACCTATTATTTGTAATTTAGACAGTAGTGGCATGTACTTCAATATCTTTTATCCACATTCTAATCCATTAAAGTTTAGTTCTGAATTGCTTATTCACGGTTCTAAATGTTGTTTATCTGTATGCAGTCTCGAATATCTGCTGAACTAGTTGTTCATGACCACTTCGCGGCAAAGAATCTTCACGTCTGGCGCGTACACATGTCTACTTGGCACGCGGCCTCTTGGACTTTGTCCCTCCACACCGAGCGGGATGGCTCAGGCGTTTTCGTGTGTGACCCGCATTCGCAAATCGCGAGTTCGATTCCCGTCGACCGCCCAGTTAAGAGGTTTGGTATAGGCTGTGCCAGCATCCGTGGTTAGACAGCAATATACGCGTTTTTAAGTAATTACCATTATGATTTATTGTATAGTAATTAAGATACTACAAGGTGAAATTTATATTATCTTGAGGTATAGGTATATATTATAAATTTAGTGATTGCGGTAGAACTATACATATCAACTAGAATTAATAACCTATTATTTTTATTGTAGATATTTTGAACTAGAGTATTAATAGTTATGATCTTAAAATTAAAATGTTAATAATTATTTATGGATCATAAAACTTATTTTAATATCAAACATTAAAAAGAGTTTGTTTTCTCTTTTCTTCACCCCAATTAAATAAACTTTACAATAATTAAAATTAATTTTTAACTCAAATAGTTTACACATTTATTAAATACTATAAGTTTATGTTTAGTAGTTGAAATCATAACAGGATTATTCTTAGCAATACATTATGCAGCTCTTACTAATTTAGCCCTTTTTAGAGTATCCCATATTTGCCGAGACGTCTCGACTGGGTCTTTTCGTGGTTGACTGTTGATGCCAGGCGAATGCTGGGTTGGCTTTTTCTAATACCATGTTTTTTTTTCTGGTGCTCATCTCCCATCATATCAACATTCGGAGCTGTCTTCTACCAAGTTTGGTGGTGTGTGGTGCGCGATGGATATGCGCTATGTTTCCTCCTCCGTTAGTATGGAATCAGGGCAATTCGGACTTTTCGAGGAGCAGCGCTGAGGGTTGCCATTACACATGCCACTACGGACAGCAACCCTTCGGATCCTTCATCACATTCCTTCCTCTCGCAGGTTACATACATAGAATAGGTTCTGCCTAGAGTGTTTAAGTACTCCTTTGCCCCTTGTGAAATGCAAACGTTTCTACATCTGCTGGTGTTTTACATATGCACAGGGCACTTATTACCTCTATTATATTCCCCCCCCCTTTTTTTTAAAGTAATGGGTATCAATCTGAACCGTGGCTCTGCATATAAACTTAAAAGAGTACGGAAAATGTCCTTATAAATACACCACATGCTAATTAGCTAAATAAATATTCTTTGGTCAGTCTTTTGTGACAGTCCAAAGGGCAAGGATTAGACACAGAAGGACACTGGGGCAGAGCACCGGACCTAGGTTCTTAAGAGCTTTACCTCTTACGTGGCTCCAGGGAGGGAGGGGTGAGGGGAGAGATCCAAAGGCGACCATATTCGGATGACGACGGGAGGAGGCATGGACAGGGTCCCTAACGGATACAGTTGGAACACTTCCAACGCCGCCTCAGGACGTGTTCACGGGACCCAAGCCTCCCGGCGGACCCCCAAAGGCCCCAAAGCCGAAGGTGGGTCCCGACCGAGTGTTCTTGACCACGAACTTTTACAATGAGCAAGTCACCAGCCAGCCGCACCTCGACAAATACCGTCGCGTGGTCCTTCAACCCTGAAACTGAGATAATTAGGAAATGATGGGAACAGCAAATGCTGGATCGAAAAATTCCGGGGATACAGTGATCCTGGTGACCTGGGGAATCTCCCGATAAAAAAGAGCAAAATCAAAAACATGGGTTAGTTTGCCGGCCACGGGGATCGGACTCGCGACCTGCCCAACGGGCCACACTTAAGGGTACAAAGGTACTATGAAGGGGTCAAAAATAACAATTTTTGTCTTTGGCATAGTTAAATTTTCTGATTAAAAACATACATACTTTTAATATGATGCGTACATTTTTGACCATTTAAATGTGCTTTTAAACATGGCGCGCATTCCTTTAAATGCTCCTAGACAGAGCGCCACAGCCCCTTTTCTGCAACTTCAATCTCTCTGCTTTCTAAGAAGACAGAAACTTGAGGCAAATTTTCATGCCGAACGAGCTGCCCAACAGTCTACAAAGTAGGCCAGGACCAATAGGAGGAATGCTGAGAAGCAGACAGAAAGAATAAAGATTCATATGATTATGACCCTGGAATGTTTTGAAGTACTTCAGATTACCATTGTAAATTTTTAAGTTCAATTTTCTCAATATTACATTTTCTGATACACATGTACCTTTTACTCAGGAACCATTGATGTTGAATGTTGAAATTTTCTACACTTATCGAACATACTTCTGACTGCCTGATTCATAAGGCTTACAAATTATGGAAATTAGAAAATTTTAACCATATGAAAATTGAGATATTTTAATCTTCTTTTTCCCCATAAATGTGGTATTTTTTAAATTAATTATCTTGAGCCATGCACTTCTGATTACGGCAGTTAGAGTACATGTGTTAAATTTTGAATATTCTGCTGTGAAAGGTTTCTGAATAAAAGGTAGATGAAATCACCCATGTTTTATCATGTAATCCCCCCCCCCAAATTATAACTTTTAAAAATAAAGTTTTGCAGATAAAAGCATACACTTTTCACCAGGAGAAATGCAGACTGTTAATGCACATGCCACAAAATGTTCTTGAAAATTTATTAAGTACTTCGTGATATGTGAGGGGTTAATTTTGGCAAATTGTTAAAGCTTACAACCACACTACCTTGTACCCTTAATTGAAAGTCACTGTATTACTTCATTCACGGTTAAGATAAATGCACATGAGCTATTAAATGAAAAGTCTATTGTAGTCTCCCACTACCTTAATTTTGTGCCGCAGCAAATGACTTGTTTCGTGTGTGCAGTAGGTACACAAGTGGTCACAGTAGCTCAATGGCTAGAGCAACCGCACAGAAAGCGGGAGAACCGTGTTCAATTCCCGGCTGTGGCATTGAATTTTTCAACTGGTCCCAATCAAATACACTATATTGTTTTTGCTTATTTTTAACCATTATGGACCTCATTAAACATTTGTTTATGAGTTACTCATTGATTTAGTGATATTTCTGAACAATCCGAATATTTTGTAATGAGAGGTAGCCTCTTTGATTTAGTGATATTTCCGTATAATCTGAATAATTTTTAATGCGAGGTAGCCTCTTTGATTTAGTGATATTTCCGTGTAATGCGAGCTAGCCTCTTTGATTTAGTGATATTTCCGTATAATCCGAATACTTTGTAATGCGAGTTGGCCTCTTTGATTTAGTGATATTTCCGTATAATCCGAATATTTTGTAATGCGAGGTAGCCTCTTTGATTTAGTGATATTTCCGTATAATCCGAATACTTTGTAATGCGAGTTAGCCTCTTTGATTTAGTGATATTTCCGCATAATCCGAATATTTTGTAATGCGAGGTAGCCCCATTGATTTAGTGATATTTCCGTATAATCCGAATATTTTGTAATGCGAGGTAGCCTCTTTGATTTAGTATATTTCCGTATAATCCGAATATTTTGTAATGCGAGGTAGGCTCATTGATTTAGTGATATTTCCGTATAATCCGAATATTTTGCAATGCGAGGTAGGCTTATTAATTTAGTGATATTTCCGTATAATCCGAATATTTTGTAATGCGAGGTAGGCTCATTGAATTAGTGATATTTGCGTACAATCCGAATACTTTGTAATGCGAGGTAGCCTCAGCCCCAGTCAGCTTGAATTATCGGGGCTCTACTGTACCATGTAACAAGAGTAAATGCATTTACATTTTTATCAGCACATGAGAATCCTTCGTTTGAAATCATCTTCTCGTAAGAAGAAATGACATGCATCTCGTAACCGCGGTTTATATCGCTTTTATTGCTTGACTTTGCACTGGATAGGGTTTGTATATCGACATTCAAAGGTGTAAAAAGGTGTAGCTAATCAGGGGAAAGGGTAAGGGAATTTTACACAAAATGTTACTTATCAAGGGAGCAAGTTTATAAAAACAAGAATTATAGCATAACACTAAAAGTTTTATCAAGATGACTATTTATCTTAATAAAATGTCAGTATTGTACCTATTCTAATATACCAGGTGGCCTAACTACCCTGTATTTGACGTGTACGCGTTAAAAGAGTCCCAGAACTCAACGGGGCTTTTTTAAGTTAAAACCCGCCAGTGAATAACTGGCCGAGGCAGTTGGGCCACCTGGTAAGTGTCAATACTCCTACAGTGAAATAGAATTAAAGTTAAAAATGTTGTAAGAACAGTTTGTGGAACAGTATAAAATTAATAGAAATGTTGAACAAGCAATCACACATAACATCATAAAACATTCCATAGCCATTTTTCGATTCATTTGTATGGTTTAAGCAGAACGTAAAATGTATTAGGGTTTAGAAATCACTTTATTTTTGTACTTTTTCTCTTTTATAGCTATAACTATTATTGTTGTTGCACATCTTTTATAATATTTGTTACAATTTGTTCTCGTGACTTAATTTTTATATAACTATTATAACGTATGATAAAATATTTTTTGTAATACTCACTTAAAACATTTTTTATTAAAATCCTAAATGTATATTTTATTCTGTGTCAGAAGTCAAACTCACTTATGAGTCAGACTAATAAATAAATAAAGAAATAAGCGATAGTGGGTAGAGAACGACATGTGAAAGTAATTCAAATCAAATTTTTTCATAATTAAATATTTTTAAAGTCATTTATGATTACTTGCTATATGCTGCATACCACTATTACATAACTGAAAAACAAAATTGATAAGATAGAACGTGTTCAGAAGAGAAAAAATGAAATGTAAATTTTCTGGACCACTTAACATGTGGATGTGAGTATTTCATTCAGCAATAATTGGCTTATATCGAAAAGTTATCTAGGCAACCTGAAAATGGGCATTTTTGTAGTAATGGTTCTTCCAGTTATGACGATACTCCTTTATTAGGTCATTGAGATACTCGAGTCTGTTTTTTTAGTAGTCTGTTATATCACATCCTGCCATTTGTCTCGCAAACTTAATTTAAGGCGTACGTATATTATTGGTTTTATGACTATCCGAGTCACAGGTGTATTATACACTATAAGAATCTCAATTTGTACACGAAACGGGTGTTGTTATTGCTTTATTTCCCAACACCTTTGACAAGCTACACAGAAACATCTTTAATGAGCAAGATTTTAACACGTAGACATCGTCAAAGGCTAAGCAGCTTTTTAGATGCCATTAGAGATAGCAGTTTTAAAATTCCTTGTGGTGAAATTTACTCTTTGAGTCAAACTAAGCTTTTGTTGTATTTCAGCATAAAGTCCAAAAATACATGTGATCTTTGATCAGCTTTTTTGTTGTTTTGTTTTTTGAGACAATGGAAGAAGTTGATAAGAACGTCAAGTGGCTGCACAGCCGGGTACTAAAAATATAATGTAAACACGGCTGGCACCGCAGTTCAATCTGTAGAGCTCCGCCTGGTGTAAGAGGGCTCCCAGGTTCGATTCTCGGCTCTGAGGGTGTGAGTTTTTCTCTTTCCCTAGATGGAATGTATGGAAGTATGAGCCTGTGCGTCATCTAATGAATAAAACTAAAGAAAAATAGAAACTCAACGAATACATACAGAGAACGAGTTAATACTACTGCCGATAGGCAATATGTTCCACAAGGAAATGTCAGCTATAGGACCATGCAGTTAAAGGCGGTGTATAAAGGAAGAAAAAAAACCAAAGTTTCGAACATCTATTTTTTAACATTGCTTTTGGAACCGAGCGAAATGACTCCGGTGGTTTAAGGGGAGTCGAAATGTCTTATTCTGCCAAAGTTAAAATTTGACCCATTATATCAGCAACTATTTAAGATAAAGAGCTACAATTTTCAAGGTATATACAGCAATGCCTTTACTGTTGATTGATGAAAATTAGAATACTTCTTTGATTAGAAGGAAAGGTAAGATCTGTTTTAATGAAGTTCTTAAATTTTTATTGAAAAAACATGATGTTTAAATTAAAAAAAAAAATCAATAAATGTATATATAAACTTTTTTCGTTAAAATAAAGTCTATTTAGGTGCAAATGTGTGGAAAAAATGTCAGCCCTTAATATCGACTAGTTTCTGATTATGGAGCATTTGTTTAGAAAATTTGTCTTCCTCAGAAATTGCTTTCAAACATAACATTTAAAAAAATTGTACTCTATTTTTCAAACACAACTTCGCAATATTTCGAAACTCTTACATGAAGAAAGTATGAGCGGAATGCTAATGATGTCAATAACTAAAGTAAAACATTCCAATAAAAATAAAAGAAAAAAAAATGTTCTCTAATAGTAATATTTGCCAACCTATTAATATTTTACCAACCCGACTGGTGGTAGCGTGTCTGTCTCACATTCAGAAGGTCGTGAGTTCGAATCTCACTTAGGATGAGTTACCCGGTTAAGATATTTTCGGGGTTTTTCCTTATCCTGAGAAGGCGAATATCGAGTAACTTTAAGCTCTATGGACTCCGAAATCATTTGAGTATCATTTCACCAATTTCATTCATCGTCCGATATGATCAACCAGGTTAAAGGACGTAAAGCAAATATATATTGTCAAGTGAATGTACCAAAATCTTCTAAGAAATTACTACGTAGGGTTATTTTTAAGGATATTTTAAATTGTTTAAAATTAGCGTACCCTATGAAAGTTATATCAAATTGAGCGGGAGATTCGAATTCATATGCAGTTAAAATATGAAAATGGCAAATAATTATGAAAATCCCATTTCAACTCCCCATAAGCAAAGGTAGTATTCGATAATAATAGCTATTTATTAACTTATTCACGTGAAATGAATACGAGTGATAAAAGCTTCGCACAAAAATTCCGTAGCATTGATTGCAACCAGAGTTTCCCAGCTTGCAGTAACTTCAGACATAATTTCTTGGCAAAACACCGTGAAATTCTTGGCCAATTCGCATGGAACTTTGTTTGCATGAGTGCTGAATCTTCATTTGTGGAAACAATTGTTCTCTGACTCTGATGTTTTCACGACATTAACAGAAATCTGCCAACGGTGGCGTAATTTAAGAGGGCGGGAGGTTTTCTACTGCGTAGACGAAATAAATATTTCTCGGTTGTGGCCTTCGTCTTCACCATCCTCTTCTGCTTGCACAGCGCTAATGTCTCTCAAACAGCACAGCTTTTGGTCCTTGCTTTTGCAAAACTCGTTTTTACTTTCTCTACACGTACTATGTACATAGTGTATAGAGAAGGTATTGTAATGCACCCAAAGTGATTTCACCGGAAATATATGTTTTGAGACCCCTGATTGCGAAAACAGCATTTTTAGAAGAAAATGTCCGTGTGTTTGTGTGTGTGTCTGTGAGCATCATAGCTCAAAAACGAAAAGTCCATTAAATACCGAACTTGGTGTTTAAGTTTAAGTACTAAGTATTTTCCAAGGATACGACACGAATATTTTCAAGAACCACCCCCACACCCCAACTACTCTTTACAAACATTCGAAATTTTTTATTTTCTCAAAAATGGATTTTGATTAAAATCTCTTATATTCAAGATATTTACATGACATATAAAATGTATACCTTGAATTTTCTATAATAGCCTATGAAGCCTATTTTATTCTGGATGAATTTTACGGAATTTTTCATAACTGCTAAACCATAAGAGATGGACAAAAGCTTACCACACAAAAAATATAGAACACGTTAAAACATACAATTTAAATGATATACCTTTTTCGTGGAGTTAATCGCTTTTGAGATATTCCTTGTTACTTTTCTCATGCGAGAATTTGTGAATTCCTGTCCACACAAACAAAGGAACTTCAGTCACATAGCAACCAGCTTTTGACTATCACTTTAACCTCCCTCATTTCGCTTCTACTTACAAGGAAGCAAGTAGTAAGATTATTTCTGCTATTTTTTCTCGATTAGAATGAAGTAAATAGAAGCATAAGCTTATTAACAATAATTTGTTGCGAAGATGTAGAGAAAGTCATGTACATGGAGCACATCAGATTTTTCTATCACATCAAGACGAAGGATTATGCAAGAATATATCTATGTTTCAGTATTAAGGGGAGATTAATTAGGATAAAATCATGACCCATCAGCTGCTATTTCAGATATCAACTAAAATCTCACAGGAATGTCTTCTAAGCTCTTTGAGCTAGTTCTCCAAAAAGTGTCTTTATTAAAAATCTGATGTGTTCCATTCACATGAACTTCTCTACATCGCTATAACAAATTATCGCATATGCTTCTCTGTACTTTATGATAATCGAAATAAACATAAGCATAAATGTTCTTAATTGCTTTCTTTTTTTGTAGTAGCCTAAAACGATAGTCAAATCCTTTAAAAGCCGATTGCCATGTGATTGAAATCCGTTTCTATGCACGGCCAGGAGTTTACAACTATCCGTGTGAGAAAAGTTTAAGTAATTTAAAACCGAAACAGATAACGACGAATATCTTAGAAATGGTAAATTCCACGAGAAAAACGTATATGACATAAGTTGTATGTTTTAATGTGATCTACAATTTTTATGTTCTAAGTTTTTGTCTATCTCTTACGGTTTACCAGTTTCGCAAAATTCATCCAGTATAAAGGGGTCTTTAGAGGATGTTCCCAGAGAATTCAAGATATACGTCTTATTTACTATATAAATATCTTTAATAAACGTTATTTTAATCAAAATCGTTAGAGCCCTTCTTTTAGAAAATAAAACTTTTCGAAAATAATTCCATGTAAAGCGTAGTTTGTGGTGTATCTCTGGAAGATACTAAACTTAAACACCAAGTTTGATTTTCAACGACTTTTCGTTTTTGAGTTGTCATGTTCACAGACACAGGAAACTTTTTAAAAATGCTTTTTTATAGATATAGGATACGTGTATTTCCGGTGAAATATCGGTTTCGAATTTTTGGGTGGAATGCAGTACTTTCTCTTTTGACTATGCACATAGTACGTCTAGAGAAAGTAAAAAGATAGAATTCTCTTTTTGATTATACCATATTTTCTTCTTTTTCTTTTTCTCCAATCTATAATTCAGGCTTACTAGCCCGTTCTGGTCTCATGGATTTTCTTCATCGTTTTCTGGTTCTTCCTCATTCACTTTTCCCTCTCGGTATGTATTCAAGTACTGCTTTAGGATATCTTTCCCCTCCATTTTTTAGAAGCGGTCTATGCATTTTTTCCTTTGATTAATTTTTTTATTATTTTTTCTGAACGTACTATATGTACACTGTGTATATAGAAGGCATTGTACTCCACCCAAAAATTCAATACCAGATTTTACAGGAAATATACATTTTAAGGTCCCCGAGTTTAAAATAAAAGCATTTTAGAAGAATATCCATATGTGGGTATGAGCCTGTGCTTGTAGACAGCATAACTCAAAAACAGAGAGACTGTTTAGTACCAAACTTGGTAATTAAGTTTATTATATTCCAAGGAAGCAGTACAAAGATGTTCTAGTAATTCCCTCCAAATCAACTATCTTTACACGGAACACTTTTCGAAAATATGGTCTTCTTAAAAGTAGCTCTACCGACATTCATTAAAATATTACATATTAAAGTTATTTAAACCAAAAATAAAATTTATATTAGGAATTTTCTGGAAATATCCTCTAAGGACCTCTTCATTCTGGATGAATTTTGCATAACTGGTCAACTTGATAGGTAGACAAAAAACTACTATACAACAATATAGATCGTGTTAAAACACACAGTT
This sequence comes from Hymenopus coronatus, assembly GCA_030762935.1. Classification (NCBI taxonomy): domain Eukaryota; kingdom Metazoa; phylum Arthropoda; class Insecta; order Mantodea; family Hymenopodidae; genus Hymenopus; species Hymenopus coronatus. Next base: position 53,267,894 of record CM060895.1, on the reverse strand, counting down.
TGTCATATATTTTTTTGTAGAGTTGACCGTTTCCGAGATATTTGTTATTATTTGTGTCTATTTTAAACTATGCAACTTTTCTATTTTAATTTTCAGCTGACTGTATTCCCTTATGTCCCTTCTACTTACAAAGAAGCAGGAAATAAGAGAAGTTCTGCTGTTTGCCTCGATATATTCGAGAAAGACAAAAGAATCTTTTTAAGAATTGTTTGTTTTACAGAAGTTAGAGAAGTTATTTGAATGGAACACTGTGTGTGTGTGTGTGTGTGTGTGCGCGCGCGCGCGCGTGTGTCTATGAGAGCAAAGTTTAAAAAAAAGCAAAAAAAAAAAAAAAAAAAAAAAACTATTAAAATATCGTATATTAAATGTACTTACCTGTAAGTTGTACAAAATAAGTTTCTCCGCAGAGCTACAAATGCACCATGATTTGTAAGAAATACCAGCTTCAACATGAATTGAACATCCTTCCAATAGAACACTATATGAAACACCTCTCGAAGATATTCTTCAACAAATTAAGTAACGTTTCTGGTGCTCAAGCATTTAACCTGCATATCAAAACTCACATAAAAGGCTGAAAAGAAAACTACCACAGCATTCTTAACCAGTGACACAGAAGACTCCTGCTCATAACTATTCATAAATGTCATAATCATGCAGTTTCATTTTTACTTTCTCTATACGAACTATGTACATAATATATAGAGAAGATATTGTTTTGTACCCAAAAATTCGATACCAAGATTTCACCGGAAATACATTATTTTGAGATTCCCTGAATCCAAAAAAAGCATTTTTAGAAAAATGTCCGTGTGTGTGTGTGTGTGTGTGTGTGTGTGTGTGTGTGTGTGTGTGTGTGTGTGTCTGTGGTCAGCATAGTTCAAAACCGAAAATACCGTTAAAGCCCAAACTCGGAATTTAAGTTTGGTATATTCCAAGGATGCGATACGAAGATTTTCATGAAAATCCCCCCCACCCCAAACTACCCTTTACGTGGAAAACATTTCGAAAATTTTGATTTTCTTAAAAATGGCTCTAACGATTTTGATTAAAATATTGTATATTAAAGATGTTTACCTTACAAATAAAATGTATATCTAGAATTTTCTGGGAATAGCCCCTGAAGACTACTTTATTCTGGATGAATTTTACGGATTTGTGCATAACTGCTAAACCGTAAGAGATGGACAAAAACTTACCACACAGAAAATGTAGAGCACATTAAAACACACGATTTATATAGTATATATTTTTTTTTTCTTGGAGTTGATCGTTTTTAAGATATTCCTGGCTTTTCGTTTCAGCTTTGAAAAACTTACTTTTCTTATACAGGAATTTGTCAACTCCTGTCCATACAAACAAACGAACTTCAGTCACATAGCAACCAGCTTTTGAGTATCACTTTAACCTATGGTACTCCCTTATTTCGCTTCTATCTACAAGAAAGCAAGTAATAAGACTATTTCTGCTAATTTTTTCTTGAATAGCATGAAATAAATAGAAGCATAAGCTTTTTAAGAATAATTTGTTGCAGAGATGTAGAGAAAGTCATGTGAATGGAACACATAAGATTTTTAATGTAAACATTTATTTGTAAAGTTATATCATCATTTCTGTACTAATAACTATTTTTGTTTATGTTAGAGGAGCCAACATGGTCAACCTCAAATTTTAATGTATTTGTTATCTTTTTGTTATCTATGGCCTGTATAGCATAAATGCTGATCTGCTAACAATAAAATTAAAAAGAATTATATTTACTTCACAAATAATACGTATATCTGCACTTTGCTGAAAATAGCTTCTGAAGTTCTCTAATTCTGGATGAGTTTTGCATTAAATGTGAACCGTAGGATATAGACAAAATCTTACTATACAACAAATGTAGACTTCGTCAAAACAGCAATTTATGTGCCTCTTTTTTGGTGTGGAGCTAATGTTTCCGAGATATTCCTGGATATTGGTTTCAATGTTAAAATTCTTATATAGAATTCATTCGTATTTTTCTTCTGGCCATCAAAGAGAACCGAATTTCAATGGCAGTCGCATAGGGGCAGCTATTAAAAGCCTTATTTCCCTTCTACGAACTACGTAATAACACCATTCTGTTAATATTTATTTCGATTAGCATTACGTAAATAAGAAGGCTTTTGATAAAATAGGTAGAGAGTACTGTGAATTGAACTCAACCGATTATTTATTCGAAATAACTTCTAATTTACTAATTGTATATTAGGGTTATAATTTTATAATTGAAAATAATTAAAATAATTTAATCATATAGGTACATTGTACAATGTTCTACTAATGTGGTGAATAACATAATTATAACATCTTTTATTAAACATCTTTCTATTTGTTTCGTAAATGTTGTATTATAATTGTTTAAACGGTGTTTTAAGTAGCGCCTTCTTTACACGAACCGAAGACAATTGAAGAGCAAATATTTTGCTGTTTCTTCCTTTCTACAAGAGCAGAGAAACCCTTTTCTATAATAATGTGAAACTATCGGAAGCATTTTATTATTTAAATATTCTATTTTTAATTCCTCTCCTATATCTTCTTGTCTTATCCTATCAATTTTTATGCAGTATTTTACTCTTCTTATGAATTTCACTTCAGCAGACTATTGTGCATGAATGTCTCTGAGTTGTTATACAGGTTTTACTTCCATATATCAAAGTCAGCACGCCATTACTATGATAACTTTTATTTTCCTTTCTTGGTTTATTTTTAAATGCTCTTTGAATTGTGCCGCAAATTGCTTGAAATTTATTCAATTTAATTTCTATTTCATTGTCATTATCAAAACATGTGTCCCAACCTGGATATTTAAAATGACGTGACTGTTTCATATTTTGAATATCATAACAGTAGTTAGAAATATGTTCTCTTATCCTAAAATTCAATTTAGCCACCCCCTGAATAGCTACTAAGAAAATCACTTTTTTTAATACAAGAACACGTCATTCAAAGAAAAAGTTGTACAAAGCAAAACTGGTTAGTTACAAAGTACAACCTTCTATGCGCGCGAAGTGAGGGCCGGGAGGAAGATGAGAGAGCTGCTGCATCTGTCTTTCCGCAGAGTTGTTAACCAAATAAAGTTTTTTTCTTTGAGGCCCTCAGCCGTTATGGTGAACATGTTATCTATTTACCGCGAACTAGTTGAATTTATTAATCCGAACACAGTGCACTTGAATGGACTCTGGGATCTACAGACAATAAAACCGTACCATTGAAGCCAATACATATACAGCATACTAGGTGTCTCTGTGTTGTCGCTCTGCCCTGCTTCCGAAATTGCGCGAAGTCTACCGAAAGAAGACGGAAACCGAGCGCTTAAGAAAACGTGCGCGCATAGTAAACGAGAGTATTGAAAAATGTAAGTATTCACTTTATTTAAATGTTTTAAACAAATTAAATCTGAAAAATGCTATTTGGATTTTATAAACTAAAATAAATACTACTGTTAACAATACAATACTACTCCTACTCCTACTGGTACTACTACTGCTTCTACTACTACTACTGCTTCTACTACTACTACTACTACTACTAAACTACTAAAACTACTACTACTACTACTACTACTACTACTATTACAACTACTATATAATAATAATAATGATAATGATAATAATATCAGATAGTATATTGTTTTAAATGACTCCCTTTTTTAAGAAAGTAATAGATATAATCGTATTTTTATGTGGGACATTTGTGTTAGGTGTTATTATGTAAGATATCAACTTATGTTAGTATCAAGTTTATTAACTGTTTCTATCATTCGTCCTTTTAAAGATAGAACGCGTACACTCAACGTGAACAAAAACATTTAGTATCACTTATTCGCCAGAAACGTTTAGATTATCTGCATTTTTTCATCTTCCTCTGTGTACCCTCCAACTGCCTGGCGCTATATTTTGCTGACAATGTGAACGTTTGACGGGGCCTAAGGTGTTATGACGATCTTCATTGGTGTCATTCTGGCACAACATACTAGGCGAGTAAGAAAAGGCAAAAGCGATTGGACAATCCACTCCTTCATCCCTCAACCCCGCTCGACGCTCCGTCAAACAATACTGTTAAACTAATAAGCATTTTATCTACCGGATTTGCTGATTTAGCTTTTCCATTTATTAACTAATATATTATTGAACTTCAATATCTATAATCGTATGTATAATGTCTTTTATGTAATAATATTTTCTTTTATTAAAAACATTTAAAAATATAAGCATTGTGTTAATTTTGCGCAAATTAGCTTGGCATTAAAACTTCAATATAAGCGAAGAGGAAAGATTAATCTAATTTTGCATCACCCGGCGAGAGAGTGGATTATTGTACAACCAGAAAGTTTAAGAATCACCAGTTTGCATATTAGAACTTTATTTGTCACAAGTTACGTTTCATGTATATCGCTTCCCTTCGGTAACGTGGTCTGTTCAATACGCTTTTAAGAGCATAGCAAATAGGTGAAAGGCGTGGGCGGAGTCAGCGAAAGTATTTTAGGTGCATTTTAATGTCTTAGTTTGTGCGTAGGACTTACAACCCCTTGGGTTTACGAGTAGGTACATGTTCCTATTTGTATAAATTAATATTTTACTCCCTGTAGTTTAAAAGTAACACCAGATTCAGTCATACAAAAGGGTACGATAAACACGCTCCTAGGAAGAATAAATATCTCAATTTAAAAACAGCCACACTCCGAAGTGTTTCGTTCAGGTTATTTCTGATGGCTTGATGTTGGGCTGTGGTAGGCTTCTGTCATCATTCATTTCTTTTCTCGTAGGTTTATCTACCTACTTTTAGATTCGATCGCCTTCTTTTCTGCAGCTAAAGTAACCAGTTTTTTTGGAGCCTGAGGATTATCATCAAAAGTTATGTATACGCTAGTGTCAGCTCTGAAAAATTACGGCAAATATGACAGCAAGAGTTATGCTGGAATCTTAATGTGACTCCTCTGCCAAAAATATGAATACAGAATCTATTAGTCTCATTGATTAAAATAGAATACAGCTGAAACTGGAATTTATTCTGGATGAACCGCTATGTTGAAGAAAACAACTGTGTCAATCCAGAACTGTTATTATAATCCAAATTAAAAGGTATATATGACTCTAGACAAAATATCCTACTCAGTTTTTTTACTTTTCCTTACATGTTCTGTGTACACAGTGAATAGAAAAGGTATCGTATTTCACACAAAAATTCGATGTCGAGGTTTCGCCGGAAATATATGTTTTGGGAATCCAATTAAAAACAGAAAAAGATCCACGTGTGTATATGCGTGTCTGTGAATACGATAACTCATTAACGAAAAGTCGGTTAAATACCAAACTTGATATTTAAGTACAGCTTCTTTCAAGTATGCGACACGAAGATTTGCAAAATCCGCCACTCCAGAGTACCCTTTACATGGAAACATTTTCGAAAATATTGATTTTCTTAAAACTGACTAGCGATTTTGGTTAAAATACAATATGTCGAAGATTTTCGTGACAAATATAATATATATGTTGAATTTTCTGGGAATAGCCTGTTCATTCTCAATTAATTTTGCATTACCTAAACTATAAGATAAAGACAATATCTTACCGAGGAAAACACTTAAAGACCACTCAAACATCCAATTTGTGTCAAACTTTCTCGTTGAGTTAGCCGTTTTTGAGATATTCTGTGTTTTAAGTGTTACCTTTTCCTAAGGACATGCTTGGAAGTTAAGAGATTTTTCATTTGTTCCTCCTTTTTTTCTTTCAATTACCAAGGTGCCAAATTTTACATAAATATGAATGCGATGTTCATTTGTTTGAACAATGAGTTCATAACACATGAAACAACGGTTAGAAAGATACTCCTTTTTATCAGTGCAGTAGTATATAGGACTCGTATGAAAGTGCATCTCATTCAGCTTTGATAAATTTTTAGGAAATTATGTATATTGAGAGCTGTTTGATTTTGTTATATTAATTACTAATAACTCATTAACTGTTACGTATGTTTTACACGGAGAAATCTTTTACCACTCTGTAATTTTATAAACAAACGTAAATATCTATGGTAAAGTTATTAAAAGATACATTTGTGAACTTCACAACTTATTACACAAAAATGTATATCTTGTTAAACACATAATTTATGTGTATAGATTATGTATACATTTTTCGTAAATTTGAGCATTTTTAGCAATTCTTATTTCAGTTTTAAAATACTTAAACTTTTCACATATGAGAATTTGTCAACTCCAGACAATGGAGAAACGATTTGATCCACATGGCAACCAGCTTTTAAAAACTCTGATGTGTTCCATTCACATGACTTTCTCTACATCTCTGCAACAAATTATTCTTAAAAAGCTTAGGCTTCTATTTACTCCACGCTAATTGAGAAAACATTAGCAGAAATAGTCTTATTATTGTAGAAGCGAAATAAGGGAGTACCATAGGTTAAAGTGATAGTCAAAAGCTGGTTGCTATGTGACTGAAGATCCTTTGTTTGTATGGACAGGAGTTGTCAAATTCCTGTATGAGAAAAGAATAAGTTTTTCAAAGCTGAAATAAAAACAAGGAATATCTTAAAAACGATCAACTCCACAAAAGTGTATAACATAAATTGTGTGTTTTAATGTGCTCTACATTTTCAATGTGGTAAGTTTTTGTCCCATCTCTTACAGTTTAGCAGTTATGCAAAAATCCGTAAAATTCAACTAGAATAAAGTAATCTTCAGAGGCTATTCCCAGAAAATTCAAGATATACATATTATTTGTCAAGTAAATATCTTAAATATACAAGATTTTAATTAAAATTGTTAGAGCCATTTTTAAGAAAATCAAAATTTTCGAAATGTTTTCCATGTAAAGGGTATTTTGGGTGGGGAGATTTTATTGAAAATCTTCGTGTCGCATCCTTGGAAGATACGAAACTTAAATCCAAGTTTGGTGTTTAACGGTCTTTTCATTTTTGAACTATGCTACACACACACACACACACACACACACACACACACACACACGAGCATTTTTGGTCTCAAAACATATATTTCCGGTGAAATCTCGGTATCAAATACACAATACCTTCTCTATACACTATGTACATAGTACGTATAGAGAAAGTAAAAAATGTAACTACGGCTTTAGCCTGTGGTAAGTATTTTCGTATTTCCCTTCTACTTATAATGAACTAAGTAATAAGACCGTTTCTGCAATTGTTTATCCTGATTAGCATAAAGTTGATAGAAGAATAAGCTTTTGACAATAATTTGTTACCAAAATGTATAGAAACACTTGTGAATGGAAAACATTAGATTTTTATAAACATTATTTCATGTATTTGGAGTATAATTTTCTTATTTTCTATTTTATTATTATTTTCTATCATCTTCACTGCTTAAAATGTTATCATCGATTATCCGAAGAAATGTGTTATTTGAAACTCCTCTGCTTCGTTTGGTTTGGCTAATCGAATTCAACAGTAATTTCGCGGAAATAAAATAATTATTTGGAAAGGATTTTATATCTATTCTTGATGTTAAACCCGACAAATAATAGACAGGTTAATAAAGGCACCAGTTTCTTGCACAAAAAGAAATCGATATCGCCCAAACGTCGTCGGGATTCATTTTCAATGCGCATCGACCTTCACGAAAAGTGTTTGAACACGTTCCCTTTAAAACGAGTCAAGTAGGCACCATTATGTATACAAAAGGCACACATGCGGGGTAATCTTTTGTCCTTCCTAGGCCAATGCGCAAGCGCAGATCCGCAATAAAGTGGGTGCAGGCTTATTTGGAAAACAGTTGCTTATACCTACGTGATTGACTCAAGGACCGGTCAATAAACTACGTTTGCCTTAGAACATCGATACGATGCGGATGTTTATACAAACTTCGACATGAGCTGCTTAGAGGTACGCATCTGAATTGCTAAGCAAAACCCCTGCATTCGTGCCTTTTCGAGATTTCCACCTAGATAAGAACAGCACAAATCGCTTGCGAAACTCACGGAAGGGAATTTTGGTGATATATCAAATATGGTGATCTTCCTTAATTTTATTACCATTAGAGGAACAATTGAATTCTACGAAAAAAATCGATATAGAGACACTTGTCCCGAAGTCCCATGAAATCAGAAAATCATTTTTAGAAAAATTTCTGTGTTATGTTTGTGTGTGTGAGAGAGAGGCAGAGACAGAGTAGAGAGAGAGAGAGAACTTGGCCTAACTAAATCGATAAGTGGAAAGAAAAATAGCAAAGATGAGACACAAACTTTTCCAAGAAATTCCCCCCTCCCCACTATCCTTTACGTAAAAATGTTTTATGAATTGTATTATTATTATTATTATTATTATTATTATTATTATTATTATTTGTAACTTATCCTTTAACCTGATTGGTCATATCGGACGATGAAAGAAATTGGTAAAGTAAAGCTCAAATGATCTCGGAGTCCGTGGAACTTAAAGTTTCCCGACATGCATTTTCTCAGAACAAGGGTACCCCTCTCCCCCCCAAAAAGAAAAAAAGCTTATCCAGTTAGCTGACCCTAAGCGAGATTCGAACTCACGATGTGTTAAATATGAGGCAGACAGGCTGCCCCTACACGCCGAGGCGGGCATGTTTTCTTTTCTCCAAGTTGCTCTAATTATTTTACTTTCGTACATAGTATATAGGTAGAGAAGGTTTTGCATTGCATCCTAAAATTCGATATCACATTTCACTGGATATCCTCCGAAAATAATAAGGTATTTTTAGAAAAAAAAAAAAAAAAAAAGCGTGTGTGTGTATGTGTAGCATAGCTCAGAAAGGAAAAGACCGTTAAAACTCTAGTATTTAAGTTTGGTTTCTTCCAAGGATGCTACAAAAATATTTTCAAAAAAATCACCTCACTCACAACCACACTTTACATGGAAAAAATTTCGAAAAATTTTACTTTCTCAAAAATGAATAACGATTTTGATTAAAATATCTTATATTTACATGAGAAATAATATTTATATCTTAAATTTTCTGGGAATAGCCTCTCAAGACATGTTTATTCTGGATGAATTTTGCGGAATTTTATATAACTGGTAAACCGTAAGAGATAGACAAAAACTTTTTGCACAAAAAATGCAGAGCTCTTTAAAACACACAATTTATGTTATATACATTTTATCCTGAGGTTGATCGTTTTTTAGATATTCCTTGTCATTAGTTTCTGCTTTAAAATATTTATGTTTCTCATTTGAGAATTTGTTAACTCCTGTCCATACAAGCAAAGGACTTCAATCACATAGCAACAAGCTTTTAAAATATTTAACAATCGATTTAGCTTCTGGTACTCCCTTATTTTCGTTCTACTTACAAGGAAATAATAAGAACATTTCTGCTATTTTTTTCTCGATTAGCATTAAATAAATAGGAAAATAAGCTTTTAAACAATAATTTATAGTGGAGATGTAGAGAAAGTCATGTGAATGGAAGACATAGATTATTTTTTATTCGGGGGGGGGGCTTCAAACTCGTATTTATGGTGAAATCACGACATAGAATTTTTGGGAAAATGGCAGAAACAATAAAACTGATAACGGTAACGCGTGTTTGCGAATCAGAAGCTTAGCTGGTGAAGAAAAGAAACCGCTACAAACTTGTCCAGGAAATAATCTCCGCGTGAGAAGCAGCAATATCAAGTGCTTGCCTTGGGGATAATCACGTAAAGCTTTTAAAGCGTTAAAACTCAGCGGCCGAACATATACGTGACCAAACTTTATGACATCGTATCAGGATTTTAATTAAGTGTTCTGCAATAAGAGATGGTATACATCCGGTGGATCGAGTGCGAAGTCCATCTGTGCTATCTGAAGGTCTTGAGTTTGTTTCCGTTCACTTTTCTGCAAACTTCAGCACTCAAAAAAGGAAAAACATTGCATGGTTTTATTTTTCACTTCTTATACAGGGTGACTCATTCAGATGCTTCCCTTCCGACAACATTTTAAAGAAACTAGGACTGAAGTTTCCATTACTTACATTTTACAATCAAAGCAATATCTTATAATACAAGCAGTAATGAATAACCACTTTTTAATGGTTATACGAGGGCCACTATATATTTTGAGCCTTGGCAACACTGATAACTGTTGGTGACATCTGGTGTTTCCACTGGAAAGCTTGACATTATTGACCTTAACCTACTTCAGGTATTTTGCCAATAGAGCGTTATTTGTGTTTTTTACAGTGACTTTAAACTTCTGTGTCAGCGAAAAGATGGAATTAACTCGTGAAAATGTTCATGCCATTATTTTTTGTTTTTTGACGTGGATTATCAAAACAAGATAAGAGTGCATTGATCAACTTGCTACTACATTTGGCTGTGAAGCTCCAACCTTTGTCACTGTATAACGAGTGTAATCGTGGCCGCCGATAGCTCACTGGCGAATTGCGTGAAGGTTGTCCAACATCAGTTGTGTCAGAAATCATTGAGGCTGTGGAAAGACTGACAGTGCAAGATCGATCATGCCACATACTGTGAGATAGAGACAACCGCAAGCGTTTAATCCCACATAATTTGACACAATCTCCAAAGGATGCTCGCTGTGATTGTTGCACACAAATGCTCAAGAAATACAATGGTAGGGCTTCAAAATACGTATATAAGATTGTAGCAGGTGACGAATCATGGATCTATGCATAATAGCCGAAACGTAAACAGCAGTCGACTGTATGGACGTTTCAGATGAACCAAATGCATCAACAGTTGTTCTCATTCAAAGCACTTTGAAGCAAATAGCCGCCTGATTTTTTTTTGTTTTTTTTCTTTTTCTTTTTTTGTTTTTGTTTTTAAAGAAAAACTGGTCATGTGGCCACAGTAACGTAAAATTGTCAATTTTGAATGGTATACAACCATTTATTTGCCGGAAGTCTTCGGTGAAATAAGGAAAACAAACAGGGCCGTGCAATCGTTCTTCATTAAGACAATGCCAACAGCGGACTATTTGAACACTCAAAAAATCGAAGTGATGACTCATCCGCCGTAGTAACTTGGTTCCCAATGGCTTCTTTTTGTTTCCAAATATCAAGGATAGAATAGTTAACGATTTTCGTCGGCAGAACAAACCGTGTCTTTTCATTACCAAGAATATATACCATTGATAAAATATAACATGTCCGGGCTTTTAGGCCGTGGTCGAATATTAGAATTATTAAAATAATTAAAATAAGTATTGTTATATTTATATATTATATAATGTTATATTTTATCAATAACAACACCGGTCGTGAAAGGCTAAGAGCATATTTAATATATACCATGTCTGGTATATATTCAAAGCTTTGCAAATTTTATTTCGTGACTGCATATATACTGCTTAAGACACTGTTTAAATGTGCAAATATTTAAAATATTAAATTTTTCATTGTTCAAATATTATTGAAAGTATTTTGATTAAAATAGTATCTTTTAAGATTGAATAAGACACAAAATATAACATCAAGGCAATCAGCGTGTCATTCGCATACGCAAACCATTACACTACGAAGACACCAAGGTCTTTCACCTCTTTCTGCCATTGCATTGGATGTAACTTGGTCAAATTTCCGGATCTGATGGCTATAAGCCCTCGAAAGTCTTCAAAAGCATACCCTTTGTGATAAATTAGGCCACTTTTGAAGAATGTTTATCTAACTATGCTCAAGTTTGTGAAGATTTCAAGTAAATTTGAAATATGTCAATAAATTACAGTTCTGTACTTCATATATGTGGTGTATCACCTAAAACCCGAAGGAAAAAATATGGACCTCTATATAAATCAATTATAAAATGTGTTAATTTTTCTTCAAAGTCCTAGTAGGTATGAAATCTCAATTCGTTGCCGAGTTATTTCAGTGTGGTCGAAGCGACGCTATTCTTAAGCACATGATTCACAGTATCGAACAAACATAAATAACAATTTTGAGGTTAATGGGGTGATATTACCGGTTGTATAAATTTGTGCTAATTTTTAATCACTTTAATTATATAGCAAAATATATAATTAGCTTTTTTCTTCGTTGTTGGACTCTTTTAGGTTATATCCTTTTAGAAAGTATTCATTAAATAATTATGTGCAATTTTCAAGCAAATAGCTTCACAATTTAAAAAGTTATAAAATGTAGTTCCATTTTCCCTTAAAGTCTAAAGTTAAAAAGTCTGATTTGTTCCATTCGCATAGTTTCTCTACTTCTTCTGTAACAAGTATTCTTATTCTTCTTATCCAATTAATTCTCTAACATTAGCAGAAACGTCCCTCTAGAAGGGAAATAAGGGAATTCATTAGGCTAAAGCGATCTTTCAAAAGTTGGTTGTTATGTGATAGAAATTAGGTTCTCTTTATACCTATAGCCAGGAGTAAAACAAAAGAAACAGAAGTATCTAATTCCCGTTTGAGAAATCTCTTAGGTATTTTAATATCGATACCAAATCAAGGAATATCTCGAAAATGATTAATATTAAAAAAAGGCCAAATAAACTGCACGTTTTTATGTTGTAAGTTTTGTTTATCTCTTACGGTTTACCAGTTATGCAAAAGTCATTCAAAAATAAGAAGTCTTCAGACACTATTCCCAGAGAATTCAAGATATACATTTCATTTAAAAGTATATATTTTTAATATGTGTATGTTAATTAACATCATTTGCGCCATTTTTGAGCAAATCAAAAAGATCTTAATTTTTTCCATTTGAAGAGTGGTTTGGGGGATTTTCTTGAAAATCTTCGTGCCTCATCCTTGGAAGATGCTGAAGTTTATTTTATTATTATTTTTGGATAGTGTTTAACGCTCGCTTTTACTACTATGGCAAGCATGCGATGACAATGATGATACTTGGAATGAAGATGGAGCACCGGAGGAATGCGCCCCTGCGCCGCTTTGTCCACCAAAAATTCCACTTGCGGTCGCCTGGGATCGAGAGGCGAGTGGTCTAACCAATCGACCACGGCGCGGCCGTTGAAGTTTATTATAAATTTTGGTATTTAACCCAGTTTTCTTTCTTACACACACACACACACACAAGCGCGCGCACACACATAGGTACACACGATTTATATATTTTTTGATACAGAGGGCCCTATAACTTTATTTCCAGTGAAATTCTAGTTTCAAAGTTTTTGGTAGAATCCAATACCTTCTCTACTTATGTACTATGTGCTAAGTTGATGTAAAATAGTGATCAGTGATCATAATACAGAAAGTTTAACGGCAGCTAAGGAAACATTTGATTGGAGTAATAATGGAGATACAAATAGAAAAAAACAGAAATAAACCCATGTAAATAACGGGATAATCCAAGCCGAGCTGTGGGTTCTGTTACATATGCGTAAAATAACAATAAAGTTGCCATTCGTGTATTAAAAGTAGCATTTGTGGTTTGTTTGTTATAGTAATTTATTCATTGTAATTACGCGAAATATGCATTTTAGCTCTTTTGTTTGATATTCGGTTGAACGTTTATGCTGTAAACGTGTTAGTAATTGGCTACAGAAGTACTGTTAGGGCAAAGGGCATAGAAACGCTGGTTATCACACCCTTTTACGAAATTACGTTAAAAATCCGGTCTGCGTGTTGCAGCAAAATAACTGAAGCTGTAAACAGCCCGTTTCATATTTTGGAAATTGGAATGCAAATCAAATGAAACTCAGCATAAAGTGTGTTGCAATCGCATTTGTCGGGCTCCAAAACGACAACATGTAAACATTCTCTTTTGCGAGCGAGAGCTTTGCAAATCCTGTAACGATTCTGAAATTAGTTTCCAATTTTGTGCAGTCACCGAGCAAACGAGAGCTGTCAGCCACGGGTGCTCATGTTCACTTTTACCAGCGAATCGTATGCGTTTTCCAATTGAATCGAGGCTAATTAAACCGTCAGTATTTTCTTCTTTGAGTATAGTTGGCCGACGACCGAGGCAAAATGGCAGCCTATTTTAACAGCACATGAACTCTATTACACTTATGAAGGTCGGCAAAGCCAATTTTATGTTTACCACGCCTTCCAAATCTTCCCATCTGCATTTAGTAACGTTTCACAGCTGTTTTGCTCTCAGCAAATATTACAGCAGTAGCGATGGAAATGTGTACAAACCAACAATTAACTGGAAAGAAGGCAGCCGAACAGCGAATATAATTTCAAGTCACAATATACTTTCAAAGATGTTACATATGACAGCTGCAATATTTTATAGTGAAAATAGATCGAAAATAAAAATATCTTATCTTAGCTTTCACTCTCGTAGATATAAGTTTGAACAAGGAAAATATTTACAAATTAGAATGATTAACTAATCATTTATAATTCCTCGGATATACCGGTGCAGAGATTTGCTATCCATTTATTATACACTCCCGTATAATTGCAAGAAACTAAGCAATATAAACATTTCTGTTTCGCTACCATTTGATTAGCATAAAGTAGGTAGAAGAATTAAGTTTATGAAAGAATAGTTTATATTAGAATAGATAGAGAAGGTCGTGTAAATGGAACACATCAGATTTTTCTCTCTTCAATTTTTTTCTTGAAGCTACCCATCCCTGGGATAATATGATATATACCTACACAGATATTCTCTTCACTAAATGAAGACTAGATTGTAAGTTATCTTCAATGCGGTCTTAACGCGCAAACACTTGTAACCTCTGTTCATTAATGATAAAGGTAAAGGCAACGGCTGGGGAAATCTCACGTATCACGATCTGTAGAGATCTGTTGTGCATTAACACTCCTAGGGATAAAGCGAGGATACCACAGGCTGGGTGTAGACAGACCACAGGCTCACAGGAAGTCCCTAACTGGTTGACTGGTGCTCATATTCTCTTTAACTAGCGAATCGTATGTGCTTTCCAATTGAATCGAGGGTCAGTATTTTCTTCTTTGAGTATAGTTGGCCGACAACCGAGGCAAAATGGCAGCCTATTTTAAGAGCACATGAACTGAATTACACTTTTTATGTATACCACGTTTTCCAAATCTTCCCATCTGCATTTAGTAACGTTTTACAGCTGTTTTCTCTCAGCAAATAATATAGCAGTACCTATGGAAACGAACTACAAACCAACAATAAACTGGAAAGAACGCAGTCGAACAGTGGATATAAAATTTAAAGCCAAACATTTTCAGAGATGTTACACATGGAGCGGAATTTTGAGTGAAAATAGATCGAAAATAAAAATAACCAAATCTCAGCTTTGTCTCTCATAGACCCAAGTTTCAACAGAAAAAAATTATAAATTAAAATGAAAAACTGGTAGTTTATAATTCCTCGGATATATCGGTGCTTAAATGTTTTAAACGAGAAGTTACAAGAACGAAAATATTTACCTTTCTACCTCGTCCTATGTGTCTATTGCATTTCACCATAAAATTCGATGTCGAGAATTCACTGGAAATGATATTTATGCAATTCTAGCAAAAACGACTTATTATGATGACATAAATCTTATGAAATTACTGGCACCAGTGCCAGAAGATGAATAACGTAAATACCATGACAACAATATAATGCCTTCATCACCGCCATAACATAATTTTCTTCAATGTGCCTTTAAGAAAACCTGAAATATGATATCTGGTTTCATTAGTCAGACTAACGAGTTTTTCCTTTCTCGATCCACAATACTTTTCATATTTCTTTTCGTAAACAGCTTTTGAGTTTTCTGGAGTTAATAAAATCTCAGCACACTTGGCTTCGTTTAAAATGTCAAGCGGAACATAATTCGTATTTTCAATAGTTTTATCATTACCTTCCATTTACCTCCATAAGAGTTGAAATAAATGAAAGAGTATCTGCGTAGCGACCATACTACGTCATACACCTTTGATCTCTGACACATAATTTTTCGTTTAGCAAATTTATTAGTTGTTTTTACGTATTCAAATGCTAAAATTTCATAAAACGTTCTATGTAAATGTGTATAACCTCATTGTAATACTCGTAAAACTTAGCGATACTCGTATAACAATCACCACTAGTTACTTGTATAACTCTTTGAGGTCCCTTAATCCATAAAGCATTGTTAGAAAAAAAGTTCATGTGTGTCTGTGATTAACACAATTAAAAAACGAAATGTGACGTGAATATCTTTACTATACGTTAGTTTAATCAGAATCATTAGTGCCAATTAAATTCCATGTAAGGGGTAGTTGGGGTTGGGACATTTTTTCTGAAAATCTTCGTCTCGCATCCTTGGAAGATCTGAACTTAAATACCAGGTTTGATATTTAACCGACTTTTTGAGCTATGCTGTCTATAGACACATATAAGAACTTATTCTAAAATTGCTTTTTCGGACTGAGGGGACCTCAAAACATATTTCCGGTGAAATCTCAGTGTCGACTTTTTGGGTGGAGTTCAATATCTTTTATATCAACTTACATTTGATATATATATATATATATATATATATATATATATATACGGGCTAGAGAAGATAAAAATGTAGATTTCGTAAAAGCATACGATTATCAGAAGTTTAGACATTACGTACTAATAAGATCAAAATATATCTCCACTTTGAGCTCAGAAAGTGTAGATAAAAATCGCAAATACATAGCAATTCAATCCAGACAGGACTCGAACTAGTTATCCTTTCACATGCAGTTATTGGATCAACGCCCCAGAGAACCGTTCCAAGGTGTGGCTATGTTGACGATGCAAAAAAGATTTCTTAGTAACTATTTGACAGTTAATGTGCACGAACATGCGAGGCCTTCACAAGAATCGCTCTGAGTAATTTGGCGAAATGCTGAAGGCTGTGCTCTATTTTGACTTTCCCAAGCAGAGCTGAGGAATTCACTACTTGAAAAAAGACATACGACCTTCATTACTAACTTTAAATTATTTATATAACTAATCTGTATACTTAAGTAATTAAAAGCTGGTGAATGTCTGTCTATATGAAACTCACTTTTTTTCGTAGCGCAATGACCTCTTACCTAGTTGGTGAAATCGGTGAAGTTATGCTGAAATGATCTCGGGGTCCATGACCTCTAACCTAGTTGTTGAAATCGGTGAAGTGATGCTGAAATGATATCGGGGTCCATGAACCTTAAAGTTGCTCGACATTCGACTTCTTGAATGTGAAACAGGCACGCTATCCCTACACTACCGAGGCAGGTAAGTTGAAATTGAGTTTTATTTATGAACGTTCTTTAACTGCTGCGATTCTTAGCGTCCCATTCTATATTGGGCGTGAAAGACAGTTTAATTTCGCTCAAAAGCCTCTTTATCGGCCTTGAGGCTCTTTTACGTACCCTACACCTAAGACACGAGATCAAATTCTCTTCCGAAGGAAGTCATGCTAAGGATTTTTACGCCCGAAAAATTCCTCAGCCCTCCGCCGGGTTTGAACTGGCGGCCTTGTAAACCAGAGGTTAGCCTGACACCCCTAGACCACAGAGGACGACAGTATGTATGCATGTATGTAAATATGAATGCATGCAGTGCATTGCAGTGTAATGTAAGCTATGTATATTCCTTATTGGCTTCTACTGTAGCACCAATTTCGATGAATAGGAATAGGGTACGGACGGAGGGGATTTGGCAGCGAACCTTATGTTGATTAATGTGCCTCTGACTCCGGGAGGGAAGGGTGAGGTGAGAGGATACATCGGGTGGCCGTAACCAGGAAAGAGGGCACAGCAAAAACGGAGTCCCTGCGGTTTTTAGATGGAAGTAACTCGACAGCCGGACAGGCAGATTGTGGACTCCGCCCCACTGAATCTAACGTTCCCACCTCATCCCAGCAACCAGCCGAAGTTAGAAAACAGAGAGAATTACAATGAGCATCCTTTTTCCCTGCCACGCCGCACCGAGCACCACAATCCTGAAAGAAACCAACGGGAAAAAGGTTGAAAAAGTGACACTGGTATTTGAGGCATGAATCAAACTCTGCCTGGCGACCCAGGTGAGCCACCCACCTAAAAAAACACATGAGTCAGAAGGCCGACCATGGGGATCGAACCCGCGATCTTAGAATGCGGGCCACAGACGAAACCGCCTGTGTAATGTCAATCAGACTTCGCCTATACAAACTATTTAATTTGATGTGATGCCTACTTTTGTTGGCATCACATATCTTTCTTACTGATAATTGTAATGGTCAACCATTGTTAATATAAGAATAATAATTATTTAGCCTTGTTTACGACCTCATAAAAGGACCAGTGTGTTCAGAATTAATACTTGAAATGCAATAACAGCAACAATATATCAGACTAAACACTATTTATTTATTTTAGTGCACTATGTATTATGTGTCGGTTAAATAACACAAAAGGATTTAACGTGCGAGATATTATAATTCGAATTTAATATCCATACATCCTGTAATCCAATGTTCGGAATTTCACTAATGTAATTCTGCGAGTAGTGGCTTCTTTCTGTATAGGAAATTTGTGGTAGTTTTACAATGAGAAAAAAACAAAAGGACTACTTGGTATAGACTCTATCTGGTGTAAAAGGGTTCCGGGGTTCGATTCTCGGGTGGGGTAGGAATTTTTCTCTAGCTCAAATTATTAACTATCCTTCCCTAGAGTCTGGAATGAATGCGAGTATGTGTGAGTGTGATAAAATTATAAAAATTAAAGATATAGAAATCTAACGACAACAGCTCACCAGTTAACACAGTTGCCGATAGTCAATATGTTCCAAAGAGAAATGTCGCCGATAGTACTATGCAGTCAAATGCGAGATATAAATGGAATAAAACGAATTAGAGACATAAAATGGTAGTAGTCATGGATGAGAACAATCATATTAAGCACCATTACTTCCTATTCACTTTTATATGTTAATTTTGGTCTTTATTTTATCTTTCTAATGTTTTCTTAGTAGTGTTAAGAATGTTGGTATTGGAAACAAACATATTATTTTAACGTTACCTAAACTGTTATTATTTCTACCCAGTTGAAAATTTCGTTACAAACAATGACATGGCAGCTCGAATGTGACGGCATGGAATTCGCTCAGCTGCATTCATGAGAAATCATCATTGCATACTGTAGTGTATGTTGTTGATTCGTACAATGTTTTCTTAATATGTTTAGTATTTTAGGTCGTTTCTCTTTAACCCTCTTTTGAATGGTGTTGCCATTTGTCAACAAAGATGGCTAGTCAACGTTTTAATATATTTAGGTGTATTTCGTGATGAATTTAACAATTTAACAAGAAGATGAAAACATTTGTAGTGGTTTATATCATAATATATTCGATATTATTGTAGTGTTTTTAAGAAATATAAAAAGCAAAATGTAGTTAAATGAAACCGCGTCTTCATCCATCCGTGCCGTCATACCGGGTATTTTATGTGGGCCCTCTCCTTCCTTTATCACACGCACATGATCATGACTATTCGAATCGCTTGCGTTAAAATACCTGTTTTATGGATATTTAAACTGCTTCCAGAATTAGAAGAAAAGTGGCATATGTAAGCAAAATAATTCATACAGTAAAGGATTAAGTGTCATATGTAACACTTTTAATTTTTAAATGTCTCTAAAGAAACGCAAAGCTATTGGACAAGTGCAACCTAAGACTAAATATTGTAGGGATAAAACGTCAAACCAAAGGCAACGCGGGTATATCGTAAACATGATAAATGTTGGTCGAAATAATTTCAGTGCACAATTTCTAGTTACTAAACAGGACAATGCCTGAAACAAGTACTGCCTCATACATGGGTTATATTTTAGATGATTTTTCTGAAATGAAGGTGAAATGTTGATCCTGAATATAGAGAGAGAGAAAAAAAAATAAACCGATTTAACTTTAAATTGTAAACGACTCATCGACTGATAAAGGAGAAAATGAGAACTATCCTAAGTGACCGAGTTCCATATTGTGACTGCCTCACATTTCCACGCTCACAGATGCCTTGAAATAACGATAAACACAGCAAGAGCGATGCGCCGGTAACCAGAGGCTTTGAAATGCAACACATCTATACAACTGAAACACACTAGCATCTTCGACTTTCACTAGCTTCCAGAAATTTCTGTGACGTCATTCACAGCTATATAAGGAAGAGTTACAAACCAAGTTAGTCAACCTTGAGCCAATCTTCGACTGCGAGGGTTAGCGCGCAGTGGCGTGAGAAAGCCTTCAACTGTCTACGCGTCAACACATCAAGTCATTTGTTTGCACCAGTGAGATGAAAACGATTTATTTGTAATCAAATTTTGAAGCAAGTAAAGACATGTTACAATGTGTTGTTTTTCTACTAAACTGAGAACAAACTGTCACTATAGATGAACATGTATGTAGAAATTTACATGCCATCTGCCAAGAATAAAATGGATGTCGGAGGCAGCGACGAGTGTAATAACATTTGATATTTTTAGAAATCATAAACATTGCTGCTGTTTCAATTTTCCAAGGGAAAAATCGCGTGGGAGTGAAGCTCAGGAGAAAAACAAGGTATAGAAATTCCAGAGAAGTTCTTTAATGAGTACGAGTTACTGCCGCGACCAAAATAACATTTAATCTGCTGAAGTGTCTCATCATATTTCTCGTTAACTGAAAATACTTAAAAGTGCCTTGTCATTACTGCAATATCGCTGAGTTTTTTGTCAGTGGAGTTCTAAAAATACAATTTAGAAAATGTGTTTTAAAGCAGGCTTTGAGCCTGATCTTCAGGGATATTTGTTTTTGTAAGCCAGTATTTGAGTGCTTTCATTTCATTAGCTTAAAGTATTCATATTAAATCCACTTTTTTCATTCAAGAGCTAATTCTAAAATTCTGAAGTGAATTCAGACTTCCTTTATCCATCCATTACCAGTACATAGGTACAAATTATAATACCAATATGTAAAATCTGATATGTTCCATTCGCAATACTTTCTGTACGTCTCTGTAACAAATTATTGTTAAAAAGCTTATCCTTCTATCTACTTCATGCTAATCAAGCAATGTAAGTAGAAGGGGAATAGGCTAAAGCGATTGTCAAATCCTCTAAAAGCTAGTTGAAATGCGTTCTCTTTGCACGACCAGGAGCCTACAAATTCCCGTATCAGGGAATTTTATTTTAAAACTGAAACCAAATAACAAGGAGTATCGGGTAATGGTCATAAAACAAGTATGTAATATAAATTGTGTGTTTTAACGAGATACAAATATGTATTTGTGAGGTAAATTTTTGTCTATCTCTTACGGTTTACTAGTTATGGAAAAATAATCCAGAGTAAAGAGGATTCAGAGTCTATTCCCATAAAATTCAAGATATATGTTTCATTTGTCATGAAAATATCTTAAACATGCGTGTTTTAATCAAAATCATTACAGCTATTTTTTAGAAAATAAATTTTCGCAAAAAGTTTCATATAAACGGTATTTGGAGGTGGGGGATTTTCTTGAAAATCTTTGTATCCTATTCTTGTGAGATACTGAACTTAAATGCCAAGTTTGGTATTTAATGGAATTTTCGTTTTTGAGATATATACATACGACATTTTTCTAAAAATGACTTTTTATTCAGGGGTCCCAAAACATGTATTTCTGGTGAAATCTAAAAATAGAATTTTTTGGTGGAGTGCAATATACTTTCTCTATCTACTATTTACATTATACATACGGGCTAGAGAATGTAAAAAAAAAGTATTTATATCCCGTATACTTAATCTTAGAAAACCTCGCCCCGTTACCCTCTCCCAGCCCAGGGAGTTATAGGTTTCCAACTACACTGGTGCTGCTCCTTCAGTCCATTTTTTTTTACTACTCTCTTAGTGAGATTGTTTATAAAGCCAAATATTGACTGATCCATTAAGTATTGGTCTGGTTGGTTATATTTCTATCAAGTAGAATTTTCTTTCCAGATTTGAAGGAATTCACTGAGTGATACTTTTTTTTTAGTGAAGTGTTTTACATCGGAAAATAATACACAAAAATCTCCATTTCATCCCTAATAAGATCTATAAATATATCTATGAAATGTATATTATTTCCACCATTATTTTTCTACCAAGTACCATGTTCGTACATAGCAGACAGAGGAGGCATCCACACAAAAATTCTATACCTAAATTTGAAATAACAAATTTGCTATTTAAGTTTAGTATCATTCAGGGATACGACACTAATATTTTCAGGAACATTCCTTCACCCCAAACTACCTTTTACACGGAAACATTTTCGAAATATTCGATTTTCTCAAAAATGCCTCTAAAGATTTTGATTAAATACCACAGATATATTTACCTGACATTGTTGGAATAGTCACTGAAGTACTCTTCGTTCACAATGATAACTGCTTAACCAATAAAGAGAACTCGTCAAAACACACAATTTCTATCATATGTATTCTTTTATGTCCGAGATATTCCTATTTTTTGGTTTTAAAAATTCAAATACTTAGACTTTTCTCAAATGGAAGTCGTTCTTCATTTTTGCCGAAGGGAACTTCAATTGCATTTCTTAGCGATAAGTTTTAAAAGATTTGATTATCACTTTAGCCTAGTGTATTCCCTTATTTCCCATCTACTTTAAAGAAACTTAAGTACTTAAAGTAGTTTTGCTAAAGTTTATCACAATTAGTCTGAAGTAGAGGGAAGAATAAGCTTTTTAAGAATGATATGCTGCATGATAGAGACAGCTCATGTAAATGCAACGTGTCAGATGTTTCCCTTTCGATTTATGCTGTTCACAGATAAATACCAGCGGGAGTGTGTACCTTTTAACTAATATTATATAGTAAAGTATATTATTAGTATTATTATTTTTATTAAAAGAACATAGAATATCGATACTCAAAAATCAGTATCGTATCGAGTACTTCTAGAGAAATATTTGTGACATCAAAATAATTCTGATTTACGTTTCTAAACATCACTAGATGTTTCACTTACACCATCCCATATTGGTCTACAGCTAATATTTTCTGAATTAAATTCTGGTGGTTCCCCTGACAAAGAAAAGGCACAAAAACAAAAAGAGGCAAGGCTGGTGCACTGTTAATGAAGACATCCTTTAGTGACTCATTCAGAAGATGTGTTGGCAGTGATTCGAGCGACGCCTACACGTGGGCTGCAATGGAAGATGTGCTTAACAGGGACGCTAATCCCGTAACACACACAGCTTACAGCGCGCGATAAAGGGAATTGGTAGTGTACTCGACTGCGCTCAACAACTAATTGACATTTTCAGCTCGAAAACAAACCTTTTTCGTACAGAAAACACTCCGAAAACAGCGAACCTGTCTCTGCTGAGTTAATCAACAAACACACTTGTGGAGGAAACCATTTAATCGAAAGTGTTGCAGCAGGCTGAAGCTGTATTGTGTTTGTACAATTTAATAGTTTCATGATAATCAACTCTTGAGTTTGTTACTTACATGGCACACTAAATTAAATGAAGTTGACAAAAATATAACAAGAATAACTAATGAGTTACTTAAATAACAGCAACGTACTAAAGCTGTAATAGACGAGAAAAACTATTGAACCTAGATATTAAATACTCGTACTTAGAGAGTTCACAAGCAGAAGTGAAAGCAATCACTGAAATCTATGCACATAATAAATAATGTCATTTAATGCCAAGTTTTGGAAGAATGATTTGTTAAGGCGTATGCTATCATTTATTATGAAATAAATGTGAAATGACTCATGGTAGGTAGATATGTATCGTATACTCGTATTTTGTTGTTAAATCCACGTCCAAAAACGACTGTTTACATACTAGAGCAGGCCTGGCAAAAATTACTCCCAAAGTGTGAAGCCCTTCTCCTACTTCCCCTCCCTTAGTCGCTGCCAAAACACAGTGATTATAGTTGCCGTAGTAGCTTGACTAAACACCGAACCAACGTTAGGGAAAACCGGTTCCACCTGGCGCGGGTGTATGTTTGTGTTTCAGTCGCCACTACAAGCAAAGAGTGGAGGGCGAACTCTGTTCACACTTTGGGAGTAATGTTGCCTAGACCTGTAGAGTTTCTAAAATATCCCTGAAATACGCAGGGCGTAGGCAGTAGGGATTACAAAGTATATGAAAGGTGTAACAATAACATTGAAATGCTATAAGTAAACAGATAACAGTCATAATCACTGAAGGTGCTCAAAATGTTTACCGCCAATTCAATACAGTTTCTGCATTCTGGTTGTGTGTCGAGCAACTCTTGGATCAGTATAATGTATGGTGTGTCGACGGGTGTCCACTGTCCACAGGGGTGTTTGTGAGGGCATACACTGCCAGTTTCATTTACATGCCCTCTCTTGGAAACGTAGTATAGGATGGGTGATGCATGTTACCATAACGTCGTTGATAAGAGTCAGCAGGCCTCTCTTGCATTCCTTCTGGCTTCGACGTAAATGGGAATAATTGTGACTTCCAATATTCATACCCAACTGACAGCAGCCGCATAAATGAACTTTGTAAAGTATTACATTACTAAATGAAATAATTTGACTGTAGGTATGCTGAAGCATTGCTTACTTCAGAAATAGCTAATACGATGCCACTGGTAATTAACACTTAACTAATGAGAGATCACTATGTCTATGTTACATGACAATACATTTTATAATTTAAGTGACTTTTTACTTTCTCTATACGCACTATGTACATTAGAGAAAGTATTGCACTCCACCAAAAAATTCGATACCGAGATTTCACCGGAAATATATGTTTTAGGGTCCACTGTATCCAGAAAAAGTATTTTCAGAAAAAGGTCTGTGTGTGTGTGTCCGTGTGTCTGTGAACACGATAACTCAAAAACAAAAAGTCGGTAAAATACCAAACTTGGTATTTAAGTTTAGTATCTTCCAGGGATGCGACACGAAGATTTTGAGAAAAATCTCCCCACTCCAAACTACCCTTTACATGGAACTTTTTCGAAAAGTTTGATTTTCTAAAACATGGCTCTAACGATTTTGATTAAAATATCGTATATTAAAGATATTTACCTGACAAATAAAATGTATATTTTGAATTTTCTGGGAAGAGTCTCTGAAGACTTACTTTATTCTGAATGAATTTTAGGGTTAGTAACACATCAGATTTTTTAATTAATGTGTATTTTTAGAACGAGTTTATTGTACTGTACATAGCAACATCCACCCGTCCAAACATCCGATCCCATCCCATCCAATCCAATCCATTATTCCTCTAACGAGTGTGACGTATATTTCTTGTCGCGAATTCTGCGGTTTGTTTACTTATAGTCATCCCCTTTCGGAGGTTCTAGGGCGTAAGCAAAGCGTTTCAGGGCATGTGATTATAAACAAAATATGAATAAAGGACTATTGACCCTACATATATTTCTTGTATAATATACCTTAAATATAGCATTGAAGCTGCCACTATTCACTACCCGTTTTATGTATACACAGATAATAGCTACGAAATTTGATATTGCTTTTTAAATATCTTTCCTGTGGAAATGCTCTAAATAACAAATAATAAGAAATACTTTTCAAATGGACTTTTGTTATTTATAATAATCCATGTTGATTTTGACGCGCACATACAATACATTTTCAAATGCACACAACATTCTGACTTTTGCCTCTTGGCAGCCCATTATACACTTAGCGTCAGTTATTTATGCAGACTCCTAAATTAAAGGAATATTTCGTTGACGTTTATTGCGTGGATAGTTTTTGCCCTGGGTCGCGCCCAAGGTTCCAGCAATAATTCCGCTATAAGACGATCACATATAAGTATATTTAAACGCGACATCTTCTTTTACTGAAGTAAATGGTGTGTTAAGCAATTCTGTTAGTAGTTTAAACTAAATGAAAATAAAATTATTTAATAGTGTATAGATTTAAAAAAAAATAAATGTTAGAGATTTCTTATATAGAATATCAAACATGGAATTCCCTGAATAACAGTTTAAACAGAAATAGTAATATCTACTTTGAGAAGTTTTTTAAGGAAAAAAAATATTAATTTTAAACATAAAATGTTCTAATTCTCTTAAACATATTATAATAATTCAGTATTCAATGTTATTGAAATACCACCGTCTAAAGTTTTCTGCAAGGTTCAAAGCTTGTGTGTCAAACATTTTCTCAAAATTTGACGCTCGCAGCATACTTTCAATATGCAATATATTCATATAATAGCATTTATGAAATAATTATATCTTGCAAGCAGTTATCCAATTTGAATGAAATTTGGTATTTATATTAACATAATAACAATGCAATTCCAATAAACAATTCAGAAAATCTATGCAGAAATATAGAAAGTTGTAACGTTTGCATTCTGATATTTTACAGTATACATTCAGGAAACTATTCTAGAGTCTGTGTCAAGTTAGTTCAGTTCTGATGTCAACAACAAGGCGGAGCTGGCTCAACTCGCCGCATGTTAACGGTACATGTGCGCACATAAGTTTTGCAACACTAGCGATATATATCAGCAACCTGTGGAGAGTACTTTGAGAAATGTGGCAATTCTGTGTCAGAATGTACTGCATGCAAAATTGTATTTAGAGTCGATGGTTCATTTCTGAAAAAACAATCATAAACTTTACCGCGAATAGCACTTTTCACAAAATCATCGTATTTCTCCGAACGTTTTTTATATTTACGCGATTTTCCCGGTGTTCTTAGGCTTCCGGATGCTTGCTGTTCCATTCTAACCTATGCACTCTAAATGCAGAAACGCCAAGGAGATCACCCGTTTCTTTTTCGATATTCTTTATGGCCGATTCGGCGTTTCTTTCTTTAAGCACCGCGAAACAATGCGCGACCATTCGCCTCTCGACACTTCTTAAAGGCTTGCCTCGGTTGTATTTTATTACGGCTAATCATCCATGATCAAAAGCTTACTGCTTTTAAACTGCATATAGCAAGTTCCCTGGGCTAGTGGGGCATGAGAGATGTACAGGAAATACAGTCTTAAATAACACATTATCAGAGGCGACCCTGCACTATAAACAATAACAGCTTAATCAGCATTCACCTCGAGAATTACCGGTTGTTTAAGAGAGCTGTCTGGTACAGGCTTACATGCATTCATTGCAACAGGCTAGGCAATAATATACTAATAAATGCTTATCAAAATATATCCTTGAATGCTCATTTTTATTTAACACATTCACTTCTTATCCCATCATATAAATAATACAATTGATATAATGTTTGATATCTGTGTGAGCTTGCACATGTCACAAGAGATACTCCACACGATAAATACATAAAATTTCGCTTATGTATATCATACTTCTGACTATAAGAATTATTTTGGAATAATTGTTGAAAAAATGTTTTCATTGATATTTTAGTTTTTAGCAAAAATTATAAACTTATAAAAACAGTATGTTTCAATAATTTTAGTGTATTATCTATATGCTCTAATATTCCTTCAGTGATAACCGATAAAGCAAAATCACTCCCAAAGTTTTAATACCTATATTTGTATGTGTACCTTTAATTTTTTTGAATACAATTGAACAAATATTGCATTATGTGGAACATTTTGAACATGTAGAAATATAGAGAAAAAAATCGAGAAAAACAGCTTTGAAATTTTAAACGACTATCTGGCTTTGAGCTCAAGAAGTATTTAAAACATTGTGTAAAAAGATTTGTAATGTAAATCGTCATTAGAGTATACCAACGCATAGCAGTTGGAGATCATCTGGTGGTTAACATACGAGTCAGTTGGGGAATTTAGCGCCATGTCGGCATACTAGTATGATGCTCGGAGGCAATAGCTACCGGAGGACGGAAATCGGAAGATCGGTGGTCCGAATCCGGACTGTGGCATTTAATTTTTCAGTTTGACTCTACCCTTCCAAACCTTGTCCTACACACATCTTGTGCATGAAAAAAATTAATTATTATTCTAACGAAAGTTTGTTAATTTATCTATATAGTTCTCGTTAATTATGACAAAACTTTGCAGAAATAATTATATCATATTACACACACACACACAAAGAAAGGAAACAATGATGTTTAAGAACTGGATTTTATATGCTGGCTTTAAAAGTCGCATGCAATTCTCTTTGCATACAATAGTGAGCAACAACTAAAACTTGATAAAGCAAAGCAAAGCTATATAATTCAGTTCATTAACAACAGATATCTCGGAAATGGCTTAGAGCACAGAAAAGTTATTGAAAATATATTTGTGTTTTAAAGAGATCCAAATTTGTATGTACATTATGTTTTCATTTATCGTTTAAAAATTTACCAGTCATACAAAATTAAACACCATTCCCACTGAATGAAGAGAATTTCACAGGTCATTTCCATAAAATTCAAGTTATAAATTTTAATTATATTTTAAATATATCTTTAATGTGTTTTATTTTAATAACATTTGTTGGAACTATTTTGAGAAAATAGAAAATTTCGAAGGAAAAAAACCTTTCATGAAAAAGGTCTTCCTATCTAATCTTTTTTTCTTTTGAGTGTTTAACGCCCGTTTTTACAATTTATGGCACCGCAGGCGATGACACTGTTGATACATGAAATGAAGATGGAGCACCGGTGGAATGCGATGGCGGGGAACCCGGAGAAAACCCGCTCCTGCGCATGTAATCTTTGGAGGATGCTGAATCTAAATACGAGTTTGGTGTTTAACCGATTTTTCGAATTTGACATAAGCTGTTCACACACGCGCGAGTTCAGGCCAATTGTTTTTAAGATGCTTTTATGATTCAGGGAACATCAAAATATGTATTTCTGGTGAAACCTCGGTACAGAATTTTTGGGTTGAGTGCAATAGTGTAGAAAAAGAGAGGGTATATACATGTTCCTGCACACCATGTTGGTGTATTTGGGACACCTAACGGTGTGTTCTAGAACAGGTGAAATTTCTAATTCGCGATTTCGCCACTATCTGCACATGGTGACGAAGGATCAGTTCATCGCTCATAGCATCGAATCACGACTTGGGAGGAATTTCGCCCAGGGACCTTCTCTTTCAACGTATGGTATGGTTTAATGTACAAATAAACTTTGCACCAACAGCTTTATTTCCCTCCTGAAGGAAGCCATGCTAAAGTTTTTTATTAATCACTCTCTAAGAGGATTGAACCCACAACTTTGGGTTCTGAAACTAGCATTCTAATCATTACACCATAAGCGCGACTTCGTTTTATTATTTTTTAAGGCGTAATAAGGTAGCTTTAACATTTTAAAATGCGTTGTGTAATCGAATCACTGCCTGTTGCGTGACCAGCGAGAGCACGAACCGTTATATCATAGCAACTCTTTGGAATTGGGATCTATAAACACGATAACACTGTTTCGGCTACTCGCTTGAGTGCCAATGTAGTTGTATTCCGTTTATAATGGTAGCAATAAAATTTAAATTAGAGATAAAAACATCATATTTATTTCCTCGCGTCCATTTGCAAACGGTTACGATATAGCTCATGTGTTTCTTTTAGCCAGGAACTTTCAAAGTCTAAGCGTTGAATTGGAAAAATTCAGGTGGAATCTCAACTAAAATACTCTTAGCATCATAAGAATGTTGTTACTATATTCAGTTGAGCTAATTCATGCTTAATTACCTCATAATGTCACGAGTGTCAGTAAAAACAATATCGTAGTACAGTATTTCAATTGTCATGACGCATAGTTCTCTGAGCAACGAAGATGCAAAAACCTGTGAACATATTAAATATAAATAGCTGTTTATCATGCTGTTCCGAAACACCTGCTACTTCTCTCTCAGTAAAGAAGTGCATGCAAGAAGATGTCTTATTTATCGGTTCAAGACGCCTGGTGATATAAAATAAAATGGAGGTAGAGAAGCTAACGTTTCTTTTACGAACATTGAAGACTTTCACTTGTCGACAATTATTTTATTATTTATTTCCTGCAATTGATAATGCTAAGACTGCATAAAATGTTCTCTCTAACTCTTGACAACTATCCATTTGTGCCATAATCATTAAGAGTATCCACTTGTTGCATGAATTACCATTTTTATCTGTTGTGTGTAATATTTAAGTTCCATACTTGCAGTGGTTCGCGTAAAACTTGAAAATGAATAGAAGGCTTTTCTCTAAACTTCCTTTAATTTATGCCCATTTCAAGCAAATTTTAAATAACACTAGGTTCAAAAGCCCCCGATGTAGTTTATTTTCTCTTTAATGTATGCGAAAATAAAGGATAACTTGGTAATTCTCATATGAAACTTCATTTTAATTTTCATGTTAATGATTGTTGTATTTGCTTGGCAACTACTTTTTGTTATGAATGCATGTTCGTCTATCGCATTTCGTAATGTCGACAACGGAGCACGTTCGAACATTAAGTGTTGTTAAACAAATCTCTCTCAGAGGCAGCGATGAAGAAAAATGAGGTGTATGAATGGCATAAACGTTTCAGTTAAAATTTTTAAATGCTGAAGAAATTATTGCACATGCGACATGGGAACTACGACAGGTATCTGAAGATGGTTTTCAGGAGTCCTTACAGTCTCTTTATACACGGCGACAGAAATGTGTCACTGTGGAAGGAAACTATTTTGAAGGAAATGTTCTGTAACTTATTTATTGTTGTAACTTATTTCTGTGTTATTTACACATTCTAGAATCTTTTGTGCTTATGTTTATTATTTTTAATATAAAAAACTTTTTCTGGAGCTAAAAGCAAAGAGGATTGTTATAGTAGAAACATGCGCCAATCATCAGTCCTCACCAGAGACCTGTAAGCTTAGTTGTTACAACAGCAGGGTACCGTCAGTCTAAAAATGCAAAACCATGCTAGTCTCGCGTTGTCATCAGTAACTGGACATCAGTCCACATGGCTTCCTCAAAATTGACACATAAGGATTTGTATACGTCTCACTGTTTATATTTTGGCCTCTCGGCATGTTCAGGAATTACTCCCTTATGGTCCTTAGCAGCACTTATTTCAGTTCGCACTTACTTTGATTGTGGAACTTCTTGTTTGAACTTATCTGCCCACTCATACCCTTGGGTTGACTCAAACAACTTTCAGCATATTGCACTGTCATCCGACGGTGCACTTTGATTGGTTAAAGCCCTTCTACTCACAAAAATTTAACGACACTCCGCTGCTCCACGCTGGTGCAAACCTGTAACTTGGTTTTCACTGAATACAGAAATCCTTTCGCGAGACACTGGTGCCAGGCTATCTGATACTTACTCTAGGACACCACCAAAGCGTAACAAAGAGACATACTCTTTGTTGAGATTTAGTATTTTTATACAACTTTCCGGTTATTTATTGAATCTACCTTGTATACTGCATCTTACTACCAATATACTGGAATAGCAAAAAATTGGGATAGTAGCTTTATTTTCATGAGGTCCTTGTCAGGGTTCTGTTATATAGCGTCATCTTTTGGGGAAACTCAGTATTACAGCTTTGCCAGGTACTTAGATTTTTACATTTTCTACAACATACGAATGGTAACTAAGAGGCAGTTTTGCATTCCAACTAAAAATTCGATATCGAGATTTAACTGGAAGTACAACGAAACTTAAAGAAGTGTCTGTGTATGCGTGTGCATCTGTAACCATCATAAGTCAAGAGAAATCTGATGTATGACATTCACACGACTTTGTCTATGTATTCTCTAACAAAGTAATCTTATACTTCCTGCTAATGGACATAAGCATTAGTAGAGACGGTCTTGTTACTTACATCCTTAAGCTAAACCGACAGTCAAATCATTTAAAAGCTGGTTGCTATGTAACTGAAATTTGGTTCTCTTTGCGTGGCCAGAAGTAAAACAAGGAAAATTCCTGCTTGAGAAATTATTTTAAACAAATAACAAGGAATTTCTCAGAAATTGTTAACTCCACAAAATGATTATGCCAGAAATTGGTGGTTTTACAAGATCTACATTTTTGTGTAGCAGGATTTTTACCATCTTTTACGATTTACTATTTATGATTTATGCATTCAAAATGAAGAGGCTTCAGAAGCTATTCCCAGAAAATGCGTTCGCTGTATGATTTTAAAATTCTAGTTATGCTTTATTGGGTGAATTATATATATATATATATATATATATATATATATTTATTTATCAGTTAAATATCTTTTGTATATGGTAATTTAATCTAAATCAAACCATTTTGAGCAAATCAAAATTTTCTAAAATTTCTCCATGTACGGTAGTTCGAGAGAGGGCATTTCCCTGAAAATCTTCGTGTCACATTCTTGGAATAAGCTGAATTTAAATATCAAGTTTGTATTTAAACAGGTTTCGGTTGACCTGCTCTTAAACTATTTGTATTATGTATTTAGGTGGCGTACCTATTCCCTTTGTAATATGTAATTAAACCATTTCTACTGTTTATCTCGATTAGCATGAAGGATAAGAATAAATCTTTGTAATGTTTTACAACATTAGACTGCCTCTGTGGTCGAGTGGTCAGCGAGCTGATTTCTCACCCAAGGTCCCGGGATCGATTCCCGGCTGGGGCGGGGAAGTTTTCTTTACCCAGAATTATTCTCTATCCCCCAGAGATGGAAATGTGCATGGGAGAGTGAGTGTGTGTGTTTGAGGAAAAGAAAACGATTTAAACCCAAAGTAGAGAAACTACAGACGATTTGTTTCTAATGCAAATCCCACGATATGATCTTAGAGAGTTATATAAATGCAAAAATAATAATAAAAAAAAAATATTCTAACTGTATCGTGTTTTTATTGGTTTTTTTATTTTTTTTATTTTTTTTTACTAAATTTAATATGAAAATATCCTTATATATAGGCAGCCGTTTAAATAACTCATACAAACTAAAATAGAAGCATTGTGGCAGTACTATGTAAACAAAATCCATATTTACAAATTTTCGTCTTCTGGCTTTTCTTTCTTTTTTTTTTTTTTTTTTGAAAAAAAAACTGGGTATTGTTTGTTTCAAAATTGGAAATAATTTGGCTTCAGGTAATATTGCAGTCTCTGTGTAGTAATCTACAATTATTCGTTTGAATACAGTTGCATTAAAATACCAAAGTTTTAATACTGTTTCACTTAGTGATGCAGGAATTAAAGTATATTTGGGTCAGACTAGAGCAGCTGAGTGCCAAGAGAGGACTTCCGCTGCTAAAGGATGCGGAGATCATGGTTCAGAGGTTCCCACGTCTACCAGTTTCAGACAACTAAAGTTATATCTGATACTCAGTGAGCATTTAGGTCAAACAACACGACTGGACTCTCAGAACCAACAGCGAATTTCCGGTTAAATACTGGACATCAACGAGATTACAACAGCCAAGAAAATGTGTACAATTTGGTTTGCTGAATAAGGATACTTTCGAGTGCAGTGTGAAACAGTGAAGAAAACAGTTTCGGCATATACAGCAAGAAACAAGAAAACAGTGATGTTTATTTTTTCTTTGTTTAACACTTAAGTAAACGAGACTGTGCATAACTTTTAATTGAGATGCATTTTTTAAGCTGTGAGTATTTAATAGAAGGCCACCTAAATATAAGGACAAATAAAATACGAACTGATATCCCGGATTATGTAAGTCAAGTGTTCAGGTATTTTAATAAATGCATTGTCAAGATTTTACTATTTTTACATTCTCTACACGTATTATGTATATATAATATATAGGAAAGGTGCTGCACTCCACCCAAAAATTCGATATCGAGATATTACCGGAAATATATGTATTAGGGTCCCCAGGATCCAAAAAAAGTATATTCAGAAAAAGGTACGTGTGTGTGTGTGTGTGTGTGTCCGTGTGTCAGTGAACACGATAACTCAAAAAGAAAAGTCGGTAAAATACCAAACTTGGTATTTAAGTTCAATATGTTCCAGGGATGCAACACAAAAATTTTGAGGGAAAAAAACCACCCCCCAAACTACCCTTTACATGGAACTTTTTTCGAAAATTTTGATTTTCTCAAAAATTGCGCTAATAATTTTGATAAAACATCGTATATTAAAGATATTTACCTGATAAATAAAATGTATATCTTAAATTTTCTGGGAATAACCTCTGAA
Organism: Hymenopus coronatus; assembly: GCA_030762935.1. Taxonomy (NCBI): domain Eukaryota; kingdom Metazoa; phylum Arthropoda; class Insecta; order Mantodea; family Hymenopodidae; genus Hymenopus; species Hymenopus coronatus. The sequence continues at coordinate 53,234,005 of CM060895.1, read as the reverse complement.
GACTACTTTATTCAAGATGAATTTTACGGAATTTTGCATAACTGCTAAACCGTAAGAGTTAGATAAAAACTTACCACACAAAAAACGTAGAGCACTTTAAAACACTCAATTTATGTTATATAATTTTTTTTTTTTGTGACGTTGATCGTTATTTAGATATTCTTTGTTTTTGGTTTCAGCTTTGAGAAACTTTTACTTTTCGCACATAGGAATTTGTCAACTTCTGTCCATACAAACAAAGGAACTTCGGTCACATAGCAACCAGCTTTTGACTATCACTTTAACCTATGGTACTCCCTTATTTCGCTTCTACTTACAAGGAAGCAAGTAATAAGACTATTTCTGCTAATTTTTTCTCCATTAGAATGAAGTAAATAGAAGCATAAGCTGTTTATCAATAATTTGTTTCAGAGATGTAGAGAAAGTCAAGAGAATGGATCACATCAGATTTTTTTACTTTCTGTACATGTACTATGTACTATGTACATAATATATTGCGAAGATATTGGAATATATCCAGAAATTCGATACAAAAATTTTGGACACCCTAAATAAGAAAAAAAAATTCTGAAGAAATGTCCATGTGTGTGTCTGTGGACAGCATAGCTCAAAAACGAAAAGTCCGTCAAATACCAAACTTGATATTCGAGTTCAGTATTTTTCTATGGATGCAGCACGAAGAATTTCAAGAAAATCACCCCACCCCCAAATACCCTTTACATGGAAAAATGTTCGCTAATTTTGACTTTCTCAAAAATGGCTCTAATGGTTTTGATAAAAATGTCGTATACTATAGATATTCGCAAGATTAAAGATGTGTGTGTTGAATTTTCTTGCAATAGCCTCTGAAGACATCTTTATTCTGAATGAATTTGTGGAATTTTGCATAAATAATAAACCGTAAGAGATATACAAAAACTAACTGCACACAAACATTTAGAGCTCGTTAAAACACACACTTTATGTTATATGCATTTTTTTCCCCGCTGGAATATGGCAGCTTTTATGATTTTCCTTGTTATTGATTTCAGTTTTACACATTTCTCATACGGGAACTTGTCAACAACTGACCACGCAAAGAATCGGATTTCTATACCATAGCAACCTAATTTAAAAGCATTTGACTGTCGGTTTAGCCTAGCGTGTGCCGTTATTTCTCTTCTACGTATAAGGAACTAAGTAATAAAAGCTTTTTGAGTTCAATTAGCGTGAACTAGAGAGAAGAATAAGCTTATTAACAATAATTTGTTAGCCCGCCTGGGTAGTGTGGTGCTAGCGTGTCTGCCTCGCATTCAAAGGTTCGTGAGTTCGAATCTCGCTTAGGGTGAGTTACCCGGATAAAGCTTTTTTCGGGGTTTCCCTTATCCTGAGAAGATGAATGTCGAGTAACTTTAAGTTCCCTGGACCCTGAGATTATTTGAGCATCATTCCACCAATTTCATTCATAGACCGATATGACCAAACCGGGTTAAAGGACGTAAAGCTACATAAAATAATAATAATTTCTTACAGAAATGTATAAAAAGTATGTAAATGGAGCACACTAATTTTTGTATATAAATGTGTTTATTCATTCACATGTTCCATTATATTAGTAACACTACAAGTCTGATTTCCTGTGTTTAACATTTATTTTTCCGTACCCATGTTCTGTGTTTTTTTTGTTTTTTTTTTTTTGTTTTTTTTATGCGTGTTAAGTTACAGTTTTGCTTTATATATTATACACTTTCTAGATTAATGGTATTCATATATTCAGAAATATTTTAGAAACTCTCCTACTAGTGAGCACGTTTCAATGTTCTTTGAATCTAAAACACTCTCACAGGGTTCGTGACTTCAGTTCTTAAATCGCAATGTGTGGTACTCGAAACTGAGAAATGTTTTGAAGGATAAGGAGTAGCAGAGTTAAGTTAATATATAATAATAATGCAGGTAAATTTTTCATAAACTTTTCTAACAAAATATAATCACTAAAATGCATAATTAATCACAAACATCATATTAATACTTCATATGGCTCGTAAACATGAACTTAAATTTGGGTTTTATTGTCCTTTATTTTGTTTATATACATAATATAACTTTTCATGGGAAGTATTTTTTTTTCTTCAAAATTCTATTTTTTCTTAATACGTTTCCTTAGCTATTATTTACTCATACAAATACCTTTTATTTGTTTCTTACCGTGCACTTTTTTAGTTTGCTTTGGTTACGGTTTTATTTTATATGATTTACTAACAGCAGTATCCTTTTATAAGCTTTCCGATCTCTTCGTTGTTGATGTCCCCTAGCAACAGAACTCAATGTACGTCTTTTGTTTTCCTTACTGTTATATTATGTTATTTAAGATAAATATCGGTAACATAATAAAACAGAATAATTAAACATAAACAGATTCGAAGCAAAAATATAGTGGTTAGACAAATCTTGTATGTTTAACATTTCGTCATTTTGCTTAATTCATTCATATTATTTTATTTCAATTTTTTTATTATTGTTATTACTTACTCTTCACGTACTACGTATATAGTGTATAGAGAAGGTAGTGTATTCCACCCAAAAATTCGATACCAAATTTCACCGAAAATGCATGCTTTGAGTCCCTTTGAATCCAAAAAAATTTTTTTTTGGAAAAAGGTCCGTGTGCGATACCAAATTTGGTATTTAAGTTTTGTGTCTTCCAAGGATGCGACACGAAGATTTTCAAGAAAATCCCCCACCCCAAACTACCGTTTATATGGAAAAAAAATGGAAAATTTAGAGCTTCTCAAAAATGTTCTAACGATTTTGATTAAAATCTCTTATTTTTAAGATATTTGCATGCCAGATAAAATGTGTGTCTTAAATTTTCAGGGAATAGCGTCTAAAGACCTCTTTATTCTGGATAATATTTATTGAATTTTGCCTAACTGGTAAACCGTAAGAGATTGACAAAAAATTACTATACTAAAAATGTAGATCACGATAAAACACAATTTATTTATATACATTTTACCGTGGAGTTGGTGATTTCAGAGATATTCTTTTTATTGGTTTCAGCTTTAAAGAACTTATTTTCACATACAGGAATTTGTCAACTCCTGTCCATACAAAGGAACTTCAGTCTCATAGCAACCAGCTTCTATCACTTTAACCTTATTTCGCTTCTACTTACAAGGAAGCAAGTAATACGACTAATTTTGTCTCAATTAGCATGAAGTAAAAGGAAGCATGAGCTTTTTAACAATAATTTGTTGCAGAGGCGCAAAGAAAGTCAGAATGGAACACATCAGATTTTTTTGGTTCAACTGAAGTTTAAGCGGCATAAATTGCGCTTCATACTCAAGGGTTTTCTATCATTTTCTAAAATATAAAGTGTATAATTGAGCCTTTTGTATTGCTTCTTTTGTAAGAAGTTTGTAGATCGCTCAGAGAAAATTATGTGAGTGTAATATCAGATTGTCTAGTATAAATGTATCAGCCCTGTAATATCTGACGCCTGTGCTACATTTATGTTCTTTTTGTAGCATTTGTGCATTAGTTGTAGTTTTCTAAATGGCGACGATGAAAAATTATATCAGTGTAATAATAAATGCAGCTTGCTTTACGTATTTATCTTAGGGCAGAGTACAAGATTACTTTGAGGAACCTTTACAAATTAGCTCTGAAACATTTCTCGCGCGTGTCCTGGCGTATTGTGTTTCACCTCACGCGAGCGACCCATTACACACGAGCGATAAAAGTAGTTCCCCGTCACTAAGCATTAGTCACCGTCGCTCATCATATTGCCTGTTCTAGCGCAGAGCTTCATCCTTCACTGCAATGTCCACCTTCCCTTTTCTGCCTATCTTTATTTATCATCTCTTAACAGATGAGTCCTACTCTTAATTCTTCCCTTACCCAGTCATTTTTAACAAAACTCGTCCCTTTTACTGCCCATAAAACTTCTCCGTCTTCCTTAGACTATCCTTTTAGTGTCGTGTGCAAGAGATTGCAATCAATAAAGGAAAGAATGAGCAAAGTAAAACAGAATCCTAACTGGGAACATTAACAGATTGTGTTCTCGTTCAGGAGAGTCATTTTGGGGTTAAGACATGCTAGCACACTCATACATAAATATGATATATTTTATCTGAATAGGGATGGACAGAAAATAAGGTATCGCGATGTGCGGCTTGAATAGATGGCCAGTCCATTTCCTATCGCTCTAACGATCACTGCTATTCAAGTCACTTCAGTTGTGGTGCCGTTGAAAGGGATATAAATACCGGTTTGCGAATTAGAGGAAGAACGGCAAATGAAACAAAATAATTCATGCACTCTAGCAGCACTCATACATAAATATATTTTTTCTGAATAGTGATGGACAGAAAATAACATAATGGTTACATTGTAACGGCTACCGCAGTGTAACAATTACAGAAGTAATAGATGGAGAGTAAAAGTTACCCAGTAACAGTTACAAACGTAACGATTATAAAGTACCGTGTTACCCAAATATGATATATTTATTCTGAACAGGTAAGGCCAGAAAATAACGTAACGGTTATATTGTAAGGTTACCACAATGTAACAGTTACAGAAGTAATTGAGGCAGAAGCAAAGTAACCAGTAACGGTTACAAATGTAACGCGTATAAAATATTGTGCTTGCAAATAGACGTGAACACTGTAACATGATACGCAGTGGCATGATCTGATACTGTGCGTGCTGCATTGCTATCGCTTTAAGTCTTCAACTCTTATCCCCACTTCTTGTACTACGCAACTTGAGTGCTCTGGTCTATTTGCAAGGATAATAACTAATTACCCAGCATAGTTATCCCGTTACGGGGCTGCTTGTTCCTTCTAGACGAATGGTTTTTAGGGAAGATGCAGTGAGCTAAACAAATTAACAAATTACAAATAGTTTGTTACAATAACAAACAGCTCTGTTTATTTATGGTTACAGTGCACAGTTGAACGCTAAGTGTTTTGCGTTACGGATTTATGCCATTGCCAGTGTTTTAATGAAAGATGCTTAATTATTAATGAGGGAGAAATGTCGGGAATAGTATAAATACAATAAAATTAAGTGTAATGTACAGTATAAGCCGAGGTTGAGAATGAATACATGTGACTGACATGACTGGAAGTGTGATATTTACTTTGTAGTGAGTGTACTATTGCAGCGCAGAAATATGAGAATAACGCACACAAAATCTGACTGCCATTCCTGCTTCTGTGTATCAGTGCTCCAGTAAAGTTGAGTAAGTGACTATGTAGCATTTAATCTCTCATTTAAAAATGTCATTCCTCAAGAACTGGCGCGTGATCTGCACACAATACGCAGTATTATTCTCTTCCTCAAGAGATCTTGAAGGACATTACCGATATAATATACCATCTGATGAGGAAAATCTATGAACTTTGCTACATATTTATATAAACTGAGATTATTTGCAAATTTTTCTAAAATAATGTAAGACAATCTTGTGTATTTGGGTCATTAATGCTTCTCTTTTCTGATATCATTGCCTTTCAAAATGTAATTACCACGTTTTATCTAACACCCTAAGTTATTGTATTCTTAATTTTAGTGATGACGTTGGCTTTGCAATTTTTACGTCACGTGAGATTTATATTTAGGTATACACCTCGGTTCACCTGCAAATTTGATAACCATTAAAGCAAGGACGAAATCGTTACTAGCCATTACATGTTATGTAACTGCAAACGTAATAAAATTTAAAACAAATAACTTTATCCGTACTAGTAACCGTGACAATTGTAACCGCTACGCAAAATTATTATTAGACACACCTCTAAACCTGACAACTAATTTCCCATCAGGACACAGCTATCAAACTATTTAACTCAAATCTTCATACATTTGCAATACAATTAAAATAAAAAAATTAAGATCAACTACTAAATATACTAAACTACTGTTTTCCAGTAATTCAAAACTACATTCTCCAATTACAGCTACTGGCGTCCAGTAACTATTATCTATGCTGGCATGTTGCCATGGTAGCTTAGTGGAAGAGCAACCAGCTAGAGACCGGGAGATCCGTGGTTCAAATCCCGGCTATGGCATTGCATTTTTCAATCTGACTCTACCTATCCAACTATTATCTATTCGCCGTAAGTTGATCTGCGCCACAACAAAATCCAAGCGACTAATGTACCATTATAATTCAGCCTTCCGCTATTCATGACCACGTGACAAATACACGCGGCATGTAATGCATTGGTCCTTATTCCGACGATTTAAACGTTGACCACCATATTCTGTTATTGGTTGTTGTCTCACACACAATTTTCTAAAATGTTCTGAAATTGGACAAATCAGGAGGAGCATTAATTAACTTTCTGTAGCACTTTATCAACTGTAGCCGGCTTATTTTTACTTTCTCTAAACGTACTAAATACATAGTGTAAAGAGAACATATTGCATTCCACTCAAAAATTCGACACCGAGATTTCACTGGAAACAGACGTTTTAGGGTCACCTTTATCTTTAAAAAAACATTTTTAGAAAAAGACCGTGTGTGTGTGTGTGTGTGTGTGTGTGTGTCTGTGTGTCTGAGAATACTATAACTCAAAAACGAAAAGTCGGTAAAACATCAAACTTGGTATTTAAGTTTAATATTTTCCAGGGATGCGACACGAAGAAGTTGAGAAAAAAATTCCTCACACAAAACTACCCTTTACGTGGAAAAAAATTCGAAAATTTTGATTTTCTCAAAAATGACCAACGATTTTGATTAAAAATATCGTATATTAAAGATATTTATGTGGAAAATAAAATATCGAGAATAAATCCAAGGATATAAAAATGCGCCATTATAAGCCTGAATCCCGCGAAGTATCCTGAATTCATGCACACACCACCGCCTATCTTACTGGGTTACAATAAAAATGGCGACCAGCATGGGACATGTTATATTAAGAGCTCGGTCCGGGATCACGAAATTAATAGAGGCTTGGTGCACATGGAGTATAACCATGACGTGTTGGAGTGGATGTGGTCTCTACAGTCCACTACCTAACATTGCTCACTGCCTGGCCTCTTTCAGTTTCTGCTAATCCTTGTTACTTATAAGCTGCCTCTCACAAGCTAATAAGAAACAAGGTATAGTAGATAAACCATTGGACAATGAAAGAGGGCGCAGATTCAAAAAGGGTACAGACTTGTGGATGATTCAAACATATTTTGAGTGACAGGAGGAGTGTATTTTCTTTCGACACAGTAGAAATGTATCTTGTAATTCACTGTAATGACTTCTGAGTGAGTTTGGTTCATTTATGTTCTTTGTATTTTCAAAGCCATGCACATTATTATCCTGATTTTTGTGTCAAGCTTTATATTGTTATTTGTAAAAGTACAAGACGTTTTTATTTACTAATTATGAAATAATTGTTATATGATGCATATAATGTCAATACATTAATGAGCTACTTTTGGAACAGATTATACAGCAATGTGTGCGTGTTTACGCTACAACCCCTCCCCTCTACCCACTTTTTATACCGTTGACTACTCTATGTGTTCTTAACGTGTGCGCTTCGGAATCCGAAACCGAGCTCTGGCACTCAAACATATCTTTGAATCATAACTTTTCTCCCAAACTTATTAGGTACTTTTTTGATTAATATACTATTAAGTACTAATGAGGAATTATAAGAAATGCCTTGCCTTGGATTTCTTTTTAAAGCTAAGCCAGGGAATGAACTGTGGCCAGCCTGACGTGTGCTTGTATGTAGAACAGCGGGTGCTTGCGTGCGTGTTAAAACTCTGTAAAACATATCTGTTAGACCGTTAGTGTAGGTCATCTTGAGCTCTGTTGTACTGGTTAATCGCTGCATGTGATTCTCATATTGTAAGTGATTTCTTCTACTCTCACAAAAAGACATGTTTATTGCCTTCTAGAGGGAGAAAAGCCTTGATGAAGTTATGAGCAACATTTCCACACCTACAGTTGATATGAAATAGTACTATTTTAAGGATATAATTATAAAAGTATTCGGATAATTAATAGTGCTGCCTCCTGTGGCAACTTTCTTGCCACACAGAAAAAAGAAATGTTTAGACACGCAAGCTGTGAAACTGTACCCAGAGAGGTAGCTAGACAGAATGTCGCCTCTGGCAACATTCTCAAACATAATGCTGGATTAAACCTACGACTGAATGTCGACAAATTCAAGTTGCGGCAAATTTCAGTTTCTCTACCGCTTAGATAGCTAAGGCAGAGGAAGTAAAATGTTATATCGAAATATTACCAGAAAACCTTTATCAGCCCCCTAAATATTAAAAAGTCACTTTTCCTTTCTCTGCTTAGTACATAGTTAGAAAATATGTTGCATTCTGCCCAAAAATTGTATACCGATGTGCCATCGTAAATACACGTTTTAGTGTCCTGTGCAGTTATATGTAAGTTGAATAATGGATTACAATAAATTTTATTTATGATATGGGAAAAGGGGGGAAAGGTCCGCGGATATATGTGTGTATATGCGTGAGTGAAATCGACAACTCAAAAGTCGATAGAATACAAAACTTCGTATATAAGTTAAGCATCTTCCTAAGATGCGACATAAAGATTCTCATGAAAATCCCCCAACCCCAAAATACCCTTTACACGAAGAAAATTACGTTTTGAGTTTCTCAAAAAAAAAAAAAAAAAAAAAAACGATTTAAATAAAAATACCGCATATTAAATATATTTGTAGACAAACTGTGAATTTTCTGGGAATAGTCTTTGAAAATCTCTTAATTTTGGATGACTTTTGCAAAATTCGTAAACCGTAAAATATAGCCCAAAACTTGTTACACAGAAATGTAGATCTCGTTAAAACACACAATTTATGTCACATATATTTTTTTCGTGTAGTTGACATTTTTTTAAAATATTTCTTGTTATTGGTTTCAGTTTTAAAATACTTAAACTTTTCTCATACGGGAATTTGTAATACTCCTGGCCATGCAAAGAAAGAGATGTTAGCTGTGTAGCAATTAGCTTTTAAGAGATTTGACTATCGGTTTAGCTTAGTATATAACTTTATTTCCCTTTTACTTATAAAGAAGCAAGTATTAAGAGCACTTCTGTTAATATTTATTTCGATTAATTAGCATGAAGTAGATAGAACAATATGCTTTTTAACAATTATTTGTTACACAGATGTAGATAAAATCGTGTGAATGGAACACATCAGATTTTAGAAATTGTTTAACTCTTTTTCTGCGTATGATTAAACATCTTTTCTGTCCTTTGCTTTCTCTTTTTGTTCTTTTTTTTGATAGTATTTAACGCCCGCTTTTACTACTTTTGGCACCACAGGCGATTAGACTGATGATGCATGGAATGAAGATGGAGCAGCGGTGGAATGCGATGGCGGGGCAAAATTCCCCAATCCAAACTACCCTATGGAACAAAAAATGTGTATTTTCTCAAGAATGGCTGTAACGGTTTTCATTAAAATACCTTACGTTTTAGATATTTTTATGACAAACGAAATGTATATCTTGAATTTTCTGGGAATAGCCTCTGAAGACCTATTAATTCTGGATGACTTTTATGTAACTGGCAAACGCAAAATATATACAAAAACTTACTACACAAAAAATGTAAATCTTATTAAAACACTGTTTATATAATATCTTTTTTGTAGAGTTAACCGTTTTCGAGATATTCCGCATTATTGGTTTGAATTTTAGCCGCTTAAACGTTTCTCAACTGTTTACTCCTGACAAGCAAAAAGATTGGAATTTCAATTCTAATACTTTCACATAGCGACCGGCTGTTGTAGGACGAGACTATCGCTTTAACCCGTGCATTTTCTTATTTCCGTTCTAGTCACAAAGAAGCTAGCAATAAGACTCATTCTGCTTATGTTTATGTTGATTAGCATGATTTAGATATCATATTGATGTTTTGAATAGAAGTTTTGTTTACCGTACAGCTACAGGACATCATGTGAATGGAACACATTAGACATTTTCCCTGCTACTTACAAGGAACCAAGTAATAAGGTCAATTTCTGCTAATGTTTATCTCGATTATTAGGAAGTAAATAGAAGAATACGTTTTTAACAATAATTTGTTACAGAGATGTGGAGAAAGTCATATGAATGGAACACTTTTTTTTTTTTTTTTAATTTATGCAACCATGCATTTAGAGTAAAACGGTACAGTAACTTATGGTTCAGTTTAACGTCAGGAAGTTGCCGTTGAAGTCTGCGTGCCCATACCACTAACAACTTGTACTACACTTGGATATGCGGATATGAGGAAATATTAGCCACTATAATGTGGTTCAACGCTGCAGCGAATGACATGCGTTATCGTGCTCTGCGTTGCCAGGTCGCTACCCCTACTCTTTTCATATTTCCCTCTCACTCGCACCCTGAGCATACAAATCTGCCCGGCAACATAATGTTTATTCATGTGTATTATGAACACTATTTGAGCTAAAAAATCTTTGGTTTTACGGTTCTGCTACAAACATTACTCGTTATCTTCCTCGTGAATTATTTTTTGCAAAATTTGAAAACATTTTGTCTTAGTGCAAGTACTATTTATGAGAGACGGAATCACTGAGCGCATTACTCCCCAGTTAAGTGGGAATGCAATATGTCAATAGCAGCACTCCGATTGACTGCCGGCCTGCTGGCGCTTAACGACAACCCTCATTCCATTTGAAAGTCACTGTACCTAAGCGTTCCCTTTAAAACACTTGAAAACAATCTCTCGGGCAACCAATTCGTCTTGTAGAACATAATTCATTCTCTTCCCAAGAGGAACGATACCGCCCAGGCTAAAGTTTTCGTTGTGTAATTATTTTGAGGTTGCTTTGCAGTCGGCCAATTCAATGGGAGGAGTGAGGAAAATGTTATTGTGTGACTTAGCGTTAAGTGAGAATTTGATTGATTGGTCGTTAGCGGTTTTGTGGGCGTGGAATGCGCTGAGCCTTGAGGTACAGAGCAGCCAGATTATCTCTAAGTGGAACGCCCGAACTGCCTAAGTCCCAACAAAACCAACATACTTACACTCTTTGGAAATGCCCTTGGCTAATTGTTTCAGATCACGATCTCTGAAAACTGTTCAGCAATATTACAAAAAGTCTGATATGCTGCACTCACATGGCTTTCTCTTTCTGTTCCACAAGCAAACTTCTACGCGTACTATGTGCCTATATAGTTATAAGGAAGGTATTGTATTGCACCCAAAAATTCGATACCGAAATTTCACAGGAAATACATGTTTTGAGACCACCTGAATCCCCCCCCCAAAAAAAAACATTTTTAGAAAAATGTCTGTGTGTCTGTGGGAAGGATAGCTCAAAAACGAAAATACGTTAAATACCAAACTTGGTATTTGAGTTTGGAATATTCCAAGGATGCGACATGAAGGTTTTTAAAAAACTCCCCCACCCCAACTACCCTTTATTATGGAACATTTTTACGAAAATGTTGATTTTCTCAAAAATTTCTCCAACGATTTTGATTAAAATATCGTATGTTTAAGATACTTTTATGACGAACGAAATGTATATCTTGGATTTTTTGGGAAGAGTCTGAAGACCTCTTCATTCTGGGTGACTTTTGTACAACTGGCAAACCGTAAGAGATATACACAACTTACTACATAAAAGATGTAGCTTTCATTAAAACACACAATGAATGATATATACATTTGTTTTTGTAGACTTAACCGATTTCGAGATATTCCGGATTATTAGTTTTAATTTCAGGCGTTTAAACTTTTCTCAAATGGGAAGACATCTCTCTTCTCGTTTGTTTACTCCTGGAAAACAAAGAAATTGGAATTTCAATTGTTTTACGTAGCGACTGGCTTTTAAAGGTCGAGACTATATATTGTCTTATTTCCCTTCTACTTAGAAGCAAGAAATAAGTCTAATTCTGCTTATATTTATTTTGATCAGCATGTAGATAATAATTAATCTTTTGAATAACAGGTTTTTTAGCCGAACAGCTAGAGGACATCATGTGAATGGAACACATAGAGTTTTTCCCTTCTTCTTACAAGGGACAAGTAATAAAGACAATTTCTCTGTTTGTCTCGATTAGCTTGATGCAGATAGAATTTGATGCAGAGATATAGAGAAAGTCGTGTGATTGTAACATCAGATTTTTTTTTTTTTTTTTTTCATTCAGGGGAGCCCCAAAGTCCGGTAAAGTCACGGCATCGTCAGATAAAGATTAAAGACAAAAGTTAGTTTTGTGTAAATAATCTGAATGCAAAGCGATCTTTGCAAGAGGAGAAACGAACTGCTAAAAATCTCTTTTCATGCAGTCAATGATGGCCTCGCAGATCTAGAATCCAGTGACCGATTTACTCGCTGTCCATTCAATATTCGTATTGGAGAACGCCATGTATCAAAATGCTTGTTCGCTAAATTAACGTTTGGCCTATTTACTGCAGATGTATTATGCACGCAGTATTCATCGACATTATTAAACATGTATGATAATTCTCCGCTGATCTCCGCTTTGTTCTGGCTTACTGCTATAAACCCGGCTGTCCATCGGAGGGAATAATGGCAATATGCGGCAAAAATGCTAAAAATATATTAATTGCCCAGACTTCTACATTAGTAGCACACCATATTTTTAAACCGGATAAGTATAAAGTGCTTTCAAATGTCATATTTTAATACTTCTAAAAGAAACTCGATATAACCGTCCATTTATTTTGTCTGTTACCTATGAGTACCATCACCAACTGAACCAACGATAACGTGTGAGGTTCGCATTCGGGATGTTCTGGATTCGATTTCCGGCTACATCCCGCTCTTAATTATGGGTTTCTTCGTAGTTTTCCCTTGGGTAATGTTGCTTCAGAGATCGACGTGTCATGGCGTGTACCGGGTAAAGGCATTCAAGCTAACTTGTAGAAATAAAAATAGCAAAAATTGCACTGATGTATAGTATTTAGCGATAAAGTTAAACCGCTTTCAGTTGTGTATTCTGGCACAACTTATTATTTTCTTCTGTTTTGCGTTTACATTTATTATCATTATTATTATTAGCTTGTATTACATTTTTTATTGTGGTGATTATACACTTGTAATGCATGGCACCAGAAAATATCTAAATGTTAGTGATGGAGCCTTTTTATTTATCTAGGTCCTGCCTATTACTAACTACCCCACCATAACTCCTATATTCTGCGTTGCCAAATTTAGCACTTCATATTAACTTCTAAGACATATCGCTTTATCTTTGACTGCTCAATCCATACTAACGTCTCAGAAATGGTTTAAGCTCGAACTAGATTTTAGAATTCAGACTTCCCAGGAATTGTGTCATGAGTTTAATGGAGCTCTTGCTTACTGAATTAATTCGGAACATAATTACCTTCACTAGTCTCATTTCGAGCTAATAGTTTTCTTCAGCGTAACCTCCCTTTGCCAATATCTTCTTTGCCAGAAACAAAATTTTAACTTGTAGTATTTTAATAGTATGCCTTCTTAATGATTTACCTGCTACAGAATTGTAACGTATGCATTTTTAGAGTATATTTGATTTTAATATATGAAATTGATTATGGCAGTTATTTCTCTGTTTTCCCATTATGTCTTTATAAAATAGGGGGCAGAAGGATCTGTTTTTATGGGAAAATTAGATAAAAAGAAATAAATGTCTTCTATCTTAAGAAAACCAAATTGAATTATTAATTTAATACCGTCATAATTCCGATATCAAAATTAAACGCTTTACTGGAAAATTTCCTTGATGATCTTCGCCTTAGCTTAAATGGTGCTTGACTAGAGACTGAGACTGAGACTGAGCACACACATACCCTTATACACACAGTTTTACATTCAAGGAACTGACCTCAAAAGATGCATTTCCAGTGAGATCACAAAATTCTGTTCTTGTGTTGAGTGGTACTTCTGTAAGTATAGTAGGTTTTTTCATTCTCCATTATCAACTGCTGGTCCCAATACTGCGGCCGGCTGCCAGATAAATTTATCCTTGTAAGGCAAAAACACACAATCGAAATGGTTTACGGTCGAGTAAGTAACATATTGGAGCTAGTTTGGATCCTTGCGGCGACGGACGCCAGCTCCGTGATCAATCATTTAACTTGGGCCGTAGGTGGGGCAGCCATAAGACCACTGCTGGCATCATTACTGGAGCCTTGTCGCCGTAATGGCATTATTGTATGTGAGACTTCCCCTCCGCCCCGGATTTCATAACCTAACCCCGCTCCTAGGCCTGGCCTTTTTCCCCCCTCTCCCAAGTAATGGTCACTTGCATGAATGATGGAGTCCATTACCGGATCATGTTATTCACATTTGTCTCTGTATATGTGGACAACTATACTGACGCCTGACCCCAAAAAAGTCTTGTGTTCACTTCCTGGGCGGTGAGCCACAGGGAACGGCCTACTGCTAAGTGGTTTTATTGCTATGACAATTGACTGGAGGGAGTTCTTTTGTTTAAAAAATGTAATTCAGTTTCCTAGAAATAGGAGCCATGTAAACCATTCTCCCTGTCATGTTGCGAGTCCCACTGAGTTCCACCTGCGTGAATCTCTGATAAATCAAAATACATTAATATTCCAACTCCTATTAAATACTAAAATTCCAATGTTTATTGCTCTATCTTCCATTCGAATTCTTTATTTAACTGACGAAAATTCCAAACCCACTCCTGTAAATAGTAGACATCAATGTAAAATCCAGCTCCTTCTAATAGGGGAGATATGACGAAATTTCACGCCGTCCTCCGTGATGTAGGGTTACATGCTAGGGTTCAGTTCCTGAGGTCGAGGGAAAGTGATGGAATAATTCGGCGTAAAGATCCTTAATATGGCTTTCTTGGGAAGGAAAGTAAAGCCGGTGGCCCTGTGTCGTAGATTTATGACGTATTAAAAAAAAGCTCGAGTTTGATATAGGCCTCTGAAATGATAGCGCTGGTACACAGAACACTATGAACTTAATATTAATATATACTAATACTCATAACTATTAAATGCCGTAACATTAGATAACTACAATAAAAAACAAAGCACGCTCTTTCATGCTTTTAACTCCTCGTGCTATGCAGAATTCCAAACAAGAAAACAAGCCGTACGATATTATTCGTAGTGTAGCGATTTCGTTTTCGGAGCCTTCGCTTGTTGATTCCTACGTACCCCCTCCCGAACCCCTCTTTCATCGTATCATAGTGAGAGCTGCAGCTTCAAGCTCTATTCTCTCCTCGGTTTGATAGTATAGAGAACGAGACATTCCAGCCGTAACAAGCTAATTTTTATAAAGGAACCTAGCTGGTATTGCAATTATGATTAATATTGGATAGGTAGAGTCAGACTGAAAAATTCGACGCCATAGACGGGATTTGAACCACGGATCTCCTGGTCTCTAGCCGGTTGCTCTAACACTGAGCTACCATGGCAACATGACGGCATAGCACTGAATCTCTCAACTGTTTCGCTTGTTTCCCGGTAAACCACAAGGTGATCTGAAATTATTGCGAATTGCGATTTACTATGTTGTAAGTACGTTAAGTCCCAGGATTTATAGTATTGCCAACTATTATGGTCATTGGTATTATTTTAATGATTTTTTTTCAGACAAGCCGTGTGTAGGACTGGAGTTGGATAGGGTCAGGCTGAAAAATTAAATGCCATAGCCTGGGATTTGAACCACACACGGGGTGTGTGGAAAAAACAATTAAAAGCATTAATATTACTTATTCATTACTAATTTACTATAGACATAGGCTCCGGTGATAGTTTTGATGTCCCACAATATACGCCACTGGCACACGTGGGCGAGCCGGAGAGATATTGCAGCATACCCACTGGTTTAACCGCAGGATATAGAGTAGGGATGATGTTTGCAGGATGTTGCATTTTTGTTAGGTTATTGAAATGGATAGCAGGTAGCAGCACTGTGTCCCCTCTATGGCTGTTCTGTTAGGGTGCAACGGCTCTGTGTGCGCCTCTGGTGGAAATTAATTGGGGTCCTGATTAATGGTTCATAACATTACTGAGCAATTATCAACTGAACTATCAGGGTTGCCAAAGCAACCGTGATATCGCAGCCAATACCTGATTCTAGCACATTGATTGAAGAGTTGACTTCTATAAGCAGAAGGAAATTATTTGTAGTTGGTAGCTAGCGGCTTCGTTTCAGCTCTACAAATCTTAGATTAGTCAATGGAAGGCAATGACCAACTAACACAGACAAGAGCGTGGAACTGTGCCGATACAATGTGCAGTAGTTTATGTTGGTGAAGAAATACAAAACCACCTCTGCCACATCCACCCCTCACCCCTTAAATTTTATCATTTAATCTCCCGCTTTTTACTTCTCTCTTGAACCTGACTGATCTGTGTTCAGACATTTGACATCAAACCAATATGAGACAGACTCATCCAGTGACTGGTCTGGACGTCAGTCGGGAAGCATGCCTTCTAGCCACTCAAGTGAAAATGTTCCGCACTCAGCCCCTTTGCCGGCAGCCTATACCTGACTTTTCTTCATAGACAAATAGAGTGTGTCTGATTTGACAAACCAACTGAGTGGCGACAGCACATAAGAATTAAAGTATTGAAAAATTCAAACCAATAACATGGAATATTTCGGAATAGGCTGCAATTGCACAAAAACTATTTGAAATGTTCGGTTTTTACCTATATACAAATACATATTTCATACTAAATTTAAGACTTTGCAGGCTATTCCCAGAATATTTAAGATGTACATTAAGTCATGTTAACATACTATACATATGGTATTTTATTTATATAATGTTCTGAGGAAATCCCCCAAAATAAAGTCATATGAAGGATAATTTGTGTTCGGGAAGATTTTCATGAAAATTAATGACATTTATATAAACCTTTGTTATTGTAACTATCCTGTGCGTGGTTAGACAAACACACACACGCGCGCGCTTACCAGCACCACAAGCAACAGATAAGGTAAAGGAACTGCAGGTAGGCCCGCCGACAGAGATGCACTGAGTTCGCTTACAAGTACAGGCCTGAAGCCACGGTGATACCAACGTCTGCTGAGAGACGGCTATCCAGGGGGGGAATCGGGGAGAACTCCTCCCACCTAAGGCGGCTTAGCGAAGGCTGGGATCAGGAGGGCCAGAAAGAATTTTCAAACAAGCAAGCATCCGCGCCATCTGTCCAAACTGACGACATCTCAAATCCCTAAGCCTACCTCACGCATGAAAGTGGAGTGTAAATGATAAACGAAAAGAAAGTTAATTCGTGGTGGAAGAGAAACTACCCCAACATTCGTCTTGTCATTATACAAGAACAACCCAAGAACTTTCGGACATGAACCTCGCACTTTACTGCGGAGCCATCTCGCTCGATCACACTCACACGCACGCATGCGCGCGCGCGCACACACACACACACACACACACACACACACACGGACATTTTCTGATTTTTTGTTCTTGTTTAAAGATACAGTGGGCCTTAAGATAAGTATTTTCCTGGAAATCTCAATACAAATGTTTGAGTGCTATGCAATGTTTTTTCTACTTACTACAAGTATATGCTAGGGAAAGTAAGAGCATAAAGGCATTACTGAAATAATTTAGACAATGTACATAGTTTCTACCCACGTGGTCTTAATAAGGACACTTGGATTTCGAGATGCTTAAAAAATGTCATTTAATTTTCTATGTGATAATAAAATAGAAATTTAATATCACTCGCAAATCTTTGAGATTATGGATCAATGAATTTTCCACACACATTATAGGTATTTTTTCTTTCATCTTAATATCCCGTAACATATTTTTTGTTCAGATTTTTAAATAACATGACAGTAAACGTTATAAAATTATTTGTCTTTTTATGTTATCAAAATGTAATAAGTTTTTATTTTGACAGCTTAAAATATTGGAAAAATATATTGTTCCCAGTATAAAATTATATTTCGAATGATTTAGGGCAAAATGCTGATCATAGAAACAAAATCATAGGAGGAAAGTGCACGTGAGTTGCAACATATTGCGTTAAGAAGTAAGATGTCACTTATATCAGTGTTGTACAACTTCATGTGAACGTTAACTTATTTTTTTATAATAATTATCACTTTCTCTACACGTAATATGTACATAGTGTATAGAGAAAGTACTGTAATGCACCCAAAAATTCGATACCAAGATTTCCCCGGAAATACATTTTTAGAAAAATATCCGTGTGTGTGTCTGTCTGTCTGCGTGTGTTTGTGTGTGTGTCTGTGGGCAGCATAGCTCAAAATGAAAAGTCCATTAAATACCAAACGGTATTTAAGTTCGGTATCTTCCAAGGATACGACACAAAGACTTTCAAGAAAATCCCCCCACCTCCAACTAGCCTTTACATGCAACTTCTTTCAAAAAATTGTATTTTCTCAAAAATGGCTATTACGATTTTGGTTAAAATGTCGTATATTAAAGATATTTACCTGACCAATAAAATGTAATATATCTTGAATTTTCTGGGAATAGCCTCTGAAGATTACTTTATGCTGGAGGAATTTTACGAAATTTTGCGTAACTGCTAAACCTTAAGATATGGGCAAAAACTTACTACACAAAAAATGTAGAGCACATTAAAACATAGAATTTAGGTTATATACATTTTTCGTGCAATTGGTTGTTTTTGAGATATTCCTTGTTTTTGAATTCACCTTTGAAAAACTTATACTTTTCTCCTACAGGAATTTGTCATCTCCTGTCTATGCAAACAAAAGTACTTCGTCACATGGCAACTACCTTTTGTCTATCACATTAACCTATGGTACTCCCTTATTTCCCTTCTACTTACAAAACAGTGAGTAAAGACTATTTCTGCCAATTTTTTCTCGATTAGCATGAAGTAAATAGAAGCAAGAGTTTTTTTAACTATAATTTGTTGCAGAGATGTAGAGAAAGTCATGTGAATGGAGCACATCAGTTTTTTTTTCTTTCAGAAACACTTGTCTATAATATAACGAACACAAATTTGGTTTCCATCATTCAGTAGCTCTTGTATGACAAGAATTTGAAGTGGTATCGTGTATATGCTTCCTTTGCTTTCGAATGACTTCCCAAGGTCCTACTTAGCATTGGATATGCATTATTTCAGAAATTTTATTATGTAAATATGCACTGCATCATCAAAATGTTTCATGCGCCTCAAAATTAGAGAAAAAGAATTGGCAGCATGTTTTAAATTGGAGCTTTAAACACACGCAAAAAGCTTTCGCCATATATTTCGATAACGTTGACCACTGAATTATGATAAGTTAAATATTTTAATCTCTAAAATTAATCAGTTTTTCATAAATATAGTTTTTTTTAAGAAGAAATATTGTTGATGTTAGGATATTTCAAGACCGTTGTTCACGTAATTACGGTATCCTTTTTTAAAAGGTTAAAAAAAAAAAAAAAAAAAAAAAAAAAAAAAAAAAAAAAACTCTAAAATGAATCAGTTTTTCATAGCTATATTAAAAAAATACTGTTGATGTTAGGATAATGTTGTGCCAGTAACATTCTGGGAAATTTCAGTTGTATTTAAAGTGTAGAGCCCAAAGCAAGGGTTGATTATCTATGAATGCCCAAAGTTGGAACAAGCATTTGCTCTAAAAACAAATAGTTACCCAAAAAAGTTTTTTGGGGTATTTCCTTATTCTGAAAAAAACGAATGTCGTGTAATTTTAAGCTCAATGGACCCCCGAGATCATTTCAGCACCATTTTAGGTTTCATTCATCATCCGAAATAACCAACCAGGTTAAAGGACGTTAGACGTACAAAATAAATAAATAAATAAATAAAGCAAAGTAAAAAAAAAAAAAAATCGGCTTCTCCATTTGATGGCATATGCAATTAGTTGCCTATTGCGCCTGTAGGTTCTCGAGACATCGTTTCCTGGGTCTGCCCACGGATCTCTTTCCTTTAGGATTGTATTTCATTATTTATTTTATACATAATTCTAGTGTCAAGTATTCTTTCAAGTGTTCCTTCCATTGTTTTTTTTTTTAAAAATCCTTACTTAACCTTTCTTTTACGAAAATACTTTAACCTTTCATTTCTAAAATGGTTCTGTTTTGAAAATCCTTTTACACTTCTGAAACATTTCATTTTTGTCTTTTAGTTAGTGTCCAAGCTTTGATTACATATGTTAAAGCAGGTAGAGCCAAAAATGTATACAATTTTCGCTTTTCTCTTGACATTCTTTATTTCGGAGTATTCAATTAATTGTTCTCTATATTCTCCGAAATTTACAGATGTTGTTGCCAACATTATATTCTCGCTGAAGAGGTAGAGTCAGACTGAAAAATTCACTGCCATATCCAGGATTTGAACCACGATCTCCTGGTTTCCGTTTAATTGCTCTGATCACTGAGCTACCATGGCAACATGCCAGTAGGGGATTAAATTCTCCAAATGACTCTCGCTTTTCCCGGTAACCGACAAGGAGATCTCAAAAAGTATATATCAGTATGGTAAGGATATCTCAAAAAAGTATACATCAATATAGTTCACTGGGTAAAACGTTGGTTGGGGAATTTAGTGCCCTGTCGGCATGTTGCCATTGTTGCTCATTGGTAAGGACAACTGGTCGGAATCCAGGAGATTCGTGGTTCAACATTTGGCTGTGACATTGAATTTTTCAGTCTGACTCTACCTCTTCAACGTCTGGCCTATACACGACTGGTGTGAAAGAGACAATTAATACCCATCGTATTCTCTATCACAGCAATATTGTTATATGAATTAATATATAAACAAATAAGTAAATAAATGAATACAAGCGGTGAACTCAGTTGATGCTGAAGGTTTCAGTCAGGGGAAAGGTGAATGAATGGATGAATAAGGGCATTTATTGAAATTCCAGGTGGTATATTGATCTTCATTAATTACACGGGTCCACAAACATTGCTGCTTTTGGAACACTCAAAATAGTAATAAATATTAAAATAAATAAAGGAGTAAACACGAAATTAAAAGAACAAACATATTAAGTACAGAAAATTAAATTTACAACACAGAATAAACCTATTCAGAGGTATTTATGTACCCTATTATTGTAGACAAATACATTTAAGAAAAATATATACACACAATACTAACACCACAACAAAGCAATGTCAGTTGTCTCGCCTTAAGTAGAAGTTTACCTAACACATCCGCGTCCTCCATGCCTGCCAGTAGCGTCCAACATGCTTCCAACTCTCCATTCGCGGTTGTAAAGGATCGCGGTAAATACTTTTCCCTCCATTTCTCCGTACCTCTATATCTTGCTCAAATATGGGCCCACGGCTCTCAAATGTGGCAAATTGTCATACCATTCTCGTCAGTAATTTTTTATCATGCACCATGCTCCTAGTCTAATCCACGCGTGCCCTTATCTAATGAGTTTGGTACCTGTTTTGATGTATTGTTCCATAGCCCAGACTGCACTTCCAATGAAACCTTCTCCGTACATTGCGCAATTAGAAGGAAAGTTGTTTTGAGTGAAGAAAAGCGAGGATTAGGCAGGCAAGGGCTTGTGGGCAGGTAGGCACTGGGGCGAGGTGTGAGATACGTGCTGCCCTAGTCAAGATTTCGGAAACAGCGTTAGCCAGGTCGGACGTGTTATAATGGAGGTGTGTAGAACACCAAGATAATTGATGAACTCGCTAATGCAGGGGTTCTCCCAAACTGACAGCGAGGTGTTGACCGCTATGCCGTACTACCAAAGTCTTGAGTGAAACTTCGTCCGCTCGCCGCTTCCTCGGAACGTGTTATTATGCCAAATGCTGGGGAAGCGTAACTATTGCTGATTTCTCATTCTGAATAAGCACCTACAACCAATTCTGTCTTTGGTGATCTCATTACCATGCACTTGGTAGTCGTAACTCGAGAGCGCCAAAACAGAAGACAAAATCTTGGTTTCCTAATTGGTGTAAATAGAGTTGCAAGACTCAAACAACTGTACAGACTTAGATTTCAGCACGATGTATGTACTAATTGAATCGGGTGTCCCAAGTTTTTCTCAACTTATAAGAAATCACCAGATTACTCCCTCCAAGAAATAATGTTTTATTCATTTCTGTGCTTAACCAGGGAAAATATGCCACAGAAAACTTAACAACTAATTTAGTTTATTTAAAAATATCTGATGTATTCCATTCACATAACTTTCTTTACATCTCTGTAAAATTTAGTGTTAAAAAGCTTATTCTTCTATTGACTTCATGCTAATCGAGAAAAATATTAGCAGAATTGGTCTTATAACTTGCTTCCTTCTAAGTAGAAGGGAAATAAGGGGTACACTAGGCTAAAGCGACAGTCAAATTGTTTTAAAACTGGTTGTTATGTGATTGAAATTGTTTCTTTGCATGGCCAGGAGTTGGTAAATTCCCGTAAGAGAGAAATTTAAGTACTTTAAAACTAAAACCAATAACAAGGAATACCTAAAAATAGTCAATTCCACGAGAAAAAAAAATGTATGTGTATATGACATAAAGTGTTTGTTTTACCGAGATCTAAATTGTTTGTACGATATTTGTTTGTCTATCTCTTACTATTGTCAGTTATACAAATGGCATCTAGAATGAAAAGACTATTTCCAGAAAATATACCTTTAAAATATGGCTAATATACGGTATTTTAAACCAAGTCGTTAGAGCCACTTTTGAAGAAATCAACATTTTCGAAATTATTAAAATAAATATAAATGTTATTGTGGGGGGGGGATTTTCCTCTAAAAATATTCGTATTGCATACTAAGTTTGGTATTTTGCCGTCTTTTCACTTTTGAGTTTTTGATTTATTTTTCTAAATTTGGGGGGGGGGTCATTCAGAGCGCCCTAAAATATTTAATTCCGGTGAAACTCGGTATTGAAATGTTGGGTAGAATACAATATCTTCTCTATACACAATATACATAATCCCCTGCGGAAAAACAAACAATGTACATAATACGTGTATATAAAGGAAGAAAAGGGGGGGGGCTTAAGTTAGTATTAAAATGCGTAGCTCCACCCTCTCCAAGTGTTACCTTTCTACTTTCCGTTTTGCAGGATTCTAGCCTCTTATGTAAATTATCCCAAAAAGTTCGTCTCGTTAACGTAGTGTAGCTCTCCTGCCTCTGGCGCGAGGGATAGGTTTTGATTCGCGGTACCAATGTTAGGATTTTCTCTCCCTCAGGGAGGACTGCGTTGAGAACACTTCATCTAAAAAATTGGCGCAGCAAACATTGCCAATCATATGTTTTTGGTAGTTGAGTACTGCTTATTTAATACTAATTTCAATATTTGACCACATTTTTTATCAGCTAGAGCCACATCAATGTATTCTCACGATGATGATGATGATAATAATAATAATAATAATAATAATAATAATAATTCACTGAGTTATATATTATTTTAACATACGTGAAACATAAGGATGGGCATGTAATTGCCATACTGTGATCTGTGTGCGGGGAATAAAAGAAAGGAAAAAACAGAACCACACCCTTCCTTTGGAAAGCTCTGTTAGGTGTTATTTATTATGGGACAAAAACACTGACTGACATTGTTAAGGGAGTCTGATAATAGTTTGACACTAAAACGTTTATTTCCGGTGAAATTTCAGTATTGAATTTTTGGGTGGAATACAATACCTTCTCTTTCTACTACCATGTAGTATATAGAGAAAGTAAAAACACTCTTGCATCATAGGTAGACAGTCGAGGAAATTGTCGCGGGGGAAGATTATTTTCCAATCGATAATAAACCACTCAATGCAGGAAATTATTTATGGAGGTTACAACCATTATATATACAATAATTATTTTAATGTTATTTAACCACACATAAAAAGTTCAAAAGATAATATTTATTCAGGTCATATCTGTAAAAAATGCCTAGGTATACTCCGCTAATTTCCACTATAAACAGACACATGTGAATTCATTGCCTGAAAACAATTTGGAGAAGATAATTAGTGTCAGCAACAATAGTTCGTAATTGATTAGTGCCCTAATATGAAAATGATTTATTAAGCGACAGTTTCCAGTGTGCCCTTTGGTACTGTTCTCCCGTACTGGCCATTTTACTAATTGTTTGGGTGTTTGTCCCCGGCGTACTGTACTTCTGCAATAATTAAACTTAAGTTTTATTGGCTTGATTTCATTGCTCAAAATCGAATAGTTAGCAAATAAAACGGCAGGAAATCCGAGGATCGTTTGTTGTGGCTCTGTTTTTACTTTCTCTACACGTACTGTGTACAAAGTGTATAGAGGAAGTATTGTATTCCATCCGAAAATTCGATACCGAGATTATATGTTTCGAGACCCCTGAATTGAAAAAAGCAATTTTAGAAAAAAAAAGCCATGGTGAGTGTGTGTGTGTGTGTGTGTACCTGTGGGCAGCATAGCTCAAAAACGAAATTTCTGTTAAATACCAAACTTAGCATTTTAAGTCCACTATCTTGCAAGGATGCGACACGAAGATTTTGAAGAGAATCCCCTCACTCCCAACTACCCTTTACATGGACAAAATTAGAAAAGCTTCGTTTTCTCAAAAATGATTCTAACGTTTTTATTAAAAGACCGTATATTAAATCTACTTACATGACAAATAAAATTTATATCTTAAAATTTCTGGAAATAACCTCTGAAGACCCCTTCTTTCTCGATGGCTTTTGCATAACTGGTAAGCTGTAAGAGACAGATAAAAACTTCTATACAAAACTACTAGATCCCATTAAAACACAATTTATATCATATATTTTTTTCGTGGAATTGGTCATTTTCGAGATACTTCAGTTTTAAATATTTAAACTTTTCTCGTACGATAATTTGTCAATTTTTGACCATGCATAGAAATGAATTTCAATCCCATAGCAAACAGCTTTAAACGGATTTGACTATCGCTTTAGCCTAGTTTATTTCCTTTATTTCCCTTCTTCTTTTAAGGAAGTAAGTAACAAGACAATTTCTGCTAATGTTTATCACGACTGGCATGGAGTTAATAGAAGAATGAGCTTTTTAAGAATAATTTGTTACAGAACTGACTTTTATAATCTGTATTATTTTAAAATAAGTAACTCAGAAACTTTGCCACTACAGACCTTCTATTTGACGAGCTTTTCGTGGGCGTTTTCGAAATGAGAACAACAATTTTGGGAGGAATTGAATAGAACTGAATTGTTTCAAAATGAAGATCTGTCAAAGTATATAGTTTGACATGCATACTTTCTCTACCAAATACTGTGTACATACATAATACGTAGAAAAGGTATCGTATTCCACTCAAAAAGTCCATATTTATATTCCAATGGAAATACATGTTTTGAAACCCCCTACATAAAAATATGTTGGAAAAAGTCCATGCGTTCCTTTTTGTCAAACGGAAAGATATTATTAATTTGTTTTTCATGCTAGTCATGTAAAGAGACGGAAATTTCAAATGCATTACATAGCCCCCTCTGTGATGTTCTGGTTACCATGCTGGCGCCTGCTTTGCAGGTTTTTCATATGCAAAAATCCTTAGCATGGCTTCCTTTCGTGGTCCCGTGTAATGTTTGTTTGCACGTAAAAGAATCCCCATACCTTGAAAGAAGAAGGTTTCTGGGCAAAATCCCGTAATTTCGCGTCCTTAAGTCTTTATTTCTCCTACAGTGCCATCTGTGGGCGACGAGCCAATTCTTCGTCACCACGGCGCATAGCAGGGGATTCACGAACTAGGAATTCAAATCCGATCACGGAAATATCGTAACAATGCCGTATGCTGCACTTAGGGGCTACAGGAAATTAATATAGTGAGTGAGTTTTAAAAGATATGACTTTCGCTTTATTCTAGTTTATCCCCTTATATCTCTTCTACTTAGAATGCGCTAGTTAATACAATTTCTGCTGATGGTCATCGCGATTAGCAGCGTTTTTTTTTTTTTTTTTTTTTTTTTTTTTTACCATTTAGTGAACTAAATTCAAATAACTGAATAAAACAAAAATGCTCTACCAAATCCCAATGTCCATGTAAATCTTCTTGTCTCCTGATATTTCAGGAGCTTTGAATCATTAACTTGAAGGTTTCTGGTATCTAGTTTTCCCCTAATACCTTACCATATTGAAATCTACATGTTTTGACCAGAAAGTAGTTGTCAAGTTCGCTTGGCTGGAGTTGATTAAGTTTTCTACGTTTTTACAAATAAAGCCTTGCTTCATTTAACTTTAGTTTGTCTGTGTTAACTTAGGTGGAAATCCTGAAATGAATTCATGCTAACTCATCCTTGAAACAACACACTTTTTAATGTTTTTGTCAGCGGTGGCAGATGCAACTGTTGTTTCAAACGACTTTCGTTTTATATTCTTTAAGTAACTGCCTTAATAATTCTCGGCGATATTACGCTGCATTAATAAGGCTGCTTACATTGCAGACGAGAAAGTACTTTGAACTGTATCATTTTGGGCAAAACTGTCATTTACTGCTCCTAGCTACTGCCGCTGCCACAGGGTAAAATTTGCTCGTGTTGTTTAGTCATGTTCAGCAAAATTGCTATGAAGCAATAGCAACTTTAGGGCCCAGAATTGAAAGCTATTAATTGTTGAATAATAATGACAATAATTTCCTAGATGAACTATAAAAATAAACCAAAGACGAGAGAATGTAAGATGAGACATACAAATGAAATGCGTTTATCGTGGTTATTTTCCAAATAGAAAACCGTACAGTTGTAGACTTATCATTTGTCTTTTAACGAGCAAGCATCATTAGGAAAAAATCAGGAGACATTTCTAAATTGATGGTAATGGTGCAAAAAAAATATATTGGGAGTCTAACCATCAATTCTCCACAAAAATAATCAATGTTCATGGTGAATCTACAATATCTTCACTCAAAAATTAAATTTTATACCTTCTTTTGTTTATTCATAAAACTAAAAATGTTCTCATATATTGTATATGTATATATATATATATATATATATATATATATATATATATATAGTCGCTATCCACTAAGTCGCTATTTTCCCCCTCGTCGTCATGCGAAGAGAACGAAATAGGAGATGTTACATTTAATCGATTTATTTTTTTTTAGTTTTGATATTTGTACTATCAATGATTTTTTTAATCACTAGTCTTAATTAGGTAGAATTTTACTAGGTTGTGGTGGTTTAGGATTAGTTTCTTGTTGTTTAGTTACTTATTATCAGAGTGTTAAGTGTTTTAGTGTTGGTATATTAACTGTTTTATCAAATCATTTCCAAGTCATCACAAAGTAGCCGCTCTTAAAAGATTTCACTACAGCTTAAACCTACCTTTATACTTACTATGTAATGTGATATACAACCAATTCTAAGAATGTGTTTCTTGATTAACATGAAGCACATTGAAAAATGAACCTTAATGCACCTTAATTATTGAAGAATTAATGTGACACATAAGATTATTTATGAGAAATGCAATAAACAAAAAAACGAACACATCAAGCATAAGAAGCTATGTGAGTATGATTTCAGAAGGCCTGACTATTTTGATACTGTCTTTAAGTGGACATTTAGAGCGCCGTGCTAAATCTGCTAAATTCGATAAGACATAAACCGTTATCTCAAACTATATAAGACATCGTACGACATATTACAGACTAATGCAAATGCATGTCTCTTTTATTAAATAAGTTTGATTGTTAAGGAAGAAAGGCCTATTTCCTTAATTATTTATACCACCTTTTGATTAAATTTTATCAGGAGTTATTTTATCAAAAATAATCAATCATGTAATTATCATCAAGTGCTTAGAGATTGTTTTTGTCACACTAAAATTAAATTTAACCATCTTCAATTGTTTCGCCCCCCCATCCCAAAGACCAAAACACACACAGAAGAGTAGTGCCTGATTTTGCAAAGCTTCCCCTAAAAGCTGGGCTAAACGTTTACCTCTCAATTTCAAAGCGTATAAGAGTTATGACTTCCTGAAGGTGGTGAATTCAGAGCACAAGTGGTAGATACAGTAATAGTTTGAAAATGTAGCTCAAATATAACTATTTTGCCTAGAAGTACTAGTAACGATTTTGATTAAAATGCCCCATATTATAGACCTTTTTATTTTGGACAAGTTTTGCAGAATTTTGCATAACGATATCACCGTAAAAGATAGACAAAAACTGCATTAAAACGCACAATTAACATATATACGTTTTTACGTAGAGCTGGCCGTTTCTGAGATATTCCTTGTTATTGTCTTCAATTTTAAGCTGCTTAAACTCTGCTCAAACAGAAAATGACGTTCGTTTCATCTCTCTGTTTTACTGTAGACATGCAAAGCGAAACGCACTTCAATTGTTTCACATAGGATCGTGTTTTAAAATATTTGACTATTGATTTAGCCTAATGTGTTCCCATTGTGTTCCTTCCTCTTAAGGGAGCAAGTAATAAGACATTTCTGCTAATGTAGTTTTGATTACTATGTCGTAGATAAAAGAATAATCGCTTGTAAGGAAGGTTGTTTGTGTAGATAACAGCTGGAGAAAGTCATATGAATGGAACACATCAGATGTTTATAAAAATATTTTTTTGGGTTCAAGGGACCTCAGAACATATATTTCCGATGAAATTTCTGTATGTACATGTACATATCTGTTAGAGAATGTAAAGTGTAATTTTTGGCAAGTTCCCCCATTTAAGACTGATAAAGTTAAATTCTTCTTATAGGGAATGTTCCCCTGAAGAAAGTACTATGTTTATTTATTTTTCATAACTTAAAATTGTGCTGCTGACGAAGAAGAGATGGTGTTTTTAAAAAGAGTTTTCAAAGTAGCACTTCCTCCAAGGCGGATATAGCTGGGTCCTGCAAGCTGCCCATGCATCTTAATGAATTATGTCTTGGCTCAGATCTACCTGAAGAGCAGTGTCATGTGAACAACATAAAATTATGTACCTACTTACTTTCTGGAACTGGTTCAGCACGACTCTTGAGGTAATTTATGTCAGCCTTCTTCTCCACTAACGCAACCTTTTAGGAAGCGGTGGGGGTACACGGAGTCATCAAGCAGACAAGTTCATACACTAAAATTAAAGCTACGGATTTAGATCATTTTACGTAAAGAGGAAACTTTTTTAACTTAAAGTTACACAAAAATCAATAAAATACAAAAACTCTTTAACAGGACACTTGTTATAGTTTATAGTGTAATACAAGGCGATAAAGAACCAATTATATTATTTTGAAAGCATATTATGAATAAAATAATCCATAATATAGATACGTAATTCATCATTTTCAATAACATTTCAAATCACCACAATGTAAGTCTTCAAACAAATCCCTGCATTACTCAAAACGAATGGTAATTGAATACCACACTTGCTATTTGAGTACAGTATCTTTCAAAGATCCCAGAAGATACTCTATAAAAAGTATCCGCCTCCCAAAAACTAAAAGTTTATAAGAAAGAATATTTCGAAAATTGCTAATGATAAGAAGACGCTCTCCGTGTTCTAGTGGTTGTATTGCTAGCCTTTAAAACCGATTGCGGGTTCATACCTGGCGGATGGTGATGGATTTTATCGGACCCAAAAATATTGAGCATGGCTTCCCTCTGAAGGGAAGTAAAGCCGGTGGTAGCGTATCATGTTTATTTGCACATAAAAGAACCCCACCTTGAAAGAAGCAAGTTCCTGGGCAAGGTTTTGGCCCATTTCACGTCCGCAAGTTGTGATTTGTCCTAAGTGCCATCTGTGGGCGACGAGGAGTTACAGGAAACACAACTACTATGATAATAAACACTTTAAGTAGCACATTTTTAATGCACCCAGCATTTTTTGCAGCAAACTTTGTATATAACTTGTTTAAAACTAAGCATCATCTTCTGAAAATGTAAGTCAGGCAAGTATTGAAATATATATAAACGGTTAATTTTCAGATTTTAAGATAAACGCTTTAATACTATTAAAAATTATTTTTGTAAAATTTACAGCTAAAATGTTATAAATTTTTCTGTTACAGAGTTAATAGTTCGCTGTTAATGCTCTTGAGTGTTTTGTTTAAAAAAAAAAAGTGTAGTTGAAATTTGCATAAACTCATATTACCGAAAAGGCAGTTCCTGAAATCATAGTTATGTCTTATAGGAACGGTATTATATTTTTAGAATAAAATTTTATATAATAAGACATAAAAGTTGTAAATACAGATTATTCGCTGCTTTTTGCTAGAATTTTATTTAATTGTAATAATTGTCCCAGTGAAAACGAAGATAGGTTAGAATACGATGAGAGGGGGATCGACATCTCGACCTACAGGAGCTTTTGTATATGTGCCACTTGCCCGTTAGGAAGGATGCGTGAGATGAGACATAGGGTGGCCGACCTATGGAGTCACAACAGATAAGAATGCAAGGGTCCCTACTATCTCCAGTGGCAGGTAGTACAACCGACTTCCCTCCCCCTGCGGGTTTAGACATGCTCCAAGACCGGAGACCGTCCCACCAGCGGACGAATTTGTCCAGAGAGCAATCTTTTTTCCCGCCATGTAATGCCGCGACGCCCGTCAACACTTGCATTCCCGAAATGCCCAACCAGATGAAGGGCAAAATGTAATAAGAGGTGAGGTGAAATTGAGGGTCATGAAATTCCAAAGATGTACAGAACTTTTCCAGCATTCACATGGCGACCGCGAGAAACCCCCAAAAAAAACTCATGGATCAGCAAGACCGACTACAGAATCGAAACCAGAATTTAACGAATGCGAGTGACGCGCTCTTCCGCCAATAAAACGAGGGTAAAGTTAACCTCTATTGAGCAGACCGAACAGCCACCTCAGAGTATTTAAATTAGTTGGAATTATCATTGAATTTTATAACTAATTTTGATATAAGAACGAGGAGGAAAGCAAATCGCAACAGCAAACATTGCTACCATACAACAACTCCCACGTTGTTACAGTAGCAAAACTATCGGCATTATTCTAAAAATTCTCAACGCTCCATAACCATATCAGTATTTACATGTTTGGCCACAAAACCACCGCGGAGGATTGCCCGGGAATCGAACCCTATGGCAGAAAAAACGGCGTGCACCAACAATTAGCCAACAGCTGACGTGGGGAGGAGCAGTGAACACATATGTTTTGTATCCCAGAATGGAACTGCAAATGTTATTTTGGCGAGCGTGTGAACTGCAACAAACCTACGTCATACGTTATAGTGCGCGGTTTCTGCAACTAAGGTCAACCACTGCACAATGGTCACATAAATCTGCGACTGATATTCCTTCTCTACATATAAATGGGCTGCATATGTTTTGAGCTTCCGTCACACAACAAAATCCCTCCGCCCCAAACTACCCATTACATGGAAAAAAAAAAAAAAATCGAAAATTTTGATTTTCTCAAAAACGGCTCTAACGATTTTGATTAAAATACCGCATGTTAAAGTTATTTATATTGCAAATAAAATGTTTATCTTGAATTTTCTGGGAATAGCCTCTAAAGACCTCTTTGTTCTCAATGAATTGGTTGAATTTCGCGTAACTGGTAAACCGTAAAAGATAGACAAAAACCTTACTACACAAGAAATGTAGATCACGTTAAAATACACAATTTATGTCATATACTTTTTTTTCGTGGAATTGCCATTTCTGAGACATTCCTTGTTATTTGTTTCAGATTTAAAACACATATTCTCACGCGAAAATTTGTAAACTCCTGAACTTGCATAGAAACGGATTTCAATCACATGGCAACCAGACTTTAAAAGATTTTACTATCGTTTTAGCCTAGTGTATTCCCTTATTTTCCTTTGACTTGCAAGGAAGCAAGTAATTAAGACAATTTCTGCTAATGTTTAAACGATTGTCATAAAGTAGACAGAACATGTTTTTTAACAATAATGTGTTACAGTGAGTTAGAGAAAGTCATGTGAATGTAACACATCAGATTTTTTTAGTAATTTCAAATTTAGCAGCTGTTGATACTGATATACTACTCAATTAACAAGAAACGCATTTGAAGATTTAACACATTGATGATGATCAATTAATAGAGATAGTGTGATAAGCGAATCTTATTAACACAAAGTGTTTGTATTGGTATTACTTTTGATGATCCCTGCCGCCTATTTGGGCTAGATACACAAATGAGTTCTGTAGAGCGTAGCCGATTCTGTTGATATCATCGTATCAAAATGTAGGTTGCCCTATATATCATCAGAGCCAGTTTTTAAAGCAATGATAAATAGATGCGCATATTAAGATGAAGGGAAGTATGCCATATTTCTTTCACTTGTTGAATTTTTTTGTGTTGGGACCAAGATGTAGTTGTATGCATACAAAATAATTTGCTAAGTCTGCTTAAAAACTGCCTTTTATTATGTCTCATAAAGCATAGGATTACATTAATAATTCCTTACAAATTTGGTGTTGAAGCTACCGCCATACTGGTTTGTCTTGCGCAACACACATTCAGGGATTATGACAAAATAATATGACATTAGTGAAAATAAATGGAAAAAACATTTGTAGAAAAGTTAGAATGTGTTCCATTCACATGACTTTCTCTACACCTCTGCAAAAAAGTATTCTTAAAAAGCTTAGGCTTCTATTTACTTCATGCTAATTGAGAAAACATTAGCAGAAATAGTCTTAATACTTGCTTTTGTAAGTAGAAGCGAAGTAAGGGAGTACCAAGTGATAGTCAAACGCTGGTTGCTATGTGACTGAAGCTTCTTTGTTTGTACGGACAGGAGTTAGCAACTTCCTGTATGAGAAAAGTGTAACTTTTTCAAAGCTAAAACTAAAAACAAGGAATATCTTGAAAAAAACAATCAACTCCACGAAAAAATGTATAGAACATAAATTGTTTGTTTTAATGTGCTATTATCTATATGGTAAGTTTTTGTGCATCTCTTATGGTTTAGCAGCTATGTAAAAATCCGTAAAATTCATCCAGAATAAAGTAATTTCAGAGGCTATTCCCAGAAAATTCAGGATATACATTTTATTTTTCAAGTAAATATCTTAAATATACGAGATTTTAATAAAAATCATTACAGCCATTTGTAAGAAAATAAAAAATTTCGAATATTTTTCCATATAAAGGGTAGTTTGGGGCGGAGGAATTTTCTTGCAAACTTCCTGTCGCATCCTTGCAAGATATCAAACTTGAATACCAAGTTTAGTTTTTAACGGTCTTTTCATTTTTGAGCTATGCTGCCCACAGACACGCATACACACACGGATATTTTTCTAAAAATGCTTTTTTTTGGATTCAGGGTGTCTCAAAACATACATTTCCGGAGAAATCTCGGTATTGAATTTTTGGGTGCAATACAATACCTATACACTTGTACCTACATAGTACGCATAGAGAAAGTAATAAAAAAAGATCTGGTTGCCCCATTCCCATCACTTTCTCTATATCTCTGTGAACAATTATTGTTAAAAAAAAACTTTTTCTATCTACTTCATGTTAATCGTGATAAACATTAGAAATGGCTTTATTACTTTCTTCCTTGTAAGCAGAAGAGGAATAAGGGTATACACTAGGCCAAAGAAACCTTTTGAAATGTGACTGCTATGCAATCCAAATCTCTTTCTTTGCATGGTTGACAAATTTCCGTCTGAAAAAAGTTTTAAATATTTTAGAACTGCAACCAATAACAATGATTAACTTAAAATTGTCAACTCCAATTAAATACAATGTGGCATAAATTGTGTGTTTATATAAGATCTATATGCTTTGTGTAGTAAGTCTTTGTCTATATCTTACGGTTTAACCGTTAAACAAAATTCTGCAAAATTCAACCAGAATGAAGAGCTCTTCAGACGTTTTTCCCAGAAAATTCAAAATATGCATTTATTTTTAATGTGATTATCTTTAATATATGGTATTTTAATCAAAATCGTTACGAGCAATTTTTGAGAAAATGAAAATTTTCAAATAATGTTCCATTAAAGGGTAGTTGTGAGCGGGGGAAATTTTGTTGAAAATCTTGGGGTCTCATCCTTGGAAGATACTGAACTTAATTACCAAGTACTCTCGTTTTTGA
The DNA here is from genome assembly GCA_030762935.1 of Hymenopus coronatus. Taxonomy (NCBI): domain Eukaryota; kingdom Metazoa; phylum Arthropoda; class Insecta; order Mantodea; family Hymenopodidae; genus Hymenopus; species Hymenopus coronatus. The sequence goes on along the minus strand of CM060895.1, from coordinate 53,200,054 downwards.
GCTACGCTGTCCAGAGACAGTCTCACAAACAGGACCTTTTTCTAAAAATGTTTTTTTCGTACTCAGGGACCTCAAAACATAAATTTCCGGTGAAATCTCGGTATAAATTTGTGGGTGAAATATAATACATTCTATATCCACTATGTACATTATATATATATATATATATATATATATATATATATATATATGGGCTAAATAAAGTAAAAATATGGTGAGTACCGTTTGCAACTTGTTTTAGAAAATATTCTTTCATCTACGTCATGGTAAACTTTGCCAGAATTGTCCTATTGCGTGCTTGTTTTTAAACAGAAGGGAAATAAGGGAATGCACAGGCTAAAGCGATAGTTAAAACTTGCCGGTCGCTATGTGAAACAATTTAAATTCGGTTCTATTTGCTTGCTAGGCCTTAGCAAAAGAGGCTAAAAGAAAGATGACTTCGTGTTTGAGAAAAGTTTAAATAGCTTTCAACTGAAACCAATAACTCCGAATATTTCGAAAACGGTTCACTCCACAAAAATAATGTATATTACATAAAGTTTCTGTCTTAACAGGATCTAATTTATTTGTATAGTAAGCTTCGTCTATTTCTTATGGTTTATCGTTATACAGAAGCTATACAGGAATCATCCAGGATGAAGTGGTCTTCAGAGAAAATTTTAAGATGTGCATACATTTCTTTTGTCATGAAAATATCTTAAACATTTTATTGAAAATCGTTAGAGCCATTTTTGAGACAGTCAATATTTTCGAAAAATGGTAGTTGGGGTTGGGGGATGTTCTTGAAAATCTAAGTGTCGGATCCTATGAAGATACTAAACATAAAAACCAAGTTTGGTATTTATCCAAATTTTCGTTGTTGAGCTATACTGCTCATAGACAGGACACACACGCGCACAGATATGTTTCTCAAATGTCTTTTTATTCAGGGGATCCCAAAACATGTATTTCCGGTGAAAACTTGGTATCAAATTTTGGGGTGAAATACAATGCCTTTCTTATCCACTACGTACATTTTACATATGTGCTGTAGAAAGCAATAGTGCTTCCAATTGCAATTTCCAAAACATAGGACGTAGTTCCCTAGCATTTATGATGCGAAACCTAAGAAGTTATTGACTTCGAGTTATCGAATAATATTTGCATCAAAAAGTGCTTTCCGATGGCTCAACGGGAAATCCTGCTCCTGTGGTTTTTCTTTTAACGGATGCTCCGCGCCCAGTGGCAAATGAATATGATAACTGTGTGTATTTAATTTAAGGAAATTATTGCAATGATTTAATGCCATAGTTACGCATTTATTAATAAGTTCATATTTAGTTTTAACGAAGTTTAATAAAACAAGCCTTCAACAGAGTTGCATTTGTTCATATTGCGGCCTATGATGCGTAACAATAGACCCCTTCAAGTTAGAGAATGTGTCCTTTGAAAAACAATACCCCTTTTATACAAAGTGTAGTTTTACAATGTGGGTAGTACATTTTGTTTCATTGCTACAAATGTTACACAGGCATTACCGGCACTACGATATCATAAATTGTGTGAATCATCTCTCATTTCCTAATGACCCAGTTTCCAGGAAATGCCCAAAGCTACGTTTTTGGAGCACTAAGTTTTTGTCTATCTCTTACGGTTTAGCAGTTAAGCAAAATTCGGCAAAATTCATCCAGACTAAAGAGGTCTGCAGAGCCTATTCCCAGAAAATTCAAGATATATATTTTATTTGGAATGTAAATATCTTTAGTATACGGGATTTTAATCAAAATCGTCACAACAATTTTTTAGAAAATTAACATTTTCGAAAATGTTTCCATGTAAAGGGTAGTTTGTGGTGGGGGGATTTTCTTGAAAATCTTTGTGCCTATCCTTGGAAGATACTGAACTTAAATGCCAAATTTGGTAATTAACGGTCTTTTTGTTTTTGAGCTATGCTGCCCACAGACACACACACACACACACGGACATTTTTCTTCTTTTTTTTTTGGATTCAGGGGGTCTCAAAATATATATTTCCGGTAAAATCTCAGTATCGGATTGCAATACAATACCTTCTCTATACACTGTGTACATAGTGCATGTAGAGAAAGTTAAAAAAAAAAAAAGGACAAAAAAAACGACGTTTCCACTATTTCGTTGGTCATTGTTCAGTAGAAGCTCGACCTTAGCAACGCTGTTGTAATATTTCGCCACCAAATTAATGATATGGTTTTGATTATTATTTTTTCTTCCCTCTCTTATGAAACACGATTGAAAACGTCACTGTTACTTGCTGTTCTCTCCGCTGGGATGGCGTTGTGGTCGTCTGTCCGAGCGGGAGAGGAGCAGTGTCAGATCTCGTGTGGGCTGGCGGCTCTGTCGAATCCTAGCGGAGGGATGGAGAACTACCAGCATCGAATAGGGCCCACCTCGACCGCGCACTTGCTTGGCACACCTGATGTCTCCCTATGCGCTTCCACCCAGGGCTTTGACATATACTTCTGACATAGTGCTCAGTGTTGAACCCCTCTGCTCATAGGTACAGTGCAGTTCAATGCTGCTTTAACAAAGTGTTTAGAAATGTAATTATTACTTAAAGCACTTGGTTGGGAGAGTTATATTTAGAACATTTAGAGAACACTTTTATAGCTTATTAATTCCCTGCAGCAACATTGCACACTCTGATTTGTTAGCTCTCTTCTTGCTCAAGCGTAAAAACATCAAATCCATGAAGCTAATGTACCCATTATATTTCTCCAACATGATCGTAAAGAAGTCTTCCTGCGTAAGCACACAGACCAGGTATTTAGCAATGTCTCTTTCTTTAAGGTTCCAAGCCAAGAATACTAAAGAACTCTGGACAGTATTAAGCAGTTAATTACTGCTGTTGCAATTGCTTACATTTACATTTGTAACAAAGGTTAGGAATGGAGTGTTACGGCAATAACTCTGCATTACGCCATCTGTAATTAGAACTTCGTGGCAGTTCGCCAGCTCAAAACAGAAGTTGGAAGCATGAGATTTACTAGAAGGAAATCTCTTACAGACAATGGAAGTAAGAAGCAAAAACAGTAAGGAAGTAGAATGGCTTAGACCATTAGCAGTTCTGCTCCATAGTGTAGCTGATGAAGTTTAAGGGGAACTATAGCTATATCAGAGTCACCAGTTGATTTTATTAGTGGATAGAAACGAGAGCATTTGTAGCCAAATGTCACCAATTTTCTGAAACAGTAAAAAAAAAGATAAGCAAATTAATAGTAACCAATTACCAAAAATGATAAACCGTGTTCAGTGGCATAAGAAAATTTGTGCTAAAATTCTCTGGACTTTCTCTCAATTATTAACAGACTATACTTACAAAAGCTACTATTTTATTTACTTCATAATAATAGAATTATATATTTGCAGAACTGATATTAAATATTACCTTGTAGGTGCGAGGTGATTAAGGGATACAGTAGTGTGCTAGTCAAATCCTTTAGGAAGGGGTCGCTATGTGATTTTGAAATATTGTTTTCTTTGCACGATCACATATTTTCCACATAGGCTAAGTATAGTATTTTAAAATTCAAACCAATAACAAATAATTTCTCAGGAATGGTTCACACCAGAGAATCTGCTATTAAGAATAAACTGTGTGTAGTAAGATTTTGTGTATCTCTTATGTTTACCAGTTATGCAAAATTCGTTTAGAATGAAAATTACTGTACAGGCTATTCTGAAAAGTATTCCAGGATTACCTACATTTCATGTATTTTCAACTTATGGAATTTTAATCAAAATCATTAGAACAATTTTTGAGGAAATCAAAATTTTCGAAAAACTTTCAATCAGAATTGTTTTGGGATATTTTCCATATGTTTCAACAAGATGTACATTTTCTGTCAATGAATGTTTTGTATATCTAATGATGTGCATAGCATTTGGATAAAAGAGTACATAACTCATATAAAATGAAGAAAATTTCAGAGGCATTTCGCGGTTAACTCAAGATATACAAGTTATTAATATTGAAAATATGTGTCAGGGTTTATATTTTAATAAAAATATTTGGCATCATTTATAAAAAAAATTAAAACTAACAAAACGTTTTCTACGTAACATATAGTTTGAGATCACCATCTTCTTGGAAATCTTCGTGTTGCATCTTTGGAAGATACCCAATTTTCACACACACACACACACACACACACACACAGAGAAAGAATACATGGGCCTTTGTTAAAAGTTCTTCCTCTAACTATAGGTGATTGAGAAACTATAAATAAGAGCTTTCTTTCGCAATGGGAAGCATACATTTATAATATATGCTTTGATGAATCGTTTTTAGGAATTAAAATTCCCAGTGTAATAGAGAAACATGCTACACATTTGCTGATTTTGAGTTTTTGTTACGATTAAGTAGCTCCTACCATATTGTGATCAATTCCAATACCTAATTTTAGTGCGAAACATGCGAACTCTTTGACAAGGAGCATAAAAGAATCTCCTGATTCTGAGTGCTATAAATAGCCAGTTGAAGAAAGGCGAACGTAATTCTCTTTTAGCAATATTCCAGGATTTACAGCATCTCTTACATTTTTAACCAATAATAATATTCTAAGAAGTGAGGACACTGGATAGATAGTTGAAGCTATTTTATTAACAACTTAGGTTATTTGTTGCTTATACCACTACTTAATTTGTATAAATTTCCGTTTCTATTGATTAAAAACGCTTAATACTAACAGTATGCCAACTAATTTTGATAACATTTCTTCATAATCATCTAATTAACTATCCAATTTTAAAAAATTGAATAAGTGGCCAGTATTCTAAAAAATCTGATGTGTTCCATTCATACGACTTTCTCTACATCTCTGCAACAAATTATTTTAAAAAGCTTATACTTCTATTTACTTCATGCTAATCAGAAAAAAATAGCAAAAATAGTTTTATTACTTGCTTCCTTGTAAGTAGAAGGGAAATAAGGGAGTACCATAGGTTAAAGTGATAGTCAAAAGCTGGTTGCCATGTCACTGAAGTTCCTTTGTTTGTATGGACAGCATTTGACAAATTCCTGTATGGGAAAAGTATAAGTTTTTCAAAGCAGAAACCAAAAACAAGGAATGTTTTACAAAGGATCAACTCCACGAAAAAATGTATATAACATAAATTGTGTGTTTTTACGTGCTCTACAGTTTAGCAGTTATTCAAAGTTCCGTAAAATTCATCCAGAAAAAGTAGTCTTCAGAGGCTATTCCCGGAAAATTCAATATGCATTTTATTTGTTATTAGTTAAATAGCTTTAATATACGATATTTTAATCAAAATCTTTAGAACTATTTTTGAGAAAATCAAAATTTTCGAAAAAAGTTCCATGTAGTTGGGGGTGGGGAGATTTTTCTCAAAATCTTCGTGTCACATCCCTGGAAGGTACTAAACTTAAATACCAAGTTTGGTATTTTACCGAATTTTCGTTTTTGAGCTATCGTGTTCACACATACACACACACACACACACACGGAGCTTTTTCCGAAGATACTTTTTTTAGATAAGCGGGACCCTAAAACATATATTTCCGGTGAAATCTCGGTATCGAATTTTTGGGTGGAGTGCTATACCTTCTCTATACACGATGTACATAGTACGTATAAAGAAAGTAAAAACAGTAACTTTCGAAACTTCTAATTTGCTGTACAAAATGTTGCTCTTTGGCATGTGTCTCTATTGCACTGGAAAACTCAATGATAAAACAATCTAGTGGCATTACGCCGCCTCCTCCTCCCAATGCATTCCCTTTACGCTGTTTCTGCTTTTAAATTGCCATACTTAGCAATAAAATACATAGCTATAAAGGCAAGCAAGAAATGGAAAGGGAAGGAGATAAAATGGAGGTGTGACGGAGTAAGACAAGAAGGGAAATTAAGGTAAAAAAAACTAGGAAATTAAGTAGCAAATTAAAGTCACATTACACCACACGCAATTGTTACGGTGGTGTTTAACAATCTGATAAAAAGATGTAAATAAACACGACGACGATACCATCCAGTGTGAGAAACACGCAATACGTTCCGCCGTGTCTCGAGGTCAGCAGGTTGCCTTGCCGATGTTGGTTTACTCTACTAGAAGAACTATAATGGAACGCTAATAAAAATCCGGAACAAGTGGCGTGTAACATAAACACCCAGGAGGCAGCACTTGAAAATAAACGGGCCGTGTCTTTGCCACCACTTGCGACCGACTTCATCCAAGAGGCAGTGTTTCATTACGTGTTAATAGCCGTGCGCTCCAATGGGCCGTGCATTTGCTATGCTAACGATCTCAAGTTAAGCTAGCACTCGCTCGCTCGTTTCGAGCAATTACACCCTAGACATCTTAATGGCTGATTATAGAAACGATAACTTCATTTGGAATTGAGTGTTTATGAGGCTTACAAACGAATGAATATGAAAACTTCTTTTCATATTTTCAGATGGCACTAGGGATTTGATGTCTACTAAAAAAATTAATAACGGATGTACATGTTTACGGAAGAAACAAATTAATTTTTTTAATCCACTTTTTCCACGTTATTGTTTGGAGTACAGATGTTTTGATTTGACTATACTCAGTGGAAACACTGAAAGCTAACTACCATTAATAATCATATCAGGCATTAAAAGTTCTAAAAATTGAAACCAGGACGAAAGGAAATGAAGCAAAGTTTTATTGGACTTTCGTCAAGGACGTCACTGGTAACAAACTACCTCCATCCCTTGGTGTTTTCAGACATCATTCACCAGACCGCGCTAATCCTGCCATTTGAGATTTTTTGTGTTGATAGAGATTTGAGTTTAAATAACTTGAAACTATTATCCTTGTCATACAACTTCAGTTCATTGGCTTGGCCAGCCCAGTAACGGGGCAGTGTTGTTCGTTCTATCCGCTGTATGCAAACGCAAGGATAGTGAATCTAATTGCTAGCAGCAGCTGTCTATTATCATTCTGTTTTAGTTAAGAAACATATTTTACGAAGCTTTTTACTGTAAAAGAACAGGAAGAATTTCGTAACTGTCAACACAGGAATCAAATTTTGTCATGTTCCTTGTATCTCCGACGTCGCCGTCAGTTCCTCTCTTCTAAAAACTCGAAATACAATGATCTTACCTGATTGCGAGTAATTAGAAAATATCATTTGCCATTTTGCTTGTGCTGGCAATTTGGTACTAATCTCTTTAAAATTATATTTAGCAGCTCTTCAGTTCAATATCTACCAGTATAGGTAAATCACGAAACGTTAAATACAAAACGCTCCACAAGAAAATTACAACAAGGGTAAATTAATGTTCAGGGCTACTTGTATTGCAGAACAACAAGCTGACTCAGGTTGGTGTGTTTCCGATGTCAGATGTATGAATATTTTGTTGATGCAAGTTAAACGGTGAGCGCAGCGAATTTAAACACTTTCGTTATTGTAAATGACTAACGTTAGGGGCGCTCGCAGAAATTGTGCTAGAAACATGAATGACTGCTTAAGAATTCCTTTCTGGGCAATGTTAAAGTAATCAGAAGTACCTACACCTTCCGCTGATATTTTATACCCATTGCCGTGAATATGAAAGGATTTTTTTAACCATTAATAGGAAAAATACGGGACTTGACGAAATTAAATTTACAAGGGGTTAACTTACAGAAATGATAATGTGTAAGGCTGGCATTTGAAAGGCCCCGGGTTCCATTGAACTTTTCCCTGGTCAGAGGATTCTTTCCACAATTTCCCTTTCATTACGCTTCTTTCTCATCACTAGGTTTCGTGGCGTATGGTGGTGCCGGATAAAATGTGCGGATGCTTGCTGAAAATAGTACTCTCCGTGGACACTAAACAGTTCTTAATCGACCGATCGATTACGTTTATCCAACATCTGGTGGATTATGCTTGAAACTGTTTGTATGATTCCTCTTTAATTATACTTTGCAAGACACTACGATCTATGGATGTACCCCTATCCTATAAATATCTGAGTGCCTGTTTCAACCTGTGGTACAACATTAAGTATTGTTTCTGGATTTGAGTGCATTTCTAGGTACATACACACACTATGTAACGTGGATAAAACCACTAATTGAATGTTATACTTTAAAATATAGGAAGGGAAATGAAGCTAATGGTCCCGTGTAGTATTTTTTGCAGGTAAAAGACCATCACTTGGGATAAATTCTGTCATTTTCACGTCCATAATGCTGTCCTATTCTGCCATCTGTGGGCTAACAAATTGGTCCTTCACCTCGGCTCATAACAACGAAATCGCGAATTAGAAATTCGAATCGTGTAAGAAATCACTTATTGATTAACATGCAATAGATGGAAGAATACTATTTTGTAAGAAGATTATTGCAGAATTATTATAGAAAGTCATGTACATGTGATAGATAATATATATATATATATATATATATATATATATATATATATATATATATATATATATTTATTTATTTACTTTTTTGTGACTGGGACTTTAAGATATATATTTCCGGTAAAATTTGGATGAAATGTAATATTTTCTCTACCTATTACAAACAGGTGTAGATAAAGTAAGAAGGTCCCTTTTATATATAAGGGACTTCAGAATGTTTCCTATCAGTACATAAAAGGAGATTAGCTCATCAAAATACATTAAAATGTTTCTAATACGAGGGTCATTTCAAAAGTCATGGCAACTGTTATTTATATTCCGAGTAACAGTTGTACACAGTACGGAATGCCACCACCAAATGATGTTAAGTGCATTTGTACATGCTAGTAGACCCATGCAAATGTTAGTATCGTAGAGGTTATGTTCCAGATGGATGTCACTAAATCATTCAGCGCCCTACTCATTGTTGGTAAAGATGTATGGAAACCTTGGGGAATTAATTTGAAAGTTGTTAGCTCGTAAGAGAATTACGTGCACATAATTCTCTTACGAGCTAACGACTTTTTTATGCATAAAGTAATACGAATAAAACCATGATCACTATTTACGCATCTTTCAATGTTCCACAACCATAGCCCCTTGCATCCAGATCCCAAATTATTACCAGCATTTCGAAGAACATTCCAGTGACTTTCAATAGTATATTCTGAGTATTGTTTCCTGCAGCTTTATTGACTGATAAAAAAATAGTTGCCATTACTTCTGAAATGACCCTCGTACACTCTTAGAATTAATTTTGGGACATGTATAAAGAACTATCAAATTATTTTGGTATAGTGCAAGGCTTTCCCCCATTTCTGTACAAGAGACAAATCTGTACCGCGCATTAGTCACATCTCTGCTCCTTCACGATATATGTTAAGGGTATTACATCCATGACAACGAGCTGGGGTGGAAGGTATTTTCCTTGCTGGAGAGGAATAGGGAATGACGGAGCGGATATGAAACAAGCCGAAGAGGATGGAAAATGACATAGAAGAAGAGGGTGACATTCTTCCCTGCTGCTATTCTTATTTTAATGGCGAGGTAAAAAAAATTTAAGGAGGGGAGAGAGAAAAAAGCTAAAACGGAAAAGAGAGTTCATTTGTAATTTTAAAGAAAAGAGGGAGACATGGGCGGGAGAAGAAATAGGAAAGAAACTTTTAAACCATTAAATTAGGTTTTTGCTAGACTGGGTGTTATTAATGCTATTCATTGGAGCACCGATTGTTCTCACTTTCGCCTTTAACAGCGATGTAATTTTGTAACTGTCTTGTGGAATTGCTGTTCTGGTGCAAGGCCATCTGCATTTAAACGCCAACAGATCTAGATTGAAATATTTTAACTGTTTTAAAAATATGTTAGTTCTTTTATGGGTTCTTATAGATCATCCAAACATGACATAGAGCATAGTGCATTTCTAGTTAATCAAGTGTACGGAAATAGACCAGTTTACTGCAACCAAATGTTTAACCTCCCTTCCTCCTCCCTAATCTGGTTATAGTAGTTCCTAGTATTCACTAGCTTTCATTCTTTCTTGTTTATGGACGCTTCATACATGTCTATGATTTTCTAAAAAAATAAGTGTAAATATGATTTTCAACATAATACAAAGCTATTTTTTGACTCCCTCCGTGGTCGAGTTATCAGAGAGCTGACTTCTCATTTGGAGGTCCTGTATTCGATTCTTGGCTGGGGCAGGGAATTTTTATTTAATCACAATCATTCCCTATCCGCCACAGAGTCTAGAAGTACGTATGTAGAGTGAATATGCCTGTGTTTGAAGAAAAAGCAACTGATTAGAGATCCAACGTTTAAAAAACTTCGGTCAACGAGTTCTTTCTGATATCAAAGCCTCCAATATGACCATTCATGTTAAATGAGGCTACATAAATGAATTTGAAAAAAGCTATTATTTGTTTACATGTTTATTGGCAAGGATATTATTAGTTATTGGATTATAATATTAACATATCATCATTATTTGCAAAAATATGTATTGTTATAGTCAGAAATAAAGTAGGGCTTTAGAATAGAAGCAGAATAATTAAAGTGTTGGTACTTACTTAGTAAGTTAAACTTACTAATATTAATAGATACTGTTCTAACACTTACTAATCTATGACTATTCAATATATCTAATGCCCCATCACAGAATGCAATAGATTTAAATTTAGTTGTATAAATATATAATTCTGCATTTATTATTACATATAAAAGTATGATAACGATAATATAATAATAATGTAGACATGTATAAGTATTTTTGGATTTTATGTGTGTGTGTGTGTGTGTGTGTGTGTGTGTGTGTGTGGGAGACAGAGAGAAAAAAATGAAAACTGATAAATACCAAACGTGGCATTTAATATCAACATTTTTCAAATATTACACTGAGATTTTCAAGGAAATTGCCTCCTTGTCCTCAGTATGGAACGTTTTTGATAGTTTTTATTTTCTAAAGGATAACGTATTTAATTAAAATATAAAATACTTGGGAATAGACCGTTAAGCTCTCTTCATTTGGAAGGAATTTTTATACAATTTTGTGAAGCTAGTAGTATGTAGGATATTGGAACAGAAGTGATACCATGATGTGACTATAGCCCCTGGGAGGAGGGATGAGGTACAAGAAGCAGAGGCTCCATGCCCCTCAGGCGGACAAACCTACAAATGCGCTTAGAAGTCTCTAACATTCCCAGTTCGAGCACTTCTCACCATTAGAGAGCAATTCCTAGAGGATGTCGCAGCGACTCTAGCACACAGTTCACTCTGACGTCCATAGCCCCAGCAACTTAAACATCTGTCCGGCACCGCAATACTGCGGAGTCTCGAAATTAGAAGACTAATGACTATGCTACCTTTATGAAGGGAAATGTTAATGAGAGAAAATGAAGGAAAGGAGATTTGTAATATAAACCATCCCGGCATTCGCCTTGGTGACCAGGGAAAGGTGGGCTGTCGCCGGAAACAAAATCGGGACCTCCCAAATGTGAGCCTCGTATGCTACATGGAGCCATCTAGCTCGATGTAAAAACTAACAAGCCATTACTATAAAAATGTGAATAGTTTTAAAACACGTTTGGTTTAAATGATTTTTAAAGTTTACAGCATTTGCCAACTTTGAGGTATACGTTGCCCTTCGTTTGAACATTTCATAAAATATCAAGCCTTTTCAACATTCGACAAATGATTCGGGTTTCCTTTATCCTCTTTATACATATAATGAAAATATGCAATTTAACTATTTCTGCAAAGGTCTACATAATAGTTCGTAAAACCTATGTAAGAATAAAACACACTGGGCATAGAAAGTCTTGGAAATGAAACACTTCAGAATTTTAAGCGCATATTGTATGCTTGTGAAGTTGGCAGTCATTTTGAGTGTCTAGCCTTTTACTTTCTGTACACCTACTATGTACATATAGTATATAGAAGGTATTGTAATGTACCCAAAAATTCGATACCGATATTTTACCGTAAATACATGTTTTGAGATCCCCCGACCCCGAAATAAGTATTTTTAGAAAAATGTCCGTGCGCGCGCGCGCGTGTGTGTGTGTGTGTCTGTCTGTGGGCAGCATAGCTCAAAAACGAAATATCTGTTAAATGCCAATCTTGGTATTTAAGTTCAGTTACTTTCAAGGATGCGACACGAAGATTTTCAGGAAAATCCTCCCATCCCTAAGTACCCGTTACAGGGAACATTTTTCAAAATTTTTGATTTTTTCAAATATAGCTCTAACGATTTTGATTAAAATACCTTATGTTTAAGATCTTTTAATGACAAACGAAATGTATATCTCGAATTTTCTGGGAATAGCTTCTGAAGACCTCTCTCCATTCTGGATGACTTTTGTATAACTGGCAAACCGTAAGAGATATACAAAAACTTACTGCACAAAACATGTAGATATCATTAAAAAACACAATTTATGCCATGTACCCTTATTTTGTAGAGTTAACCATTTTCGAGATATTCCGGATTATTGGTTTCAATTTTAAGCCACTTACTTTTCTCAAACAGGAAGACATCTTTCTTCTCGATTCTCGTTTTTTACTCCTGGCAAGCAAAGAGATTGAAATTTGAATTGTCTTGCATAGCGACCGGCTTTTAAAGAACTTGACTATCGTTTTAGCCTGTGAATTTTATTTCCCTTCTACTTACAAGGAAGCTAGTAACAAGATTAATAAGGATCTAATTCATTTTGAGGAATTATATAGGAGTCAAATTCAATATCTAGAAAATCTGAATTCTGCTTATGTTTATCTTGATTAGCTGGTGTAGATACCAGATTAATTTTTTGAATAAAATATTTGTTTTTCGAACAGCTCGAGGGCATCAACTGAATGGAACACATTAGATGTTTTCCCTTCTACTTACAAGGAAGCAAATAATAAGTACAATTTCTGTTAATATTTATCTCGATTATCATATGGATAGAATAAAAATCTTGTAAACAATAACTGTTATTGAGATATAGAGAAAGTCTTGTGAATGGAACACATCAGATTTTTTTTTTAAATTGTAGTGGCCTTCAGATACCTGTTTATAATCGATGGTATTAACATAATTTCCATTCTCCATAAATTTATCTGAATTCTATTATTTTCCGGGCAAACAGCATACCGTGGCATGTCGGCTGCTTTTAGATATATTGATAAAGAGATTACAAAACGTTAGCTGACGTAAAGCTGAGGTATTCCTTGGACAATATGCTTAATTTAAATTGTAGAAGAGCTTCAAAATTTCTGAGGACGTTGTTAAGACAGCCAGAAAATGATTTCACATGGTTCCTTTTTCATTGTTGCGAAATGTTGGCGTATGCATCGGGCGGGAAGCGCTACAATCAAGATTAGAAGTTGGCAAGAAACACGCCGACATCTCTTTCAAGGTCTTTATGAAACAGCAAGCTCCATTAGCTAGATACGATCCAACCCTATGGCATGTGCGAATACATTAATTAACGTTCATTAATGCATTACTTAGCTCTTTGGCAAACCTCAAACGAAAACTAGCGCCGAGCGTTTGGTACGCGTCACGATTTTCTATTTTTTTTTTCTGTCGCTCAAGATAAACAGTAGCCATTGATAAATACCAGCCGATATTTTCATGATCATTTCTGATTTATTGCATTACGAAGTGGACACTTAAAACGTCTCTTCATACTCAACAATGAGGAGAGCATCAACATTTCATTACATTGCCAACACTTCCAGTTACCGAATTTCTATTAAAATGTAATTATGCTTAAGATATTTTATTGACAAACGAAATATATATATATATATATATATATATATATATATATATATATATATATATATGTATATATATATATCTTGAATTTTCTGGGAAATAGCCTCTAAAAACATCTTTATTCTGGATGAATTTTTGCTGAATTTTGTATAATTGGTAAACCGTAAGAGACAGACAAAAACTTACTGCACAAAAAATGCACATCCTGTCAAAACACACAATTGATGTCATATACTACATTTTTAACGTGGGGTTGACCTTTTTAGCTATCCCTTGTTACTGATTTCAGTTTAAAAATACTTATAACTTTACACATACGAAAATTTGTCAATTCTTGGTAATTCAAAGAAACGGTTTTCTACCATACATGGCAACTAGCTTTTAAAAGATTTGACTATCGCTTTAACCTAGTGTATCCCTTATTTTGCTTCTATTTTCAATAAAGCAAGGTAATAAGACCATTTCTGCTAATCATTTAACATGAACTAGACAGAAGAATAAGCTTTTTAACAATGATTTGTTATCGAAATGTAGAGAAAGTCATATAAATATTAGTTTGTTTTCACGGATTCATTAAAATCCTGTCCATGTATGTTAGTTACATATGTTTTGGAATATTTTGTCATGGGTAGAGAAAGGTATGTGAGTGTACATCAGCTGTTTCAGATGAACCTTAAGTGGGACAGCAAATATGTTGGGAGTGTTGTCCAGAATTGCTCGCATAATGTAGCATAGAAGCTAGAATATTAAGAGCGGTACAATGGCCATTTGGTTGCATGTTTCTCTTTAGCTGTGTCCATGTAAATGCTAATTTTATAACTCCTGCCTCTCCTTTTTTACCCAAGTCTTATCTCTTCATCAACATACCTGCGACGGAAACAAAAAAATCAAGTCTGAATGACCCTTGCCGGGCCGGTGCCGCATACGGAGAGGATCGGTCAAAATAAAATCTGTTAAACCCGGTTATAGGATTTCTCCTGTCAGTTTGCGCTATTTTTGGCTTCTTTCCAAGTGCCCTCTTGCCCTCCTTCCCCGGCAACGATTTGATATTGGAGTGAAATGAATCGAAATTTGGTGCATTGCCAGCTACGTAGAACCAGAAGGACAAATTATGACAGCAGTATATTGAGAGAGACTATCCCAATAACGTTTGTCTAAACGGTAATTAAGCGTTTAAGTAAACCAGATATTCCTTCTTTAAAACTTAGTATATTTACCTTTTCTTCTTCGTTTGGGATTTAACAGCTGCGTTTTGACATTTCGTGATATTTCTTTGGGGTCTTTCAAAAGTCACCTCAACTTTAAATCGTTATAAAGATTATATTTATGGTAGAATAAAAACAAAAGAAGCCATATACTGGCGAGCAATAGGATTTGGTTTTCTTTTGTTGCTGTTTTTTTTTTTTTTTTCTCAGTTCACCGTTACCATGGATACACTTTCGTTGAATGAAAAATTAGAACATTTATTAATACTGCTATACAATTTGTAAGTTACAAATCAATGACTCTATCACTAAATAAAAAGGTCTTCATGATTTCAAAGTTATTGTATGGTGTGGCTTCAATTCACAATTTTTTGGATAGTGTTTAACGCCCGCTTTTACTACTCGTGGCACCGCAGGCGATGACACTGATGAAGCATGGAATGGATATGGAGCACCGTTGGAATGTAATGCGGCGGAAAACCAGAGAACCTGGAGAAAACCCGTCCCTGCACCGCTTTGTCCACCACAAATCTCACATGCAGTCACTTGGAATCTTGGTGAGATGCGAGGCCCTCAATTCACAATTGATTATTGCGCCTTATTTCTTCGAAGAAGACAAGAATACAATAAGACAGACTGTTACTGCGCTACTATGGCATGCTACTTCATCATTGCCAGCGGAGGAATCAGGTATGGAAAACATTTTTATGCAAGAAGGCGCTCCGTCCCATATATGCAAAAACATGTTTATAGTATATTATATATATTATGTATATTAATATAAATTATATATAAATTATACTATAAACTTATATGAACACCTAGAAAATAGATTAACCTTAAATTTATACAAAAAAAAAATATTACAAATATACAATCAAACTTTAATTGTAAGTAAAGATGACATAATAAGAATAAAAGATTAAATATGAAACTTTGAGCTATGAATTGCAATTCATTTTGGAAAAACCCCTAAGAATGGTGGTCTACCTATATATTTGGCTATCATATCGTCAAAAGGCACTTTCCATTAATGTGGCCGCTACGATCTCCAGATCTCAATCCGACCGACTTTTCGATGTGGGTTTAGCTTAAATAACAAGTTTTCCTGACACATCCAACAAACCAACAGCAACTGAAGATCCTCTCCCGCAAGAAATTGCCAACATTTCAAAACATTTGCTGCAAAATGCTTGTTGTGGAGTCTCAGGAGGAACGGTACGTTGAATAAGAGAACGGAGGACATCTTCCCTATGTTTAAAAAAATCTATTGTTTGCCCGGTATGTGACTTCTTTTGTTTTTAATATATCTCAAATATTATATCTATAGCGGTTTAAAGTTTGAAGTGGCTTTTGTTTCTATCCTATCTCAAAAATATAATATTTATAACTATTTAAAGTGACTCCCGTTCTGCAAACAAACTATTCTTAAAAAAAGAGATTCTTTTGTTTACAATCAACTTTATTTGTTTAATCGAGATAAGCGTTAGTAAAAATGTCTTACTATTGATTCCTTGTAAGCAAAACGAAAATATGACTAAAAGAAAATCCTTAGCATGGCTTCCTTCGGAAGGGAAGTTAAGCCGTTGGTCCCGTGTCGTAGATTTACGGCACGTAAAAGAACCTCAAGCCTGATAGAGAGGCCTCTGAGCAAAATCAAGCGGTCTTTCACGCCCAAATTATTTATTTATTTATTTAAATTATATTGTATATTGTATTATTACATTGACAGCGCTGCCAATGGGCCATGACCTAAGCAGTGAAATAAAATATCCATCTATGTTAGTAACGTCCTTCATGGCATAAGCTTTAATTAATACGCATAACCTCTATTTCTTAAGTCCGTATGGCCTCTGAAAAGTTCGGTTATGAACCGTATTTGCTGCTTCCGCTTAACCCGGCAATCTTCCCTTAGCAGTCACGCTGTCTCACAAAGTGAAACAACTGACTCACCGGTATCCTGAATCCAAAAAATTATTCTCTTGCGTGTAATATTCCTCCTTGTTTAACCACTTGTCTTATAGCTTCTAGAAAAAAAGTTCACCCTTGTCATTGCCAAAATTCTTAACAAGAAACCTCCACTAAAGGAAATCCTGCTAATGATCATCATTTGAAAGAAGAGGTGGAAAATCCCCCTTCCTTCTCGAATAGAAATGCCTGTGTTTATGGCGGTATTTAACAAGGTTCTTTTTCTCATCCCCTCCTAGAAGTTAGCCAGGAGCGTGCAATTTAAAAGCCTTAACTTTTTAATGAATTGGCTCATGAATTAATGACATTTTAATGATCCTAATTAGCGAGAGCGAAGGAAGATATTTCTCCCCTCCCCCTCTGTGTTTTTAGAGCTTGTTGATGAGAAGTCTGCCATACATACACACCATGGATCTTATTTTCATCTAGTTAGCCTAAACAATAGGCAGATGGAAAGATGGCAGGTGGCCCCACTAATTAGAAAAGATCCGACACCATTGTTTTCTGGCCCATTCATTGTGTTGCCAAGATATGATTACTCGCAACAAAAAGTATAGACTCAACCTTGTGCGGTATCCTTAGAGTAACAAGCGGATATGTCAATGCGGGGCGAAACAACTAATTATTGCCTCTAATGAAGCTTCATGATTTGGTAAAAAAAGCCTCATGTGTTGCATTCACATGATTCCTCTGCCTGATCTACACACTTCTTACAAAGGTTTATTCTACGTGCTACTTCAATAAAACATCAGCAAAGTGCTCTTATTATTTAGTTCCTTATAAATAGAATAGAAATAAAGGAATACACTATGCTAAAACGGCATTTAAATCTTTTAAAATCTATGCTTATTTACATGGCCAAGAATGGAAAAAAAAAAAAAAATGAAAAAAAAAAAAAAAACCATGAACGACTTCCTGATTGAGAAACATTTAAGTATTATACAATTGAAACTAATGACACGAAATATCTCGGAAATGGTTAATTCTAGAAAAGAAATGTAAATGAGATAAATTGACCTACATTTTTTGTGTTGGAAGTTTTCGTCTATCACTTAAGAATTACCAATTATTAAAAGTTATCCAGAATGCAGAAGTTTTCTGAGGATTTTCCCAGAAAAGTCAAGATATATATTTCATTTTTCACGTAAATATCTTAAACTTAAGGTATTTTAATTAAAATCGTAAAGCCAGTTTTGAGAAAATTAAAATTTTTGAAACATGTCCCATGTAAAGAGTAGTGGGAGTGGGCTATTTTCGTGTGACATCGTTGGTTTTAAGTTATGTTGTACACACACACACACTCACACTCAAACGCGAGCCATCCTTTTTTCTAAAAATGTTTATTTCGGATGCAGGAGGTCTCAAACATATTACCAATGAAATCTCGGTATGGAATTTTTGAGTGGAATACAATACCTTTTCTGTCTACTATTGCACTGTACATACGTGCTGGAGAAAGTAATAACCCTTCTAGACATTAATTCTTGTGTTTCTTTCACACTAGCCGTGAGTAGGACCGGAGTTGGAGATGTAGAGACAGACTGAATAATGTAGCGCCATAGCCGGGATCTGGACCACGGACCTCGGATCTCCTGGTTTCCATCCTGTTGCACTAACCACTGAGCTACCATGACAACCTTCCGGCACGACACTAATTCTCCAATTGACTCCCATTTTTACTTTCTCTAGCCCCATATGTACAATGTACATAGGGATAGAGAAGTATTGTATTTCACCCAAAAATTCGATACCGAGATTTCACCGGAAATACATGTTTTAGGACCCCCTGTATCCAAAAAAAGTATTTTGAGAAAAAGGTCCGTGTGTGTGTGTGCGTGCGTGCGTGTGTGTGCGTGCGTGTGTGTGTGTCTGTGAACACGATAACTCAAAAATGAAAAGTAGCTAAAACACCAAACTTGGTATTTAAGTTTAGTATCTTCCAGGGATGCGACAAGAAGATTTTGAGAAAAATCCCCCCGCCCCAAACTACCCTTTACATGGGACTTTTTCGAAAATTTTGATTTTCTTAAAAATGGCTCTAACGATTTTCATTAAAATATCATATATTAAAGACATTTACCTAACAAATGAAATGTATATGTTGAATTTTCTGGGAATAGCTTCTGAAGACCTGTTTATTCTGGATGAATTTTGCTCAATTTGACATAACTAGTAAACCGTAAGAGATAGACAAAAACTTACTATACAAACAATTTAAGTCTTGTTAAAATACACAAGTTATGTCATATACATTTTTCTCGTGGAGCTTACCGTTTTCGAGGTATTCATTGTTATTAGTTTCAGTTCTGAAGTACTTACACTTTTCTCAGACGGGAGTGTCCGTTTTTTTCTTTTGTTTTATTCCTGGCCAAGAAAAGAAGCGATTTGTAATGACAATCGCATAACGACAGCTTTTAAAACATTTGACTATTGGTTTAGCCGAGTGTATTCCCTTATTTTCTTCCTACTTATAAGGAACTAAATAATAAGAACATTGTGCTAATGAGTACCACGATTAGCAAGGTGCAGAAAGAAGAAGAATCTTATATTGAAGTTTGTAGAACAGTTAGAGAAAGTCATGTGAGTGTAACACATCAGATTTTTCCCGGTAAACTATTAGAGGATATCAAAATGACGATTGAAGTGTCCTAAATAATTTTAAGTTGCGGGCTTCATAGTTTAACCAACTTAGATTCAATCACTTGCGATTTAGAATTCTTACAATCCCAAACGTCACATCCACCACAAATTAATCCCTTTAATACACAGTAATCTTATAAAAGATGCAAATCTAAAATCTAAAATTGTAATTCGATGTATTTGAAATGTTAATCAGCAATCAGGATTTAATGCAACACATGTATATTATATTTTGATAAATATTTTTAAACTGGTTCTCGAGATTTTAAATGTTATAATTTTTATTTGTTTGAAATTTGAAACATTGCCAGAGATGCATTTTTAATTATGCCATTGAGAAAATAAATGTTAAAAATGAAAACAATAAAAATTTCAATTTACTCAATAGAAATATTATTATTCTTATTATTCATAGAAACATTAAAACTAACGATTTTAATAATCATTAATATAATATTTTACTTAAACATATATTCAGCTGTTACTTATAAGAAAATATAACGTCATTCATTTATACTCAAAACACATCGTGTGGAATAATTTACAAAATGAGTCTACTTTCAAATGGTAATCTGAGAAAAAAGAGTTTAAAAATAAGACACTCCAATATCTGTGTTTAAGCTTGTTTGTAACTAAAATAATAAGCCTTTCTTTCTCTGCTTCTTAGCAGTAAATTTAGTATTTGAGAAGCCTTTCTTCAGAGGTTTGTTCATTTAAATGTGGATAAATGTAACAGTTTTGTTATAATGTTATACAAAGCTAGGTGGAGTTATATAGAGCTTAAAAATAAAGTTAACAATATTGAAATCTATATTGGCAGTTTTTGTCCTTTTTCATAGATTTTATTACTAAACCGACTCGTGTAAATAGAGTATAGGAAAATAGTAGGTGTAAAGATTATACAATTTTGAACTATAAATTGAATTACTATTCATTTTGGAATAACTAACTCCTAGAATTAAAGGTTTGTGAAATATATCATAGAACACAGACTAAGAACTTAAATTATGAATATTTGACAATTCAAATCAATAATCAATAAGAAATGAAAAATGCAACAAAAATATTGTTAGAAATAAGTGGTGAGTTTATAAAATAAGTAATACCTTTAAACTACTATAGATATTGCAAAGAAAATGCATGTACACGCTAATGATTAGTTGTGTTGTTTGCGGTATAAATTGCAAAACCAAATGTTCATAACCAAGCGGGAGATCTGGGTTCCATTCCCGGTAACGGCGAGGGGATTTTTCTCCCCCTGGAAGACCTGGTCGGGGATGCACTCAGCCTAGTGAGGTCCCTGGAGGGCCAATTGAGGAACTACTTGATGGAGAAGTAGCGACTCCTGGTCATGGGGACCGTATCAACCGGCCGGGGCGGGTTCGAGGCGATGACCACGTCTCACCCTCTAATACTGCAACACATCCATGACGTCTGTCATGAATCGTGATGGGGGACGCAGCGGCTGGGCGGTAAGCCAAGGTTACTTGTGAGCTGTCGTGCCATGGAGTTATTATATTATTATATTCATAAGCATAGACTTCATAAATTTACATATATTTGAATTGATATAAATTGTGACAAATAAATAAAAGAAACACACCTTATTTTAAGATACCTTATTGCAATAGCTTTTAATGTTAAAGTGGGTTTAGAATTTTCATCGATTAAATACAGTATTTGAATACAAGGGATTGTAACTATGGATTGTGTTATTTTCAGTGTTAGAGCTTCATGGGCAGCTTTGTTACATATACCACTTTATTCAATCTCTTCTATCTATAAAACTAATTACAGTTCTTAATCACAGCAATCCATTTATGATACAGCATAGTAATCAACACCAATGAGCATAATCTGCGCATTTCCGAATCGACGTGCAGTATCTTTCTACCGGTAAACATCTTTTCATCAGATTCTGATCCCTACCGGTCTATTTAATTGTATAAACACTGGGCCAGAAAAGGATTATCTCCTGTTTTGATCGCCGCATGTAATTTATATGTTTCATGCTTGAAATGCGCCGCGTGCCTCTGTTTATTATCACGTTTCAAAATGGCCAAGCGCCATTGAAATGAATATTGGAGCGGAATGGGATGAGAAGCAAAGGGGATTACATATAGGTCAAATAAGTCAATTCGCCAAATTAACTCTATTGTTGCAATTGGATTACATTGAGTGTGTCCGATTTGAATTAATCTGGATTAAAATAGCCCTCACTCCCATATAATTTTCATATGAGTTGAAATGTTTAATCCAGATTATCTAGGTAGACAAAATTGAACGTGCCCTCTAGTTACTTCGGATTTGCTTCCAATGGACGACATCATCAATGAGTCAAGCAGGTGTTTGTATGAAATGTTGATAAGTGGTAGATATAATTTTCCGATGGCAAGGCTATTTAAAAATGTATGCAATCATTTAACGTCTGTCGAGCATTTCCGGCTAAGCTGGGCTCGATTTATCAGTGAATAAGGCAAATGAGCGGCTTGATGCCTTCATTTCCGGTAAGTTTCTGAACGAAGTTGATATCTTTGCTGCTGTCTGGTCGAAGTTTGATCTCCGAGCAGTGAGGTTACAGGTTGCAATTTGCGAGTTGAGTACACCGAAGAGCATTGTGAATAATGCGTATCAGTGGGCCAGGGAGTTTGAAAATATTCTTGATACGAGGGGCACTATTTGTATTTTGAGCCTAGTAATAAAAAACCCAGTAATTTGTCATTGAAAATTGCTTTATTGTTTCTCGAAATATTCTTCTTTATGATCAGGACACTTTTGCATGCGTTCGGACGTTTTGTTATAGCACTTTCCCCAATCTGCTTGAGACACCTCCAAACATGTTTTTTGATCGCATCAACGCCTTCTTCTGCAGACGAAAATCGTTGTCCACGCATTTTATTTGATGGTCAGGAATAAAGTAGCCATTGGGTGCCAAATCAGAACTGTACGAAGAAAGAGTCATCAATTCTATTTGTTGAGTGTTAGACGATATCGTGAGCGCTCGCATTGTCTTCATGAAGAAAAATCCGATGGCACCTGTTTGTTTTCCTTATTTCACCGAACAAATAATTGTGTCCCATTTATATAAGGTAAGTGATGCAAATATGGCCACCTTAATTTGAATTTTTATTTTCGTGGTTATGGTACTTACTGAAATAAAATTATGTAATTAAGCATATGCTATATCTAATTGGCTATTCATAAAAATATATGATTTACTTTAAATTCTACTATTTTTAATTTCAATTTTTAATAACGTTGCATTCTGCATGTAATATGCCCATGTGAAGATAATATGGCCAACTTGAATAACATGTATCATTATAGGGAAAATACATATTTATTTTATTCTGATCTGAAATTAAGTGTAGTAGCATTATCTTACAAACAAGTATTATTGGATTAATACCACAGGCTGCTCCAGGAGGTCCACTGCGGTTTCATACGTTGTCCCTTGAAAAGAATCATAGGTGGGACAACAGTACCAATTGCTTTCCCACAGCAGACGATAGTGACACCACTTTGTCCATGTTCTTTAGACACAAAATGTTCCCTTTCTGAACCCTTCTTGGCATAAACGAGAGGATCTTTGCGCAAATGAAGTCGGTATCCCTTTTCGTCTATATTATAATTTTTTTTCTAAGAATGTCATCAGATTCTTTTCTAGGAAAATTTTACGAAGTGTAGCAAAATAACCATTTATGACAAACTTTTTTAATTTCATTGCTCTGGCTGGATTCATTCTTTGACTTTTCCGTTTAACTACCGCCTGATTTCTACCTAAAAACCCTTTAAGCAATACCTTCCAGCAATGTTTTTTTCTACTTGAAAAGATATTTGATATGTTGTTCACCTTACAGAATCGAAACACACAAAGTCTGATTACTTTTGATAACTCATTTTTATTTTCTAATAAATAACGGCGAAGAGTTCGTCGAGGAACATTATATCTCATAGACACAGCGTTTGGCGTCAGTTCCTTACAGCCTGTAGTGCCCTGACTCCATTTACATTTATTTTGTCCCGGAATTAGGGGATTCATTATCTGGAATAGCAAATAAATAAAAATATATTAACAGTAAATGAGTATGTGCAGGTAACATAGTCAGTTGCAGTTAATATGGCTAACACTGGCCATTTGACCTGCCTGCAGCACCTCTCGAAAAAATTGTTCATTTATCAGTTAAAAAGCATAGATTATCAGGAAAGACCATAGAATATACTATAACATGCGGTACATGAACAATAATCACTAAGTACATGAAAGGATATAAATCAAAAATCCTTCCAGCACTGGGATTATAACTGCTCCTCGGTCCGTCAGCAAAACTCAAATATCTTTGTTCCATCGGCTGGGTTTACAAATTATCCCGCAAGTTGCGCTGTCTAAGGAGACTACAAACCTCATAATTTGACATGCTGATGTCATCTCTTGGGAAACTTAACAATTACTAACTGGGGAGCAAATTTGCCGTATTAGCTGCATTGGTCATATTAGCATCAAGTACCTTATTATCCATTTTACGTTCCTATAAAGGCACTGTTATGAGCAGTTTTTCTGATTAAAAAAAAATGCAACCATTGTTTCGAAGTGCTTTGAGTGCGAACAAATTTTGTTGTATTTGGTTCATATTGAAACACTTATACAGTCGACTGCTGTTTACATTCCGGCTCATAAGTATAGACCCATAATTCGTCACGTAAAACAAATTATATACGTCTTTTGAAGCCCTATCATTGTATTTCATAAGTATTTATGTGCACCAATCGACACGAGCATCCTTTAATGATTGTGTTAAATTAAGAATAATCCAACGAGAGCAAACCTTTTTCACGGCTAAATGATCATGCAATGTTTATATATATATATATATATATATATATATATATATATATATATATATATATATATATACTGGTGGAACTAATGCCTAGGGTTGCCTCTATTTACAATATGTGGTATAATAATCTTGCACTATTAGTTTTTGCACAGTATCAATGTTTTCTGGCACATCAACTGATTTTGGACGACCTTTACAAATTTCCTAAATAAACGAACGGCGGCCACGATTAAACTCGTTATACCAGCGTTTCACATTGGAAAAGGATGAAGATTATCGCCAAATGTAGTAGTAAGTTGATCAATGTTCTCTTGTGTTGATAAAACACGCCGAAAGTCATAATAAATCATTGCACGAGCATTTTTATTAGTTAATTCCATCTTTTCGCCAAGTCACAATGTCAGTCACTACAAATAATACAAATACCGCCCTATCTGAAGTAGTTTAAGGTCAACAATGTCAAACTTTCCAGTGACAACATCAGATAGCACAGGGTTACCAATATAAATAGTGGCCCGTACCTGCATCCTAGCTATTCTTTCTTTAGATTTAATCATTCATCTCCTTGGTACAAGATAACGGCCCCTATCTTGTATGTTTATTGACAAAATAGAAGGGAAAACTTAATCGCTTAATACCTAGTGTCGCGAATTGAGCCTTGAACTTTCTTATCCAGTTTTCCAGAACTTAATTGCCTTTACTACTCTGGTTTCTTGTTAATTGAATCACATATTGCTGAAATAACTTCTCTCTCTCTCTTTTTTTGTTTTTTTTTTTGTTTTGCACTTTTAACTTACATATGAATTTATCTCCTCTGGAGACAGTCTCATAGTTTTGGACAGAAATAACAGCAGGCTTGTCATCTAGGTTTTTTAAAGAACTTATAGAAACTAAGATTATTAAGCTGTAATTTCCTTGACAGCGCTGCTAACAGCTGTTTGTTTACTTAACGAAATGTTATCCTGTTGTGCTCATTCTGTAGTTATATTTGTTTTCACTTTAAATTCAGAGTAATGAAGGTGTTGTAATTGCAAAGGATTTCATGACTAGCATAATATTTCTTAAGTTTCGCATACAAATAAATAAATAAATAACAACATTGTCAAGGTTATTGTATATATAGAGACGCCTTCCAGAAAAGTAAAACACAGTGTATATTTTCAAACTGAGGAAGTACATGCCGCAAGAGGAAAAAATCTGATGTGTTACAATCACATGACTTTCTCTAGTCGTTATACAAACTTCTTACATAAGATTATTCTTCTTTCTGCACCTTGTTAATCGAGGTATTCAGCACAATATACGTATTACTTAGTTCCTTATAAGTAGGAAGAAAATAAGGGAATACACTAGGCTAAATCGATAGACAAATGTTTTAAAAGCTGTCGTTATGCGATTGTCATTACAAATGGCTTCTTTTCTTGGCCAGGAGTAGAACAAAAGAAAAACGGACACTCCCGTCTGAGAAAAGTATAAGTACTTCACAACTGAAACTAATAACAATGAATACCTTGAAAATGGTAAGCTCCACGTAAAAAATGTACATGACGTAAATTGTATATTTTAAAAAGGCCTACACTTTTTGTATAGTAAGTTTTTGTCTATCTCTTACGGTTTATTAGCTATGCCAAATTAAGCAAAATTCATCCAGTATAAACAGGTCTTTAGAAGCTATTCCCAGAAAATTCAACATATACATTTTATTTGTCAGGTAAATATCTTTAATATACGATATTTTAATCAAAATCGTTAGAGCCATTTTTAAGACAATCAAAATTTTCGAAAAAAGGTCCATGTAAAGGGTAGTTTGGAGTGGAGGTATTTTTCTCAAAATCTTCGTGTCGCATCCCTGGAAGATACTGAACTTAAATACCAATACACACACGGACCTTTTTCTGGAAATGCTTATTTTGGATTCAGGGGGTCCTAAAACATATATCTCGACATCGGATTTTTGGGTGGAATGCAATACTTCTCTATCCCTATGTACATTGTACATACGGGGCAAGAGAAAGTAAAAATGATACAGTTGTATGAAAAGATATTCAAGTGGCCAACACATGACTGCAATAAATCACAAAGATATCTATTCTGTTTATATTTTTTTAAGTTTTAATACTTTTTGAGGGTCACCTCTTACAAAATGAAGAGATATTCAAACGGGTGATTGAAATAAAAAAAAACACACACACACACACAGATTTGGAAAGAGCTCTTTTTGTTAATTTTTACTTTCTGTACCTACTATGTACATAGTGTATAGAGAAGGTATTGTAATGCACCCAAAAATTCGATACCGAGATTTCACCGGAATAACATGTTTTGATACTCCCTGAATTAAAAAAAAAACATTTTTAGAAAAATGCCCGTGTGTGTATCTGTGTGTGTGTGTGTGTGTGTGTGTGTTTGTGTGTATGTGTATGTGTGTGTCTGTAGGCAGCATACCTCAAAAACGAAAAGATTTAATAACCAAACTTATCGCCTGCGGTGCCAGAACAGTAAAAGCGGGCGTTAAACACTACAAAAAAATAACCAAACTTTGGTATTTAGGTTTGGTATCGTTCAAGGATGCAACACGAATACTTTCAAGAAAATCCTCCAACCACCCTTTACATGGAACGTTTTTCGAAAATTTTGATTTTCTCAAAAATGGCTCCAACGATTTTGATTAAAATATCGTATATTAAAGATGACAAATAAAATATATATCTTGATTTTTCTGGGAATAGCCTTTTAAGGCTACTATATTTAATATACGATATTTTAATCAAAATCGAGAGAGAAAATCACAATTTTCGAAAACTGTTCCATATAAAGGGTAGTTGGGGGTGGGGATTTTTTCTTGAAAATCTTCGTCGCATCCTGGGAAGATGCCAAACTTAAATACCAAGTTTGGTATTCAACGGTCTTTTCGTTTTTGAGCTATGCTGTCCACAGACACACACGCACACACAAGGACCTTTTTCTAAAAATGCTTTTTTGGATTCAGGGGAACCCAAAACATGTATTTCCGGAAATCTCGGTATCGAATTTTGCACATAGTACGTAGAGAAAGTGAAAATGATCCACATGATCATTAATGCTCACATAAAAATCCTGATTTTCAGTTAAGTCCGTAGTTAAGATTCTTATTTGAGATATTTGATGGGGACAGAGGACCCTAGGGCATTCCCTTGGGTTCTGCCGCAACGCTATTCTCATGTAGATTTTTCTATAAAATTTGGCAGTACGATATAGTTGTAGCAAATCTGGTGCAAATTTATTTATTTCCGTACATCATTTCAATTAATAGTTGTTTTTTAATTGTGGATTTATCTTTACGGATAGTGACTATGAGATTTTCCATGACAATGATAGCTAATGTAAAGCGTTAATATGAAGAATTTATTGAGATATATATAATATAAGTAATTCTTGCTATAATAACAAACGCCCCAGAGAACCATTAAAAAGTAAACAGATAGTTGATTTATAATTGGAATTCTGTATATGCAAATATACTCTGATATTATATATTCATTATTCAGTGACATAGCATGAGCGAAAATTTATCGCAGTAATACCTCTAGGAAATTATATGAAGCACTTAACTCAAAACACCAATCTAGCCCTCTATTTATTGTGAGCTTTTATAAATAAAAGTAAATTGAAACACGGAAGAATGAAATCTTTAGCTGGTCATTACTAAACAAATAAAAAGCTAACATGTTCCATTCAATACTTTGTTACAAAAGAGTATTCTTTTTATACGTAATCGTAACCGAGATAAACATTAACAGAATTTTATTGGTCTTATTATTTATAAGTAAAAGGGAAATAAGGTAATACATTAAAGTACAGCGACAGTCATTTAAGCCGTTCGCTATGTGAAACAATTGTAATTAGGTTCTCTTTGCACAGAGTAAAACAAATGAGAAATAAAACGAAAGATGGCAGAGAATATCTCGGAAATGGTTAGGTGAAAAAGAAAACAATGTAGGTATGCGATATAAATTGTGTTTCAACGTTATCTACATTTTTGATTGGTAAGTTTTTGTCTATCTCTTACGGTTTACCATTTGTGCAAAAGTCATTAAGAATGAAGAGGACTTCAGAGAATATTTCCAAGAAATTCAACATTTTATTAACCATGTAAATATGTTTCATATATGACATTTTAATCCAAATCTTTATAAGCATTTTTGAGAAAACGACAATTTTTGACAAATGTTTCATGTAAGAGGTATTTAGGGTTAGGGGATTTTCCTGAAAATCTTACTGTGACATCCTTAGGAGATTAACCGACTTTTCGTTTTTGAACTATGGCGTCCACAGACATACAAACGGACTTTTTCAAAAAATGCCTTTTTCGGACTCAGCAGATCTCATAACATATATTTCCGGTGAAATCTCAACATCGAATTTTTGAAGGAATAAATACCTTCTCTATCTTTAAGTTAAAAATACTAATATCCTTTAAAGTTATAAATAAAGATGATTTGTGTTTAAGTCTTAGTACAATTAATACACCATCAGAATTGCATTCTAATATCATTTCATGAATATATGAAGGTATCCTTGCCATGGACATCTTAAAACAGCAGAATAACAGGATTACGATGAAGAATGAATAGTTCTTTTTATTATTTCAGAAGTTTTTTCTTTGCATTTTTTTTTTTTAATTTGGCTAATTGGTATGGTATAAGCGGACTTGACTTCGAAGAGCTGACTTCGAAGAGCTGACAAATCTCTGCCATCTGAATATGTATGGTGAATGCAGTTAGACTTTCCACCCTATGGAAATCGCTTGGCATGAAGCGAAAGTGTTATGGTACAGGGATGAATATTGTTTTAAATTTTCTCAATAATACTGATTTTATTTGATGCAATAAATTATGACCAAAACAAAAAAAAAAAATCTGATCTGTTCCATTCACATGACTTTCTCTACATCTCTGCGACAAACTATCGTTAAAACGCTTATGCTTCTATTTACTTCATGCTTAACGAGAAAAAGTTAGCATAAACAGTCTTATTACTTGCTTCCTTGTAAGTAGGAGCGAAATAAGGCAGTACCATAGGTTAAAGTGATAATCAAAGGCTGGTTGCTATGTGACTGTAGTTCCTTTTTTTGTAAGAAATTCCTGTATGAGGAAAGTATAAGTTTTTCAAAGCTGAAACCAAACACCAGGAATATCTTAAAAACGATCAACTCTACGAAAAAAAAATGTATATAAAATAAATTCTGTGTTTTAATGTGCTCTATATTTTTAGTGTAGTAAGGTTTAGCATTTATACAAAATTCCGTAAAATTCATCCAGAATAAAGTAGTCGTCAGAGGCTATTCTCAGAAAATACAAGATATACATTTTATTTGTCAGGTAAACATCTTTAATTTACAATATTTTAATCAAAAGCGTTAGAGCCATTATTGAGAAAATCAAAATTTTCGAAAAAAGTTACATGTAAAGGGTAATTGGGGGTGGGGGAATTTTCTTTAAAATCTTCGTTGGAAGATAACAAACTTAAATACCAAGTTTGGTATTTAACGGTCTTTTCGTTTTTGATCTATGCTCTCCACAGACACACACACACACACACACACGCACCTTTTTCCAGAAATGTTTGTTTTTTTTTTCCGGGGGATCCAAACATGTATTTCCGATGAAATCTCGGTATCGAATTTTTGGGTGGAATGCAATACTTTCTCTATACACTATGTACATAGTACGTATAGAGAAAGAAAAATATTGTAAATCTATTCAAAGATATGGTTTATTAAATTTAATACCGAGAATAGCATTATGATGATTTTTAATATCTTCTTGTTAAGATAAGAAGGCTAACCATATCCTAAAAGGTTGCTTTCCACCACATACCGGCAATGAAGTATCTTACTGAATTGACCTAGAAATTAAAGTGACGTAAGATAAAAAAAATATTTAAAATATTTTAAAAGCTGGGCGCTATGTGATGCTTTGAAATATCGTGCTGGTTGCCAGAAGAATAAAAGGAATAAAGACTTCCCATTTTAGAATAGGTTAGTTAAAGTTAAAACCAACAACAAGGAATATCTTAAAACCACGCACAGACACAAACTATTATGCTACATTAATATGTTTTATACTACCGTTTATTATTTATTAGTGAGTAGGTATACAAATGATTCTTTCGAAAGCTTACTATATATCTATTTCATTTTAATTGGCAGAAATTTTTGCACTAATAGACACATTTCAAATTTCGTTAGGGTACAAATGGAACAGCGACAATCATATTTCTAGGAATCGCAAAAAAAAAAAAAAAAAAAAGACAGAGAGAAAGAAAAAACTGAAAATCGATGGACTTAAAAAGAATGACAGTGTTTTGAACAAGTCGAAATATTAATAAAGTTGTCTCCGAAATAGCTGATAAAATAAATGTTTGAAAGAGATCTAGGTTTTCAGGTTTTTGTCCATCGCTGATATATGTTATATCAAATTCCTTCCAAACGGAGAGGACTTCAGAAGCTATTCCATAAAATTGATTCGGTATGTGAGAGAGGTGAGTGTTGATTTGTGAGGGTTGGGTTAAAAATTAAATAATAAAGTCCTACCTTTCCAAGTAGTCAAACTTTCCCAAAATTCAATTTTAATTATGTTTGAAAACATTGCTTTGCTTAAATACTTAGTATTATTTATTACTACACAGATTTCAATTA
This sequence comes from Hymenopus coronatus, assembly GCA_030762935.1. NCBI lineage: Eukaryota > Metazoa > Arthropoda > Insecta > Mantodea > Hymenopodidae > Hymenopus > Hymenopus coronatus. The sequence goes on along the minus strand of CM060895.1, from coordinate 53,169,071 downwards.
ATAATCCATTTTATTTGTCATGCAAATATCTTTAATATTAGTACTAAGTATTAAATGAAATCAATATGACTCGTTTTAAAAAGTCAAAGTACCCTTTACATATAGTATTTTATAAAGATTTTGATTTTATAAAGAATTCTCTAAATTTTTGATAAAAATACCGGTTTAAATATTTTCAAAACTAAATATTAATTGAATTTTCTGGAATTTTATGGAATAGATCTTGTCAAAGTGCGCAATTTCTGTTTTGTTTTTGTGGAGTTGACAATTTCTAAGACATTCCTTGTTATTCGATTTTTTAATACTTATACCATACTCAAATTGCAATTATTATTGCGTTTTGTTTCTTTTTTTTTCTTCTTCCTATTAATGCAAAGAGAACGGAATTCAAAGACCTTAAGGATTTGACTATCGGCTAAGTTTGTATTCCTCTATTTCCAATAAAACTACAAGAAATGTTTAATGAAGCTATTTCTATAAATGCTTATCTTGATTAACATGGAGTGAATAGAAAAATATTACCTTTGTTTGAATAGTTTGTTAAAGAATGAATAGAGAAAGCCATGTATTTATAACACATCACACCAGAGTTTAATATACAGTCTTTCCAGGGTTTAAATGACTGTTAGGAATGTCGAGGAAAAGTGAAATATAAATTCCGCCCTAGTTCATTCCCCTTTGCGTGAACATCAAGTTTTCCGAATTTGTTAGCAATATCAGAGAGATTTTATGAAATTACGGCTGCAGCCAATTGTGGAGGATAATTTTACGATAATATCATTAAGAATACAAGGAGAGGTAAATAAAAACAGCCATCATTGGAGGTTTTAAAAGGATCTGTGCAATCCAGGGCCTTCATCAAATAATATTTACCGGTAGCTGCTCATACCATGGTAGCTGCAATGACTGCAACTGAAAGAACTACATGCTCTGATTCAGATATAATTGTGACTGTATAGGCATATATGTGTCATTTGCAAAATAAAAGAAAGAATTTAATGTTATACTTTCAACATACTAGGGGTGTCCTTAGAAAACCCAAGATATTGAACTCGTAGCATCGAAAAAGGTTTGTGTTTAGTAACTGTCGTCATTTACTAGATGACAGATATAGTTTCAGCTACATCCAACACGTGGTTGCGTTGCCATAGGCGATTGAATCAGCAATTTTGAGCTTCTTTAGTAAGATGGGGGAAAAACGAGTTTCGTGCGGTGATTAAACACTTCCATTTACAACGGTTAACACCGAAAGAGATAAAAACCGAGTTGGATGAATTTTATGGCACATGTGCCCCTACGCTTGCAGCAATTTAGAATTGGATAAATGAATTTACACGTGGCTGTACATCCACAAATGATGAACATCGTTCCAGAAGTCCAGTAGAAGTAACTTCCTCCGAAAGGTTGGTAAAATCCAGGATAGGGTTTTTTTAAGTGACCGATGAATCATAGTTTGCGAAATAGTAGGAACCACAGGTGTATCACAAGGTGCATTGTTCTCCATGGGTCTGACAAAGGTCTCGGCAAAATGGGTACCGCGTTTGCTCTCAATGGAGGATAAATGCAATCATGTGATCGATTCGTAAGCTGGTTTGGCACTTTTCCGTCGCAATTATGACGCGTTTCTGACTATGGATGAATAATGGATGCACTAAACACTCCAGAGACAAAAGTACAGTCGAAACAGTGGGTTTTGAAAGATCAACCGGCTCCGAAGAAGACAAAGATGGTGAAATCGGCAGACAAGGCGATGGTCTCGGATTTTTGGAGTGCACGCGGAATCATCTACATTGATTACTTTCAGAAAGGAAGAACGATAAATGGAGAGTATTATGCATCGTTATTGTACCGGTTGGACGGAGAAATCAAGAAGAAACGTCCTCATCTGGCAAAGAAAAAGATCCTCTTCCATCAAGACAATGCAATTACTGCGCAGTTTCGATGGCGAAAATTGTGGAATTAAGGTTTCAATTACTACATCTACCTTATTCAACAGATTTGGACCCCAATTACTTTTTTTTATTTCCAAACTTGAAAAAGTGGCTCGGCGGAAAACGATTCGCATCTAACGAAGAAGTCATCTCCCAAATAGATGCCTATTTTGAGGACCTTCCGAAATCCTACATTTTAGAAGGCTTAATATAGTTGGAGAAACGCAGGGAAACGTGGATCGAGCTAAAAGGAGATTATGTTGAAAAATGAAAATCTACCAAAAATAATTTGTTTTTCTATCTTTTTCTAAGGACTTATTGAACGTCCCTCGTAAATGTCTTAATTCGGTAACGAACGGCATCAGAAGACTGGCTGAATAATTGCTTGCGTAACGTTTCGTTTCAAAATGTTGCCTTGTTATGGAAATGACAGAGCACTTAAATCTCAACTTTTGGAGCCCTGCCTCATTCGACACTCGTCTTCTCAGTATAAGAGAAAAGCCCGAAGAAAAACCTTATCCAGGTAACTCGCCCTAACCGAGATTTGAACACAGGACTTCTTGTGAGGTAAGGCAGACATGCTCCTTCACACTTCAGAGGCGGGCATTATTATTATTATTTTATTATTATTATTATTATTATTATTATTATTATTATTACAAAAATCTTATGTTCATTCACATGATCTTCTCTTGCTTTTTTCACAAATAAACTTTCCTTACAAAATATTATCCTTTGATCTATGCCATTGCTAATCTAGGCAAACATTAGTAGAACTGGTCTTATTACTTGCTTCCTTGTAAGTAGAAGGGAAATAGGAGAAATACACTAGGCTATAGCCACAATTAAATCTTTGAAGTGCCACCGTTACGTGAAACAATTAAAAATCGGTTCTCCGTGTGGCTAGGATTACAACAAAAGAGCTATGAAACGAAGGATAACTTCCCATTTGAGAAAAGTTTTGGTTATTGAAACAAATAACATGTAATATCTTGGAAACGGTAAACCGTATAAAAAGTGTATACCTATTACATAATTTGTGAATTTTAATGAGATTTATATTTTTCAAGTCTACCCGTTATACAAGTCATTCAGAGGTTATTTCCAGTAAATTTAAGATGTAGATTTTGTTTATCATGAAAATATCTTAAACATATGGTATTTTAATAAAAATCGTTACGGCCATTTTGAAAAAGAAATTGAAAAAAAAGGTACAAAGTGTAGTTTGGGGGGACGAGGACTTTTCTGAAAATCTTTGTGTCGCATTTTTGGAAGATACTGAACTTAAATGCCAAGTTTGCTGTTTAACGGACTTTAATTTTTTGAGTTAAATACACACAAACACACTCAATCAGGTACACTAATGTTTTATAAAATTTATTTTTTGGATTCAGGGGATCTCAAAAAGGGTATTTCCGGGAATTTTCGGTATCGAATTAACGCTAAGCAAAGAAAAAACGAGTATTTTCTTAAGGCTTAAATTTATATAATTGTATAATATATAAAGTAATGTTTTAATTTTACAATTTTTGTCAAATTTTACAGATGCATTACCTAAAATGAATTTTGGAATAATGAAACAACTAAAGTACATGGGACATATGTATGCGTTTACTACTGCGCTGTAAATCAGCATAACCGAATAAAAATACTTTTTTGACACATTTTGATAATCTCTTTTAGTTTCGCACTAGCAGTAGTTGATCCTACAAGTGATTTGTTCATCCATTTAAATAACGGTATCTCTTTCCTGTTAGTCCACTATTGCACTCCGCCATGCGTCCATTTCCCTTATGAGGAAAACCGTTGTTTTGTTTACCATACTTCCGTTGCTGTTTTGAGCACAAACTTGCCACATTTCCCCTTCATTTTCATTCAACTACTCGTTCCCTCTCATGCATTATTGATATTTAATAGCTCGTGTTATTTCACATATAGAGGCTGATGGAACAAACCGTTTGAAGGCTCTATTAGAAGCCTATTATCGATTAGTCGCAGGAATCGATTAACGTGCCGACTGTAAATTTACACTCAGTCTCGATAATTGGCACGCTTGAAGCCGTAAAGACCGGGTGGATGTCCGAAACCAAACGTAATCTCGCTAATGTAATGAGGTTCGAGGACGCAATTAGTGCAGGGTGCAGGTTCCGTGTTGACCGGAGGGAAGTGGCGTAAGGAGGACCGCGCATCTCACACAAAGTCAAAATGCTGCCCCAGGAACTTCATTCATCATTTGCAGGCGTCACTCAAAGCTTCAGGCAAGTTTACGGTAGAGATATAATATTAGTAATTTTTAGTGTTGCAAACTTCACTTCATTTAATTGCAATTAATACCACAGCCTGTTTCAAAATTTATTTATAACACCCAAATTTAAAAAATCTGATGTGTTCCATTCACATGACTTTCTCTACATCTGTGCAACGAACTATTGTTAAAACACTTATGCTTCTATTTACTTCATGCTAAACGAGAAAAAATGAGCAGAAATAGTCTTATTACTTGCTTCCTTGTAAGTAGAAGCGAAATAAGGAAGTATCATAGGTTAAAGTGATGTCAAAAGCTGGTTGCTATGTGACTGTAGTTCCTTTTTTTTTTTTTTTTTTTTTTTTTTTTTTTTTTTTTTTTTTTTTTTTGTAAGGACAGGAGTTGAAAAATTCCTGTATGAGAAAAGTATAAGTTTTTCAAAGCTGAAACCAAAAATAAGCAATATCTCAAAAACGATCAGCACCACGAAAAAAATGTATACAACATAAATTGTGTGTTTTAATGTGCTCTACATTTTTTGTGTGGTAAGTTTTTGTCCATTTCTTACGGCTTAGCAGTTATGCAAAATTCCGTAAAATTCATCCAGAATAAAGTAGTCGTCAGAGGCTATTCCCAGAAAATTCAAGATATACATTTTATTTGCCAGGTAAACATATTTAATTTACAATATTTTAATCAAAATCGTTAAGAGCCATTATTGAGAAAATCATAATTTTCGAAAAAAGTTCCATGTAAAGGGTAGTTTGGGGTGGGGGGGATTTTTCTCAAAATCTTGGTGTCGCTTGCCTGGAAGATACTAAACTTAAATACCAAGTTTGGTATTTTAGCGACTTTTCGTTTTGAGTTATCGTGTTCACAGAAATTGGATTCGTGAATGAGGGATGCATTGGATTGGTAAGTGAGGGATGAATTGAGTAAAATTAAACAAAGGCCCTTCCTGCCGAAAAAATGAATTTTGCCACACGAACACACTGACTCACTGACACACGGACACACACGCACACACACATACACACACAGACCTTTTGCTGAAAATATGTGTTTGGATATAGGGGATCCTAAAACATATATTTCCGGTGAAATCTCGATATCGAATTTTTTGGTGGAGTGTAATACATTCTCTATACACTATGTACATAGTACGTAGAGAAAGTAAAAAGTATTTCTGGTGTGCTTCATTTTCATGGCTGTCTCTTCCAAAAACTGTTCTTTCGGGTGATAATTATTTTTGCATCGTGTTAATCGTTTGAAAAATGCTTCAAAACACTTTATACGTACAAAGGGGCAGGGGGTCGAAGTGATAGTACTATTTAAAATTCGATGTTAAATTCCCAATCTTTACAAAAGCTTTTTCTTATGTCTACTTCACGTAATCCAGATATGCGGTTGGATATTTTCTTGCAGGTACAAGGGCATTAGGGAAGTACAGTGTGCTCTAAGCGGATCGCTTTTAAAAAATCAATGCAACTGTAGTCGATTACTTTATCCATCCGTTCTATCACACCGGTTATGTTACGTGGGCCCTCCATATGTACATTTGACCACAGTCGCCAACTTTCGAGCTCACGACATTCGGCTTTGAATGGATAGTCAGTGCATTACGTATCGCTTTAACGATTCAAACCGCTTATATTAAGGTGTGACAAGATATAAAAACCAGTTTAGGAATTAGAAAATGAGTGGCATATGCAACAAAATTATTCGCGCAATGAAGCGATACGTAATGAACTTTATGCTATTTAAGTCAAAATCGTTGGAGCTACTTTTTAAAGATCAACATTATCAAACATTTTTCTATGTAAGTAGTTTGGGCCGTGGGGATTTTCTTGTAAAGCTTCGTGTTGCATCCATGGAATATGTTGAATTTAAATATTAATTTTGGTATTTATCTACCTTGAGAGAAGAAGGTTTATAGTCAAGAAAGTTAGTGTCAGCAGAATTAATTCAGTTACATGTATGTATCTATGTTCAAAACTTTCTTTCGCATTAATTCTTTGGATTTATACAAATGTTGAGATTTGTTTAAATTAATTTAGCCTCTTGTTTCATCAATGCATCCTATTGTTATATACTAAAACTGATTACTGCACTAAAATGAATTTTCTGAGTTACAAGTGTTTCTGAGTAAAGAAGTGCAAATATAAGTAGCAAAACAAGATTTTCTTGTAGATTGACTCCATATGGCGTATGAAACAAAAACTTTACCACTACAAATCCTGTTAAAGTATTTTTTTATAATTGTTTTGGATCTTTATACTTACAGAGTGAATAGTTAAAGATTGAATGAATTTGTAATGGAATACTCTGATGCTGGTCTTGGTATAGTTTAGGAACAAACAACACAGCTGTTACGTTTAGAACTTACCTGGATCCCGCAGAAACTAACACACCTAATCCACAATTCCACGCTGCGCTGGAACTCAGAGTCTAGACTCCGAAAACGCTTATGAGCATGACAATAACGTAGTTTGGAGGGGAGCGATTCCTTAGCAACAGTTTTGTGGGCTGGTGTAAGTCGCTACAGGAGCGCATAAGAAACATTAGACGACTTTTAATTATTGTTTTCTTGCTATTTAAATCAACATTTAATATACAATTTAGCGGTATTTAGTTTGGATTACCTGAGACTATCAAATACCCCTTCAGTTTTGCTACTGGTAAACATAGTGGTCGAAAAGTATGAGAACCAGTTTTGTATGAGAAATTTATATTCTTTTATCTGCAGTAAAGGTGCAAATGATTATGTTTCTTGATTGTCTTGTAGATAATAAGGTAAATGATACTTCTGTTTAATTTAATGTTTCAGATGGGACGCCTGTAACGAAACCTCCAACCAAAAGAAAGAAAGAGCCAGCGGGATCAAAAACACCGGGTCAACAGACACAGCAACCATCGGCGACATCTCCCGGCGCACCCGGATCGGAACCTCAGAGTGGTGCACTGAGCGACGGAGGACAAGGCTCGGACGGCGAACGCAAGAGGAAGAAGGCGCGGACAACCTTCACGGGCCGCCAGATATTCGAACTGGAGAAGCAGTTCGAGTTAAAGAAGTACCTGTCATCATCGGAACGCGCTGAAATGGCCAAACTCCTCAACGTCACCGAAACTCAGGTGAGTGCCTCTTTTTCTTTAGCTGATAGAAATGAAACATTAACATTCACGAATACTTCCGATAAATCACGAAGTGCACCAACCAGAGCTGGACCTGCTGCACCACATGGAGAGAGGCCATAGAATTTATATATATATATATACACTTAAGTATTTTATATAATTTTAGCTTAATATACATACACACCAGCAGCAAAAGCTGAGCTCCATTTCTACTTCACCAAGAGTTGACTAGCTTTAAAATTTTCCACCTGAAAATTTTTAAAAATATTCTTATTATAAATTTGTTGAAACATCATGCACCAGAGGTGCAGAAGGGTCGCTGCATCATAAGAACAGTTTGTTGGTGAGCAATATGCTATCTCCTTACTCCCACACCCATCCCAAAACTGACAAAGCCATCCTTATAACCTCATCCCGAAACAAAAACCCTGCGGTAAAACGCTGTTGAGGGTGAATCACACTGGTTGAACCTCAGCCAGCCGGTAACGCTCGCTAGCTTAATATATTCTCTTTTGTTTTTGTTTTGGAGTATTTAACGCCCGCTTTAACTACTAGTGGCACCGCAGGCGGTGACACTGATGATACATGAATGAAGATGGAGCACTGGTGGAATGCGATGACGGGGGAAACCGAAGAACCCGGAGAAAACCCGTCCCTGCGCCACTGTGTCCACCACAAATCTCACATGCGGTCGCTTGGGATCGAACCCGGGCCATCTAGGTGAGAGGCGAGAGGTCCCACCCCTTGGCCAAGGCGCGGCCCATAATATATTCGAATATGAAAATATTTTCATGCCTAGAGCTCGGTCCGGAGTCACAAAATTTCTAGATTGAGCTTCGGTGCACACAAAGTATAATTATGGCGGAATGGGGTAGACATGGTCTCTACAGCTCGTTTCGAAAAGTGTTGCATTACCCAACATTGCTCAATGCCTTGCCTCGTTTAGTTCCTGCTAGTAGACAGATCAGTAAACACTGAATGAGAGCACAGATTGAAAAAAATACGAAAGGGTAGGTGTTCAACACTAAACAAACTTGTAGATGATTCAAACATATTTTGAGTGACAGGAAGAGAGTCTTTTCTTTTGATACAGTAAATCTTTTTTCGAGTTTCTGCACATTATATCCGAATTTTTTGTATCAAGCTTTATACTTGAATTGTAAATGTACAAGGCGTTTTTATTTACTAATCATACTATGAAATAAATAATTGTTTTACTTTATGAATTAGAACGATACATATGTCAGTACATGCATGTAATGAGCTACTTTTGGAACATATACCTCAATGTTTGCATGTTTATGCTACAAACCCCTCCCCGCTACTCTCTCTTTATACCACTGACTGCTCTATGTGTTCGTAACTGTGTGCGTTTCGGAACCCAAACCACTAAATACACTACATAACACTAAAGACAGAAGGATGCTTAAAAGTTATATTAAAGTTTTTCTAAGCTGAAACCAAAAACAAAGAATGTCTCAAAAACGATCAGCACCACGAAAAAAAATCTGATGTGTACCATTCACATGACTTTCTCCATATCCCTGCAACAAATTATTCTTAAAAAGCTTATACTTTTATTTACTTTATGCTAATCAGAAAAAAAAATAGCAGAAATAGGCTAATTACTCGCTTCCTTGTAAGTAGAAGCGAGGTTAAAGTGATAGTCAAAAGCTGGTTGCTATGTCAATGAAGTTCCTTTGTCTATATGGATAGGAGCTGACAGGTTCCTGTATGAGAGAAGTATACGTTTTTCATAGCAGAAACCAAAAATAAGGAATGTCACAAAAACGACGAACTCCACGAAAAAAATGTATATACATTAATTGTGTGCTTTAATGTGCTCTAAATTTTTTGTGTAGTAAGTTTTTGTCCGTCTCTTACGGTTTAGCAGTTATTCAAAATTTAGTAATATTCATTCAGAATAAACTACTCTTCAGAGGCTATTCCCAGAAAATTCAAGATATACATTTTATTTGTCAGGTAAATATGTTTAATATACTAAATTTTAATCAAAATCGTTAGAGCCATTTTTGAGAAAATCAAAATTTTCGAAAAAAATTCCATGTAGGGGGTGGGGGGATTTTTCTCAAAATCTTCGTGTAGCATCCCTACTTAAATACCAAGTTTGGTATTTTACCGACTTTTCGTTTTTGAGTTATCGTGTTCACAGACACACACACACACACACACACACACACACACGGACCTTTTTGTGAAAATGCTTTTTTTGGATATTAGGGACCCTAAAACATATATTTCCGGTGAAATCTCGGTATCGAATTTTTTGGTGGAGTGCAATACTTTCTCTATACACTATGTACATAGTGCGTATGGAGAAAGTAAAAATGTATACAACATAAATTATGTGTTTTAACGTGCTCTACATTTTTTGTCCATCTCTTACCGGTTATACAAAATTCCGTAAAATTCATCCAGAATAAAGTACTCTTCAGAGGCTATTCCCAGAAAATTCAAGATATACATATTATTTGTCAGCTAAATATTTTTAATATACGCTATTTTAATCAAAATCGTTATAGTCGTTTTTGAGAAAATCAAAATTTTTGAAAAAAGTTCTATGTAACGAGTAGTTGGGGGTGGGGGGATTTTCTTGAAAATCTTCGTGTTCCATTCTTGGAAGATACCAAACTTAGTTTGATACTCCACGGTCTTTTCGTTTTTGAGCTATTATGTCCACAGACACACAGACAGACCGACAGTCTGACAGACACACACACGGACCTTTTTCAAAAAATACCTTTTTGAATTAAGGGCGACCCAAAAGATATATTTCCGGTGATATCTCGGTATCGAAATTTTGGGTGCATATACACTCTGTACATAGTACGTGTAGAGAAAATAATATGAGGAGCCTAAAGGAAAAGATTTATTACAGGTTACCTTTGTGGGGAAAAAGATGTGGTTCTTGGCTACTTCCCGAAATGTTTCCTCCTCCAGGAGTGCTTACACTAAACAGGAACAAACGTGAGGAAACTTACAAAATTGGCCTAATAGTTTGTAAAACTATGAAGCCCGGGACTTAAACTACTTACGACATTGTAAGTCTGGCATGGGCAAAATCGGCTCAAAAGACCACTTCACTGAAACGCGTTCTTACCTCACTCCACCGACCATCCCTCCCCTTCACTGCTGTTCAGCTTTACCTTTTGCTTCAGACATGTTTCATTCAGTGAGTTCCTCGTAACGTTTGTGAAAACGTTAATGAAAAGCGAAAAGGAGAAGTATTTGTAAGTTACAAAAACAGAAAAGTTTCCTGTTTAATATGCAGATTTCAAATATAAAGATTTACATGATATTAGCTGTTGTATTTCGTGTTTCAAAGTTTGAACACAATATTGAATATAAAACCAAACGATTTGTTACGTTGATCAAATAGTTTTAAAGAATTTCTAAAGCTAAATAGAAATGTAATTTTACTGCTATATTTACTATGAAAGAGAAGCAATTTAGTATGCTAATCTAACTAAGGCAGTGTAACAATATTACATGCATAAGATAAAGGAAGTCTATAAACTTGAAGATTACGTAATGTGCCTAACCACAGTAAGTGGGAATAATAAATAGTTAATACCAACCATCCTATAAATTATTACTACCGCGCAAATGGAACAAAGCCACCACTGCGCTTGTTGTATCAAAACAACCTTCGTCACTCGGCGAGAGAATGTGGAGTGAGAAAGGCAGTTTAATTGTTACCTCTCCTCTCGTCCCCATGCCTGTTGTAAGTGGCCATTTGAGATCTTCTTGTGATCTCGAGTCAGTTGAGTGATTAAGTGTCATGTCGGCATGTTGCCGTGTTAGCTCAGTGCTTAGAGCAGCAGGATGGAGACCAAGAGATCCGTGGTTCAAATCCCGGCTTGGCATTGACTTTTTACTTTCTCTATACGAACTATGTACCTAGTGTATAGAGAAGGTATTGCATTGCACCAAAAAATTCGATACCGAGATTTCACCGGAAATACATGTTTTGAGAACACCTGAATCCAAAAAAACAGTTTTAGAAAAATTTCCATATGTGTCTGCCTGTCTGTCTGTCTGTGCCTGTGGGCAGCGTACCTCAAAAACGAAAAGACCGTTAAATACCAAACTTGGTATTTAAGTTCAGTATCTTCCAGGGATGCGACACGAAGATTTTCAAGAAAATCCCTCCACCCCCAAGTACCCTTCACATGAAAACATTTTCGAAAATTTTGATTTTCTAAAAAATGGCTAACGATTTGATTAGAATATCGTACATTAAATATATTTACCTGACAAACAATATGTATATCTTGAATTTTCTGTGAATAGCCTCTGAAGATTACTTTATTCTGGACGAATTTTATGGACTTTTGTGTAACTGGTAAACCGAAAGAGATTGACAAAAACTTAGTATGCAAAAAATGTTGATCACATTAAAACACACACTTTATGTTATATACATTTTTTTCGTGGAATTGATCGTTTTTAGATACTCCTTGTTTTTGGTTTCAGCCTTGAAAAACTTACTTTTCTAATACAAGAATTTGTCAACTCCTGTCCACACAAAGGAACTTCAATCACATAGCAACCAGCTTTTGACTATCACTTTAACCTATGGCTCTCCCTTTTTTCGCTTCTACTTACAAGGAAGTAAGTAATCAGTCTTCTCTACTATTCTTTTCTCAATTAGCATGAAGTAAGTAGAAGTATACGCTTTTTAACAATAATTTGTTGCAGAGATGTAGAGAAAGTCATGTGAACGGAACACATCAGAATTTTTCTGTCTGATTCTCCAATAACATACATCTGGCTTATATTTTGTAAATTCTAGTCCGTGTATGTTTCTATACTATGTATACTATGGTTAATTTAAGAATTTTATTAACGATTGCTCTGTTGTATTTAATGATTTTTATTGATATATTTTTTTCTCTGCATATGAAATTTGATATCCAATTTCCATGTTGTAAAATTCTGGAAATAGCTGGAAAGAATGGATCGAAAGTTGAAATTCATTTTTTGGAGTTGCTACACTTACCAGCAAATAATAGAAAACCTAGATTAATTAATCTATTAAATGGAGTGGGGTTTTGGTCTCGAATCCCTGTTAATAGCAATCTTATACATATTATGAAAATCAAGGGTAAAAGAATGAAAATCTTGCTGACTTATTGGTTTGTATTCCGAAAGTTTTTTTTCAGTCTTGACTTGTATACAATTTTCATTATAAACATCATGAATAAGCTTTAATAATAGATTTGGAATTCCATCGTGTTTTAAAATCTTTAATAATTCGTTTGTGTTTACACATTGAAAGCTTTCTTCGTGTCAACAAATGCCATATGTGTTTTAACATTCTCTATATTTCTGTATTAAAAGGTTAGCAGTAAAGTGTCCTTCTGATCCCATATATACTCGTATATAAGTACATTAAACCCCTTGTATTATCTTTAAAACCGATGTAATGTAAAGGAAGAGATAAGTTTGTATAAAGCAAAAAATTAAAATTTTGATGGAAATTATACCGTGTGATTCCTCTAAAACAATCACCGTAAATATCTCTGAAACAAAAATATAAATTTAAACTTCTTTTATAGCCATGAAGGGAGAGGAGAGATTCATTAAAGTAGGTGATTTTGGCCTTTCAAAAAACGTAAGCAAACATGATTTCTCAACATAAATTTATGTAGCTTTTAAAAAAAAAACCAGTGATGTAATTGACGTGACTGATATGCTGATATCGAGTTTTTTACAGAAATACATGTTTTAGGACCCCCTAAGTAAAAAAAAGGGGGAATTTTAGAAACTTTCCCTGTGTGTGTGTCTGTTAAATACCAAACTTTGTATTTTAGTTCAGTATTTTTCAAGGATGCAATACAAACATTTTCAAGAAAAACCTTCCACCCCCAACTACCATTTACATGGAAAATTTTGCTAAAACTTTGATTTTCTCAAAATTGGCTCTATCAAATTTGATTAAAGTATCGTATATTAAAGATGTTTACTGACAAATAAAATGTATATCTTCAATTTTCTGGGCATAACTTCCGAAGACATTTTTATTCTGGATGAATTTTATGAAATTTTGATAACTTGGTAAACCGTAAGAGATAGGCAAAAGCTTACCTAATAAAAAATGTAGAGCTCATTAAAACACACCATTTATGTCATATACATTTTCTTCGTGGAGTTGACCGTTTTTGAGATATTCCTTGTTATTGGTTTAAGCTTAAAAATACTTTTCTCATATGGAATTTATCAACTTCTGTCCATACAAACAAAGGAACTTCAGTCACATAGCAACCAGCTTTTGACTATCACTTTAACCTATGGTACTCCCTTATTTCGCTTTTACTTACAAGGAAACAAGTAATAAGACTAATTCTGCTAATTATTTTTCGATTAGCATGGAATAAAAACAAGCATAAGCGTTTTAATTTGTTGCAGAGATGTAGAGAAAGTCATGTGAATGGAAAACATAAGATATTTTGTTTTCAATTCAGGAATTGCCTATGTACGCAATAGTACTCTGTAGAGAAAATAATAAAAAGCTGTATGTTTAATCACTTAATGTGTTAGTTTTGTTCGTTTTGTAAAGTGGAGGATTCAAAGGAGTTTTCTTGTCCCCTAGGATATACATTAATGACAACTATCCTGAAAGGCATAAACATTAATCGCGACTGTACATTGTGGTATGAAGATATTGCATAGAGACATTAAGTTCATTTAATGTTTTTGGTGCCTAAGGTTAAGCAAAAGGAATAATATCAGTTTGGGTGCTTGTAGAAACATAACTAACTAATGGCGCTGGGGAACAAAGCCCCATCTCCCCTACTCACCCACGCAAAGCTGCCGCCCCGTTAACGACCGGGCACATACAACTTCCTCCCATTCCCCGCCCATCTCAAGCTGCTAATGGGCTACGAAAACTTTTTAAAGGTTAGGCTAGGGGCGTCGCTGTCTTCCTCGGTGACGGCGTCTGCACGGGGTCGGCAAAGTCCCCAGATGGTTTGGTACAGCCTGGGCCAAGCTATTCCGAAACACCAGCACATCTTCTCTCAGTTTCGAGTGTTCTTTAATATCCTCTTATATCCTCTCTTTGCCGGATGATTTGGTGAAGAAAGGAGCAGTAAATCCTCTTGTATGTCCTGAACCCACACTCGGGCTATTCTTTGGATTAGACGGGGGACAATCCAGAATAGATCCTCAAACAAACCATAATGGGTATTGGAGTATTTATCAGGATACAAGCATTCAAAGGTTCCTATCAAAGATATAATAAAGAACAGAACACAGTGAGTAGAATTGCACTAAAAAGAGTCAGGATCACACTTATGTCGCAAATTTTTACAGCAAAATACATCGAAAACAAAAATGCTCCGCCTCTGCTTTCTCCCCCATAGAATCTCTATTCTCCGGGAAAAAAAGCCAAACGTTTTAAGTTGTAATGGCTGATTTTAGTGTGTCCTCCGCTGAACGATCAGCTGTCTCTTACTATGCGAGGCGCTCGTAATGAACTTCACCCACAACGAGGTTAGAAGTATTGCGCGCAAGACCGTACCGAAGATCCCTGTCCCGAATGAAGATGCTGAAGATAAAATCTGATGTTTTCCATTCACATCACTTTCTCTAATTCTGTGCAACAAATTATTTCATTTACTTTATCTAATTGACAAAAAATTAGCAGAAATATTATTATTACTTGCTTCCTTGTTAGTAGAAGCGAAATAAGGGAGTACCATAGGTTAATGTGATAGTTGCTATGTGACTGAAGTTCCTTTGTTTCTATAGACAGGAGTTGACAAATACCTGTGTGAGAAAAGTATGTTTTTCAAAGCTGAAATCAAAAACAAGGAATATGTCAAAAACGATCAACTCCAAGAAAAAATATATGTGACATAAATTGTGTGTTTTAACGTGCCCTACATTTTTTGTGTTTTAAGTTTTCGACAATCTCTTACGGTTTAGCAATTATGCAAAATTCCGCAAAATTCATCCAGAATAAAGTAGTCTTCAGAGACTATTCCCAAAAAATTCAAGATATACATTTTATTTGTAGGTAGGTATCTTTAATATATGATATTTTAATCAAAATAGTTAGAGCCAGTTTTGAGAAAATCAAAATTTTCGAAAAAAGTTCCATGCAAAGGGTAGTTTGGGTTGGGGGGATTTTTCTCAAAATCTTCTTGTCGCATCTCTGGAAGATACTAAACTTAAATACCAAGTTTGATATTTTACGGACTTTTCGTTTTTGAGTTATCGTGTTCACGGGCACACGGACACACACAGACGGGTTTTTTTTTTTTTTTTTTTTTTGTGAAAATGCTTTTTTTGGATACAAGGAACCCTAAAACATATACTTCCGGTGAAATCTCGGTATCGAATTTTTGGGTGGAGTGCAATACCTTCTCGATACACTAGGTACATAGTACTTGTAACAACTGCAAAGACAACTGGTCTGAAAATAATCAAAAGAGCAAACTGCTAGAAGTGAAATCTCGTACATCATTTCCAGGAATTTATAAAGCTCTCAGCCGTCATCAACAGGTGTTAGTCACCAGATTAAGAACTGGCCAAACTAAATCAACTCAAGATTATTATTTACCAGATAGGATCTTTCGTTTTGTGGACTGCAACAAAAGACTGACAGCGAAGTACATTATTACCAAATGTGGTTGCTAGTTTATTGTAAACCGTTGTAAATCCTGTTAAGCTGTGTGAAATATTGCAACAATGTTAATGCATGTTATCGCTAATGTTGTGAGGCAACATTAAATAAAGAATAAAACAAATGTGACATTTCCAATGATTCATGTCAGGAAAACAAAACCGACCCATTTATTTTAATTTTTTCACCGCAGTGATGGGTGTCTCCAATAAAAAAAGTGATGTGTTCCATTCACATGCCTTTCTCTACATATTTGCAACATATTATTATTAAAAAACTTATGCTTCCATTTACTTCATGCTAATCAAGAAAAAATTAGCAGAAATAGTCTTATTGCTTGCCTAATTTTAAGTAGAAGCGAAATAAAAGAGTACCAAAGGTTAAAGTGTTAGTCAAAAGCTGGTTTCGTGGAGTTGATCGTTTTTGCGATATTCCTTGTTATTGGTCTTAGCTTTAATAAACTTATACTTTTCTCATACAGGAATTTGTCAACTCGTGTCCATTCACACAAAGGAACTTCAGTCACATAGCAACCAGTTTTTGGCTATCATTTTTACCTATGGTGCTCCCTTATTTAGCTTCTACTTACAAGGAACGAAGTAATAAGACTATTTGTGCTAATTTTTTCTCAATTAGCATGAAGGAAATAGAAGCATAGAGAAATTCAAGTGTATGGAACACATAAGATTTGTTTTAAAGCGCCCCTCCCTTCTCTTTCTCCAAAAATCTCTGTTCTTCATTAGGGTTCCTTTCCTGCATTACCCTGTTACTCCACTCCTCCAGTTGGGGAGAGGCCTCTTGCCTTTTCCTTCTGCCATATGGCGACCATCACAGGATCTGCTTTGGCCATTTATCTTCTGGCATCCTCTGGACATGGCTGTTCCATTTCAATGTCCTCTTTTGAAGTGTTTCCACTAACGTTTCTTGTTGTTCCATTCTTTCTCTTATTTTCTCATTTAGAGCTCTTTGTAGCCTAGAATCACGGCAAATCCTAAGCAGTGCATCCATCCTCTACTGCATTTAACTTTTGCTTTTGTCTCTGTGCCAAAACCCGTCCTTTTCCTCCGTAAGTAAGAATATTTTCAACAACGTCATTTAAAATCATATGTGATGTTATTAATGTAACATTCTAAACATGTTTTTCTTGTCAAATTTAAGTCCGTGGGAGAGAAAAAGCCGAAATACAGGTATTTTTATTTTGTATCCACTTTCACTGAAAAACTCCCAGCTCCATCTCTAACGCAAGATGTTTTTGTTTTCTGCCCAGTTTTCAGATTCATTAATGTTAACATTAATACTATTGTCCCCTTTTATAGAAGTTATGTAAATGGTAATATCCTGTTCTTTGGATCTGTTTAATTTAATACATATATCTTCATTTTGGAGAAGAATAAATTAAAATATCATTTCTCCAGGAGAAAAATTCCATTTTCGCAAAGGGTACATTAAAATGTCTTCATTTTAGCAGAAAAATGAAAATTAAAATATCATAATTAGGCACAAAAATAAATTAAAACATTTTACAGCAGAATATATTAAAACCAAATAACTTAAGAGTGCATACGTGTTCTACACTTTTTTTTCTTAATAACCACCCTACATCTCATATGCTTTTCCTGGAATTCCACAGTTTTTTTTTTTCCTGTCTGGAATTTAAGTTATAGCATTTTTGCATGTTACCTTCAGATTCACTAACAGCTTGTTCATCTGATAAAATAATCGTGGTTGGATTCAATTAATTGCAAAATTGTTAGACATAGGTTATAGTTGCAACTTCATTGTAAATACTCATATTAAAATATACTCCATGGGATATATGGCAGCCTTGTTTAACCCCTTAGTGTATTTATATCATTTTGTTGTATATATTTGTTACTTTACAAAACTTGGAAGTTGTACTATACTGAAGATATTAAACAATAGAAGTTTTTCTACTGTTGTTTGTTACTGAACTTTTAGATGATTTATATATAAATATATATGCTTTATATGTAATATATTAAACCCTTGAATAAAGTACAAGTAAAAGATTGTTGTGGTGCTTTGCACGTAATGCTGAACTTTGTCGTTTGAAGCATGAAGGAAACACGTGGGCAATTTCATAAACTGCACAACATTTACTGATTTTATTCAATTAAAATTCTGAATACTCTGCCGTTTTCGGACTCCTTTGAAATATTAAATAGTTATTCATGTTATGTCTTAGTCTTGCTTATATGTTCGATCTTAATATCCGAATGGCAGGTTGGCTTACGTTCGACTATGCATTTGCTGCTTCTAATGCTTTATTCTTAAGCTGAAAAACTTACTGCGCCTTTTCAACAACCGTATAATTAAGGGCTACTGAATAATGAATATGAATTTAATTTTCCAATATTCCTTTAAATTTTTGTGTTGCTATTTTAATTCATTTGTGAATACTTCTTGGGCAAGTACATACTTTATTAAACGTTATGCATGCAGCAAAATGTAACAAAATAAACGTTATGTTCTTGTATTCGTGAAACGTCATGTGATACATATATACATGAATTGGCCTATCGCTATAAATTGTCGCAAGTTATGTTTCATATTGATTCTCTTCCCTTCGGTAATGTGGGTTGTCCAGTACCCTTTTAAGAACATAGCAAACAGGTGGAAGACATGGGTGGAGTCAATGAAGGGACCTCGTTTTACGATAAGTTTCTAGTATTTTTAATGCCTTTGAATGTACGTGCGTGCGTAACCGCATATTTCAGACTATCCATATACTCAACTGCAATTTAGTTTATACATTATCCTGTTCTTGCCTTAGAACCCTGTACTTATTGAAGTACGCAACAAACATACACTAAACTACGCTTTCTTTCGTAAGAGAACTTATGCATGAGATCATCGTCGTCGTCTTTGTGGTTGATGTTGTTTTGGGATCGGCTGCAGTTGTGTCAACTATTGTTGTATCATGCTATTTCACATTTATAGGGCCATTCGAGTCTCTAAATATATACTCACGAGCCGCTACTGGAAATCAAGTTATTCTGAATGAGTAGTCAACAAGTAAACATTCATTGTTTGTTAAATTTGATGATGTTATCTCTTCTTATTCTAGTGGAGAAAGTTGTCCTTGCGTATAATCTTTTTAGATGGATTAGCTGTAGGTCTTGTTAGCAATATTATATCGATAACGTGTTCTAGAACCTTCTCCTAACTTTTTTGTTCATAGGAACCGAGCATTTTTAGAACTTACATATTTACTAGTCGAATATGTTATTCGCAAAATATATATTGATCTGGAAATTATCTTAGTACTGCTACTGATTGCCTTGTCGCCAACAAATAAAATTCATAGAGTAAGTCACGTTTGAAAACCATTGATAATTTGTGAATTAAAATTAAATTCCTGTGCAGCTATTTTACAAGGATCTATTAACCACGTCGTAAATTTGCACCATAAGAGGACAGTTCTGTAATTTAAATAACATGGATACTTTTAGATTAGAGACGGTAAGGTAATATATTTTAGCTTGTTACTAAGTAATAAATTCATGACGGCATATGTGTGTCTATATATAGTGTGGTCAACATAAAATGTTATAGTTGAATCTCCTCAGCGAATAAGAAAGAATCTGATATGTTCTATTCACATGATTTCTCCACCTATTTTTAGCAAACTATTCTATAAAAGTTTATTCTTCTACCTATTTCATGCTAATAGAGATAAAGCATTAGCAGAGTAGTCTTATTACTTACTTCCTTGTCTGTAGAAGGGAAATAAGAAATACACTAGACTAAAGCGAAGTCAAATTTTTAAAAGTTCGTCGCTATATGAAAAAATTAAAATTCGGTTCTCTTCGCCTGACCAGGAATAACACAAAACAGATAAGAAATGGAAGATGACGCCACGTTTTATAAAAGTTTAAGTAGTTTAAAATATAAACCAAAAACAAGGAAATTTTCGGAAATGTTTCACTCTATAAAAATGAATTTGACAGAAACTGTGTGCTTTTACGAGATCTACATTTTTGTGTAGTATGATTTTGTCTGTCGGTTATGGTTTATTGGTTATCAAAAGACATTCAGAATTAAGAAGACTTCAAAGAGGTCTTTCCCAAAAAATTCAAAATATACATCTCACTTTTCATAAAAATGTGTTAAAAATATGATATTTTTAATCGAAATTATTACAGCTTTTTAACTTTTATCTAGTTTAGAGATAATACAATTTTCGAAAATGTTTCCATGTAAAGAATAGTTCTTTTAATGCGTTTTAGTTTTTGAGTAATGTTGTTTTCAGACACACATACACACACTGGCATTTCTTTTAATATTTTTAAAAATTCCGTGGATCTCAAAACATATATTTCTGGTGAAATCTCGACATCAAAAATATGGATAGAATAGAATGCTTCCTGTACTTACTATGTGTAGCAGGTATTTTAATGAAATACCTGACAAGTGCTAAACTTGATATTTAAGTTCAGCATCTTTTAAAGACACGAAGATTTTCAAAATCTCTGAAGCTATCCTTTATATGGATAAATTTTCGTTATTTTTTCCGATAAAAGGTTTTAACGATTTTGTTTAACACCATATTTTAAGATGTTTGCATAATAAATAAAATATATAATCACTTTTCTCTGTGAATAGTTTGTAAAATCGTTTGATATACCACATTCGCAAGGTTTCTCTTCAAGTCATCTAACCACATGAAATTATTTAAATTATCAAGATACCGTATCTAGTAGAATTAACACACACATTTTGAAGTTTCTAATATATTCTGTCGGAATGTTTCCACTTAAAAGATATGGGATCTTAGACGCTAAAGTGATCTGAAAGATTTCCGTCGCTTTTAAGACAAATTATAATCGATTGACTTAAACCAGTACACGTTTGTCCAGAGCGATTTACACTAATAACACTATATTAAACAATGACGCATCTACAAGGAGACGGAAGCACATAATATTTGGTTACGCCATTCGATAACATAGAAAAATTGTAATCGTTCACGCAACACTTTAACAGTCAAAATAATAACGTGTTACTGGTGAATGAATATCTTCTAAAATAATATAAAAAAAAACAGACATCAAGAATAGATATCAGAATAATCGTTTGGAAGAATAGTTGTTTTGTGGAACAGGTAGAGAAAGCCATTTGAATCGAAAACATCACATATTTTTATTTTTTCTACAGATAATATGTACATATTGTATAGAAAAGGTATTGTAAAGCACCCAAGAATTCGATACCGAGATTTCACCGGAAATACATGTTTTGGGTCACCCTGTGTGTGTGTGTGTGCGCGTGTTTGTATGTAGCTCAAAAACAAAAAGACCGTTAAACACCAAACTTGATATTTAAGTTCGGTATCTTCGAAGGATGCGACACGAGGATTTTCAAGAAAATCCCACCACCTCCAACTACCCTTTACATGGAAAAATGTTCGAAAATGTTGATTTTCTCAAAAATGGCTCTAACGATTTTGATTAAAATATCGTATGTTAAAGATACTTACCTGACCAATAAAATGTATATCTTGAATATTCTGGGAATAGCCTCTGAAGACCACTTTATTTTGGATGAATTTTACGGAATTTTGCATAACTGCTAAACCGTAAGAGATGGACAAAAACTTAGCATACAAAAAATGTAGAGCACGTTAAAACACACAATGTATGTCATATACATTTTTTCGTGGAGTTGATCGTTGTTTAGATATTCCCTGTTTTTGGTTTCAGTTTTGAAAAACTTATACTTTTCTCATACAGGAATCTGTCAACTCCTGTCCATACAAACAAAGGAACTTCAGTCATTTAGCAACCAGCTTTGACTATCACTTTATCCTATGGTACTCCTTTATTTCGCTTCTACTTATAAGGAAGAAAGTAATAAAGCTATGCTAATGTTTTCTTCATTAGCATGAAGTACGAGTAAATAGAAGCCAAAGCTTTCTAAAAATAATTTGTTGCAGAGATGTAGAGAAAGTCATGTGAATGGAAAACATCAGATTTTTATTCTTGAGTTATTACTTTCTTTAGTTCGATGTGCAATGCACCCAAAAGCTCTACATCGAGAATTCACGGGAAGTACACGTTTTGAGATATCCTGAATCCCCCCAGAAAATTGTGTGTGTGTGTGTGTGTGTGTGTGTGTGTGTCTGTGGACGGCATAGCTCAAAAACGAAAAGTCGTTTAAACTCCAAACTTGGTATTTAAGTTCAATACCATCCAAGGATACTACACGAACATTTTTTAGAAAATCCCCCATCTCCAACTACCCTTTATATGGAACGTTTTTCGAAAATTTTAATTTTTTCAAAAAGGCTCTAACGATATTGATTAAAATGGCATATATTTAAGATGTTTTCATGAGAAATGAAATGTATATCTTGAATTTTCTGGGAATAGACTCTGAAGATCTCTTCTTATATATTTTGTAAAGTTGACCGTTTTAGATATTTCCGAGTTGTTGGTGTCAGTTTAAGATTACCTTTCCTAAAACAGGACGGCATTCCTAGATAGCAAAGAGAACCGAATTTTAATTGTTTCACATAGCGATCGTCTTTAGCCCGTGCATTACCTCATTTCCTTTATACTTACAAAGAAGCAAGTAATAATACCAATTCTTGTACTGCTTTTCCTGATTAGCATGATGCAGGTAAAAGAATGCTATTTTGTAAGAAAAGTTTGTTTGTGGAATAGCTAGAGAAGATCATGTGAGTGGAGCACATCAGATTATTTTTTATTTATTTGTGTCCATGACAAATTTCCTCAGCTGTATCAAAAATTTAAAATAAATAAGTTGTCATTTTGAAGTTAAGGTTTTAATGGATGTTTTAATTCAAAACGTGTATTTCCAGTGAAATCTCGGAATCGCAACACTTTCCCTACTTGCTATGCATTAGCAGTAGAGAAAGTGAAAATCTCACGTAACGTGTTCATTAAATTCTGATACCTAATAGATGCATGTTTCTCACATAAAATGTAGAGTTCACAATGAGGCTGCAACTCCTTCTCCTTGCACTTAAGGAAACCACTCGTTTTCAAGCTCGAGGTAAAATTTATGGCAGACAAAGTGGTTTCTACCTCGGTTTCTGCTGGCACTCTTCCTAGAATAAAATGTTCGGAAGACTGTTGCGCAGATCGAAATGGGCTATGCATTTTCCTTCTATCGGGCTATACGTCTCCAGCTGCTGAATGCTCACATCCTACTGAGATCACTGAACTGTGGTCAATAACTTTCTTGAAAACAGCTCTTCAGTTGAAGAAATCTGATGTGTTTCATTCACATGACTTTCTCTATATCTCTGTAACAAGTTATTGTTAATAAGCTTATTATTTTATTTATTTCATGCTAATCGAGAAAAATTAGCAGAAATAGTATTATTTCTTGCTTTATTGTAATTAGAAGCGAAATAAGGAGGTACCATAGGTTAAAGTGAAAGCCAAAAGCTGGTTGCTATGTGATTGAAGTTCGTTTGTTTGTATGGACACGAGTTGGCAAATTCCTGTATGAGAAAAGTATACGTTTTTCAAAGCTGAAACAAAAACAAGGAATATCTCAAAAACGATCAACTCCACGAAAAAATGTATGTAACATAAATTGTGTGTTTTAACGTGCTCTACATTTTATGTGTTAAGTTTTTGTCCATCTCTTACGGTTTAGTAGTTATACAAAATTCATCCAGGATAAAGTAGTCTTCAGAGGCTATTCCCAGAAACTTCAAGATATACATTTTATTTGCCCGATAAATATCTTTAATATACGATATTTTAATCAAAATCGTTAGAGCCATTTTTTAGAAAATCCAAATTTTCGAAAAAAAGTTCCATGTAAAAGGTAATTGGGAGTGGGGAGATGTTCTTGAAAATTGTGTCGCATCCTTGGAAGATACCAAACCTAAATATCAAGTTTGGTTTTTAACGGACTTTTCGTTTTTAAGCTATGCTTGCCAAATAAACTGTATATCTTGAATTTTCTGGGAATAGACTCTGAAGACCACTTTATTCTGGAAGAATTTTATAGAATTTTGCATAACTGCTAAACCGTAAGAGATGGACAAAACCTTACCACACAAAAAATGTAGAGCACGTTAGAACACACAATTTATGTAATATACATGTATTTCGTGGAGTTGATCGTTTTTGAGATATTCATTGACTATGGTTTCAGCTTTGAAAAACATACTTTTCTCACACAGGAATTTGTCAACTCCTGTCCATACAAACAAAGGAACCTCAGTCACATAGTAACCAGATTTTGACAACAACTTTAATCTTTGGTGCTCCCTTATTTCGTTTTTACTTTCAAGGAAACAACTAATAAGACTATTTCTGCTAATTTTTTCTCGTTTATCATGAAGCAAATAGAAGCATAAGCTTTTTAACATTTTTTTATGCAGAGAGGTAGAGAAAGTCATGTGAATGGAACACATCAATTTTTTTTTATGTTACTAAACACACACACATTCACTCTCGCATTCATACTCCCTGACTCTGTGGGGGTTAGGGAATAATTGTAGTTAAAGAAAAATTCCCCGCCCGAGCTGCGAATCGAAACCGGGACCACTGGGTGTGAAGTCAACTCGCTGATTACTCAAAGACGGAGGCAATCTAAGATTGTTTTTGTTTTAGAGCAAAACATTAAATGATTGGAAGCACGCTAAGCATAGACAAGACTTAATAAAATAAAGTGGTCCATCGCCTGGAGAAGTGCAAGTGGAAGCCAACCAGCATACAGCAGGGAAGGACGATTAACCGTTAGTATCAGAAATCATAAAATTGTTGCAAGCTTCACAATGTTTATGGATGTGGGTTGGTTCCGAGAGACTAATTTAATTGCCTTTTGCTTCCAGCTATACAAGATGTGGTGAAGAACTTCCTGAAAACCTGTCTTCATATTCCAAAGTGAGAAACTTTCCTTTCATGCCAATGCTCTTAACAGTATCGATTCAGTAATCGGTTTAATAGCATAAAGTTGCACAGGAAAAGCTCGTTTAAAGTAGTAGATATATTCTGATTTCGCTTTTATGTATCCAAGGAAAGTGGCCGCTGGCAGATGTTTTAACATTTACCTTTAGACAAGCGCCTGCTTAATTTTATTGGAAGAAAATGGAAATCAAGTTCTTATCAGCAACATTTATCACATATTTAAAGTGCAAATAACTGGCAACTGAAGCATGAGAATGGATGCTTTACTTGAATATTGAATATTTCGTTGAACACAAATTATTTTTGCATAAGTAATGAGGAAAGAAAACGAGTCAAATTTAAATTTATATCTCATATAACTTGCAGCATAACTAAAGTAAGTCTTGTTTCACTACCCCTCTGGGTAACTATCATCTTATATACTGTGTGATCATATTCCAATAGAATAAGTGAGGAAAGGATTCTACATTAATTTGACTTTGGTTTTAAAATATGTAGGACTGAGGTTTGCCTGGTGGGGAGAGATGTTTGAAAATTAAATTGTTTGTAGAGGTAGAGTCAGACGGAAAAATGAGGTCAATCAAACTTGAAAACTATAAAGCCCAGGACAGTACTTTTGGAGTTTGTAAGTCACCATTGAAAATAATTTGAAATCTCAGTGTTGGAGAATTCAGTGCCGCGCTAGCATGTTGCCATGGTAGCTCAGTGCTCGGGGCAATTGGACAGAAACTAGGAGCTTCGTTGTACAAATCCAGGCTATGGAATTAAATTTTTTTGGATATTGTTTAAGGACAGCTTTTACTACTTGTGGCACCGCAGGTGATGCCACTGACGATACATGGAATGATGGAGCACCGTTGGAGTGCGATGGCGAGGGAAACTGGAGACCGCTGGAAATCCCGCCCCTGCGCCGCGTTGTCCACCACAGATCTCACAGGCGGTCGCTTGGTCCCACCTAGGTGAGAGGCCACGGCCACTGGGTTTCGTTCAGACCTATCTCTCCAGCTTCTACCCAACACACGACTTTTATGAAAAAAAAAAAAAAAAAAAAACAATTAATCCACATTAAATCACTCGTATTTGTTTGTTAACGACAATGTCAATCTCCAGCATTGTATCAGCGCCGCCGGTGTGCTGGAATTTCATCACACAGGAGTTCTTTAACATGTTGTCGCTTTCACTTAAAAACCATTGGCCTGGGCCGGATCTGAACTTGAGATCAGATTGCCAGCGCCTAACCAGCTCAACTACCCAGACCAATAAGGGGGTCAAAGCTTTTGCCACCTACAGGTTTAAATTAATATTTTGAGTCCATATTTTGAATGCTGTACCTCTTGGTAAGGCGCGCTTTGTGACAAAATTGTTGGCGATACTGTCAAGGCCAACAATTGTGACTGCTTTGTCACAATGTGGCAGATTGAGCTGTAATGTTTAGAGTGAAAATACGTCTGAGACAAAAATACCCGTGTTTTGGCTTTCTCTCACCTTTCATGGGAAAGAACAATACAAGCTTTGATTTGTAACCCTTGACTTTAGGTGTTTTCCGCTCAACGATCACCTACCGTGTAGTTTAACCGCACCGAGGCTATAACTACAGTGCGTTCCCTGAGCGACCTAACCGCCCCGCGGCTTCACCGTAACAGGCGAGGGCCGACCGCCGCGAAACGGTCCGGTTGCTTAGGGAACGCACTGTATTAGCACAGGTGCGGAAGAGAGCACTAAAGATAAGTTACAATCAGGAATTGCAGATATATATGTAAGTTATTCCTTAAATAATTACTAAAAATTGACATACGCAAGGAATTAGATATTTTTAGAGGATCATTCTAATTCGTTAATAATTTTTATTGCCAAAATTGTAAGTAGTTATTTTTATTCAGAAGAGCCAACTTTATTGCAGGTTTCCAAAACATGACCTAATATCTAAGCTGCACAGAGGTGAAAGGGGAATATATTTACAAAGCATAGAAAGGTCAAATCGATAAGTAGAGGGGGGAGGGAAAGGAGAGAGAGTGAGAAAACAGAAAAACTCTATGTGATTTAGAGTAGCATATCTGCGTAACATTCAAGAGATTCTAAGTTAGTATCTCGGTTTCCAAGCTTTCCTTATTCTCAGTAAATATCATAAAACTCCCGGTTTCATTGGAGGATCATATCACTGACTTCATTCATTCGTCTTTTGATATTTTAAGGATGTTAAATTCATTTTATAAAAATTCTGATACGTTACATTCATGTATCCTCTACACATTCTTCAGCATATATTATTATTATTATTATTACTATAAACCTTATTCTTCTATCTCCTTCAAGATAATCGAGATAAACATTTGCGGAATGGTTTGATGGCATATTATCACGTGGAAATAAAGAAATTAGTAGAATACAGTAGAATTAAGTGATAGACATCTCTTTTTAGAATTTATATTCTCTTTGCATGACCATATTAAAATTAAAAGAAAAAATGTCAGCTTTTTCAAACCAACAAAGAATTTCTCGGAAACTCTACAATAAGTTTTGACAACATCTAATTCCTTGACTAGTAAATATTGTTTTTATCTTATGGTATATCAGTTATACAAAAGTCACTCAGAATGAAGAAGATTTCAAGGTACCTATTTTGACAAAAGATTTAAGGCGTACATTTTACTTGTCCTGTTAGTATGACAAACATATATTTTAATTAAAATCATTAGAGGCGAGAAAAACATGCCATATAAAGGGTATTTTGGGTTGGGGGAATTAAAAACTTTATTCTGGTACCTTCTTTGGAAGATACTAAACTTGAATATAAAGTTTGGTATTGATGGGATTAGTTTTCACCTTCTCTACATATATGGTACGCAGCTAGAGAAGCTGTTGCACTCCATCCACAAATTCGATACTCTGGTTTCACCGGAAATATAGACTTTAAGGTCCCATGCATAAAAATAAGCATTTAAAAATGGTCCGTGTAACTATAAACACGAAAACTCAAAAAGGTAAAGTCTGTAAAATACCAAACTTGGTATTCAGTTTAAGTATCTCCCAAAGTAACCTTTGCATGTAAAAAATTTCGAAAATTTTGATTTGGTTAAAACAGCATATATTAAAGATATTTACATGAAAACAAAATGCATATCTTGAATTTTCTGGGAATTGCTTCTGAAGACCTCTTTATTCTGAATGAATTTCGCTGAATTTTGCATAACTGGTAAAAAGTATGAGATAGTCCAAAATGTACTGCACAAAAATGTAAAACACCAAAATTGGTATTTAAGTTATCTTCCAAAGATGTGACGAAGATTTTGAGAAACATCCTCCCATCCCAAACTAACCTTTGCATGTAAAAGATTTCGAAAATTTTGATTTTCTCAAAAATGGCTGTAATGATTGTGGTTAAAATAGAATTTATTAAAGATATTTACATGAAAAAATAAAATGCATGTCTTGAATTTTCTGGGAATTGCTTCTGAAGACTTCTTTATTCTGGATGAATTTCGCTGAATTTTGCATAACGGATAAAACGTATGAGATAGTCCAAAATGTACCACAGAAAAAAATAGATCTCGTTAAAGCATACAATTTATTTTTCGTGGAGTTGACCATTTTTGAGATGTTACGTCTTATTTGTTTCAATTTTAAAGTACTTAAAACCTTCCTCCTGGCTATGCAAAGAAACGGATTTCAACAATATGGCAATCACCTTTAAAAAGTTTTGACTATCGCTTTAGCCTAATGTATTTATTTCTCTTCTGCTCACAAGGAAGCAAGTAGTAACCATTTCTGTTAGTGTTTATCTCGATTAGTATGAAGTAGATAGATGAATAAGATTTTTAGCAATAATTGGTTACAGAGATGTAGAGAAAGTCATGTGAATGGAACACATCCTATTTTTTTAATTTTTGAGTTTATCTCTTCACTGTTACACAAATGGAGAGCTTATTCTAAATGATTTTTGGAGGTCACGGTGGTGCCTCAAAGCTTGTGTTTCCAGTGAAATTTTCACATTGAATTTTTGGGTGGAATACACTACTATGTAAATAAATAAGTATATATTTAGTAGACAAAGTAAAATAAAAGAAAAGAGGGGCAATAAAACGCGAGCAGAGCTATACATGACAATCTCATGAAACACTCAAGTGTTTAAAAGGCGATAGGCATCTGCAAGGCGTAAGATGAACAAAAAGTCGGGAAAAGAAACTGTTATTATCCGGTTTCAGGTTTCGCTAATCGCTGTATCGTAAACGACCACATCTCATCTGACACTGCTATCTTCAAACTTAGGTAAGAGAGAAAAAAGTTATTTCATTTTAGAATAACAAAAAACTAGATGAAAATACTTAATCGGAAGGAGCTGGTTATTGAATGCTTGGCTGCGTCCAAATCCCATCACATTTATGTAACGGTTGACATTTTATGTAGCGGTACGTTTAGATGAGATTCGGCACCGATATTATCTGAAAATTACAAGCATGTGATACCAAGTCAATTTTCTTGACTTGCCATATGTTCACCCAACAATATCTTCTCGTACTTTCTTTTATTATTTTCTCTACAACACACAAAAAAATAATCTGAGGAGTCACACTCACATGACTTTCTCTAGCTACTCCAAAAACAAACTTCTTACAAAAGATTACTCTTGTTTCTACACGATCGAGATAAACATTACCAATATTCTTATATTCCTTATAAGTGTCCGGGGACTAAGGGAATGCACTAAGCTAAAGCGATAGTCAAATGTTTTAAAAACTCTCGTTATGCGATTGTCATTGTTTGGCTAGGGGTAAAACTAGAGAAAAACGGACACTTCCTGTCTAAGAAAAGTATAAGTACTTTACAATTGAAACCAATAACACGGATTATTTCGGACAACAAAAACGCAAAGGACATAAATTGTGTGTTTTGACGAGATCTACATTTTTTAGTGCACTAAGGTTTAGCATTTAAGCAAGATTCGGCGAAGTTCATCCAGAATAAAGAGTTCTTCAGAGGCTATTACCAGAGAATTCATGATATAGATTTTGTTTGGGATGTAAATAGTTTTAATAAACGGGATTTTAATCAAAATCGTTAAAGCCATTTTTGAGAAAAACAACATTTTCAAAAAATGTTTCGTGTAAAGGGTAGTTTGTGGTGGGGGATTTTCTTGAAAAGCTTCGTGTCACATCCTTAGAAGATTCTAAACCTAAATACAAAGTTTGGTATCTAACGGTCTTTTCGTTTTTGAACTATGCTGTCAACAGATACACACACACATACGACCCTTTTTCTATAAATGCATTTTTCGTATTCAGGGAACTCAAAAAGTATATTTCCAGTAAAATCTCGACATCGAATATTTGGGTGCAATACAATACCTTCTCTATTCACTATGTACATTATACATGTGGGCTAGAGAAAGTAATAATATAAAATAAAATCTGTAATACATCCTGGCATCTAGTTCCCTATACCAAGACGTATATTACACATTTTATAACTTATTTTCCACTTTTAAATTTTTGTCATGCATAATTATTTTACAGATATTATATATAACTAAAAATTAATTAATTCACAAAATGAAACAAATTAACATAAAATGATGTAAGTAAAGTAGATTCCAATCATAAAACAATGTTCACTCATACTAAATCACCTATTATTAATTACTGGAATCCAGTAACACAATTAACTGGTACCTAGTTATTTGCCTATAAAACTATCTGTAAATTATTAATAATACTAATCCCACACTACTGGCAACCAGCACAATTTATTTAATGTATATTTTCCCAATAATTTCTACATTGTAGTAAACTACGAGTATAATTAAATACATCTGACTCTATTTATTTATTATCATATTCCTTAATCCTGTTCATATATATATATATATATATATATATATATAAAATTCACAAAGCCCTTAATAATATATATATATATATATATATATATGTCTTAGTAGGTAGAGAAGGTGTTGCACATTCTATATCCATATATCACTGGAAATACGTTTTTAGATCCCCCTGAAACCAGGAAAGGCATTTTTAGATAACGGTCCATATGTGTGTGTGTGTGTGTGTGTGTGTGTGTGTGTGTGTGTGTGTGTGTGTGTGTGTGTGGCGGGTGCAAAAAGTTTCGAAAATTTGAAGTTTTTCAAAAATGCCTCTAACGATTTTGATTAAAATATCTTATATTAAAGATATTTACATGACAAATAACATTTATATTTTGAATTTTATGGAAATAGCCTCTACGTACATGTTTGACGAGTCTATCTGTACTGTGAATGGCAACAGAAATAAAGCATCTATCTATCACTCCATCCATCTATCAATGGATCTATCCATCTATCTCTCTATCTGTCTGTCTATCTATTTATCTATCTAGAATTAAGAATTGCACAAGATGGAAAACGTGGAAAGGATATAAGAAATAAAATAAATTCCGGAAAGTTTGCTACATCTTTCATAATGAGTATTTATTGGGACAAACAGATATTTAAAGTAACTCAAACTGAAATTTTACAGCAATAATTAGAAGTATTATAACTTTGGTTCTGATGTTTGGATACTGAGTTGACTCTGAAAAGACAATTAATAGTGGCAGATTTGGATTACTGGATACGCTCTGCTAGAATACCTAGAGTAACAAAATTACATATAAACATGATTGATTAAAGGTGACGAAATGAATGAAAAAAATTCAGTTTTAGATGTTATTCAACACAATTAAGTTGGTACATGCATAGCAAAGGAGCGGCTGATGAAATATTGCCTAAGAGGATAGCAGCCGGAAGAAGGAACCTTATGTAATTATTCCAACGAATTTCAAAAACAACAATGGAATGAGAAATCGAGAAAAGTGTATGAAAACAGATAAGAATGGAGGTTGAAAAATTATCTTTATGCCTGCCGGAAATCTACTTTCATTGTAAAACCGAAAATATATCTTATTTTGCTTAGTGGACCTGTTTCCAATCAAGAGCCCTGATAGAATTATCTGGCAATTGGCTTCCTATGTTTCTGAATCCTTTCTGTTTATAGTTTAATAAAATAAATTGGCAATCTATTAAAATATATTCTTTTTATGTGCAATAGTGCATCTGTAATGTATTTATTTTATTTACAATGTTACATATATTTAAGTCCTTCCTAATTTGTTCACTTCTTTAGTCCAAAGAGCCACTCTTGTCTCAATTCTTTTCTCTGATAGGTTCCATGTCCAATTTTCACAGGCATGCGATAAACAGGTACAGTCATCATTTTAAGACTTAAGTTGTGAACTTCTTAGAGTTTAATGTTTCAATGTCCGACTTATTTTTCCACTCATTCTATTAACTTTATATATTTTAATATGTATATCATCTCTGTGCCTCTAAGACACATTATGTTCTAAATAATCAAAGTTATTTTCCTGTTCTATTGCTTGATTAACTGATTATTAATAATAAATTTACCATTCGGTAAAGAAACATGGTCTTCCATTTGAGAACAATCATAACCTGATGAAATCTTCCTTCTCATATATTATAAATTATTAATAGGCTATTTCGCTTAATTGTCTTATCAAATACAGCTCGTGTTTTTATCTCTTAGGACAATTCACTCTGGTCGTGAATTATCGACAAGATGAAAACATTCGTGGTATTATTATTATTATGACAATTTTGCATCTAACGTGGTTATCTCCCTACATGCCTCAAAAGGCCATCACTTTTGGTAGATTCATGTATGTATATAAAATGTTCTTGCGACATGGTAGTGGAAGCAAGTGTTTTGGTAGCACCAGATGTAAGTCATTATTTTGATCTCGACATCAGCTGACCCCAACTTGTCACGCCAGCTATTCTGTCTCCTATTAGGGACCTGAAAGGTTGTTTTTATTTGTACAAAAGCTGCCACAT
Source organism: Hymenopus coronatus (assembly GCA_030762935.1). Classification (NCBI taxonomy): domain Eukaryota; kingdom Metazoa; phylum Arthropoda; class Insecta; order Mantodea; family Hymenopodidae; genus Hymenopus; species Hymenopus coronatus. Next base: position 53,136,316 of record CM060895.1, on the reverse strand, counting down.
TTCAAGCCCAGAGCTGCATTTCCGGCGACAACCCAACCAGATCGATCCCAGTTTGTTCCGGAGGATGTGTTCACCAGCTGTTGGCGGTTCTGTCTTAAGATGAAGTTAGTTAAGAGGCCACTAGCCGTTCCCTTATTGCCTGAAACACGCATTCGTTCCTTCTTGCCCTTCGCCACTTAAAAGGGATCCATCTTCTCAGGCGTCTACCCTCCTTTTCCATGTCACGCTGGTGAAGGCAAAAACAAAGTGGGGACCATGATTCCATCAACAACGCATGTGAATCCTAATTATTGGCTTCAATTGAAACAGCTAAATGCTCCTGAGGTAGCTCTTCTGAATGAGTGGGGTGCTATCCAATGCTGGTGTCGGCATTCTTTCAAGTAATTTCTCTTCTTTAATTATCCCTCTTACAGAGTCAGTAAGCTACGCTAGCCCAGCGTAGTCATTTGTTTGAGTCTTCAAGAGTGTTAAAAAATCTTATGTGTTCCATTCCTCTACCTGTTGTGAAACAAAGTATTGTTAAAAAAAGCTTATATTTTTACTTCGTGCTAATCAAGATAAACTTTAGTAGAAATATTCTTATTACTTAGTTCCTTGTAAGTAGAAGGGAAAGGAGGGAATAAACTAGCCTAAAGCAATAGTCACATATATTAATCTGTCGCTAAGCGATTGGCTTTGTTATTCGTATCTTTGCATGGCCAGGAGTAAAATAAATGACGTCTTCCTGTTAGAGAACTAAAGTTGAAACCAAAAACAAGGAAATCGTTAACTCTACAAAAACAAAAACAAAAATTGTATACGGCATAAATTGGGAGTTTGAATGAGCTTTACATTTTGGGTAGTAAGTTTTTCTATCTCTTACCAGTTATGCAAAAGTCATTCAGAATGAAGAGAACTTCAGAGGATATGCTTAGAAAGGTACTTGTGGAACTACGTATATTTTCAGCCTAATATTAGAAATCATTAATTTGTCATTGAAAATTATTTTTTTGTTTCTCGAAATATTCTGCTTTATAGTCAATATACTTTTGCATGCGTTTGAACCATTTGCCATAGCATTTTTCCTAATCTTCTTGAGACACCTTCAAACATGATACTCGAACGCATCAACGACTTCTGCCGACGAAAATCGCTGTCCACGCATTTTAATCTTGATACTTAGGAACAAAAACAGGTCATTGGGTCCCAAATCAGGACTGTACGACAGATGAGTCATCAGTTCGATTTTTGAGTGTTCATATAGTAGATTGTGAGACGTGATGTGTGACATCATATGGTTGCCCACCATTCTGAATTGTCCGTTTTAATTAGTTCTTCTAAATGCATTGTTGCTTCATTACCGATTTTTCTGAAGAAAAAGAAAAACATGGACCAAATGTTTCGAAGTACTTAGAATGAGAACAACTTTTGATGAATTTGGTTCATTTTGAAATGCCTATACAGTCAACTGTTGTTTATGTTCCGGCTCTTATACATAGATCCATGATTCACAACCTGTTACAATCTTATAAACGTCTTTTGAAGCCCCACCATTGGATTTCATAATCATTTGTGTACACCAATCGACACGAGCATCCTGCAGAGATTGTGTCAAATTATGCGGGATCCAACGAGAGTAAAACTTTTTCACGGCTAAATCATCGTGCAATGTTTTATATATGCTGGTGGAACTAATGCCTCTGTTGCTTCTGTCTCACTGTATGTGACAGGACAATCTTGTATTATCAGCTGTGATGCATGTTGTTTTAGACGACATTCATGAATTTCGTCAGTGAGGGAACGGTGGTCACGATTAAACTCGTTATATCAGTTTTCACAGTGGCAAAGAGTTGAGGTAAATGTAATAGTAAATTGTTTAGTGAACTCTTATCTTGATGGTCCACGTCGAAAATTATAATAAATTATCGCTTGAACATTTTTACAAATTAATTCCATCTTTTCGCTGAGACACAATTTTAAAGTCACTATAAACAACACTAATAACGCTCTATTAACAAAATGTCTGAAGTTGGTTAAGGTCAATAATGTCAAACTTTCCAGTGGAAACACCAAATGGCACCTACGGCAATCGGTGTTGCCAAGGCTCAAAATATAATTAGTGGCGTCGTATACATTTTTTTTTGTCATGTAAGCATCTTTAATATATGATATTTTAATCAAAATCCTTATGAGTCGTTTTTGAGAAAATCAAACAATTTTAAAACGTTTACATATGTAAAAACATCTTTTAAGAAATGGCATTTTAATCAAAATCGTTGAGTCATGTTTTGAGAAAATCAAAATGTTCTAAAACTTTTAAAGTAAAAGGTAGTTTGCTGTAGGGAAATTTTCTTGAAAATCTTCGTGTCGCATCCTTGAAAGACATTGAACGTAAATACCAAGTATGGTATTTAAAGGACTTTTCGTTTTTGAGGTATGCTGTCCATAGGCACACACACGGACCTTTTTCTAGAAATACTTTTTTTTTATTCAGGAGGTCCCAAAACGCGTATTTCCAGTGAAATCTCGGTGTCAAATTTTTGGGTGCAATACAATACTTTTTCTATACACTATTTACGTGTAGAGAAAGTAAAAACTCTAAACTTAGATGATTGATCAAGGACACGTATCTCACTAAGTGTTGGTTTTATCTATACAGTAAATTTAAGGTAGCAGAATTTATCCCTAAAGAGAGAGAAAGGAACCACATATTCCCCCTTTCAGCCGCTCTACTGCAAAGCTATTTTAAGTAAGCTCTTTGAGTGTACATGATATTTCCATTTGCTGCAATTTGTTTTCAAATCCTCACTGCTTTGGTCATCTCTGAATAGATTAGTTCTTTTCTAAGATGATGTCATTCGTAGCAGTAATGGGTTTTCTCAAATTCACTTCCCAGTTACAATCAAATATTATCTACCGTGTAATAACTTGTTAGCGTGCTTAATAGTTCTGATCTCATCATTTCAAGTCATGCTAAATCAGCATATCTTCACATGCTGTTTTTCAAATGATAACTCCAAACATGCAATTCGGTAAGAAAAATAAGTGCCTTTAAGCTGTTGCTAACTGTTTTATTTTGTTCTTAGTAGTCACTCTGAATAAAAATCAAATCGTCTTAGAATTTAACAAAAATAGGATGATTATTAAAAAAATATCTGATGAAGCCAAATACATGACCACCTTTAAACAGATTTAGAGTCTTGAAATGTGATAAGTGATAATAAGTAGTAAATACTAAGGGAATTATTAATATTAGTATTGGTAGGTTTAGTTTTAGTTATTTTTGCTTTAATTGGGGTGGCATTTTGTACTTTATTAGAACGTAAGGTACTATGTTATATTCATCTTCGTACTATTTTACAAACAAACAAAAATGTGTTTTCAAAAGTTTATTCTTATATCTACCTCATGCCAATCTCCACAAGCATTAGCAGAAATGGTCTTATTACTTATTTCCTTGTAGTGCTAGGACTAAGGGCATATATTTGGTTATAGTGATAGCCACATCTTTTAAGAGCTGGGCACAATGTGATTTCCCTAAAATTCCGTTCTCCAAATGACCAAGGAGGGGGACACAGGACTACTTATTTTGGAAAATTTAAACCAGTAACAAGGAATATCTCGGAAATGGTTTAATTCCTAAAAAAAAAGTATTTAACATAAAGTGTGTGTTTTAGCAAGAGCTACTTTTTTTTTTTTAGTAAGATTTTGTCTCTCTCTCTCTCTCTCTCTCTCTCTCTCTCTCTCTCTCTCGGTTTACCAGTTATGCAAATGGCATCTAAATGAAGAGGACTTCATAGGCTATTCCCAGAAAGTTCAAGATATACATTTCATATGCTATGAAAAATATCTTAAACATATTGTGTTTTAATCAAAATCGTATAGTGATTTTTATAAAATCGAAATGTTCAAAACATTTTCCATGTAAAGATTGAGGGGAAGTGGTTTCTTGAAAATCTTCGTGTCGCATTCTTGAAAGATTCGGAACTAAAAAATCAAATTTGGTATTCAACCATCTTCTCTTTTTTTGATTTATACTGTTCACGGATAGACAGATATGCATAGATATCCATTTTTTTATCCAGAGACCCTCAAAACACGAATAGCCTGTGAAATCTCGGTATAGAATTTTTGGGTCGAATGTAAATCCTTCTCTATCTACTATGCATATTGTACTTATGAAGGAAATTAAAAATAAAAAAGTTCGAAAAGTTTACCATGTAAAAGACAGGGTGGGGGATTTCCTTGAAAATCTTCGGGCCACCTTTAAAAGGTATTGAACCTAAATATTAGATTATTTACTAGACGTGTGCTTTCCAAAACTTTTATTTTTATTCAAGAGCCTCAACGCATTTATTTCCTATATGATATCGATAGAGAATTTTTGGGTGGAATATAATAAATAGGTACCTTCTCTGCCTGCTGGGTACGTTGTAGAGAAAGTTGAAAAACAGGAAAGTATATTTTAGTGAAAACTTCTAGAAAATATTAAACTTTGTTAACTGGCATTGCCGAGAATAAGGAATAAACCTTAAGTGTAGTTTTATCCTTCATATTTTCCTCTATATTGTTACATTAGCATTTAGTGCTGTTTCTACATCAAATAAACGTGCCAACGGTCGGTCGCAACATGTCTTGTTTCTCAGGCTTGATAACATAACAGTTTATCTATATATTATACCGTGCCATCCAATTAAACGGCCACGCTCTTATCGGCACTTGGGTCTCGGGTGCGCACCACTCGCCTGCTGAGATTATAATTTCCGCTGTAGCGTCACATATGGTGCGATTTTGTGGCTTATGCCAAATATATAGTAAACGAAGGCAGTAGGGAACGCTCTTTGGTGGTTTTCAGTTGTGTATTAGTAAAGACATTGTCCAATATACTACACAAATATTTTTCATTCATTGCAACTTCATAAAACATGAATCTCCGTTTCTGTGTCGTAGAACATTAGATATTGACCACTTTAACAGAAGTACAGTTCATAAAATAGTCAAGTAGCTTAAAAGTACGTGATCAGTGCTAGACCGGATAAAATCGAAAATATGTTTTAACAGAAGAAAAGATTAATGAAATCGATGCGCGGCAGAACGTTTGCGCCGCAAGCAGGATTGAGCTAGGGTCAACACAAAAAGAGACAAAGTGTATAAATGTAATCCCCGAACATTACAAGCACTACAAAATAATATACAGGTAGAAATTACAAAGAAATTCCAAAAAGAAGTGCAACATGTTTTCAATAATCTGTTCAGACGTTGCAATGCCTGTCTACGGGCACAAGGACATTTCCAACATCTTCTTTGAAAAGGTAAGTAATGTAAGGGACATTCAATGTAGTAGTGGTGACATAATAATGGTTCTGATTGACCACGCCCGTTCATCCTATTTGTTTGGATACATAAGACAATACGCGCGGGGAAAAAATATCGGGAGGAAAGCGGAACGCTTACACCTACCTACACATTTGGTTGTAGGATTTCTAGATTTGTAAACACACTTTCTTAAACACTGTTTCGTTTCAATAGGATTTTTACAGGCGTTGTAGTTCTCGCTTACCCAAAAGTAGAGCAATGAACACAATTAAAATTGAAGAAACCGTTCATTTCTTACTTTTGCGGTGAGAATTTCTCGACGCATGGTTATAAAAGAAATTAGGTTGTATACAAAAAGATGCAGGGAAACAATTGCAGCGTTTGTGGTGTTTGAAGAACCGTTTAATTTTGGCGCAAAGGCCTCTTCAATCACGCTTGAGGTCTTTTGAACGCTGTAAATCTACGAAACGGGACCAACGGCTTTACTTCCCTTCCGAAAGAAACAATGCAAAGGATTTTTACCCGTAAAAAATCCATCGCCCTCTGCCGGGTTTGAATCCGCGACCTTGGAAACCAGAGGTTGGCATGTTACTTCCAATCTCAGTGTTAGATGAAGGATAAGACGTTAAGATCTATGAGTTGAATCAGAAACTGATGGCATAAAGCTCTAAACAGCAAATGAAAGCAAGTGTTGCCTTCCAGAGTCACTCTCGTATACAAAAGGAAGTAACAACAGGTCACACAGAGCCGAAGTTCTCTCTGAAACATTAGAGAAGGCGCCAACTGCCACTCCTCTATGGGGTTTCCAATGACTTACAAAGCCATCCCCCCTTAACAATGTAGCGGAAGAACAATTCCATTTACGCGCGTCAATCTAAAGGGAAGGCCACCAGCATGTTGTCTTCAGCTGTGCAGAGTAAAGTCGGAGAGATTCACAGTGATCCCTGACAGTTTCTTACCTCGTGGCCCTAGATAACACTGTTGCCACTTCGCTCTGTCCACGGCTGCAGCAGGACAAGAAGCCATTTTCAAACTAACTAAAACACTAGCACACACCACTTCAGTATTACAACACACAGCAAAGCAAAATAGCGCAGTACAAGCGGATACTCGCCAACTGAAACTGTATTGAGGAATGTTCGTTACATCTTGCAAAAAGGATGGCATCATTGCTTTCGTAGCATGAATCTATTGCCAGACACACCTCTTATCAGCTGAGACTGTGCTCTGGCTGTTAGGGATCACTATGGATCTTCCCGACTTTAGAATCACAGATCCTTCGGGAGCCTTGCAACTCTTTCAAGCATCACACTCCAGATATACCCAATCTCCAATGGGCTGTCGGTCTGGGTGGTGAGGACTTTCTGATCCCAATGTCACGGTTTCAAACCCGACCCAGAACGAAGGTTTTTAAGTATCCTAAAAGTGACAGCCCCATGTCAGTCAGTAGATTTACTACCATGTAAAAGAATTCCGGCATACCGCTGTAGCCGATATTGTCCTGATATTTGACAGCATCGTTAACAAACAAATAATTTATTTTCAATCGGTTCCAGACCAACTACGTCATCGTGGTCAATCCATATAACTCCTGGAAGGCAGTCAGGTTTCGACCCTACGTATATAACGCCAGAAGTACCACGTGTTTTAAATGTCCTCGGACCCGTACTGAATCCCGCCCCTCTAATTTGATTTGTAACTGAGTCGTTCAAACCAAATTATACGTTACGTAAATGCTGTTTGTGGCTTGTATAAATTCTGGAGCAGCAATTTCAACTGGAAGAACGAAGATTTTTGACCATACTAAGGTTTTGGGTTGGTTAGTTCAAGAAATACATATTTAAGGTATCTTTTTTTATTATTATTATTATTATTATTATTATTATTATTATGCTACGCGCACTTTCTAGAGATATAAATCAGGTTTTACGAGACTTTCCAATCATCACTAAAACAGGAGAGAAATAAATAAGAGAGAAGTTTTATAACCTAAAGCTATCCTCCCAACTTAATCAGTATTCTCCTGGTAATTGTTGAGATATTAATAAGAACCGAGTATAACATAAATAAAATAAATAGATAAAAAAACTGTTTACCAGCTACGCCACAGCTATTGTTAGGATGTTAATAATAAGATGGAAACTATTCCAAAGAACTGGGCAATGTAGTAAGGATGGAATTGTTTGACTTTAGACAGTCTAAGATAAGATGGTATATATTACCATTTCCAGTTGTAGATCCTAAATGTATGATTGGTCTTAATAAGATATGTAAGTATTGTATTCTTCTACTCTGAACGCATATCCCACAGCCAAAGCAAAGCACGAGTTAGGTAGGCTGACGTAGCAAACAGTGGCACTAAGATCAAATAAGCATCGAGACAGAAATCTAGGTTCACTTGAATAAAAGTTTTGCACCAAAAATAAATTTTGACTTTTAACCCAACTTCTCCTTTAGTAAACATAAGAATAACAACATTGCTTATAATGCGAAATGTCGACCAAATTTTCCCTCTTCACCAAATTTGTCGCCTCAAACTGGCGCATCTGGGACCTCAGCGGAGGATTTCCGCAATCATCTTACTAAGTAAACGATACCTACTATCTTGACTGGCCAGGTAACGTCCCCTAATGGGTTCTGTGGCAAGCTTGGGTGCGCGCCAAAAGTGCAACGAGTAGCTCACGACTCAGAGGTCCAAGCAGCATGCAATACTGCGCAGCATTGAGGGAAAGCTACCGTCATGGCTGAATCGAGTATTGGAAATGAATGGCAAGACACAAGTATTGTAGTATGACCTTTGACTTGTGATGTGTTGGCTACCACGCTCTCCTTCCAGCTCTGCTCCGAGTTTTGTGGCTGAGGACGCGCGCATACTCTTACTCAGACGAGTTGACTTGAAATAACCTGCTCTATGGAGAAGCAGCTTCTATTGCTTGTGAAAGTGCTCGATCTCTTTCCTTAGGGTATAAAGTTCCTTTTCATGCAATTAAACATGCGCGGCTTTAGATGGAAGCTATGCTAAGGATTTGGAACGGTAGAGTCAGACTGAAAAATACAATGTCATAGGAGGATTTGAACATGTACCTCCCGGTACTTGTCAAGCTCCTTTTCTTACACACGTGAAACAATTAATTAACACTGTCTATTAGTTGATTAAACTATGAAGTAGTACTTAAAGTGCTTACGACAACTTTAAGTCGCCCGTGGGGTGTATCATCTCAAAATAATGTGGGATCTGCTTGTGGTTTACTGGAAAAAATTCGAGTGAGTTGAATTTAATGTCAGCAGTGCCAGATAGCTCAAGATCTGTGGTTAAAATTCCTGCTATTGCATTACATTGTTCAGTCTGGCATTACATTTCGAATTTCTGTTCTTCACACGTGGAATTATGTGGAAATTAAAAATTGATTGACCCGACCTATTTGGTTAAACTATGAAGCTTAGGATTTAAAGTACTGGTGGTGTTTTAAAGTCATCATTGGGGTATGTCATCTCAAAATAATTTGAGATTACCTTGTAGTTTATCGGGATAAATACGAGTTCGTTGGTAAAAAAAAAAAAAAAAATTGTTTCAGCATGTTGCCATGGTAGCACGAGATCCATGATTCAATTCCTGGCTATGATATTGCATTTTTCAGACTGACTCTACCTTTCCAACTCCTGTTTTACACTCGGCTTATATAGAAAAACATCTGATGTGTTCCTTTCACCTGACTTTCTCTGCATCTCTGTAACATATTATTGTTAAAAAGCGTATTCTTCTATTTACTTCGTTGATAATCGAGATAAAAATTAGCATAAAAGCTTTCTTGTAAGCAGAAGAGAAATAAGGAAATACAGTAGGTTAAAACGATTGTAAAATTTTTTAAAAACTGGTTGGCATGAGGATGAAATTAATTTCTTTGTATTGCCAAAAGTTGACAAGTTCCCTATGTAAAAAGTTTTAAGCATTTTAAAACTGAAACCAATAACAAGGATTATTTTAAAAAATGGTCAACTCTATTAAAAATGTATATGGCATAAATTGTGTGTTTCAACGAAATCTACATATTTTGTGCAGCAAGTTTTGTCTATTTCTTATGGTGTACTAATTGTGCAAACTCCAGCAAAATTCAGGTCTTCAGAGGCTATTCCCAGAAAAGTTATGATATATTTCTCGTCTAAATATCTTTAATATACTGTAATTAAATCAAAATCGTTAGAGCCATTTTTGAGAAAATCAAAATGTACAATTTTTTTTTTTTTTTATGTAAAGGGTAGTTTGGGGTGGGAGGATTTTCCTCAAATCTTCGAGTCGCATCCTTGGTAGATACTAAATATATATACTAAGTTTGGTATTTTACCGACTTTTCGTTTTTGAGTTATGGGTTCATAGACACAGGGACACACACTGGACCTTTATTCAAAAATATTTTTTTTGGATACAGGGGACTATAAAATGTGTATTTCCGGTGAAATCTCGGTATTGAATTTTTGGGTCGAACGCAATACCTTCTGTATACACTATGTACATAGTACGTGTAGAGAGAGTAAAAAGCAGTTAATTTACACACCTTGCTAAGGATGTTTACACTAAGAATTCATCTCCCACAGACCAATAGATTTTGAAGCTATGACCGTGGGAATTAGCATATCACTATTCCACGGAGGACGACGTACAAAATTGTTGCCGAGGCCAAATGCAGGTAATTTAACGTTAAGATGTTAATCTTTTCTACTTTTTGTTGCCACTGACGGGCTGTTTAAGCCGTTACATATCTGTAATTTTCTCCGGGTTTCTTCCTACGATCAAGAGATGCTAGTTGTTCCAGTTGGAGGTTGTTGCCTCGCCAGGGAGATGTATTAACATATGTCACTGTTCATCAGTGTGCAAGAACGCTGCTGTTAAGGATTCAAATGGCATACAGGTAGAATTAAATGGCCATTATCGACAGTAAAGCGAAATATAAGAGGCCATAAAAACAGGGTATGGGGGCGTGGCTACGTACAAGTCGTTATCGGCCAATGACTTTCATCAGTAACCAACTTCGTTTTGTTATGTAGCATTATGCAAAGTAATGTGAGTCTAGAATCACTTATAAAGTTGCACATACATTAGAGAACACGTTTAACTTCTTTTGTGCACTTAACTAAAATACTACTTTTTTCGAAACTTCCAAAACTTCTACACTGTTGCTATGTAGTTTCTGATTTGTAATGGTTGGTTATTATACACATGTATTTAGTGTTTGCTGAGGAAATACTGTATCTACATCGTATCTAAAATTTTGATATCGATTATTCATTGGAAATGAATAATCGTCATCATCTAGCGACCAGAGTAACCAAAAGAAAAGTTCAAACTGTAATAAAAAAAAATATACATTATTTGGGCTTGGTCCTTTTTACTTTCTCTATATGTACTATGTACATAGTGTATAGAGAATTTATTGCACTCCACCAAAAAATTCGATACCGAGATTTCACCGGAAATATATGTTTTAGAATCCCCTGTATCCAAAAAAAAGTATTTTCAGAAAAAGGTCCGCGTGTGTCTGTGAACACGATAACTCAAAAACGAAAAGTCGGTAAAATGCCAAACTTGGTATTTAAGTTTAGTATCTTCCAGGGATGCGACACGAAGATTTTGAAAAAAATCCCCTCGCCCCAAGCTACCCTGTACTTGGAACTTTTTTCGAAAATTTTGACTTTCTAAAAAATGTCTCTAACGATTTTGATTAAAATATTGTATATTAAGGATATTTACCTGACAAATAAAATGTATATTTTGAATTTTCTGGGAATAGCCTCTGAAGACTACTTTATTCTGGATGAATTTTGCATTACTACTAAACCGTAAGCGATGGACAAAAACTTAACCCACAAAAAATGTAGAGCACTTTAAAACACACAATTTATGTTATATACATTTTTTTTTTTTTCGTGGAGTTGATCGTTTTTGATATATTCCTTTTTCTTGGTTCCAGCTTTGAAAAACTTATACTTTTCTCATACAGGAATTTGTCAACTCCTGTCCATACAAACAAAGGAACATCAGTCACATAGCAACCAGCTTTTGGCTTTCACTTTAACCTATGGTGCTCCCTTATTTCGCTTCTACTTACAATAAAGCAAGAAATAAGACTATTTCTGCAAATTTTTTTCGATTAGCATGAAATAAATAAAAGATAAGCTTATTAACAATAATTTGTTACAGAAATATAGAGAAAGTCATGTGAGTGGAACACATCAGATTTTTCTTTAAGGTGTATAAGTATGTAAACTCTTATACGCTAAAAATTTACTTTTTCAACTATTTTAATCATTCAGTTAACTTTTCTTAGTTTCACTATAAGTAGAAGTATTGTATTCGCATCGGCATGTGAGAGGTGTGTTGAGTAAAAAAGACTACAGGCCTATCCTCCCAAAATAATCAAATTTTCCAAAATTAGATTTTAATGGCAATGTAAAACATTGGTTTCTTTCAAGATACTTCTAGTATTATTTTATACTATATAGATTCCATTTACCATTCAATGATTTGATTTTTGTTTTGACATTCATAATAATAATAATAAAAAATAGGTCCAGCATCTTTCAAGTATGTGACACGAAACTTTTCAAGAAAATCTCTCCACACCAAACTACCGTTTATATGAAAAAAATGTCGTTATTTTTATATTTTTTTCTCAAAAATGATTAAGGACTTTGATCAAAATAGCACATTTTAATATATTTGCATGCTAAATAAAATGATATCTTGAATGTTCTGCGAATAGCCTGTAAAGCCGTCCTAACTGGTAAACAATAACAGAAAGAAATATCGAGTATGTATCGTACATAAAAATACGTTGTTGAAACATGAATTTGTTGGCAGGCATTTCCATGGAGTAATAAGAAATTACATTCTTAAGGAAATCACACACAACATTCGTATTGTCAAACACTTCACAGCAAGAATACAAAGAAACAACTGAGAAGCACCAGCTGATGAACGTACCCTTGAGTTGTCCGGCGCCGCTTCTGCGCAGTAGCATAATATCGAAGTCACTGTCGTCTCGGTAGAAATACACATTGGTGCGATCCCTACATAAAATGTTCGTAAAAACGTAGATTCTAAGCTTTTTTAAACTAATTTCTGGAAGAAATAATTAATATTATCATTCCCTTTCTTTTAATGTTTATTGCAATAAAATTGCAAAGGAAGTCATAACCACTCACTCTGGCGTTACTGAATATCATATAGATTATTAAGTGAGTGACTACGTGTATGTATTTATTTATTTCTTCATTTATGTATTTAATGTGTCAGTGCTGTGTGCGACCGCTCTGATATTCGTTTTGGTATGCGGCGGTGGAGCTGGAATGTGGTAAACAGGGAAATGCGGCGCGACGGTAAGACGAGACTTCGGAACGTCACACGTCCTGATTCTTCTAGAAGCGTCTAGTATCTTCGACTAGCTTCCAGAAATTCTGTGATGTCAATTTCTAGCTATAAAAAGAGAAGGAATTGCAAGCCGGTGTGTGTTGTGAATTGTTATTTATCGTGAATGAATGGAATGTTAGCGCGCAGTGGTTCGCTAGTTATGGATGACGTGCAGCTGCAAACTGTCCCGCGTCGAAACGGATCATTTTCAGCAGTGAATTTAAGACTGTATTTAATAATAATGTTTGAGTCGATAAAAACAATATCAATTATATTGTAACAAATATCTATAGGCATTTATTTTTCTGCTACATATTCTCCACGGTTTAGTCCATCACTGAACTGTTCCATACTCAATTAAGGAAATTGTAGTATCTCCATCTGAGAATGAACATAATATTTCTCTTTTTGTCTTGGGTTCTATTCAAAACTATTCCTTGGTATTTTAGAGGGATCCATCCTAGTTAATGTTCCATTCAGTTATTTCTGTTTTCTGCAATTTTATTGTTTAATTTAAAAATGTTTAACTCTTCCTTATTTTTTTTATTTCTCTTTTAATCCATTCTACTATATCCCCGATAGCTCTCAGGAACTTTATTTCAGCTACTTCTATCACATTGTCTTGTTTTTTGTCAATGTCTAAACTTCGGAACTACAGAGAAATGCTGTTATAACTTTATATCGTGTCTTCTTTTTTGTCTTATGTTTATTTCTGTTTAATCTTATGTAATCTGCGTTATCTCTGAATGTAATATTACCTATTCCTAAATAATTCAATATGTTCACTTGTTTAATTATCTTATTATTCATTATTGTTTCAGATTTATAAATTCGTTGCCGGTGTATTTTCTTTCAAGTAGAGATGTGTGTAAACTATACATCTTTTTTTTACCTGGTTCAGTACCGTATGCACTGATTTCTGCGTTTCGTCTTTATTTTGCGATTATCACCTAGTCATCTGCGCATATAAAACAGTATTTAGAATAAAATTATTTATCAGTTGAGTACCTTTTATCTGGAATTACCATCCCATTATACCTTAGTTTATATGCGTATTAAGACGCAGTGTTATAATAGTGTTATTCAAAGGAACTGCGTGGGCCTGGATTTAATTTTAATATTTTTACTCGTATGTTAACACAAGTTATTAGCTGTTCTGGAGTTGCTATATTAACGCCAATGTTTATGTAACTAATTCATATGTTAACGAGCCGCCACTGTCATGTGTTCTGTCCGAATGTATCGACGAGATTTAACCTCACCGAGAGGTCCCTTATAGACAAAGGTAAAATTTTATGTTGTCAATTATTTTAACAATTCGAATTAATTGTTTAAATTTGGGATGTTTTGTGTTGAATGTTGTAAATTCGCATTAACGTTGTACTAATTTTGGGGAAAAATTAATGAGTAAATGACTGAAGTGAAAATTAACAGTAACCTAAAGTAATATTAATGTAAAACACCCTTATTTCCAAATAGAAACCTTTAATTTCAAATCAATGTCATGAATAGAATCGCCTATCAGACATCACCAAACTCCAACATGCAATAAGTTGCGATACTTTCGTTTTTCACAGTTGCCTTTCCGTCTGTTATAAATAAGTTTACGAAGAGAAAAATATTTCGATGTCAGCATTTGATATCTGCAGCTAAAGACATTTAAGGGACTGGTGTCAATTTACTGTTAGCTTCGCTTATTCACGTGCGCGCATGTATGCAGTATTGACACTTTTTCATACATTATTTTAGTATCTCGTAAGTATTGAAACCACTAACTTCTTTTCGTTGAAATTGTTAACATACTTTCACAACTTTTTCACAACAGAATGAAAACGTAAATGCTATATCGGAGTTATATTTTTCTATGCAAAATAAAAAAAAATGTATCATTTATCGCTAAAAACATATTTTTCCCGAAAGTCTGAAAAATGCTAAAAAATTCGCGAAAAAGTTAGCCTTGAGACAATTTCAAAAGTATGTCAAATACATGAAAAGCATTTTATATTTACTTACTTTCTCTACTGCGTACATAATACATAGGTAGAGAAGGTACTGCATTCCACCTAAGTATTCGATACCCAGATATTACCGAAAAATCATGTTTAGAGTCCCTTTAATAATCAACAAAAACATTTTTAGGAGAAGCTCTATGTATGCGTTTGTGTGTGTCTGTGAACAAAAACTATGATTTTATAAAAAATTGTTTATGGTTTTTGATTAAAATGCCGTCTGTTAAAGATATTTACATGACACATAAAATGTATAACTTGAATTTTCTGGAAATAACCTCTCAAGAGCTCTTCAATCTGGATGACTTTTGCATAACTGATAAATCGTAAAAAACAGACGAAAACAAAAAATGTAGATGTCGTTAAAACTCGAAATTTATATCATATACATGTTACTTATAGAGTGACCATTTTTGAGATATTCCTTGTTATTGGTATCAATTTTAATATTTAACTTTTCTCCAAAGGGACTATACAAAGTGAATCGAACCCCAATTGTTTCACATAGCGACTAGCCTTTAAAAGATTTGACTATTGGTTTAACCTAGTGTATTCCCTAATTTCCCTTTTACTTATGAAGAAGCAAAGTATAACAATTCTGCTAATGTTTATTTCGATTAGCATAATGTAGATAAAAGAATAGTGTTTTATAAGAATAGTTTGTATATGGAACAGCGAAAAAGTCATGTGAATGGAACACGTTATATTTTTTAATTCAATAACTTGCTAGTTATTATACGTAATATAACGAGAGCTCCAACTTGTATCTAGAGAAAAGTTGTAGCTCGAGTTGTATTTAATAAGATGTTTCGTGAATAAAATAACATGATTAACCTATATGAACACGAAGAATAATGTTCATAAAATCCCATTTGTCTTGACGTATATTTGCACCGAAATAACTGCAACTTGATGTCCATAAATCATGGTTTCGTTTCTTACAAAATTCATTATGGATTACAATAAATTCTATTTATAATATGGATTGTTATTGAACATATAATTTGAAGGTGGATTTAATTGTAATTTTATGAAGATTAATAAAATGATTATAGCTCTATAATATGTACACAATCGCCCGTCACTCTCATTATAAGACGAGATAAGTCGCAACAAAAAAAAATTAAAATAATAAAAATAAATTTAAAGGCATTATTTGTGGAATAAAAATTGTTAATTTATTGAGAAGACTCTATAGAGTTTAATAAATGTATAAATTATTTGGGTTAATAAATAATTTAAATTATTGTATACTGGTTCCACACACTCTCTCTGTTGTTTTTTGTATTCTGCGGCTTTGAGTTTTCAATTAATATGTCTATTTCAGCGATAGACCTTTCCTCAAAACGTGTTGGAACTTCCACCATTATGTTCGGGAATATCACTGCACACTGATACTATTATTATGAGACAAACATTAGTTAGAGAGAAAACAAATGCACGTGAGTGCAATAAATTTAGAAAAACAATTGCATGTGAGTGTGATGAATTAGGGGCGCATAGTGAAACGATAGAGTGCAAAATCAGAGCAGTTAAATATTGAATGAGCATCGTTCACGGAAATCAATCTCTAATTAGGGTAGTCTGCTACCGTGAACAGTTGCGAATGAAAGGTAATTCGACGTGGGCTTCAAAATTAAAGAAAGGTTTGGAAACCATTGGGGTGGGATATATTTGGATGGTGGGGCAGGCAAACAGGCGGAGTATTTGGAGAAACATTAAGAACCGTCTCTGTGATATTGGCAAGCAGCAAATAATTGCGCAATAAACGGAGGTGATTTCATTAGAAATACAGGCAATACATCAAAACAGGTACCAAACTCATTAGAGAGAGGCTCGCGTGGATTAGACTAGGATACTGGTGGAGTATAAAAATTGCTGACGAGAATGGTATGAAAGTCTCCCCCATTTGCGAGGAGGAAGAGTCGTGAACCCATATCTTGGTAAGATGTAGGGGTATGGAGGAATCGAGGGAAAAATATTTACCACTATCTTTCACCACCGCGAATTTAGAGCTAGAAGCATGGTGGACGTTACTGCAGGCACAGAGGACGTGGAAGGTTTAGGTAAATGTATACTTAAGACTAGAGCTGAGATCTGAGAAGGCTGACAATAGAGAAGAGCATAAGAATAGCTAAATAAAACTGATTACAATGTTTTTACATACTTATATTTTATATCATACTTATGCCATCGTTGTGTCGTAGTTTTATATGTTGTGTGTATATCATGTGTATATATTTCTCTTAAGTCTATTTGTCTATTATAATAGGTTAATTCTTCTGAATAAGATGTACTATGTGCTGTAAAGTTAAATTGCTGTATTTGAATATCTTTATATTTTTATTTTCGTGTTTACTTTTTAATTCCTTGTTGTTGATGTTTTAATATTGCTTGCTATTTTGTGTATTGCAAAAGCACGTACGGTCTGTGGACCCGTGCGGTTGTTGAAGCTCAATGTATGATATGTTATGCCAATAAATACACTTATTCATTCATTAGTCGTAATGCTGTTTGGAGGAACACAATATATGAGATGATTCTTTAATTCACTTAAAATTGCGTTAGGGCAGTAACGTAGGTTGGTAGAACCGGTCAAGAAAATACAGGTGAAGATATTTTCACACGCCCATTGCCAATGTCGGTGTTCCAACGCCAAGTGAGGAAGTCCTGAAGCAATGACAGAATTCTGCGAACCTAAACGATTACTTGTGTGCATTGCATGTTCGATCTTTGCTGTTGTGCAAGAAGTCTCCGCTTTCTCATCACTAACTTCCGCCGCCTTTTATTTGGATCTGAACGGGAGATAATAAGTAACTTCCGCCAGAGTCATGTTCTGCCACTTTCGCATCCCTCAAGGGTCATGAAGTAGACATAGCGACCTGTCTCGTGGGAATTTTACCTAACGGGCTAGACATTGGCAGCAGCTAAAAAAGAATTTGTTGGGTCGCTTCTTAATGACGCCAGCTTGACACAAATTGGAACAAGTGAGGAAAATGTACACAGGTTTTCACCGCGGCGCAGTGCACGCAACCGTCTAATGCGTTTTAAGTTGTCAGCTTTGTGGAAGGAGATTGTAAGCTTTCTAGTGCCTTGTTTTTGTTTCTTTTCTCTTCTTTTTTTTTATTTCCTTATTTGTTCCTGCGCTCAAAGGGGAATTTCAGAGCTCTTTGTTTACTGTAAAACAATTAATAAAAGGCTTGTTTACTGCCTCTTTTTTAATATTACGCTTGCATAAGAGTGTATGACATTTATGGAACCTAGAAATGCGTGCCTTTTCGTCCTCTTCTGCAGCAATTCTTGAAAGTTTCTAAACAAGCTTCTATCTTATATACATAGTATGTCTTAAGTTAGAAACTCCATTATTTTTTCAGTAATATGTTCCATGGTATTTAGTGGTCCTCCATGATTTAAGAGTTATTACGTTTGTTTGTTTGTTTGTAATGTTTCTGTGTCTGTATGCCCTTTGTACATGTTTTCTTATTGGCAGAACTGGAAAATTCTGCTGTTTACTGTCATAAATGTAGAGATCCTTTTTACTTTCTGTAGCACATATGTACAATGTACATAGTGTTTAGAAATGTATTCCACCCAAAAATGCGATACCGAGATTTAACAGAAATAGATGTTCTTGGGTCCTTGAATAAAAAAAAGGAGCTTTAGAAAAAGGTCCGAGTGTGTCTGTCTGTTTTTCTGGGGACCATTTAACTCAAATAAACTTGGTATTTAAGTTCAGTATCTTCCAAGGATGCGACACGAATATTTTCAAGAAAATCCCGCACCGTCAACTACCCTTTACATACAACATTTAAAAAAAATCTGATGTGTTCCATTCACATGACTTTCTCTACATGTCTGCAACAAATTAGTTAAAAAGCTTATGCTTTCATTTATTTCATGCTAATCGAAAAAAATTAGCAGAAATAGTCTTATTACTTGCTTCCTTGAAAGTAGAAGCGAAATACAGGAATACCATAGGTTAAAGTGATAGTCAAAAGCTGGTCGCTATGTGACTGAAGTTCTTTTGTTTGTATGGACAGAAGTTGACAAATTCCTGTATGAGAAAAGTATGTTTTTCAAAGCTGAAACTAAAAACAAGGAGTATCTAAAAAAAATCAACAAACAACAAAAAACGATGAATTCCACGAAAAAAAATGCACATAACATAAATTGTGTGTTTTAATGCGCTCTAAATTTTTTGTGTGGTAAGTTTTTGTCCATCTCTTACGGTTGAGCAGTTATGCATAATTCCGTAAAATTCATCCAGAATAAAATAGTCTTCAGAGGCTATTTCCGTAAAATTCAAGATGGTTGTGGTGGTCGTCGAGGTCGTGGTGTTTTTTTTTTTTTTTTTTTTTTTTTTTGAAGGGAAACGCACCATGTTAGTCATTCTCACTAGCAACTGTGAGACTCTAACCCACTAAATCTCCTCCCCTCTGAATTACCTTGCAGCTCTCCAGAACACCTCTTGGTAGAACAGTGCTCTTGCTTTTGCCGTACAATGAGTGGATATGATCAAATAGTTAAAGAACATAATTAAACAGAGTATTGCCATCATCTTTATTAAATAATCGTATTATTGTTAATGCAATGATAATCACCAGAAGATAGCCAGTAACCCAACGACAGCATTACGATTCGTCCACATTTTGGAATAAAGAAAGCAATTTATAAATAAGCAAGTAGACCCAGTGTGCGCGATCCGTCTCACGATAACCAAGAGAGGTAAAATGAAGGTACTTCTCGCTAGTTTCCCTCCGGCCGGTTTAATTTGAAATAATCCCGTTAAGTTCTGCAACTCTTTTGACGCACAAAGAAATATCTACACACGAGGCAGTTGGGCCTGGGCCACCTGGAACAGGCGAAGATGATTGGAGAGGAAATCAACACATGGCACTTTCAATTAAAAACCTCTTGAACCTATAGCCCACTTTAATGCTCTCAAGTGAACATGAATAATATTAAATACACAAAAAATATATATTACCGCACTACAAAATGAACGCATCTGAAAATGATCTACAATCTTGTAATACGCAGCCAAATTAGCGAAGCGTAAGTCAGAACAAATACTGACTTGTCCCTTGGCGAATCAGGCAAATTAACAGGACTGTTCTCTGAGGAACTGCCTTGATGGACGTTTGGGACGATAACACTTAAATCTGCACCGCTTAGGGGATTCCCTGAGGAGCTCAAGCTCGGCGACATCTACCCTTTCATTTTATGTACACTTGAATTATTTGATGTACCCAAGGAATCGTTGAGATGAGTAGAACATTACTAAACTTATCTAATAACATATATGTATCCAAACCGAGTGAAACGTACATTATTCCAACGTGTATTTCCAGTGGACATTTTGGATGGATTACTTTTACTAAATAAGAAGTTCAGAAAGCTAAAAGCTTACACATTTAAAATTGCATTATAATTGAAAAAATAAGAAAACTAATTTTGTCACCATCACCTACTATGGGGATTAAGGCCATTTGTCCTGTTCCGACAAATAATATCTAATACCTTTCATATGCGTTTAAAAAACACTAAACCGCTAAAAAAGAGAACTTACAAAACCCTTGTAATTTTTCTATCTTCATTTTTATTTTCTTTCTATCGGTCCTTCTTCCTTTCTTGCCAGGTACCTTTAGCATCGGTGCGGACAAAGTTCATTACAGCGCCTGGTATAGTTCGAAGTAGTTGATCGTTGGTGGAAGACAGGCCTAAAGTCAATTGTTCAATTGTTTCAAATTAAAACTTTGCGATTAGGTAGACATGACCTTTTTATTTTCGATCTACTTTCACTGCAAAAACTATAGCTCAGTCTACATCAATGTGTAATGATCCCTTGTTAATGGTCTTTTACCTCTCTTTACTCAAATATGGTTGTAGTGAATTCACTTGTTACAGTGACTTCAATTTATGCCAAGGCCCCGAATTGAGCGAATTCGTGCTCCACACACAATCTATTAAACTGCGGAGATTTGCTTTCTTTAAATCCTGGCTATTTACTTGCGAGTGTTAGTAACATGTATGAGTACTAAACTTCTTGTTAAAAGTGGTGTCCATCTGCGCGAAGACATGTTTTACGTCAGATAGAATTACCATTCATACTCATGTTTTTATTGCATAATGTTCATAATTACTGTCTTATAGTCAAACAGCAGAATTTCAGTTTTGAAAATATAGTTGCTGTAAGAACAGAAGTTTGTAAACAACACCTGATGTGCAACACGGTTGAGAGAATTTTTACGTGAGCGTTTGAATGCAGCTCCAATTTCATCTAAATTTTCCTCCATTAGGTCCTTCTTTGGTTTAGTGCTAAGCGATCCCGTTGCTAATTTTCTCACAGTGTCTCTGCTCTGAAGTGGATAACCAGGAAATGGCTGCTGAAATTGTCTAAACACCGTCTACATGACTTAGTTTTCACATAGTATCGCACATAAAAATACGCGAGTGGTTCGACAGGGATGGGTTTTCTCCGTCTCCATCCACCGTCACAATCCACTGGTGCTCCACCTTCATTTCATGTATCATCAGTGTCATCACCTGCAGTAAAACCTGGAATTAAACACTATCAAAACAAAATGCGTGAACTTCTTTGCAGACATTTTCGTGGACTAATAAGAGTAACATTCCTATGGAAATCACACACAACACCGTATTGTCGAAACACTTTGGAGCATGAAGACACGTACCCTTGATACGTCCTGCGCCGCTTCTGCGCGGTGATATACCGAGATCACTCCCGTTTCGACCGCTACGCATATAAGGCGGTTGTGGCCTCGGCATTAAGCTTAGGCACGTTATTAGGAACATGTCTATACCCCAATGATAGGGATTCTGCACTGCAAATAGAAGTCACTAATAATCAGCACCGAGAATTCTTTCATAAGAAGAAAGTTGAAATGCAAAATGTAGCCCGTTTATGTACAAGTATTCTGTGTGTGCAGATGAGAATATGCATGCTCAAAAGCAAGTGATTTTTCGCAATATTTTTCGGGTATAGTTTATTTTGTTTGTTATAGTATAGTACTCGATAATATCCAACTGGATATAAAATCAATACTTTTTACTTTCTTTACTTAGAAGATAGTACATAGAGAAAATATTGCATGACATCCAAAAATTCGAAACTAAGATTCACTGGAAATACACGTTTTAAGATCTCCTGTATCAAAAACAAGAGCATTTTTAGAAAAATGTCAGTACATATGTCCGTGTGTCGGTGAACAAAATAACTCAAAAACGAAATATCGGTTAAGTAGCAAACTTGATATTTAAGTTCAGCATCTCCTAAGGATACATGAACTTCAAGAAATTTCTCCCACTCCAGACTGCTCTTTATATGGAAAATATAGAAAATGTGTATTTCCTCATAAGTGGCTTTGACGATATTGATTAAAATACCGCATATTAAACACATTTACTTCACAAATAAAATAGATATCCTGCATTTTCTGGGAATAGTCTCTGAAGTATTTTAAATGACTTTTGCATAATTGCTAAACCGTAAGAAATAGAAGAAAGACTACCACACAAAATGTGTAGATCTCGTTAAATCACACAATTGATTGTCATATACAATTTTTCTGGAATTAAACATTTCAGAGATATTCCTTGTTATTGTTTTCAAATTTAAAATCTTAAACTTTTCTCTTATGAGATTTGTGGACTTCTGGTCTTGTAAAGAAAAGGAATTTCAGCCATATAGCAACCAGCTTCTAATATACAGGGTTATTACAAAAGAAATAGACAACTTTAACTGCCTGTAAAACAAAAACTATTAGAGATAGCAACCTAATTATTTTGGAGGTATGTTGAGAAACTCTCAAAGTTTCGTTTGTTACTATTGGTAACGCTGTAGTGTGTTGTTTGTTGTTGCAGAAGCTGAAATGGCGGAAAATCCTGTGGAAAAGGCATATTGCGTGTTGGAATTTGCTAGAACGCAATCAGCAACTGTTGACCAACGACATTTTAGAACACGTTACCACAAAACGCCACCGACTAGACAGTCAATCTACAACTGGTATAGAAAATTCGAGACAACGGGATGTTTATGCAAAGGGAAGAGCTCGGGAAGACCAAGAGTTTCGGAAGAAAACGTTGAATGTGTTCGTTCTGCCTACATAAGAAGCCCACAGAAATCGACATCTAGGGCAAGCATGCAATTACAAATTCCACAGCAAACTGTATGGAAAATCTTGCGGAAGCTACTGCAGATGATGCCTTACAGATTACAGATGTTGCAGTTTCTGAGTGAAGAAGATAAGGTCATACGGCGTGACTTTTGCATCGACATGTTGCGACATGATGGAGCCGATGCTGGTTTTTGTGAGCACATCATTTCACTTTTGTGGTAACGTGTTCTAAAATGTCGTTGGACAACAGTTGCTGATTGCGTTCTAGCAAATTCCAACATGCAATATGCCTATTCCACAGGATATGCAGCCATTTCAGCTTCTGCAACAACAAACAAAACACTACAGCGTTACCAATAGTAGCAAACGAAACTTTGAGAGTTTCTCAACATACCTCCAAAATAATTAGGTTGCTATCTCTAATAGTTTTTGTTTTACAGGCAGTTGAAGTTGTCTATTTCTTTTGTAGTAACCCTGTATATTCTAGATGTTCTCGGGTTTCAAGCCGGGTGTAGTGATGACGTTTCGGGAGCGTGCATATCTCCCATCATCAGAACTTATTTCAGCTTTTAAAATGTTTGACTATCTCTTTAGCCTAGTGTTTTCCCTTCTACCTGCAAGGAAGCGAGTAAGACGATCATTTGTGCTAATGTTTATGTTGATTATCACGAGTAAATAGAAGAATAAGCTTTGTAATAATAGTGTTAATTTAATTGGTTTTTCACACAAACCGTGTGTAGGACAGGAGTTGGATAGGTAGAATCAGGATGAAAATGTCAATGCCACAGCCGGGATTTGAACCAGGGATCTCTAGCCGATTGCCCTACCATCGCATTTCAGTCTGACTGTACTTATCCAATTCCTGTCCTACACACGGTTTGTGTGAATATACAATTCAATTAAGACTATTTGACCTAATAGTTGGCTAAACTGTTAAGCCCGGTACTTAAGTATTTACGACATTCTAAGTTATCATTGGGGTATGTCATCTCAAAATAATTTGAGATCATTTGTGGTTTACCAGAAAACATGCGAGTCAGTTCAGAAATTTAATGTCATGCCGGCATGTTGCCATGGTAACTCAGTAATTAGAGCAACCGGCTAGAGACCGGTAAATCCGTGGTTCAAATCCCGGCAATGTGGTTTAATTTTTCAGTCTGAGTCTATCTATGTTATTTTTGTAGTAATAATTTGTTACAGAAACGAAGAGAAAGAATGGAATAAATAAAATGTTTGGATTTATCAGGCCTATTTGTGATAATTATATGCAATTTAGAGAATACTCAAAATACATTCATGGTAGTAGCCAGGCGTAACTCTTACCAAATTAAATGAGAAAGCTTTTAAAAGCCTCCAGGAAAATTAAAACCCAGTTTGGTTCGTCCCGTGATGGCATTAAGCCCGGCTATTTGACTCACTGTGAGCGTGCAAAGTTGTGGAATGGTACACAGTATTATAATTACCGTTGTACATAAAATGAGATGGGTTACAAAAACAGCGCTTGCTGGCGGAAGCACATGGCTAGCGCATCAATCTCTCTTCATGGTTAAAGTGTTGTAAATATGGATGAACTGTAATCAGATAAACTGTGCCATTAATGCAGCACTAATGAGCCATGCTAATATTATATAATACTCAGCTATCAATCATAGGTCGATTATTAGCGCCCTAACTATTGTTATTTTAAATGCAAACTAACGCGTGCCCGCATGGCGATGCTGTTGTTGACAGGTATTTTGAATACGAGACAAATAAAACATCGATAGCTGTTTACTCGCGATATCAATAGCTGAACGAGCGTTATTTGCATTCCAGCTAGGTAAAAACAAAAACCATTCTATTTTGCAATATATGAGGTAACTTTAATGTATTTGTGCAATACGAGACAGCTTCTCGAACTGGAGACCGTAGCAGATGGCACCAATTAATTGTGCACGAGCGGTAGATTTTGGGCACATGCTACAAGCACCCAAAGAAACCGGTTTAGTCGCCATAATCATAACTGCGCGGTTTGGACTTTCAGGTGACAGCATCTGTGTCATTTGGAAAATCCAACTTATGTAAAATATCTTACACCAGTTATTAAACACAACTTTTATCAGAATCCTGGCTTACATGATTATTTAAATAATAAAAAAAATGTCTAAACTCATTATTATAATACAACTGAGGCTACATAAATTATTCACATACAAAAATTAAGTTTTAAAATAAAAGAGTTTAAAAATAAAGCTGGCATATCATTACTTTCTATACACAGTACATGGTAGTTGGTAGAGAAGGTATTGCACTCCACTCAAAAGTTCAATGCTTTGATTTCATCAGAAATACACGTTTTAGGGTCCCTGTGTGTGAGTCATTGGATATGATAATTCTAAATCGAAAAGTCGGCAAAATACCAAATTTGATATTTAAGTTTAGTATCTTCCAGGTATGGGACACGAAGATTAGAGGAAAATTCCACCGCATCAAACTGCCCTTTACATGGGAGAAAAAAAAGTCGAAAAGTTTGATTTCCTCAAAAATCAAAATTTTCTAATCTAATTCTGATCAAAAATGTTGATTAAAGAAGTTTAGAGAATTTACATGAAAAACAAAATGTAAATATATTTTGTTTTTCTGGGAATAGCCTCTAAAGACCTGTTCATTTTGGATAACTTTTATATAACTGTGAACATCAGAAGATAGACAAAAACGTACTTACTCTCCCCGTGTATTAGAACGGACACACCCCTTGGGCTTACAAACGGATGCCTAAGGGTCAGAAGCCACAGAATGGAGAACCTGGAGCGCGTGGTGGCATGAGCGTGAAGAAGTGGATGATATGAAAGGTGATGATGGAGCAATGAATGGCGGGAGAAACCGCAGGACGCCTACATGCGGGCGCTTGGGATCGAACCCAGGTCGAAGCGAGCGGTATAACCACTCTCCCACGGCACCGCTTTATAATTTGTTATGTAACAAAATATTATTTTAGTTTTCTACAACAGATTTATTACCTTAAGTATCGCTTGCAATTTATTAATCAACATTTATTGTATTGAAATTTTTTCAAGATTTCATTGAGGTCAGAGGACAGCGCTGAAAATCTGATACTGGCAATTATTCAATTCTTTAATGGTTGTATGTTAGAGAAGGAAAGCATTTGAATTACCCGAAGAAAAGATGGTAGGGATATGAACTCGTAAACATGTGTGACGTATGCATGACCTCATCACACAGCTAGCAGCTATGAAGTATTTTGGTGTTTTCTGCTGGAAATAACTTAATTAACCGTAGCACAAACTCACCTAAGGAAAAGAAGTTGCAGCATAAAGACGGCCAGTATATTAACTCAGGTATCAACTAAAGCAGAAACTAGACGTACGGACAAAGAAGGCCATCATCATCATCGTCCACTAAATGACTTGTAATATTTTTTATAGCTCTATCTCCTACCACGTCCCTCTCTTTGATAATCAGGGAAAGGAGAGATCGGGACGATGTGGGAGGAAGAATGAAAGGATGTAGTCCTGGCACGCTCTTCTCATTCAGGGATGTACAAACACCTTCGTTAGTATTTGTTGGCGATATCACTAAATATTATTGTCTTCCTCACCCTTCTTCTTCTTCATCGCCTTATTTGTCTGTAAGGCTCCAAAATGTGCTGGTTCCATCTTTTCCTAGGTCTTCCTAAGTTACTTCTTCCTCGTGCTGAATAGTTATATGCTCCTTTTGGCATTCTGTTTTCGGTCATCTTATTAGTTGTTGTTTCCAGTTTGTTCCATATTTCACTATTGTTGTATTTAGCTATTTTACGTTTAATTGTTGACTAATTTCTGTATTATGTTATTTTGTCTGTTCTTTGGTAACCTGCTATTAATCTGAGGAAGGGGGCCGCGCCGTGATCGAGTGTTTAGACCACTCGCCTCTCACCGGGCCGGGTTCGATCCCATGTGGGATTTGTGGTGCACAAAGGTGCGGGTTTTCTCCGGTTTTTCTCGCCATCGTATTCCACGGTGCTCCATCTTCATTTCATATATCACCAGTGTCATCGCCTGCGGTGCCACAAGTAGTTAAACACTATAAAAAAAATCTGTGGAATGTAATATCTGCAGCTTGTGTTCCAACCGAATGTTGTGCTGTCATAGTCCATGTTTCGGATCCATAAGTTATTGTAGAAACTGCCATCGTCTTACATAATTACATGATAGATTATTTTCTGGCTTTATCTCTCAAAATTTTATTTAGTATTCCCGTTATACAATTCAACATTTTCTCATCCATCAATGGTTAATGGAAGTTCTCGTTTATAAAACATTGGCTGGCTTACTGGATGTTGGTACGATTAGCTGTTTAGCTTCTCTACCTCCTAGAGAAGGTATTGCATTCCACCCAAAAATTCGATACCGAAATTTCTCAGAAATATATATTTTATACTATCCTGATTATATAAAAAAAAACATTTTAATAAAGGTTCCCCACTCGCGCGCGATGTATGTGTATGTGAACAGTATAACTAAAAATGAAGAGTCCGTTAAATACAACATTTGGTATTAAAGATCAGCAATTCCAAAGATACGACATAAAGATTTTCAGAAAAATGACCTCATTTGTACATTGTCTGTAGAGCGTGTTAGATAAAGCAAAAAATGAGAGAAAAAATTGCCTTTTTAAACTTTTTTAGACGTACCACCCTACCCAATAATAGCTCGAGATGTTGTTTCTCTTTGTAAAAAGTTTCAAACATTGTAAAAATATTTAATTGAATTGTTCGAGCACATTTTAAATAGATTTAAGATTAGTTTTATTTTCATTAGTTCTTATTCATGAAATACTTTCTTGTTCTCTCTCTCTATCTCTCTCTCTCTCTCTCTCTCTCTCTCTCTCTCTCTGTGCGTAACCATTTAAACTTTTAATTGCTGAAAGTTATTCAACTCATTTTAATTTCCTCAAAGAACAGGATACAGGTATAAGTAATATATTAGGACTGTTCAGAATTTGATGTTGAAAAATGGTCTGACATTCCCTCCTGCTATAACAGAAAGCCGATTTAGACTCTTCTATTTTGATTTGATGCGTTCACGCAAAACCACAAAGGAGAACCAAGTTCATCCATTAACTATCTTCGAAAGCGAAATTCAGCTCCGTTCTCTGAAGTTTTAAAGCACTTGTAGTATACCTGGGGTCGTGAAAGCCAAACGCAAGGGTCGGTGGGCCGATCCCTTATAGGAATGCGTCATCCAACCCTCCAATCATCGGCAAGATCGCTGTAAAGTGTTTCATTAAAATATCTGGCATTCCGTTTATAATCCCCACCAGGCAGGGATGTACAAAACGGTGCGAGTCAGGGCTATAAGGATGAAGAAACAGGCAATCAGTGTACATCCTGGAAACCGCTGTGGTCACGTCATTGTCAAAAACCCGGAGCGTGTCTTGAAGAAAGAACATTTCCGTAAGTGCCCCAAGTGATCACGCAACAGAGACAGGTTTAGCCGGAATTTATTTTATTCCCCCTTCCAAAAGCGTTCTCTGCACCAAGTACATCCCTTTGGTGTACAACAGAACAAAGACATTAACCTCTTTTGTCAATTTCGTTTATGCAATGCAACGGTTATAAACACGTTGTTGTTGTTATTATTATGGTCAGATCGTGCAGAATTACCTCTTTCTAGCACGAGTGCCGTAATTACTGCTCAGTAACAATGATGTAATAAAGATTTTGAAACGCAGGCACTTATAACCGGTTCCATTCTAATTCCCTCATAACCCGCCTTCTGGAATATCCTCTTTTTGGTTTCCGTTTATTTGAGTTAGTAATGGAAACACAATATACTCGAATACAATATACAAATAGGACATGCTAGTATTTATTGTATTTAGGTTGCATTTAGAATTATTTACAAAATTATGTCCTTTTAATTATCTCAGTTTACTTATCCTAATGTATGTACATAGTTTGAGTACCGTTTAGGCACTACCTCTGCTTATCTCCTTGGTACTTAGCTTTAAACTATTCCATTTCAATCTCTGTTTTTTCATATGTTCTCTCTCTTTCTTCTTGTTCACTTTTCTTTTATCTTTCCCAAATATCGCCTTATTTCTTTAATTCTTCTCCTTTCCTTGACATTCAACATTTTTATTGCTATCCCAGTTGTGTTTCTATATGTTTTCTTTATTAAGATTATTTATTTCTTACCTCTTTATATATTATTTTACAATTTATTACTAACCGAGCAGCATACAATTATTGTTTTACAGGCTATTGATAAGTTACATAATATTAACAAGCTGAGGTTGACCTTTGACTCCTCTAACGTAAGTAGGGTGACATACGAGGGTTGATCATCAAAGCTTGAGACATTTTTTTCACAGGTGTAAAAATGTCCAATTGAATGTTTATATGATATTTTTCAAAGTAGTCCCCTCTTACTTCAGTGCACTTTTTATAGCATCTCAGCCAGTTCTTGAACACGTGCTGCAGACCATTCTTTGTCAGGTCCTTGAGAATCACCTCACTTTTCTTGAGCACTGCTTCAGAGTTCTCAAATCGAATACCCCTAAGCTTTGCTTTTAGTGATGGGAATAAAAAAAAAGTCACAGGGTGCAAGATCGGGGCTATAAGGTGGATATGGTACACAGGTAATGTTGAATCGAGCCAGAAACGGCATGACTTGATTTCGACTTGAGGCCGCGCATTGTCATGATGAAGTCGCCACCCAGTCCGAGAAAGCTCTGGTCGTTTCTTTGCAATGTGCTTCCTCAGTGTAGCCAATACTGACGTGTAGTATGCTATTGTAACAGTAGTGTGAGGGGGAACTGCATGCTGGTAAATCATTCCATTACAGTAAAAAAATGTGATCACCATCACTTTCCCTGCAGATGGATCAACTTTTGCCTTTTTTGGTGTTGGAGAAGCTGGCGACTTCCACACTGTGCTGACTTATTTTCTTTCAGGATCATAATGATGCAGCCATGACTCATCACCGGTGATAATCGATTTAAAAAATGCAACCCCACCATCAGCAAAGAGATGCAGTACCTCACGGCTTGTCTCCATTCGCACAGCCTTTTGTTCGGGAGTCAACAGACGTGGCACCCAACGAGCACAAACTCGGGTCATAATTGTAAACACACTGCCATATGAAATCCTCAACACTTCACTGAGGTTACGTAACGTTATACGCCGATCCTCTCGGACAATCACAGCAGCTGTGTTGATGTTGACTTCAGTCACAGCAGAAGCCGAAACACCAGGCCCACCTTGCTTAATGATGACAAGTTGACCTTTTTTGAAGTCCTTGAACCTTGCACTGTTGCACGAGGTAGTGCATCGTCACTGTACGCTTGCTTCAGCTTTTCATAAGTTTCGGTGGCTGTATGGTTTAAACGAAAACAGAATTAATTGCGCTGTACTGCTCCTTTCGCGTAACCTCCAATGTCTGGTATGCGAAATACACATAGGGTCTACAAAATAGAGCATTTCTACCAACGAGAGTGCTGCCGCCTACCGACATTATACATAAAAACCTGCTCTTTTCAAATCTCTATGTTACAGATAAGAAACTATCACGGAAGCTACAGGAAAAAATCAGTCTCAGACTTTGTTGATCAGCCCTCGTACATATATACCTAAGAATATACAATTATTTACAATGGTACAGTTGATGTACTGAATCAATGGGTAAGAAACATTATATAGTTAAAATATGATATTAAGGGTTATGCGAAATCACTGTCTTCCGAATCGCTGAGCAGATCGTGAGGGAATTTTCTTCTTTATATTCTGTTAACAGTAAATAATACTAGATATATATCTGCAGGCTTGCACGGCGTAGTCCATTGGGTTTACTTTGGCTTCCGTTATAGGCCGCGTCATTTCTTAAGACTACTCTCTGCGGATGAATGCAATTAATTATCATCATTGAATATATTTATAAGAATTAATTTTTTATCTTTACAATGAAAAAATAATGTTTTATTTAAACCTGTGTTGAGCTTAAGAAGTAAATCCAAGTGAACAATAATTCATTGCCCTCATCCCTTTCAAAAGTAATGTTCTTATCCTCATTCTTGCTAATCTTTCCCTCTCTTATATATTGCATATTTCTACAAACATTCTCGTGACCATTCTTCCTTTATTTTTCTGTATAAACAAAGCTATTTTTTATTTTCTAGTTCACCCCATATTTTCTGTTTTTCTGTCTTCTATCCTATTTCTCACTGACTTTCAGAAAACTTTTTTATTTTCCTCTCCGTTCCTCCATATGTCTCCTATCTACACCTATTTTAATAAAGAATTTCTCTAGCTGCCTCCACCAACTCTTTTCGTTCTCATCTTCGTTCTTTATACGCCTATACCAATAATTCAATATCCTCTCTATTGTACTTCTTCCTGTTCTTCCCAATTATTCTACCATTGCTTTTGAAGCTGCCCAGCTTAGCCTTAAAATCTCTTACATTACAGATATAGACTACTTGACGGAGGAGGAGAATCTACGACCTAAGAGTACTTTAAACGGAAATGTTAATATAAAGGCAAATATTTTAACTTAATCTTTTTTAACAAAAAAAAAAATAATAATAATAATAATAATAATAATATTAGGTAATTTAAAATGTTTATTGCCCTCCTTCCGTGTAAGTTAATCCAGTAAATAAAGCATAAATAAATCAGACTCCTCCGTGGTTTAGTGGTCAAAGAGCTGACTACTCACCTGGAAGTCCCTGACTCGATTCCCGTCTGAGGCGGTGCACTACAGTCAATGAATTGTTTCAGAAGTCAAGTCCCCGACACAAGCATAGATGTTAAAGAAGGATATACAAATAAATCTGTAAAACATCTGATGTGTTCCATTCACAGAACTTTCTCTAGCTGTTTTAAATACATACTATTCTTATAAAAGATTATTCTTTTATCTACATCCTACTAATTGAGGTCAATATTAGCATAATTGATCTCATTATTTGCTTTTAAATACGAGACACGGATCTATTTCTATTTTTATTTCCGGACTTTATGATTTGTATTTAAATTGAAACTTCTAAAATGCATTTTCGACACAATATTTCTTCTGATCTTTAAGTAGGTGGTTAAAACAAAAAGGAGCACAAGAAAGCTATATTCAAAAGGTAAAGAAAGTTTCGGCGAGCTCTAATGAGCAATAAGTAGAATATGATGAACGAAACGGCGTCTGACTGTACAGACAAGCAATAAGTATGATAGCTAATTAGGGAGTCTCCGGCATTCCACGCTGTGACGGCATTTCTGCCACAAGGAAAGTTTTTTTCTTTCCCGTTGCCGAGAAGCGATTTAATTTGCTTGACTATTAAAAAGAACTAAACTTTCTGGATGAACCGTCTTGTACTGCTTTTAGAGTCTAAGCCTGTCGTTTACGACTATGCATTTGCTGTGCTTCGTCTGATTTAAAACGGATAGGAGCTATTTTAGAGGATAATTGCTTTCCACTTAGAAGACTCCGGTTCTTGTAGAGCAGACAGGAGAAAAAAAATGAGATAGAAGTTGCTTCTGGTTACGTGCATGACGTCTTTCAACACTGCCTGCCTCCTGGAAATGTTCTACGTATGGCAATAATGGCTACCTGTTTAACACCTTTAGGGTTCCTAAAGATGAAATGCAGTTAAAATCTTCAAACATACTTTTCACATCTTTGTTTTTACTTCTACATGTGGCAGCTACAGGTAATGTACATGTGATTTTTGGAAATATCCAGAGTTGAAATGTATAGTGATATTTTTACTCATTTCAAAATTCTGGCTTTCACAGTTATTTAAATAATGTTTTGTTTTTTTTTTTCGTAGGGGATTACCCTCCCTACCCGGTGGAGGATAATGGATTTTTTCGGGTATAAAAATCGTTAGTAGGCTTCTTTTGGAAGAGAACTAAAGCCGTTGGTCCCGTGTTCCAGATTTACGACACGTAAAAGAGCATCAAGCTGATAAGAGAGGCCTCTGAGCAAAATTAAGCGGTCTTTCACGCCTAATTTAGAATGGGACGCTGAGAACACAGTAGTTAAAGAGAGTCCATAAATAACACACCATTTACATTTTCTAACTTCCCTGTATTTAGGACTGACACTTCCCTAGAACTTACAAGTAAATAAATGCCTATGAGTTATTTCTTCCACATCAGTCGCGTATAGGATAGAAGTTGCAGAGTAGAGTTACACTTAAAAATCTGATGTGTTCCATTCACATGACTTTCTCTATATTTCTGTAACAAATTATTGTTAATAAGCTTAACTTTTATTTATTTCATGCTAATCAAGAAAAATTAGCAGAAATAATCTTATTTCTTGCTTTATTGTAAGTAGAAGCGAAATAAGGGAGTACCATAGGTTAAAGTGAAAGCCAAAAGCTGGTTGCTATGTGACTGATGTTCCTTTGTTTGTATGGACAGGTTGACAAATTCCTGTATGACAAAAGTATAAGTTTTTCAAAGCTGAAACCAAGAAAAAGGAATATCTCAAAAACGATCAACTCCACGAAAAAATGTATATAACATAAATTGTGTGTTTTAACGTGCTCTACATTTTTGTGGTTTAGTAGTTAGTTATGAAAAATTCATCCAGAATAAAGTAGTCTTCAGAGGCTATTCCCAGAAAATTCAAATTCAAAATATACATACATATACATTTTATTTGTCTGATAAATAACTTTAATATACGATATTTTAGTCAAAATCGTTACGCCATTTTTTAGAAAATCAAAATGTTCGAATAAAGTTCCATGTAAAGGTAGTTTGGGGTGGGGGGATTTTTCTCAAAATCTTCGTGTCGCATCCCTGGAAGATACTAAACTTAAATATCAAGTTTGGTACTTTACCGACTTTAAGTTTTTGATTTATCGTGTTCACAGACACACGGGCACACGGACACACAGACGGACCTTTTTCTGAAAATACTTTTTTTTTTATATACAGGGGATCCTAAAACATATATTTCCGGTGAAATCTCGGTATCGAATTTTTGGTGGAGTGCAATACCTTCTCTATACACTATGTATATAGTGTATATAGAGAAAGTAAAAATTCAATACCTTAGCTCGGATTTGAGTCACGGATCTCCTGTTTTCGGTCCAGTTGCTCTACACACTGAGCTACCATGGCAACATGGCGGCACGATACTAAATTCTCCAAATGATTCACATTTTCCACAAGGAGATCTCATTATTTTTGAGATGTCATACCGCGGGAAAATGCGAGTAAGTTGGGCAATTTAGCGCGGTGCCGACATGTTGCAATTGTACAGTCAAAGACATTGACACTGGCGCTGTGATTTTGCTGAAAAGTTTTTCAGCACCGTTTGACGGGAACTCAGGTTTTTTTCACGATTTTCATTGATGCCAGTCTGGTGCACCATATCACGTGAGTAAGAAAATACAAAACTGATTGCACAATCCACCCATTAACACTTCAACCCCGCTCGACATTCCCTCAGAACAGTTTTACTTGTATAATTAGTGTATTAATTCAGTCTACCACGTGCGCTCATTACCTTGGCATTAGAACTTCAGTATGTAGCGCAAAGGAAAGGTTAACCTAATTTGGTAGTACCCGGTGAGAGGGGTGGAATATTATCCAACCAGAAAGTTTAGGGAACACCAGTTCACAAGTCAGAACTTCATTTGTCGCAAGTTACGTTTCATATTAACCACGTCCTTCGGTAACGTGGCCTGTCCAAAACGCATAGCAAACAGGTGAAAGACACGGGCGGAGTCAGCGAAAATACTCCGTCTTACGATAAGTGTTTCCAGGCGTATTTTTAATGGAACGACTGTCGACAAAGAACCAAGGCTAACACCCAGCCTCCATCCCCCATCTTGGCACGATGGGGTGCAGTGCTGGAGGATGCGACGTGATCAGCGCCTCGAGTCCCTCCCGGCTGGTTGATGTGGTTTTCTCGATCTGGAGCCGCTACTTCTCAATCAAGTAGTTCCTCAATTGGCCCCCAGGAACCTCACGAGGCTGAGTGCACCCCGGAAGAGGTCTACCAGTGGGGGAAAATTCCTCATGCCGGTACCAAGAATCGAACCCAGGTCTCCGGCTTGGCAAGCAGCATCGCTACCATCGCACTAAGAAGCCGACGGTCTTTGAGCGTAAGGAACCTTAATGATCAGAGCAACTGTACCATGAGATCTCATTCAAATCCCGGCCATTGAATTTTTCATTCTGAATCTACCTCTCCAGAAACTTTTTATGAATACTAGTAGGATGATATGAAAACTTGTAGCTTGCATTATATAATATATGTAAATATATATATATATATATATATATATATATATAGGAAAGGTTGAGTCAGACTGAAAAATTCAATGCCATAGCCGGGATTTTAACCACGGATCTCCCGGTCTCTAGCCGGATGCTCTTCCACTGAACTGCCATGGCAACATACCGGCAAAGCATTGAATTTCTCAACTGACTCGCATGTTTCCCGGTAAACCACAAAGTGGTCTCAAATTATTTGTAGATGACAACCCCAATGGCGACTTACAATGTTGTAAGTATTTTAAGCCCAGGATTCATATTATAGCCAACTATTATAGTCAATTGGCAATTGATTGTCTGACTCCACCTATCCAACTCCTGTCCTACGCGCGACATGTGTGAAAAAATAATTAATCCTATATTTATTTGCTTTTTTGATAGTTCCTGACATAATTTTCAGAATCCTAGTCTCATAATCTCACTTGAGTGCGTAAAAGCCTATACATTAATTGTGAAATGATATAAGACAAGTTAAATTAATAAAGACGGGGAGTAAAGGCAGAAGAATTTATGTAAGTGAATGTTTGATGCGCATATCTGCGTCTGGGCGGACGGATGTGTTTGGTGCTGAATAGAAGGTGTGTGTTTGAGTTGTATCAAGTGGTACACGCCTTAAAGTCATTTAGCTGTCACGAGCAGAGTGGGTTAAATGAGAGAGGGGATATCTTGAAACATGAAAATCACGCTTACCCACTTCATGTTTGGACACTTGCAAATACCATATACATAAGCCGCGCTCGTCTTCCCTCTGTGCATGATAAGTGAAGTAAGTGTACGTGGCATCAGCACATCCACTCCCACACCACGACTAAATATGCATCCCAAAACAGCACACAAGGATATCATTTGCATCTCCTCTTCTTTTGGGCTTCATGCTGTTACAGAACTGTCATATAAATCCATACTGCTCGTGTGGGTCAGTTTAAACAAATGCTTAATTTAAACGTAGCACTGTACGTGAGTGTTTCCTTCTTTAAAAAATCTCTTCAACAAATTATTGTTAAAAGCTTATGCTTCTGTTTACTTCATACTAATCGAGAGAAAATTAGCAGAAATTGTGTTATTACTTGCTTCCTTGTAAGTAGAAGCGAAATAAGGGAGTAAGTATCATAGGTTAAAGTGGTAGTCAAAAGCTGGTAGTTATGTGACTGAAGTTCCTTTGTTTGTATGGACAGATTTGACAAATTCCTAAATGAGAAAAGTATAAGTTTTTTTAAAGCTGAAACCAAAAACAAGGAATATCTAAAAAAACAATCAACCCCACGAAAAAAAAAACAAAAAAAAAACAAGTATATGACATAAATTGTGTGTTTTAATGTGGTCTGTATTTTTTGTGTGGTAAATTTTTGTCCATCTCTTACGGTTTAGTAGTTATACAAAATTCCGTAAAATTCATCCAGAATGGTACTCCCTTATTTCCCTTTTACTTACAAGTACGCAAGTAATAAGACTATTTCTGCTAATTTTTTCTCGATTAGCATGAAGTAAAAAGGAGCATAAGGTTTTTAACAATAATTTGTTGCAGAGATGTAGAGAAAGTCATGTGAATGGATCACATATTTTTTTATTTTAAAGTCCACAAACAGATTTTCAGTGGAATTTAATATTACGTTATTTTGGTAGAATACTGCGGAGATTTAATCTCAGCACATGAAGGGAAGCGAAAGCAACTTGGTAAAAGTTGTAAAATATGAACATATTT
Source organism: Hymenopus coronatus (assembly GCA_030762935.1). Taxonomy (NCBI): domain Eukaryota; kingdom Metazoa; phylum Arthropoda; class Insecta; order Mantodea; family Hymenopodidae; genus Hymenopus; species Hymenopus coronatus. The sequence continues at coordinate 53,099,499 of CM060895.1, read as the reverse complement.
CCCTAGCAGGCATTATATTCGTCACATTTGCAAATTAAATATGTTTATTTCCTCCAATATAACTCACGTTAAGAGTTAATTTTGTATGGCTTAGCGCCCCTTACAAGTTTCAGCGTACTACATGTGCCAAGGTCAACTTTAATTAAGTATTAGCGTTTCTGCTAGTTGCCAAATATGACATGAATTATACGAGCCATGCCACACCATACAAAGACAGCGAGACAGCAAGACAAGAGCAAATAATGGAACAATATTTCCCACGCCATCTGCAGAAGTTACGGCACCCACGAAAATCGGGTCCATAAACGGAATCCTGGGGGACACACCTTAAATGGCGTTACAAGTTGTACAGGCCTCCTTTGCTTACGATATTCCTTGGCCAGGAACAGCGTTTTACCTTCGTTGTAATTCTCATTAAAACTCGTTCTAGTTAATAGCTTAAGCCCCATAAATTTACTAATGCGTTTTATTTTAAAAATCAATTTTATTCCATTCACACGACTTTCTTTACCTCTTCTGAAAATAAACTATTCGTACAAAATATTATTATTTTATCTATATCATACCAAACAAGATAAACATTAATAAACATGGTCTTATTTACTTGCTTCCTTGTAAGCAGAAGTAAAATGAGGGAGTACACTAGGCTAAAGTGATAGTAAAGTCCTTTAAAAGCTGGACACTTTGAAATTAGTTATTCAAACAAAGTAAAAGAAATTGATATGAAATGAATGAGAACTTCCCGTTTGAGAAAAGTTTTGGTATTTAAAAATTGAAACCAATAACAAGGAATATTTCGGAAATGGTTAACTCTAGAAAAAATGTGTAAAATGATATATGGTATATGTTTCAACAAGATCTACATTTTTTGTGTGGTAAGTGTTTGTCTATTATGTTTACCAGTTATACAAAAATGATCCAGAATGCCGAGGTTACTCTAAAAAAATTCAAGATATATCTACATATCTGTTATGAAAACATCTTATACACTCGTTTCATAGTCGGTTGTCCTCTCCGTATGTAGGACTGACATCTCCTAGGACTTATCAGCGGATGTCTATGGGTCAGAAGCCTGTTGGGGATAAACGGTTCGAAACCAAGAATAGAGAACGTGGAACGAGCTGTCGCCCTGTGAGCGTGAGGAAGTGGATGATATGAAATGCAAGCGAAATGGATGAAGGAAAGGTGATGATGGAGCAGTTGGTGGAATGAGTGTCCGGAGAAATCGAAAGACCCGGAGAAAACCCGCACAGACGCAGTTTCGTCCACCGCAAAGACCATATGCGGGCGCTTGGGATCGAACCCGAGCCACCTAGTTGGGAGGCGAGCGGTCTAACCACACAGCTTGTTAGACTCATTTTAAGAACATCAACATTTTTGAAAAATCTTCCATATCGACATGTGGAGGGATATTCTTGAAAAACTTCGTGTCACAATCCTAAGTAAATACTGAACTTAATCATTTTTGACAATGCTTTCACACACACACACACACACTGACCTTTATCTAAATATTTCGATTTAGGGACCTCAAAACAGACATTTCCAGTGAAAACTTGAAATTGACTGCTTATGGTGTATGCTTACTATGTATATAGAAGATGTAGAAAAGGTGAAAATATAATGTAAAATATTATTTGAAATTCTATAAATTCACCAAAAGCTGTATCATTGTTATTCTGAATGCCCTTTAGATTTTGTTTTCTACGTTAAATAAGAGGGATGATATCGAGGTAAGGGAGTAACGTTTGTGACCTGCATTCGGATGGTTCCAGGTTCAAATCCGTTGCGTCAACCATTCTTTCCTGTCACCATAGTAAATACCTAATTGGCCATATAATTTCACGTATTAGGTAGTTCCACTATAAGACTATATTTATGACCCATATGAATTATTTTAGCCCTATATTGTTTCTATCTCCTACCATTATTGCATTTAAGTACGATTAATAAAAGAACAATAATTGAAAGAAGTGCCGGAGCTTATTGTTATGACACTTTGTGGATTTCCCATGTAGATTTTTATACCTTATATAGTTTATTTCTTTATTCCCATTGTACTTATAAGGAAATACATAATAAAATCACTTCTACAAATACGTATCTCTGTTTGCGTGAAGTATATAAAAGCTTAGACTTATTTCAGAATGATTTGTTGAACGAGTAGAGAAGGCATGTGAAAAATATAAAACGGATCTGAATTGGTGTGGGAGCGCAAGCGCGTGTGAATTGTGACTGACATAACTGAAAATAAGTCACATAAATATGAACTTTGCCGGTCTAGGTAGTTCAGTTGGTTAGGCGCTGGCCTTCTGATCTCGAGGACGCGAGTTCAAACCCGGTAAGTGTGCGTAAAGGTGTAGATTTACTGGCTTGCAAAAGAACTCCTGCGGGATGAAGTTCAGGTACACCGACGACGCTGATATGATTGGCAATTGACAGTGTCGCTAAGAAACAAATAAGAGAAAATATGAAATTTCTCACTGAATGAGGTAAGTTTCAAGAATGCAAGGCGGATATTTTGAGAAGTCTTTGCACAGGAAACAAATTGATATACTCGAGTTTTTGTAAGTGATCTGTCAAGTCCTCAACTATCTTATTGAAAAAATATTCGCGTTCGTTTGTATTTTTCTACAATTTGTTCCTGAAGAGCTTCCAAAGCGGGGTATTGAAAACCTCTAATGACCTACATCAACAGCAGTTCAGTTATTATGGGTAGTTTTAGAAAGTGTTCTTTGATCCAGAGAACTGAGGTACAGAGGTTCAAACCTCTTAAGAGGCACACATGAGATATTGACTCTCAAGTGCCTAATAGCTGTCCTCGCTTTCGGCTGAGTCACTGTCTGTATTTAATGCGAAGAACTGGCATCTCATGTTCCTCTAATGCCCCCCTTAGCTTTTTAACAAGGTTTCTCTTACAAGGAACTCAAGCACTAGAGACGTAAAGAGGGAGAGGATATGTAAATCTGTTCTGTCGTGACTGCAGAATCTCATAGCTGTGGGTTTCAGATTCATTTCTCCGGTTGATACGTCAATAGGAAAATTGTTCTCCAGGGACCTGTTTCATACTGTTTACAAGCTTTGTTAGATATAAAGGTTGTTTGTAATTTGTTTAAAAAATATCTTTCACAATAGAAGTTTACAAACAAACTTAAATATTTACAATTGAAATTTTATAGAGTTTACAAGTGTTTTATTTTACAATCAAATAGTAAATCTTCACTGTAATTTGTGTTTTTAAAGTAACCAGTTTATCTGCAAATGGTTTAAGGCTTGTAGAATGCCTGAATTTTAATACTAGTGAGCAAAAACCGCACAGAAACGTATACAATTAAGTACACAGCAATATATCTGAAAACTGCATAACATTCTATTTAGTAGCAGTTCCAGTGATTCAGTTCATGCAAGGGAAGATAGAACACGTAAACAATGTAGGCTCAGAATTAAGGACTAGAGCTCATTTTTGGGTTTCAAACACAGACACAGAGCAGTCAGTGGTATAATGAGATGTAATGGGGATGGATTCGTAGCGAAAACATGCACATGTTGAGGTATAATATATTCCTAAAGTAGCTCATTATACATATTGACATTATATGCATCGTTCTAATGCACAAAGTAACACAAGAAAACAATTAGTTTATAATATGATTTGTAATAAAAATAACTTTTACAAATAAAAGCACAAAGCTTGATACAAAAATTCAGGATAAATATAATGTACTTAAACGCATTCATAAATCATTACAGTGAATTACAAGACACATATTTACTGTATCGAAAGAAACGGCTCTCCTCCTATCACTCAAAATGTGTTTGAATCATTCACGGTTTTGTTCAGTGTCGAACGCTTATTGTTTCATATTTTTGACATTTTTCAATCTGCGCTCTCTTCCTGTGTCCACTGGTTTATCTACTAGCATGAACTGAACGAGACTAGGCAGTGAGTAATGCTATATAATGCCACACGGACTTTCGAAACGTGTTGTAGAGACCATGGCTATTCCATCACGTCATAGTTATATTCTGGGTGCACCGAGCTTCAATCCGGCAATTTCATGGCTCTGACCCCGCTCTAATAATAACTTTATATATCTATGAGTACAATGAGAGGTTTTGGATGACTCTTTTTGCAAAGGAATGGTTATTGCAAGGTATAAATCATCACATTCAACATGCAACAGACAAAAGTGGAGCCCTAACCTCAAAATAACAGCAGTGTGTTGCTTTACACTGGATGGGAACTGGCTGTCAATTTCATGCCCTTGCAGATGTGCATGGAGTTTCATGGAATAGTTCTAGTTTTTATTGATTTACCCTCTATTTGAATTCTTTGTCTTTTTGACGAAAGCTCTAAACCTCCTCCCGCAAAAAAATAAGGATATTATATTTAATCTAAAAAAAGTGAAAAATATAGAAAGGCAATGACATTAATTTTAAATAAAAAAAAACTGAATACTTCTGTATGCAGAAGTGTGCATAGAGTTTCACACGACCATGCTTAGACGAATCTATTCATTGTATGACGTAATAATGTACATTGTGCAAAAGACCATTCAAATCACAAGCCATCAGCGCAAACAAAATGCTGTGGTAGTGCAGTCCGTATGTGACCGCGTTCAAGTTCGCCTCAAAATGTGTCATCACATTTGAAGACCTTGGGATGCGTAAACAACAGGAAGAGCGACGTGACGGTAATATCAACATTCGGAGCGCGAGATTCTTCCTGAGCTTCGGTTTCCACAGGTTTCCACAAAGTTCTGTGACGTAATTTTCTAGCTATAAAAGGAGGTGCAATTGTGAATAGTACTGAGTCGTGAGTGTTAGCGCGCAGTGATGCGCGAGCCATGGATGGCATGCAGCGGTAAACAATCTACACGTCGAAACCTCGAGTGTATTATTTGCAGCAGTGAATTTAAGACTAAATTTGAAATACAAAGAAACAATTTAAGTTAATGAAGACATTTGTTTCAATAATAAAATACGAGACCCTGTAATTACATGTCATCAATATTGATAGCTTGAATTTTGAAATACAATAAAACAGCTATATAAAATAAACGCTATATTAAAATACGCTCATAAAATAATTCAACGTGCTAGATCTATGCATATATAACATAGCCTTCAATATTTTTGTAACTTATGGTTTGCGACCCTTTGAAACGGGAATATGACAGAATGCGTATAATGTTTTTGTTTGTAAATTGTATTTCCTCAAACTTCACAAGTATACAAACTTTTATTCTGAAACCTAGTTTACAAGCATTTGTAATTTTTCCTTGTTATTTGTAAATTGTTAATATGTAAATTATAAACATTGTGAAATAGGCCGCTGGTCAACTGTTTTACCCACTGTAAAGGAAAGCCCTATACTCTGATTTTTGCACATATAATAACACCGTGAGCAAGAATTTACTTTCTATTATGCTTAAAGAACTAATGCATCCCATTTAAAATATTGAATAAAATTTAAGCAAATTACACATGTTGATATCCCATTCATAAAAAAATTGAAATGCTCCATTCACATGACCTGCTTTACCTGTACTAAAGACTATTTTAATCATCTATCTACTTCAAGCTAACAGAGATAAACATTAGCAGAAATTATTCTATTACTTAGTCCCTTATAAGCAGAAGATATCAAGGGAATACACTAGTCTAAAGCGGTTAGTACCTATCTTTTAAAACATGGCTGCTACGTGATGGAAATTTGGTACTCTTTAAAAAGCTAGGCGTAAAGCAAAAGCAACAGAAATGACAAATTCCTGTTTGAAACTTTTTTTTTTTTTAGTTTTTTATTGTGTAAATATATTTAATATATTGAATTTTAATCACTATCATTACAGCCATTTTTGAGAAAATCGAACATTTTGAAAAATCTTCCATATAAAGGTAATTTGGATTCTGAAAGTTTTCCTGAAAATCTTTGTGTCGTATCCTTGGAAGATACTGAATTAAAAAATAAGTTGGGTACTTAAGTGATCCTTCATTTTTGAGTTATGCAGCTCACATACACACGAACTTTATCTAAAAGGGGATTCTCAGTATATTTGCTGTGAGCTGCTCTCTATTTACTATGTATATTGTATCTGGTAGAAAAAGTAAGGTTTAGGAATTCGCCATATAACACAGCTTGCTAACAATACATTATATATATAAATGTTGAAAATGATTGTTATTTGAGCCTTAAGGTGATACTTCTCTGAAATTTGATCAGAAATTGTGAAAAACAAAAAATTATTTGTTTTATAATAAAAGATATGAATTATAAAATGTAAGAAAATACATAGAGTACCCCAGTGGGTGTACTTTAAATATCAATTAACTGAAGCTATAAATGGGTAGGCACATGCTTATTAATAGTCACTACCAACTTGAAATCTTATTTTATCACAAACGTTTTTCCAACACTTTTCCATACTCAAAATGTTCCACACGATGTAATGTTCACTAATTTGTTCCAAAAATTTATACTGCCTCTATAAAGCACTTTAAAGAAAATGATAATATTACTTTTTCGAAAAAATTCTCCAACTTTATCAAATACATTATTACATTTTGAAAAATCTAAGGATTTGGAAGGTACAAAAAGTAATACTTTTTCATTATTAATTAGAGCTAATACATATGTATTTTTATACTCATTTGCTGTAAACCTGGATTTTTTGTATGTGAATGTTTTTAAAAATGCATCACGTAGCTTACATTTGTTAGAACAATGATTTTAGAGAATAACAAATTATTACTTAAAGAACCTGTAAGTTACAATTTTAACACATGTCCAAAATATCACTATTATTGTATACAATAACTGATATAAATGTCAGTAAGATATCTTACATATCTTACAAATTTCACAGATGCATCATCTTAAAGTATCTCTGATACGCAAAACTAACGTATCAAAAATATCATTCTTGTGGATACTATACTCTTTAACCGACCACCATAAAACTGTTCCAAATATGTCACCACGTTTACGAAAGTTTGATGGGCAATAGTTTATAATAACAGCTAGAAATTCGTGAAAGGACTAGGTTTGGAGATAGACCTCACTTTAGTAACTTGAGTATCTTAAACCTACATTGATCAACATAAAGGAGTCGTAAGGCGGAAAAGAAGACGAGTATAAAACCTAGGAGATTCTTCAGTTTCAATCTGATACCAAGATAAATAATTATCTTTATTTAGTTGAAATAAGTAAGAAACACATTTATTATAAGCAGTTTCGACCTGCTCGTGCACCAAAGATAAAATATAATGTTCCGATATCTTTTTGATTTGTTGAAAATATATTTGTCATATGAATTCATTCTAAATGACTCAAATAGAGTTTCAATGTACCAATAAGTACTGAAAACCACCGCTACAGCTCTTGAGTGTTGATTTGACAGTTGTTAGATGCTTTCGATATTAACTTCTCGAAGTTCTGGGAAACAGATAATCTTCCTTGCTTTAATCACTCACGTCAGCAAAGAAAAGCCTTGTTAGAGAAGGTGCTAAACAACTCTGAATATGCAGTCAGGCATGACTGTGTGGATTGAAATTAAGAGACCAGATGGTTTGCTTTGCTGCAACTTTCCAAATAAAGAAACACGTTTATCCTCATCCACCTCTGTAGATCCAACATTAATTTCCTCTTCAGCTGATATGCTCAGGAAACAGTTTCCTAACCTTGAACCTTTATGGGTGCGCTCCCATTTGAAAATCGTAGACACCTGTTACCTTCCACACGAATTTACATTTGTGACCTCATCCATAAGAGCACCTATAGACATGTGAGGGCACACTATGCACAAACTTTACAATATAACCTTTCGTAAGTAATATTTATTTGATTTGGCTATGTAATGTTGACATCCTAATATATTGTTAGCATTCAAGAATGACAGATCCGTGATTATGAATGATGAATGAGCGTTGAGCTATATGATCAGAAGAGCCCACTACCTTTTAACACTCTTTCACTGCATTCTGGTTCAAGGGAAAACCAGAGAGATATTGTAATATGACAAGAAATCCACTGAGATGTTAAAGTTTTGTTATGAAATACAGAGTTCATAACTTTCTCAACAGTTTTTACTCCATTTCACCGAAAATACGTATTTTATGCTCCACGAACTTTAAAAGGCATTTTCAGGAAAAAAAGAATCTTATATATTCAATTCATGTGACTTCCTCTATTCTATAACAAACTAGTCTTACAAAAGTTTATTCTTCCATCTACGCTATGCTAATTAAGATAAACAGTAGTAGAAATGTTCTTACTACTTATTCCATTGTGAGTAGGATGGAAATAAGGGAAAACGCTGGGCTAAAGTAATAGTCAAATATTACAAATTCCCGTTTGAGAAGGGTTTAAATAATTTAAAATTAAACCAATAACAAGGAATTTCACGGAAGGTTTCAATGTCCTCACAAATCGACCAGTTTTAAAAGATTTAACTATCGCCTAAACCTGGTGTGTATTACCTTGTTCCTTACATATACAAGGAATTGTAATAAAACCCTTTATGGAAATGTTTGGGCAAGTAAACTGAAATAGAAGAATAAGATTTGTTTTAAAGAATAGTTTGTTGAAGAATGCGTGGAGAAAATCATGTGAATACGATGTATTACATTTTTTTTTTTTAACTCTGTTCAAAAGGTGGAATTCAGCTGGATGAAAATAATATCTTATAAATATGGGGATATGAATTTTGTAAAGTGACAATTTTTTTTTTAATTTAATTAATATTTTATTTTACGTCGCTTTAACAACTGGGTCATATTGCGACGGAACTGTTCGGTAAGGTAAACGGTATTTGGTGGACAGCACTTTAAGTCTCATCCCCATTTCCTACTACTTTCGCTTAGCGCCAAACAGATGGTGATAGGAGTCCGTCCAGTCTACTGGCCGCACTATCTGTGGTTAGATGGCAGCGCAATCGCAATTGTCATTTTCATTTTTGCTATTGTTTTAGACTTAGGTGGAAATTTTAGTCGTATTAAATATCCACGGTATTACCTTGGCGACTGAGAGAAATCATGAAAAAAACAGCCAGATTGATCGGCCCAATGGAATTTGAACCCGGGCCTCCTGGAAACGGGCCACTGACGTTACCGCCTGGGCCATCCCGCTCGGTGACAACTGTACACTCAAAGGTAATAAAAATATAGCCCGTTCTAGTTCAGGCTTCTCCTATCGGTGGTGTCGCTATTTTTACTGTTGTCTAACGAGTGTAGACTACTGAGGGGAAGCGGGGAGTTGCGCGTATCGAGCTCATGGCACATACTGCTATAAACAGTGGGAATTTATGTTGACTTTCCATTTATGCCATTGACATTAGACAATAGGCACTATTTATCGGGTTTGTTATATCTCACTTACTGTAATGTCAACACTGCTATAATGGGGCATCGCACACGATGAGTGAACACGCTCGTTTAACACACCGCTGAGCTCGAACATTCGTTTAATGCACACTGATTTTCTACAGCACCTGTCCAGTGTATAACGTAACAGTGCGAGTGTTCGCCACCGGTAACAAGAAGAGGGACTGCCGCTGTGATTTCGCTGAAAATTTAAACGTTTGGCGCGGAAGTGAGTCCTACCTCAGTTTTCATTGGTGCCATTCTAGTGCAATATACCACGCGATTAAGAAAAAGCAAAACCGATTGTGGGATCCACCGTTTGACGCTCCATCAGAACAGGTTGACTTCTATAGACAGTGTATTAATTTAGTACGCCACATGCGGAATTATCTTGGCATTAGAACTTCAGTATGTAGCACAGAGAAACTCTAATTTTGTATCACCCGGCGAGAATGGTGAAGTATTGCCCAACCAGAAAGTTTAGGGATCACCAATTCGCAATTCAGAACTTCTTTTGTCACAAGTTTTGTTTCATGTACATCCCGTTCCCTTTGGTAACGTGACCAGTCAAATACGCTTTTAAGAGCATAGCAAACAGATGAAAGACATGGGCAGAATTAGTGAAAAGACCTCGTGTTATGATAAGTATTTCCAAGTGTATTTTTAATGCATTTGAGTGCACGAGAAGAGGTTCCTTGTTAAATTTGCCGCCCTGTTGAACGCAGCCATTAGCACATTTAATTAGCCTTCGTGGAAGAAAAAGTTATAAAGTTTCAGGAATTGCGAGCTCAAAATCCTTTATGATTATTACGCGTTTTTTTAGTTAGGTGAAGCTGCACTTTACGAAAAGAATGTGGTTAAAGACAATACGAGAATCTGGATGTACTTTCCAACAGCTACGGTGACATGGCCTCGCGTTAATGTCTAATTCTCTTTGCATTCTTGTATGCAACATGCCTCCACGAGTCGTTCTTCTCTTGTTCTGGAATGCAGTTCTCCGAGCAGAAGTGTTTGAAATACTGTAATGCGAACTTTTTGCGGTCTCCTTCCATTGTCTAATAAAATGGAAAGAGAAAAATATTACTGAAAGAAAAACCTTATGTGTGCTGATACAGATTTTCTCCACTAACTATTGTTACAAAAGCTTATTAATTTCCCTACTACGGATAGTAAGTAGGGGAAGCCTTGTGTTGCGCCCAAAAATGTCGAACTTTCATGGAAATATATTTTGAGGTCCCCTGAATAAAAATAAAGGCATTTTTAGAAATGACTAGCTTCGAAGTTCTACTCTTCTCATTACCGAGGCAGAAGACTCAGGCGTTTCGTCTGGGAGGTCCGGGTTTGATCCTCGTTGACCGCGCACTGGGGGTTTTCCGTGGTTTTCCTGGGGCCGCTAAGGCAAATTCTGGGTGCTGTATATCTACCGCGGTTCCTTTCCATTTCATTTCCTTCTTCATCTTTCAGGTCGGCGCAGGTGTGGCTTCAGGTTTTGTGGACAGATGGCACTGTTGCTTGCTCCGAGTGAAACTCTCTACCAGCTGGTTGCGATGATTGAGGTTAGGTGCCGTTGTAGAGGCCTCTTTCTGGCCTCCCAGATGCGAGATTGCATCTAGTTCAGTTTAAGACTAAGACTCCTTCCTGAGCCTTTTCCTATTGGTTACGGAGACAATATGGCTACGTGACAGGTGAACGGCAGGTTTAGACATTTCGTCGAGGTTAGGCCACGTTAGGTTAGGGGTATGTAAATTAACTGGATTGAAATAAGGGGTAAAAAGGACTTTCTGAAAGTCGGCTCTGCTTTCAAATGCGAAATGTACAATCTTCCATTAGTTCTGTCTGCTTGCGCATGGGCAGCCATGTTGGTCAATCGACCAATGGTAGAGTCAAATCTAAAACTGAACAAGAATCTGCAAACCAGAGCAATTGGCAGGCTGAGGGCAGCCCGAGGTGTGATAGACGTGTCCCTGTTCTCGGAGAGAACTTAACCACGTTCTGACGGGACTGTGGGTTTTTGCGGGATGGCGGGTGAGTTGGGGTTGTGGAGTGACTGGAGGAGGCAAGTGTTGCCCCTCGACGGTTGCCTATCATTGTGCAACGGCCCTTGTGCACTGCTGGTGTGGATTTATTAAAAAAATATTTATTTGAGGTTTTAATTTTGAATCCAATCAACTCTTGAAGGTTGTAAGGAGCTTAACCGTAGCAGCTGTTGGAGGTGCTCCTTCGTTACCGGGGATACCCGCAAGCCATGCGGGGAAGCCGGTATCGCCTGAAGCGGCAGTTTGTGGGATTGTAATCCCCAAGAGACCTAACGAGGGCGCTCCGATGGAAAGAATCTGCAGGAGCCAGGAGTAGGAACTAGTCGCCCGAGTGTACTCGGGCGGGGTCAAATCACCACGGTACCTATCCGCTTTTCTCGCGGATTAACCCGTGTGATATAAAAGATGTAGTCTTGTGCAAGCGTTTATGTCTGTTTTGAAGTAATGTGGGCAGGGTGTTTCCCTCTGTGCAGCCGGCGCGGGCTGGCTTACATACCGGAGTGGTCACCCACCCAGAGAGGGACCAGGCCCGATGCTGCTTAACTTGGCCAGCTGCTTGCTGGCTAGCGGGGGGAACTGAAAGGATGTAGATGTCGACTCCCGGATTATATGTAGTCTTTATGGCGCGCCAGGGTTGCCATCTAGTGAACTGTCATGGATCTCCGTGCCTCTCTACGCTTAGCTCGTTTTCCTGTGTGCTGGGCTATGGTTTCCCCTCCTCTCATCCCTTCCCCTCATCGAAGTTGCCGTAGATGTCCAGCTTTTAAATGTTCTCTTCTCATTTCTACGAGAAACAAACTATGGGAACTTAACACGTATAAAGCAACAACGCCTATTTCGGAAATTGTTAATATCACAAAAAGAATCTTTTGATATAAATTGTGTGTTGAAGTAGTATTTCACTTTTTAGTGTTGTGAGTCTATGGTTTATCGGTTACACTAAACTGTACATTAATCAGAATAAAGAGAATTTCGTAGGACATTCGCAGAAAATTATTATTTTATGCCTGCATTTTGTTTGTCGTGCAAATATTTTAAATATATGGTATTCTAAACTAAATGGGAGACAATTTTGAAAAAAAAAAAAAAAAAAAAGGCAACGAAAATGTTCCTTATAAATAAGTAAATGTTAGTTTGGAGTGGGGAGCTCATTGTAAATCTTATCTTAGAAGATGCTGAGCTTAAATACTACGCGAGAGATTACCCAACATTTCGTTTTTGACTCTATCCACACACATACACGGATACCTTCCTTGTAAAATACATGTTTTGATTCAGACGGCCTCAAAACGTGTGTATTCGGGGAAAATGAATAAGAGAAATTGATACCTGACATTAATATGACTTTCTTTACTCTATCTTTTACTACTTTCTCTACACGTACTATGCGCATAGTGTATAGAGAAAGCATTGCATTGCACCCAAAATTTTGATATCGAGAATTCATTGGAATTTCACGTTTTGAGACTCCCTGAATCCAAAAAAAAAAAAAAAAAAAAAAAGCATTTTTAGAAAAATGTCCGTGTGTATGTGTGGCGAGGAAAGCTCAAAAACGAAAAGACCGTTAAACACCAAACTTGGTAATGAAGATTGCAACACGAAGATTTACAAGAAAATCCCCCCACCACAAACCACCTTTTACATAGAAACATTTTTGAAACTTTTGTTTTTCTCAAAAATGGCTCTAATGATTTTGATTAAAATTATTCTGGATGCATTTTGCAGAATGTTGCAACGGTTAAACCATAAGAAATAAACCAAATCTTACTGCACAGAAATCTAGAGCTCGTTTAGAACATATAATTTATGCCATTTAGGTTTTTCTCGTGGAGTTGACCATTTTCGAGATATTCCTATTTTTGGCTGCAATTTTAAACTACCTAAATTTTCTCATAGAAGACCAGCTAAGCGTACCGAACCTGAATTGTCGCTTTAGTCTTATGTATCCCCCCTCCCTTATTTCCCTTCTACTTACAAAAACACGTGTAAAGACCAATTCCACTAATGTTTATCTCGATTAGCATGATGTAAATAAAACAATTGTTTGTAAGAATAATTTATATATAAAATAGCTGGGGAAGGTTATGTGAATGGAACACATCAGATTTTTTAAATTTATTTTAATAGCAAATCAAGGCTTCCACTTTAGTTTGGATAAACGCATCTCGTTATCCTGGATAACCTTTGTTCTTGTTTGAAGATATTCTCGCTGCGCTAGGGCGGTCGTGTGAACCATATTTCAACATCGTTGTGGTGTTTACTGCCTTATATAGCGTTGCACGATTGTGTTTGAGTGGGGAAACGTGTCGTGTTTGTGCGTGTGGGTCATCAGCGTGTTGAACTAGCAGACGATTGTCAGGGAAAACACAAACTGCTGTCACCTCTGTTTGGTTGAGGGTAGGTACAGTGATTAATAGTAATGTATTGGCAGAGTACCAGAAACTATATGACATAACACTCCCTTTTGTCTTGGTGGACGTCGCTCATTCTTGGGGACCTCATTGACAGCTCTGTGCCTGAGATCATGAAAGGCACATTCTTATTAACCCGTTCATTATTGTGTTCATTCCATCTCCAGCTTGGACTAGCAAATAGTTTTAAAGTGTAATTCATTAAACAATAGAGTTGTTTTCCATAGGAGAAAAACATCTAGCAAAAAGTGTTCCATTTTGATGTGAAACCAACGTTTGGAACATTCTTCATCTTCGTATTCAGAAAAACTGATGAAAGTTGATGTCTGAATCTCTATATTTATAGCTCAAGAGAGGTCACGTAAAACTGAAGTTTCATTACAGTCCAGTTCGAAATTGGCAGACTAAGGGCAGCCCGATGGAGTGTTTGAAGTTTTACTATTCGTGATGGCTTTAATGAGCCAAGGTCGTAGGATTGTGCCTCGAGGCTGCTAGTGAGATTCAACGCTCCTTCTGTACTATTGGTGTTATGTAGTTTCCAAAAAGTGTTAATGGGGATGCTATTGTAAATGTTGAATCAAGTAGGCTCAGCTGTTGGTCGGAGTTGCTCTTATGTCACTAGAAGTACACGCATGCTATGCCAGGAATTCGATATCGCCTCAAGCGGAAGATTTCTGGGTTGTAATTCCCAAGTGACTATCCGGTGGAATAGCAAACTGTCGTAGAATTTTGTTAGCGCCTAATTTCATCCTCCACATGGGGAAGAGATGGTGCTTAATGGAATAGTCCACGGAGAAGAATGGAAATTTCATTGAGGAGGAGGAGAATGTTGGCACGCTGAGGGCAGCCCGAAGGTGTGTCAGATGTATTAAGCTCTACAGCTTAGTCAGATCATGGCAGGATTATGGAGTTTGCAGGTTGGGGGTGAGGATGAGGTAGAGGTGTCACATGAGGCAGCAAGATTTGCTCCTCAACATTGGTGTCTTGTTTTATTTTTAAAGTGCTTATAATAGATAGTTTCTCCAAACTGTATAAGGTTATTTAAAATGTTTAACGTTTCTTGATTTTAGGTTATCTATTGCAATGAAGTCCAAGCAAGGATTGTGTAGGAGCTCAGCCTTAGGTGCTGGTGAATTTGCACCGTTGTTACCAGATATTCGCATGTCACACGGGGAAGGGAGTGATGCCTAAAGCGGGTGTTCTGGAGTTGTAATTCCCAAGCGAATGACAAAGGCGCTTCGATGGAATGATAAGCTTCATAACATTTTGCAGCCCGGCGCCTAATCTCGATCTCCACGCATGGAAGAGCTGAAGCTTTGTCTCATGGGAAAAGAGTGAAATACAGATCAGATGGTCCGCTGATCCGCATGAGATTGCTTTATAGCCAAGAGAATCACGAGAGCCAACGAGATTTCAGTTTAGCATCTTCTCTGGCATTATAAATCCGAAGATTTGTATTAACATTTCCATAAGATTATTAATAAGAAAACCAAGATCTGTTATATTGTCAGCAAAACCTACAGCTATTATTTTTAAAACATTACTGTTTTTAAATTCGGATGTAATCCGGAAGTGACAGCAGGTTTTCCATTATTTTCCTCTTTTTCATTTTGTTATGGAATTCAGCAATTTGCTTTTCAGCCAAAGTGAAGACAATAATAAAAACAACCGAGGTCAGCCATATAAAACTGCTCTGGTATTAACAGTATTAATACGTGGGCGAATCAAATACAAACGAGGCTTTTATTCTTATCGCGTATTTTCATTTACTGTGGCTTCTGTATGGTTTGGATGGGAATGTCAGGCTGGGGATGAGTAATTGTTGCTCTCTGCAGGCCCAATTGTTAGTTATGCTCAAGATATTTCAGCAAGCGATACGTGCTTTTAGTGCAGAACAACGCATCAGTTTCAAATTCCTTGTTCGTAAGGGTAAACCACCATAATATTTTCAGAGACTTATAGCACATTTTGTAATAATACACTTTAAAGGACTCGTGTTCTTGCGTGACATAAGGAAGGCCTTGATGGGTAAAAAATTAGAGGCACGATGTTCTCCATTATATCAGATAGAATAAGTTTTCTTTTATTTTTAAAGTGCTTATAATAGATAGTTTCTCCAAATTGTATTTTCAAAAGAAGAACTAGTTTTATCAAACTTTTTCTGTATAATATTTTCTTATTCTCACCCCCATCCCAATCCAGAACTGGAAATTCCGTACTCCGTGCGTTTTGTATTGTCATAAAAGTTAATGAAACATTTATGTAATCCTTCAGCTATTGATTTGTATATTTATTGTTGCAGACATCTTATCATCCTCACTTCCCAATATCGTTAACATTTACTAACGATTTAATTCATGCAGCATTTAAATATAACTTTTCGGCCATCTCACCTTCAGTTATTAACAGGCTCAGTCAATTCTACCAGACGTGAATAATCGATTACCAATTCACAGAGACTAAGTTGCTGGACCTTTATACTGCTTTTCAACAGCTGACAGTGATTAATTTTATTTTCGGCAAAATAGTTCTATTATTCACTGCCGTTGAAAAAAAAAAAAAAAAAAAAATACGCATATCCGTTAAGTGCATTGCGGAAACTCGGAAGTAAAACTAAATAGGAATCAAATTTATTTCTCTTCCACAAATATGAGCCTCACTTGTATCATTATTCAAATTCAGGTGCTCTTTTGTCTCTATTCGCTTTCCGAATATTACAACAGCGTTTATCTTGATCAAAACTTGATTTGCAATATGTCGTTTAGCATGCGAACCTTAAAATCGTGGCATACGTAAAGAATGACTTTTCTCTAATTGTATCTTACTGGTCGTCCTTAGTCTGGAAGTATGAGTGAGAGTGTGAGTTTGACTCAAATTCTTTAAAATAAAAAAACCTTTAAAAATCTAATGTTTAAATAATACATTAAACTATTGCTTACAGAATTAAAGGAGATGCTATTACTAAGAAAGAATAATGTTTTACAATCTAGTGTTTCTACAACTGAGACTCCATTGGATTAAGAAGAAGATGGTGATGTGAAAAGGAGCGAGTGTAATGCCATCCATTAGCTCTTATTCTGACGCCGTCAAATAAAACAAAAGAAAACCTCTCTTTTCTAAGGAAGCGACAGAACACAAAAAGTAAGGTATTGTATCAGAACTGGAATATCTGCATTACACCGCCATCAGAAAGATCGATAACGGCGTCTCGTTGACACCAAAATGGATTTTGGCTTGTTCTTCCTAAGTGTAGAAAGTTCGTAAATATTATGAATGTGATCGCAGGTTTAACGGATGAGCACCGAAAATAATGTCTCGGGTGGCAACGTCTGTGGCCCGCATTTGGGAGGTCCTCGGTTCAAATCCCGGGGATCGACCAATCTGGCTGACGATTTTTCGTGTTTCCCTCAGTCGCCAAAGATGAATACCGAATTGAATATTAATTCCTCTACAAAATTTCCACCTTCAGACTAAAACAACAGTAAAACTGAAAAGAAAAAAAAAATGCTAATTGCGATTATACTGCCATCTATCCACAGAAAGTAAACGTAGCTAACCGGACGGTACCCCAGCGCTATTTGCTCATAAAAAAGTTGTGATCAAGCTCTGGATGACAAAATAATGGTTACTGAACTTAAACACGTGTTTGGAAATTTATATCGATACTATTATATTGGAAAATGCCACAAAATAGTTATTTAGTAGACTAGTTACTAACCCTAATTTTTCAGTGTGTTATCTGCAATATTTTATCCACGTTCAGAGTATTTTGGTTTCAGTGCATATTATGATCAAGAAAAAATAAGATATAAATGATCAATATCATTCAAATGACATTTTAATGTGGTAGCGTGTTTTGTGTAACGTTTATTTTTCTCTTAACAATACAGCATAAGTATCACTGATGATTATAATATATATTGTTTCATTTATATATCCCCCTTTAACATCTAAGGTCATACCGGGTGCTTTGCATTAGAAACAACACGTTGTCTGTAGGTTCTTTACGTTAGGTCTAAATCGTTTTACTTTCCTCAAACACACACACACACACACACACTGTGAGGGATAGGGAATAATTCTGGTTAAAGAAAAATTCCCCATCCCAGCCAGGAATCGAACCCGGGACCTCTGGATGAGAAGTCAGCTCGCTGACCACTCGACCACGGAGGTAGTCGATTATTTTAATACTAGATAATATTTTTTGATCTTAATTGTGTGGTTTGTAAAGATGTACACATTGGGTGTATTAAGATGAGATATCCCCCCCCCTCTCTCTCTCTCTCTCTCTCTCTCTCTCTCTCTCTCTGTCAGGGTGACCAGATGAGATATTTATTCAGAATGAAGAGGAATTCACAAAAATAGGTTATTCGCAAAGATATACATTTTATTAGGCATGAAATATCTTAACTGAATGCTGTGAATTAAAATCATTAATTGTTTAATAAAAAACAAACAACAAAAAAAAAACAAGCGTGTGGTGAGAGAAGTTTCATGAAACTATGTGTATAGCGTCCTGACATACTATGTAAACTAAAGAATGTTGTTCATCATTATGAATTATTAACATTGGATTAAATAGAGCAATTAGGTTCTCAGATTCCAGCAGAAGGGTAATGATCAATTAGAGATAATTTGGTGCAATGAATCCGAAACCAATGTTTACTCGAAACGTTCAGGACGTATTACAAATCTATTACCTGAAACATATTCTGTAAATCTATGTGAAGCCTAAAATTAAGCAGCTGTTCAAAACCACCAGCACACCGGTTAATGTATGTATCAATTGACCTCTTGAATACACCTGTGACACATTTGAGATCCTATATTAATATTATTATTTTAATATATTAAATGTAACATGGACGTTTTTGAAATCAGTAATTTATATTATACTCGATTTAAATTAAAGTATTTTTTACGCGTGTGTAGATTTACTTTACTGTTTTGACAGCTACTTCAAGTTCTTCAGATACCGATATTCTGTGGCATACATCTGATTTTAGTTCTTTCTGACACATAAGAAAGGCGACACTGATTGTAGGCTGTCCATTGCCAAATATGTAATATTTCTGTACACAAGGAAACGCCTGCGCCACTGTCATATATTTCAAGCATCTTGTAAACATGTCCACCCTTTTTCACGCCAATATGCAGCTTTGTCAAATCTACCGCTAGTAACATGAAAAGCCATTTTTACTTTCTCTATACGCACTATGTACATAGTGTATAGAGAAGGTATTGCACTCCACCAAAAAATTCGATACCGAGATTTCACCGGAAATATATGTCTTAGGGTCCCCTGTATCCAAAAAAAAGTATTTTCAGAAAAAGATCCGTGTGTGTGTCCGTGTGTCAGTGTGTCTGTGATCATGATAGCTAAAAAACGAAAAGTCGGTAAAATACCAAACTTGGTATTTAAGTTTAGTATCTTCCAGGGATGCGACACGAACATTTTTAGAAAAATCTCCCACCCCAAACTACCCTTTACATGGAACTTTTTTCGAAAATTTTTATTTTCTAAAAAATGGCTCTAACGATTTTGATTAAAATGTTGTATATTAAAGTTATTTACCTGACAAATAAAATGTATATTTTGAATTTTCTGGGAATAGCCTTGAAGACTACTTTATTCTGGATGCATTTTTCATAACTACTAAACCGTAAGAGATGGACAAAAATTTAACCCCAAAAAATGTAGAGCACGTTAAAACACACAATTTATGTTGTACTCATTTGTTCGTGGAGTTGATCGTTTTTGAGATATTCCTTTTTCTTAGTTTCAGCTTTGATAAACTTCCTTTTCTCATACAGGAATTTGTCAACTCCTGTCCATACAAACAAAGGCACATCAGTCACATAGCAACCAGCTTTTGGCTTTCACTTTAACCTATGTTACTCCCTTATTTCGCTTCTAATTACAATAAAGCAAGACATAAGACTATTTCTGCTAATTTTTCTGGCTTAGCATGAAATAAATAAAAGATAAGCTTCTTCTAATTCAGAAACCATACTCAAATCATAACTTAGGTTAATAATTGCTAACTTGTTGATATTTCAATAAACAAGACATTTTGCAAGATTTTTCACATATTTTCTTTCTCTAGATGCATTTTTCTTCTAAAGATGAAAGTGAGACACTTAAGACTTTGCAGTCACTTTAAAAACACATCATAGCTGGTGAAAGATTAAGATATTTTAAGCAAAAACAGCAATTTAATATATATGTGTATATATATAAAATTATGTACAATAAATTTTAATTGTTTTTGGAATTTCATAAACAGATAACATAAACACTTTCATCTACTGTTTAGAGCAATTACTTGTTAGATATGCACAAAAACTCACAGCTCTGTCTATTATACATTTTTTAGTAAAGTATAACTTAAAGAAGAAAATATGCAACAAATGTTGCAGATGTTGCTTTTTAAAATAGCAACAAGCTAGTAATTATTAACTTAAGCTGTAATTTGACTATAGTAACTGAATAAGAAGAAGTTGTTTTACAAGTGCTAAGATCTTAACTATGATCGCTTATATAGTTTTTAAGAAGCCTTAATGTATATTTCATTGAGATTCAGCATGAAAATTGCTACTGTATGTCCCTAAACGTGTGACAATTTAAACAAAGTTGTCAGAGCCATTTTTGAGAAATTCATCACTTATGGAAAATGTTCCATATAAATTGTAGTTTGCGGTGGGATATTTTGTTGAAAATCTTCGTGTCGCAAACTGAACTTATATATCAGGTCAGGTATTTGTTTTTTAATCATATTGTTCACAGACAGAGGCACACAATAAACATGCGGCTTTTTTACTTTCTCTACCCGTACTATGTACATAGTGTATAGAGAATGTACTGCTATATTTATCAATGTGTGCTCTCTTTCAATGTACACTAGTTTATCTACTAGCAGGAACTGAACGAGGCCAGTCAGTGGGCAATGCTAGATTGTGCAACACATTTCGAAACCGGCTGTAGAGACACGCCTGCTTCATTACGTCATAGTTCCACTCTGTGTGCTCCGAACCTCAATACGGCAATTTCGTCATCCCGGACCGAGCTCTAATGATAACATGCATAAGTGGTCTTAGAAAGGGTAGTTTTATAGTTGTTTGTTGCGTACATCAATAAGTACAGCGAGCGTTCTACTCAAGAACTAAGTAACTGGAAATTAAATTGCAGTTGAGAATATGGATAGTCTGAAATATGCCGTTCCGTACGCATGTACCTTAACTACTTCTGCCAAAGTCGAAAGATGGCAGGATTAACACACTGTTTACAGGCACGCACTTCATTAAGTAGTTCAGTGCTAAGAAGCATTAATATTTTTGCCCTCTAGCGACCGTAGTAAGCTACCATCTGTAGTCATTAATATTAAAGTGTACTGAAAAAGCACGGTAAAAAAGCTTAGTCATTCGTGCATGCTTTCCAGTGTACACGCCGTATGTGTATTTGACCTATAAACGATTACGTCATACCAGTCGCGGATACACTTAAGCTATTAAAACGTGCCCAACTCATGATGTGGGTAGCACATTTCATCGAGTAGTGCGGTAGATTTGAACGCCATATATTTTAAATTACCACATATATGTTACGGTTAACAGCATTCAAAGAAAGAATATTCAATAAATCCACAAGGTGTTCACGTGCTCTTATGCTCATTTATAGCAGCCGCCACTGTTCTAAAAGTGGGTAATCGTGACCATCATAAAACGCGAGTCAAAGGTAGTCAGCAAGAATATAAGACGCCAGAGAATAATTAAAGTTCTCGAAACTACAGGTCGAGTACGAAAGTGTTTGGAGGAGGATTGTTGAGTCTTCTTTGCTAACAAATTCCCTTGACGCACACGCTGCCGTCATATAATTATAAATGGCGTGACTGTGGGCATGACAGTCGGAGGAAATTCTGCTATGTCGTTTTTCCTTTTGAACCTTGCTTTACCTGCCCACAAATTTCATCTCTTCTTGTGCTTAGGTAAGACTCCTGGTCGCATCTCTCAGTCACGCGAATATAACATGTCCCGGAGTTGTATTTAGGAATAATTCCCTTGTAACATTCGGACTACATGTAAATTAGCAGTTGTAGGAGGAGTTGAAGAAATCTGATGTGTTCCATTCACATGACTTTCTCTACATCTCTACAATAAATTATTGTTATAAAGCTTATACATCTATTTACTTCATGGTAATCGAGAAAAAAAATTGGCAGTAAGGATCTTATTACTTATTTCCTTGTAAGTAGAAGGGAAATAATGGAATAACATAAGCTAAATTGATATTCAAATCTTTTAAAAGCTAGTTGCTATGTGATTGAAGTACCTTTGCTACCTTGGTATGGACAGGAGTTGACAAATTCCCGTATAAGAATAGTATAGGTATTTTATAGCTGAAACCAATAACACGGAATATCTCAAAACTGATCAACTCCGCGAAAAAGTATATATCATAAATTGTGTGTTTTAACGAGCTCTACATTTTTATGAAGTACGTTTTTGTCTATCTCTTACGGTTTACCAGTTATGCAAAATCCGCAAAATTCATCCAGAATAAAGGATGGGGCTATTCCCAGAAAATTCAAGATATACATTTCATTTGTCATGCAAATATTTTAAATAGAAGAGATTTTAATCAAAATCGTTATGGTCATTTTTGAGAAAATCAAAATTTTCGAAAACTTTTCCATATAAAGGGTAGTTTGGGGTGAGCAGATTTTCTTGAAAATCTTCGTGTTGCATCCTTGGAAGATATTGAACTTAAGTATCAAGTTTGGTATTTAACGGACTTTCCTTTTTTGAGCTGTGCTGTCCACAGACATACACTGACACATACGGACATTTTTCTAAAAATGGGTTTTACTTTCTCTACACATACTATCTACATAGCGTATAGACAAGGTATTGCATTCCATCCAAAATTCAATACTAAAATTTCACCGGAAATACATATTTTGGTCCCCCTGAATTAAAAAAAAAAAAAAGCATTTTTACAAAAAGGTCCGCGAGTGTGTATGTGTGTGTGTGTGTGTGTGTGTGTGTGTGGGTGTGGATAGCTTAGCTCTAAAACAAAAACACCGTTGAATGCCAAATTTGGTATTTAAGTTTGGTTTCTGCTAAGGATGCGACACGAAGATTTTCAAGGAAATCCCCCCCCCCAACTACACTTTATGGGAACTGTGTTCATAAATTTTGTTTCTGATTAAAATATGTATATTGAAGTAATTTACCTGATAAATAATATGTATATCTTGAGTTTTCTGGGATTAGCCTCTGAAGACTATTCTGGATGAATTTTACGGAATTTTGCATAACTGCTAAACCGTATGAGATACACAAAAACTTACCACACAAAAAAGTAGAACACATTAAAACACACAATTTATGTTATATAATTTTTTTCGTGGAGTTGATGGTTTTTTAGGTATTCCTTGTTTTTGGTTTCAGCTTTAAAAAACTTACTTTTCTCATATAGTAATTTGTCAACTATTGTCCATACTTCAGTCACATAGCAACCAGCTTTTGGCTATTACTCTAACCTATGGTACTCCATTATTTTGCTTCTACTTGCAAGGAAGCAAGTAATAAGACTGTTTCTGCTAATGTTTTCTTGATTAGCATGAAGCAAATAGAAGAATAAGCTTTTTATCAATAATTTGTTGCAGAGAGTCGTGTGAATAGAACACATCAGGGGGTCTCAAAACATGTATTTCCGGTAATATCTCGGTATCGAATTTTTGGGTGCAATACAATGCCTTCTCTATACTCTGTGCACATAGTACGTGTATAAGAAGTACAAATTATTCAATTTAATAATCTTCCCCCAATAACTAAAAGTACTATTAATCCAGGGATAATCCTGTTTATTGTTTCAGAAAAATTTTTCTTCGTATCATTCTTTTGAACATTTTATCACAGAAGTCTTGCTTTAACAGACCATTACTTGCTTATCGTATATCAATAATTATTGGAGCTGTAAATCTTACTACCATAAAAATATGATGCGTTACATTCACATGGCTTTCTCTAATTATTCTCCAATAATTGATTCCTACAAAAGCTTATTCTTTATATAATTCATGGCAAACATGTACATTAACATACATCGTTTATTTCGCATTTATTTTAGGTACAAAGGGAATACGCTGGGCTAAAGCGATAGTCAACTCTTCTCCATTCTCCTTGCATGACCAGTTGAAACAAACGAATAGCAATTTCCCATTTAAAATAACTGTAACTCTGAAACATTTACATCCATATCAAGGAGTATCTCCGAAATAGTTAACTCAATAAATTGTCTGCATTGTTTCCATTACTTATTTGCTTCGACTTACAAGAAAATACGTAATAAAACTATTTTAAGTAGAAAAAGTCACATGAATGAAATGCATTAGATTTTTTTTTATTCAGGGAGCCTCAAAACGTACTTTCTGGTGAAATCTGGATATCACATTTTGGGTGCAATGCAATACTTCCTCCTCTTACTATTCGTAGTAGAGTAGAATGATTGTGGTTAGAGAAAATAATAGCAATGTAAATAATCAGATTTTAAATCATTTGTCTAGTAGTCGTTAATAGAGACTAGTTTAAATGTGTCTTTACGTTACCCAGAAACGTGGTGAAATACTAAGGGTTTATGAGCTCATAAAATGGGCTTTTAGTGAGCAACCGCAGTGAAGCTTTTTAGTTTCTGTACACGTACTATGTACATATGTATATAGAAAAAATTCGATAGTGAAATTTCACCGGAAGTATATGTCCCCTGAGTCCAAAAATATTTTGAAAAAGGTCCGTGTGTAACTGGACAGCACAGCTTAAAAACTAAGTTTAGTACCCTCCAAGGCTGCCACACCAAGATTTTAAAAAAAAATCCTCCCACCCTAAACTATCCTTCACATAAAAAATTATGAAACTTTGATTTTGTCCTAAATGGTGATAAGGATATTAATGGCGTGTGCTAAAAATATTTCCATGAGAAATAAAATCTATATCTTGAACTTTCTGAGGATAGCCTCCCTTCTGGATGGATTTTGCTGAATTTTTCAAACCTGGTATAGCATAACAAATAGACCCCAAAAAATTACTACTTAAAAAATGTAGATTTTGTTAAATCATATAATTACGTTACGATTATATTGTAGAACTGACTGTTTCTGGTTTTTGGTTTTAGCCTTAAAATACCTATACTTTTCCCATAGGGAAATTTGTCAATTCCTGTCCATAAAAACAAAGGAATTTTAGTGACATAGCAACAATGAGCAGTTTTTAAAAGATTTGACTCTCGCTTTAGCCCTTATTTCCCTTCGGCTTGTAAGGGAGCACGTAATAAGATCATTTATGCTAATTTTATCTCGATTAGCAAGAGATATAGAGAAGGGAACACATATTTTTTTCATGGTGGTGAATTAACAACAGAATTGCAATAGGTCGCTCAGCATGAAACAGTTACAAAATCAATGCGAACACAACGGAAGTGAAAACTTTAAAGACAATGAACTGTTTAATCATGACGACATTATTTACTTCTATCGTCTGCAGCATGAAGATGTATGTATTGTTTGTTAATATCCTATTGTTTGCAACGGCAGCAGTAAAAACTGGAAGCACTACATCTGTTTTATGTCTAAGATGTCGCAATCGTCAACTTATGAAATACGCCACTACCTTTTTACTTTCTCTAGCATGAATGCACATAGAGCATAGTAGCTAGAGAAGGTAATGTATTCCACCCAAAAATTCGATATCGAAATTTCACCAAAAATTATATTTAGAGGTCCCCTAAGACTGAAAAATACATTTTAAAAAGAGCCAAATATGTGTGCGTGCGTGCGTGTGTGTGTCTGTGGATAGCATGGCACAAAAACGAAAAGACCGTTAAATAACAAATTAAATAACCCAAGAATGCGACACCAAGATTTTCAAGAAAATCCACAACACAAAGTACCCTTTAAATGGAAACATTTTTGAAAGTTTCGTTTTCTCAAAAATGGCTCTAACCATTTTGTTTAAAATACCATATATTAAAGATATTTACATCTCCACAAAAACTTATATTTTAATTTTTTGAGTATATCCTCTGAAGACCTCTTTATTCTGCATGAGTTTTGTAGAATTTTGCATTATAGTTCAACTGTAAGAGATAAGTAAAAACTTGCTACACAAAAATATAGACCTTATTAAAACACACAATTTATGTCATGCGCGTTTTTCTTCTAGATTTGACTGCTTTTGAGATATTCCTGGTTGTTGGTTTCAGTTTTAAACTAATTTTTCTCAAACGGGTCATCCAAAGTGAACTGAAGCTCAGTTGTTTCACATAGGGACTAGCTTTTAAAAGATTTGTCTTCGCTTTAGCATAATGTATACAATCCCTGCTATTTACAATGGATCAGTTAAAAATACCAAATCTAGTAATATTTATCTGGATTAGCGTGATGTAGATAAAATAATAATCTTTTGTGAGGATATTTTGTATTTAGAACAGCTAGCGAAAGTTACTTGAATGGAACACATCAGCTTTTCAATTTATTAAAACTCTCATATTTCACGTATTATCAATATCACGTGAGATTTATTATTACTAAAATACATAATGAGAGTTTTATTTGCAAACGATGCAATCATTTTGCCGACAGTGTTTAATTTATTTGGATTTAATTTAATTACTTGCCATCTGAAATTATGTACTAAGAGATAATTGCCATCGGCTAAAAATAGAAAATAAGTGTGCGGCGTTGGGCCAATAAAATAAGTCCATTCATACAGGGTGACTGCTATCACTTTTAAATGCAAAAAAAAAAAATCTGATGTGTTCCATTCACATGACTTTTTCTACATCTCTGTAACAAATGATTGTTGAAAATCTTATTCTCTATCTGTTTCATGCAAATAGAGATAAAGCTTACCAGAAATTGTCTTTATTACTCGCTACCTTGTAAGTAGAATGGAAATAACGGAATACACTTGGCTAAAGCGATAGTCAGATCTTTAAAAATCTATCGCTATGTCATTGAAATCCGTATTCTTTGCATGGACAGGAGTTGATACATTTCCATGTGAGAAAAGTGTATATATTTTAAAACAAAAACCAATTACAAAAAATATATCGGAAATAGTCATTGGTCAATGTCAAAATGTATATGATATAACTTATTGTGTGTTTTATCGAGATCTACATTTAATTTGTAGTTAGTTCCCCCCCCCGCCGTTATGGCTTTCTGTTACGCAATATTCAGTAAAATTCATTCAGAATGAAGAGATCTTCAGAGGTTATTGTCAAAGAATTCAAAACATACCTTTTATTTTTCATGTAAATATCTTTAATATATGTTGTTTTAATAAAAACCTTTGAGCCATTTTTGAGAAAATCAAAACTTTCGAATTTTTATCGATTTAAAGGGTAGTTGGGGTGAATGTCAGTTTGGTAAACTCAGACTGAAAAATCTTACATGATCCATTAACATGACTTTCTCTATCTGTCCATAAACAAATGTTACTTACAAAAAATTATTCTTATATATACATCATGCGAATCAGTATAAACATTGCCAGAATTGGTATCATTACTTTTCTTGGTAAGTAGAAGGGAAATAGAGGAACACACTAAGGATAAAGCAATAGTAAAATCTTTTAAAACACGGTCGCTAAGTGAAACAATTGAAATTCGCTTCCCTTTGCTTACTAGGAATAAGCAAAAGAGAGACGAACAGAAAGGTGTCTCCCGTTTAAGAAAAGTTGAAGTAGATTAAAACTGAAATCAAATGACTCGGAATATCTGAAAAACGGTTAACTCGATAAAAAAAATTAACAGGCTGTAAATTG
The DNA here is from genome assembly GCA_030762935.1 of Hymenopus coronatus. Classification (NCBI taxonomy): domain Eukaryota; kingdom Metazoa; phylum Arthropoda; class Insecta; order Mantodea; family Hymenopodidae; genus Hymenopus; species Hymenopus coronatus. The sequence goes on along the minus strand of CM060895.1, from coordinate 53,071,868 downwards.
TGTGTTTTTTGTGTAGTAAGCTTTTGACTGTCTCTTATGATTTACCAGTTACACAAGTCATCCAGAATGAAGACGTCTTCAGAGGCTTTCCCAGAAATTAAAGATATACATTTAACTTAACATGAAAATATCTTAAACATGACATTTTAATCAAAATCGTTGGAGCAATTTTTAATAAAATTAAGATTCTCGGAAAATGTTCTGTGTGAAGTGTAGTTAGGGGGGGGATTTTCCTTAAAATCTTCCGCGTCTCATCCTCGGAAGATATCGAACTTAAATACCAAGTTTGGTATTTAACCGACTTTTCGTTTTTGAGCCATGCTGCCTACACACACACACACACACACACACACACACACACACACACACACACACGGATATGCTTCTAAAACTGTTTTTTCTTTGGTTTCAGGGGGGCTTATGGTATATATTTCTGATGAAATCTTGACATTGAATTTTGGTGTGGAATACAATACCTTCTCTATTCACTACGTGCATTGTACATGCGGGCTAGAAAAAGTAAAAATGCAATGCAATAGCCGGGATTTGAACCACATAACCACTGACTCTACCTATCTAATTTTTTATAAAATATGTTAAATGTGAAATAATCCTGAGTTGAAATATATTTTAAAAATTCGATTTTATAATCTCAGCTTAAGGAGCAGATATTGGAAATAAAATTAAGATTTTGCTATTTTTTTGCATTCCTTATCAGGGGGGTGGGGGTTGGAACACCCAAATTACCTCTCTATGTCCGCGCTGTCATACACCAAGAAGACATGCTTGAAAGATAATAGGGAAACGGAATGAAGGGACAATGATGGAAAGGAACTCGTGGTAGATGAGAAACCACTACAGACTTCGCCTGTTGTTCGGAAATCCCCTAATAAAAAAAAATATGAGTCTGTGTTGGCGGTCGCCGGGAACCGAACCCAAGACCTCGTTACAAAGGCGGTAGCGTTAAACGATCCATCAAAGTTTTGAAAAGACGAAGCTTATGTGGGCTAAAGATTTGCCAAAGTAACGACCACAAAGAACATCTGAATAGGAGTATTTACCGCAACATTATGCATACAGTTGAAGGAGTGTTTACCGCGCCTGCTGGCCACCAAAATAGATGGCACCTTATTATATGTCCTTATTTCAGGTACAAATAAAGAAAAGGTTACCAGGAACCGGTTTGGCGTGGCTCGCATGAATCAAGCTAATGACAAAGCAACCAGGTCTTGTTGCTCACAATACGGCTTCATCCGCAACAAATTGTTGGACGCGATACTAAAGCATAAAAGGTGACAGTGGTTAATGCAGCTGACCTCGCGAACAATGGAAGAATGTCACTTCTGATAATGGTTAGGTGGCAGACAACCGACCGCCGTTCATTGGGTAATAATCATTCCTTTTATTTCTGGACCACGCCTCCGGATCTATCTAGTGCCAAATTAAATCAGTCATACGGAGAAATTAGTTTTATTCGTGAAGCTGTGCATAGAAACGTGCCGACATAATAAGCATTGATTTATTTTTGGTAATGGAATGTTAAAACACCTTTACCCTTCCCTTAAGCCGATGTCCCACGGTCAAAATTTGGTCAAAAAATTGTATACCAAGTGAACGTTGTGTACAATTTCTCTGTGCCATTCCCAGTATATTGGTCCAAATATTTTGCTCATGCACATGAGCTGATAGCAATCGGTGGAGGTTGCTGATCCACAATTATTTACGTTCGCTGTCATAAGCTTAGTTTTTGTGTCCATTGCAAGAGCATATTTTAATAAAAAGAAAAAATCAATAAAGGGGCGTTGGTGGACTAGACCATGACTGGAACGTAGGATTGCAGACCAAGGAAGAGGTGTACCTCATATACTGCAAAATGAAGTCGTTTCTGGCCCTGTAAATTATTTTAACTTCCTTAAAATGGACGAAAATCTGTTTGGAAAGTTGCTGTCTTTAGTTGAGGCAAAAATCACTTGCCAAGACATATAAATAAGAGGCAGTCCATACTAGCAAATCAAAGATGAGACTACGTTTTTATATTTTTGTTGAGAAAAGAAGTTAGGTACAAATGGATCCGATAAAATACATTTGCAGGGATTATAAATACCGGAGTCATTATTTCAATAATCTCTACCGCACAAAAAACGTGTATTTCAACCATTGCTCAGCTACTATAACCCTATTATTTAGGACAAAGTTTACAAGATGATTCCAAGTTTCACACAACCATCACGTTGGCGGGAAGGAAGGCCCAGCACTAGTTGCCATCTTTTACGTCATTACCGCTAGGTCGCTCATTGGTTGATTTCATACGTGTGGACCAAAAATTAGAATCCGCTGTATCCTGTTGTAGCAAACTGGAATTGGACCTTAAAAATAGTACGGAAATTGTATACAATAAAATCATCCGAAGCCCCACGATCCAATTTGTAGTTGGAAGAGTATTGGACCAAAATATTTAACCGTGGGATATCAGCTTTACTTGGCTCCAGAAATTCCCCTACGCTGATTAGCCACACACACCTTCACGTTGCTCTCAATAGAATGCAAGAGAGTTCATACAACTAATGCAATTAAAAGGTAGAGGTTTAAGATATGATACGTTCAACAGCTTTAACCAATATTTAATTATGATAGTGATAAGTAGAGCTCGGTCCGGGGTTACGAAATTGCCAGATTGAAGTTCGATGCACACAAAGTATAACTATGACGTGACGGAATACAGCATTTTTCAGAACATAACTCTGCCAAAGGCGGCTGGAAATTAACCCTCATAGTTGCCAAGTCTTCCACTTACTGGTCCTTTAACAGAGGCGCGAGTCTCGACTTGCAAGCAGAATCTTCAGAGTCTCCAGGATTTACTAGTTGCCTCTCACCCCTAGTACAGTATAGTCTTTTGTTTGCTAAAAGTAGCAGGGGAAAGCGGTTCCATTTGAAGGCCTTCATATTTTGAGAACACTATAGGCGTGGTCTCTACAGCCCGTTTAGAAACGTCTTGCGACTACTATCTACTTTACAAAAGAACTAAAACAAAAAAAACTGTTCTGTAAAAACTATTATTACAATAGATTATTGTTCTCCTACCTACAATATGCTAAACGAGATACACATTAACGGGATTGGCCTCACTACTTAGTTCCTTACAAGTAAAGGGGAGATAAGGGTATATACCAGGCTGAGGCGATAGTCAAATCCTTTAAAAGCTGGTCGATATGTAAGCAATTGAAGTTCGATTTGCTTTGCATTTCCAGAAAAACGAAAGGTGGCTCCGTTTGAGAAGATGCGTAGATTGAAATTGAAACCAATAACAAGGAATATCTCGGAAACCGTCAACTCTGCAATAAAATGCATATGATATAAATCGTATGTTTAACGAGATCTGCATTTGTATATAGTAAGCCTTTGTCTATCTCTTACGGTTTATTCAGTCATGCAAAATTCAGCAAATTCATCCAGAATAAACAGATCTTCAGAAGCTATTCCCAGAAAATTCAGGATATACATTTTATTAGTGATGTAAATAGCTTTAATATACGGCATTTTAATCAAAATCGTTAGAGCCATTTTTGAGAAAAATAACATTTTCAAAAAATGTTCTATATAAAGGATAGTTTAGGGTGAAATATTTTTATGAAAGTCTCTGTGTCTCATCCATAAAAGATACCAAACTTTGGTATTTAATTGTCCTTTGATTTTTGGGCTATGCTAAATTAAATTAAATGGAGTTTTATTTATGGACGCTCTTTAACTACTGTGGTACTCAGGGCACCCATTCTTTGCTGGGCGTGAAATACCACTTAATTTTGCTCAGGGACCTCTTTATCAGGCTTGAGGTTCTTCTACGTGCCGTAAATCTACGACACGGGACCAACGGCTTTACCTCCCTTCCGAAGGAAGCCATGCTAAGGATTTTTACGCCCGAAAAAATCCATCGTCCTCCGCCGGGTATGAACCCGCGACCTTGGGTATATGAAGCTAGCATGGTAACCATCACACCACGGAGGGCGACTTGGGCTATGGTGTCCACAGATACACACATGGACTTTTTGCTAAATTTTCGGTATTGAATTTTGGTTGGAATACAATAGCGGTTCTTTACATTATGTACAAAAGGCACAAAAAGAAATCGGCACTGTCTTGTTCCGTACACCGCATTCCTTACCGTTTTAGGGTACTTTATTACGTCATGTTTTTATTTTATTGGCTGATACTGTCACCTTGCAGGTGCGTGTACTATATTGAACCAATAGAGCTTACCTATTTGGATTTGACAATTCTTTCGCTAATATGAATAGTCAGTCACCTTACTCAATTGGAAGCGAGATTAGGTAACGTTTACTACAACAGTAAGCTACAACCCCTCCTCCTTCCCCAATTAGAGTGACGGAGCGGCCAGCGGATATCAGAAGACACGCTCTTTAAATGCCCCTACAGACAATCAGAAATTCGATGTCTATTACTATTTGTGCTTTGTGTACAAGGCACGTGTAGATGAAGTAATAACTGATAAAAATTATGCTATTGATTTCTCAAGACTGGAACTTCTCAGACCGCAATGCTTAAGAGCAAAGGACGTGAGCCGCATTCGCCAAGATGTGTGTTGACATTATATGAAGCGAGTAATGCAAAACTGACGGAGAGAACAGATTTACATGATCTTCCGTGAGCCGGGCTAAGTGACTCTCCTGACCCAATTATTTCGGTAGCAGCATCACGTTACGTCAAGCGTCACGAACTGTACGGGCGCCTTCTCGTCTCCACGCTACGTTGGCCACTCCATTAGGGCCAACGGCCCTTATAAAGCATTTACAGGGGCTTTTCTGCTTTCATCATCTTCATCAAAACCCGTTTACAATTCTGTTATCCGTTCATTGATTTAGAAAGCTCCTATTACTGTCAGCTGGGGTAACACTGGTCCATTGTGGCCAGGTTTATCTAGTTGAAGAAAAATAAAACATTCAAGATTCCTCCAAATAATTTCCATTTCGGTAGTGTATCAATAAGTCGCGGCACCTGCTGAAACCTTCAGACACAGTTTGGTATTGTAGTTATAAATTTCTCTACCATATAGATATCTAATAGAGAAGATATTGCATTCTACATAAAATTCGATACCAAGATTTCTTTGGGAAATACATTTTTAGATCTGAAATGTATCTACTGCATGTCTTTAGGAAGTAGAGGTATTGCATTTCACTCAAAATTTCGGTACCAGAATTACACGTTTTGGAATTCACTGAAGCCAAAAGAAACATATATGAGGGCCATCTAGAAAGCAACGAAGATTTAGCGTAAATAGATAATAACAAAGATCTCCACAAAAACTTTACAAAGTTGCAATACCTTACTTAATTTCTCAATGTAAACGCTATCAAGGTGTTTATTGTCACGTGGTAGTTTTTCAATACAGATGCTTTACTGTTTCTCCGCTAAAGATCTGAACCAAGATCTCACTGCCACTTTGAGGATTTCATCGGTTGGGAAAATTTTCACCCAAAATGCTATCTATGTACGCAAAGTAAAACATCGATCTTTCTGAATTCCTTTGTCAACCTTCCTCACTGAAGATTTCCGCATTTAATTATCAACATACACTTGCCTATAAAATTCGATTGGCCGAACGTTTTGTATATTCCAAAAAAAAAAAAAAATCTAATGTGTTCCATTCACATGACTTTCCCTACATTTCTGTAACAGATTATTATTAAAAAGCTTATTCTTCTGTTTACTTAATGCTAATCGAGATAAACATTAGTAGAAATTCTTCCTTATAAGTAAAAGAGCAATAATGGAATATGCTAGACTAAAACGATAGTCAAATCTTTTAAAAGATGGTTGCCATGTGGATGAAATCCGGTACTTTGCATTGCCAGGAGTTGACAAAGACCCGTATGTCAAAAGTTGTAAACATTTTAAAACTGAAACCAATTACAAGGAATATCTCAAAAATGGTCAACTACGAAAAAATATATATGACATAAATTGTGTGCTTAAACGAGATCTACGTTTTTGTACAGTAAGTTTTTGTCTATCTCTTACGGTTTACTAGTTATGTAAACTGCAGGAAAATGTATCCAGGATAAAGAGGCCTTCAGTGCCTATTCCCAGAAAATGCAAGATATACATTTTATTTGTAATGTAAACATATTTAATATACAATGTTTTAATAAAAATCGTAAGAGCCATTTTTGACAAAAAATATATTTAAAAAAAAGTTTCCATGTAAAGGTAGTCTGGGGGGAGGGATTTTATTGAAAATCTTCGTGTCATATCCTTGAGAGATAACTATACTTAAATACCAAGTTTGGTATTTAACGGACTTTCCGTTTTTGAGTTATGCTGTCCAAAGACACACCCATACACACACGCACACACACATCCACACACGCATACACCACACACACACACTGACCGTTTTCTAAACAAATACTTTTTTTTAACTCAGAGAGTCTTAAAACATGAATTTTCGGTGAAATCTTGGTATCAAATGCTTGGGTGGAATGCAATACCTTCTCTATATATTATGTGCATAGTACGTGTAGAGAAAGTGAAAAGTGAGGTTTTATTTTTGGAACAACGCTGCGTAACTTTGCGGAGTTTGCTAGTACAGAATAAATTATACCAGACTGCAAGGAAACGAAAACAAGAGAAGGATGTAAATGGTACAATGGAATTGCCCACAATGAGGTCTGGCACCACTGCATGTGAAAGAGTCGAGAACATCCAGTAATTTGTTGTAGTTCAACAGAATCTGAAGTACTGCATACGTATTTTCGCTTCTAAGGATATCCTCAGCTCCAAGTTTTTCATCCCTGGAACGCTTTGCTTATTCACAGTTGGAGTTTCTGAAGAAACTGGGCCACTGAATATTGCAGGAAGTTCGATTGTGACGAAACTGGGTCATTGCTTCTTATTCAGCGAACGAAATCGAGGAATGAAATCATTTGTGAAAGAACCAAACTATAACAAATGTGAAACGATTTGTTGAAAGGTCCTGGTATCGTTACTTCAATCTAAGAAAACATTTTTGTTCGTTCGCTGGCTTTATACTCACTCCCAATCTATTTGTTAACCAGAATTTACTTTATTTGTTTAATTCTATCCTTTGTTGCTATCCTTCGCTTCTTTTGATTTATCATTTATTAAAAATTTAAGTAGTTTCCGGTATATATATATATATATGGAAATAAAGTCGTTGATCCCGTGTCGTAGATTTACGGCACGTAAAAGAACCTCAAGCCACATAAACAGGACACTGAGCAAAATTAAGAGCTCTTTAACGCCCAATATAGAATGGAACACTAAGAACCGCAGCAGTTAAAGAGTATCCATAAATAAAACTCATTTTTTTCTCCCATGCATTATGTTTTTGGATGAAGGAAAACTAAGTTACTCAACCTATCAGTTCTTAATCGCATTTGGAAGAAAATAAATAAGAATAACATCATACTATATGTGCTTTTTGCGCCTATTGGTTGACAGATTTCTGTATGTATTTAATTAATTGAAAGCTTTTAAATAAATAAATATACACGTAACCAAATTTGTATTCGTAAAATCCTATCTTTTTCATCAATTAATCACATTGGATGAATATTAGTTACCATATTTATGTAATACACACAACGTATCTGCAAATAAATGTAAAAGCTGATGTGTTACATTCACATGCTTTTCTCTATCCGTTCTTCAGCAACAATTATTACAACGCATTATTCTATCTTCTTCATGTTAATCGAGATAAGCGTCTGTAAAATAGTTGGAAGGGAGTGGAAGGATAATAGGCTTAAACGAGCTGGTCGATACGAGGTGGCTTTAGATTCTGTTCTCTTTGTTTCTTTGCATGTTCAGAAAGTAGTAACGGTTTACTATCTGAGAAAATCAAAAGCATTGAAAAATTAAAACCAATAACAAGAAATATCTCCGAAAAGATTAACTGTGTAGAAAAAAATTCTTCGTATTCTTCTTTCAAATATTAGATGTATTCACCTGTTCCTATCATCTATCCACCTTTTATGGGCTCTACCCAGATCTCGCTTTCCAATAGGCCGATAATTCATTTTTTTAATTTATTTTCTATCAATTCACTCTATTCTATCTTATCATTAATGAAAATATTTTAAAAGCTGATCCTTTTGTTTCGTTACTTATTTTATCCATCTTAGTGCATCTCCTTACATATCTCATGAACTTCATCTCTGATGCCTTTCTTTTTTTTTTTCTTCTTGTTTTATCTTTTACTGTCCATGATTTCAAACCATGCGTAAGAGTAGGCATAGGCATAACCTTATAGAATTTCATTTGTGTTTCAATTCCTTTTCTTCTCAAATTTTTTACAATTATTCCACAGATATATTGACTTCTGTTAATCTTCTTTTCCATCTATTTCTCATATTTAAATCTAATATCACATTCTAGATAGCTGAATTGGAATATTTTCTCTAAAATTGTCTCATTATTATTATTATTATTATTATTATTATTATTATCGTTCTGACCACAATAATTATTTTAAAACATATACTATTTTTCATGTTTAAATCTAATATCACATTTTTTATAACTGAAATGGAATACTCTCTCTAAAATGATCTCATTTATTATTATTGTTATTTTCGTTCTGACTACAATCGTTATTTTAAAACCTATAATAGAGCATTTACTGATGTGCTAGATCCTATTTTAATTTCCATACCTATTTCACCTTTCCACTTCATAACTAGGTAATCAATATATAAATAAAACAGAGGTGAGTGTAGACTGCACCCTTGTCGAATAGTTTGCTCTATTAACATTTCATCTCAAATTTTCAAACCTGAGCTTGTAATTATTTGTTATTTACATATAAACTTCTTATAGTATTATTGAAGAGTTTAAGAAAGTCTCTTATTTGTAATATTTTCCACAAAAGAAATATTTTTACATTATCAAAGGCTTTCTCATAATCAACAAACGCTAAGTGATTTTCCAATATTTGATACAAATTGTGTGCTTTAACGAGATCTAAATGTTTTGTGTAGTTAGACTTTTGTTTAAAGTAATTCAGAATGAATAGATCTCCATAGGCTTTACCTAGAAAACTGAAGATTACATCTCACATAGCATGAATATATTTAATCATATCAAAATAATTAACGCTATTTTTATATAATCAAAATTTTCAAAACATTCTTCATGTAAAAATAATTTGAATAGGAAGACTTTTCTAAAAGTCTTAGTGTTGCATCCTTGGAAGATGGAGAAGTTAAATGCCATGCTTAGTATTTGACCCTCTTTTTGTTTTTTGAGTTACGCTATTGTCAGACACGCCCATAAGAAATGTTCCTAAAAATCTAAGGTATTAAACTTGCATACTAAAAACTGTTCGTACAAATTGATAGTCTTTTATGCACATCATCTTAGTCGACATAAACTTTAATAGAAGTTTTCTAATTGAAACTTATTTTTAGATACAACGGGATTAATGGAGGCTTTATGGGATAATAAAATATTTTTAACACCGAATGATTATGCAATAGCTTGAAATTCTGTTCTGTTTGCATGGCTGAAAGGGAAATATATAAAAATAATAAGTTCCCATTTGAGGAAAGTATAAGTAATTAAGCATAAACTAATAATAAGGAATATCTCGGAAATTCTTAGTTAATTGCCTGTAGCTCCTAAGTGGACATAGACCATCGTTATGATGTTTCTGTGATCGTATTTGAATTCATAGTTCGTGAGTTTGCTGCTTTGCACCATGGTGACGAGGGTTTGGTTCGTCGTACACACTGTAGGACGGTATCACTACTTGCGGAAGAGAGACGGAATTTTGCCCAGAAATCTTCGTCTTGCAATGTATAGGGGTTGTTTACGTACAAATAAACATTACTCGGGACCGCCGGTGTTACCTATCTTCCGAAGGAAATCATGTTAAGGATTTTTGCGTCCGAAAAAATCCATCACCTCCGGCAAGTTTGAACCTACAATCTTGGGTTTTAGAGGCTAACATACTACCTAACTACTATTCCACGGAAGACCACGCGGAAATGGTTTCTCCACAGAAAAAAAAATGATATGATATAAAGTATACTGTAAGAAATTTAAATTTGTTGTGTAATAAGATTTTGTCAATTCTTACGGTTTACTAGTTAGGCAAAAATTATTCACAATGAAGAGAAATTGAACTTAAATAAGAAGTTTGGTATTTAACGGAGTTTTCGTTTTTGAGCAATGCTGCCTACACACACACGCGCACAGACATTTTCTGCTTTTTCCAGCAGTTCTTAAAACATATATTTCCGGTGAATTATCGGTATCTATTACTTTCTGTAGCTCTGTACGTACAATGTACAATAGAGAAGTATTGTATTCCACCTAAAAATTCGATGTCGAGACTTTACCGGAAATACATGTTTTAGGACCCCCTGAATCCAAAAAAAGCATTTTTAGAAGCAGGTCCATGTGAGTGTGTGTCTATCTGTATGTATGTCTGTGGACAGCATATCCCAAAAACGAAAAGGCGGTTAAATACCAGGAGTTGGTATTTAAGTTTGGTGTCCTCCAAGGTTGCGACACGAAGATTTTCAAGAAAATCCCCCCACCCCTAACTACCCTTTAAATGGAAAAAATTTCGAAAATTTCGTTTTTCTTAAAAATAGCTCTAACGAGTTTGATTAAAATACCACATATTAAAGCCATTTCTATTACAAATAAAATGTATATATTGCATTTTCTGGGAATAGCTTCTAAAGACCTGTTTATTCTGAATGAATTTTGCTTAATTTGGCCGTAAGAGATGGATAGAACTTACTATACAAAACATGTAGATCTTGTTAAAATACACAACTTATGTCATATACATTTTTTTCGTGGAACTTACCGTTTTCGAGGTATTCCCTTATTAGTTTCAATTGTGAGGTACTTCTACTTTTCTCAGACGGAAGTGTGTGTGTGTTTCTTTTGTTCTACTCCTGGTCAAGCAAAGAAGCGATTTGCAATGACAATCGCATATAGACAGCTTTTAAACAATTTGACTATCACTTTGGCCTTGTGCATTCCATTAGTTCCAGTCTACTTATAAGGAACTAAGTAATACAATTCTGCTAATGTTTATCTCGATTAGCATGGTGTTGGAAGAAGAAATGTTCTTTTGTAAGAAGTTTGTTTGTAGAGTAGCTAGAGAAAGTCATGTGAGTGTAACACGAGATTTTTTTTTTTTGTGAGACACAATATGTTCCCCTAGTACACTTTACAGACGTGCTAGAGAAAGTAAAAAATAAATACGAGGTACGTCCAGAAAGTAAGTTCCGTTTCAATTTATCTCCGCTGCAGTGCAGCGATCGCAGTTCCGCACATGCGTGGTAGACGCTCTGTGTGCCAAAAGAAACGTGCGCCATTTTGAGATCGCTGTCAGCCGCATACGCTTTGTTGTGCTTGTTTACAATGTCGGTGTTGATTGAAAATCCCGCCGCTTGTGAAATCAGATCTGTGATTCGTTTTCTGAATGCTAGGAAAGTGAACCCAATTGAAATTTATCGGCAAATTTGCGAAGTTTACGGACAAAATGCGATGAGTGATTCAATGGCGAGAAGATGGGTCCGACAGTTCAATGAAGGACGTAGTGAAGTGCACGATAAAGAACGAAGTGGGCTTCCATCTTTGGTTACAGAAGAACTGGTTCACGCGATTGATGACAAGATCCAGCAAAACAGCAAGTTTACAATTAGTGCTCTCGCTGTGGAATTTCCCCAAAGCTCACGATCACTAATTCATGAAATTCTTACCGAAAAACTGAAATTTCGTAAACTTTGCTCACGTTGGGTACAGGCGTCAAACTTCTATGAAGAAGGTATACAAAAACTTGTGCCACGCTATGACAAATGCCTGCAAAATTTCTGCAGTTATGTGGAAAAGTAGTTTTAAGCGTTGTAGAATTTGTGCAATAAATAATTATTCTGTATCTGTATACAATTTAATTTTATTACCAAACGGAACTTACTTTCTGGACGTACCTCGTATATGTATATTTTTGATAGTTCAGAGCTGTACAGAATAATTTTTCACAATATTTGATCAAATTTCACAGATGTTTTACCTTAACAACCTCGTGAAGACATGAGTCTCGTATAGCAGCATACCATCAACTAAATCTTGGAAACAACCTCGGGGAATAAATGACTAAAACTTTGGGCCTAATAATTTTCACACCTGTTTCTATCCTCTAGTAGCTATAAATATCTGTTAGGGAAAGTAAAGTTGTCTTTAGTATGTCTGTTTGTCGGTTAACTGCAAAATCATAGCTGATGTTTTCCCAACTGGCTGAGACACGCTGATATTTGTTTGTGTGGTCCGAGTTGGATTTGTTCTCCTGCGGTTTGTAGAAGCCTTCTAGCTATTAGCAGTCAGGGAAACTCTTTTTTTTTGTAAATCTCCCTCTGTGTTTTGTATTTTGTTGTGTTTGTTTTATTCCAGTTCTGGTCATTTGGCAGTCATAAGCTTAGTTAGGCCAGAGATAAAGGATTTTTTCCGATGAAATGATGCAGCTAGAGGGCTCAGAAACCCAGTTAGGCTTCGGGGTGCTATATGATTCGGTTACATTCCACGCAAAGCCAACCGGCATGGCTACAGGGCATACAGTGGTACATCCCAGCCCACGGGTCAGAGGTCAACTCGATGGTAATATAATAATCGAGTGTTGAATCACGACATCACAGTACACTAATCACAGAGCGGGCAGACTTTGGCTATGGCAGCGACACTCAGTTGTTGAAACTCGTCCATCCACTCAATCACCATAGCGACCGAGCGAGCGGCTGTTGTTTCTAGTTATATGCACACATTACGTCAACTGCATCACGGCGTTGCATTGCTGCAGAGGAGGAGGGTCTAGGGCTGCATTTGTCAGATTATGATGTTATGTGAGAGGGGGCTTAGAGCTTCTGATTTATTGGGAGGTAATAGCGAGCTGCGCGCTATGTGATGTATAAGTTGTAATATGTAGATTAGGCCCGCAACAACTGCTGTTGCAGCAATGCGAATTTTCGATAGCGAGAGAGGGTGTGTATTGCACGTGGCACACAAAAGGGGCAGGCAAAGCTTTTAACAGTATTTTGTTGGTAGCAAAACATCGCTTTTTAAACACACCTGCTCAACCTCTGGAAACTCTGCAACGTTTATTTATGCACCAGGATGCCTGTTATCAATATTACAAATACTAATTGACTATAACCTCTCTACCACCTAGTGTAGGTTTCTAAATATGGAGTTAAAGCAATTTCAGCAGTATTAAAATAGCAAAGGATGCATTAAAGAATGTTCCGCCAATTAAGTATCGGTTAAGGGACACTCGGAATGAATTTTTAGCTAAAGCGGTAGAAAAATCGATTTTAAATTATCTTCATTTTTGTAAATTGTTGTCCTTTGGCCGTCCATAGAGTGTTAACACTTACATATATCGATTTGCTTTAAAACGTCATACACTACTGCTGTTTCCTAGCATCTTATTTTATAACACATAATTTTTCCAAAAACTTCCATTTTCACTCTTTCAAGATGTTCCATGCGTCTCTGTTTTTCATAAATTCCATTAGTCTTTTCCAGAATGTGCAGAATATCTACACTAACAAATTATGCTAATAGTAGTCTTGATTTAAATTTTTTTCTATGAAAATTCTGTTAATTGTATGACTTAAATTTTCTTACAGGTTTATAAAAACTCGCAATTTGCTATTCATATTTATTTAAAATGTCGTTCGACAAAAGTTTCGTTTGCGGTCCAAGGCTCCAGTTTAAAAAAAATTTGCATTTAATGTTCTGCAATTATGAAATGCGCGAGACATTTCAGTTATGCAACATGGTCGGCTTACCCTCCCCGTATTTAGGACTGACAAGCGAATGCAGAAGTCCGTCGGGGAGCCAACGGCACGAAACCACAGGAGAAACTGGTAGGAGTGGTCGGCCAGTAGAGTGTGCGCGAGGAAGTGGATAAGACATACAAGAGAAATGGATAGTAGGAAAGATGACAATGAGGCATGAGTGGGGGGTGAAACCGGAGGACCCGAAGAAAAGCCGCCCTGACGCCGCTTCACCCACCACAAGTCCCACATAGGGGAGCTTGGAATCAAACTCGGGCCGCCTAGGTGTGAGGCGAGCTGTCTAACCACTCGGCCACGGCGACCCCATGCGACATATTTACATAATACAATTTATAAAATGATTTACAAGTCTCAAGGAAATATTGTATACATTTGGTATAGGTTGAGTCAGACTGAAATATGTAATGTCATGTCAGGGATTTGACCAGGATCTCCCGGTCTCTACACTCTACCACTGAGCTACCATGGCAACATGCCGGCATAGTATTGAACTTCTCAACTGACTCGCATATTTCCCGGTAAACCAATAAGTGATCTAAAATTATTTTGTACTTTAAGTCCCAGGATTCATAGTATAGCCAACTATTGTGGACAATTGTGATAATTCTAATTTTCTCACAGAACCCGTGTATAGGACAGGAGTTGAATAGGTAGAGTCAGATTGAAAAATTGAGAAATTCAATGCTATGCCTGCATGTTGCCATGGTAGTTCAGCGGTAGAATAAACGGGAGATCCATGGTTCAAATCCCGGCTATGGCAACGAATCTTTCAGTCTCACTCTACCTATGCAACTCCTGTCCTACACACGGTTTCTGTGAGAAACAATTAAAATTGTCACAATGTATTTGCAAATGCTTCAATTAATATGAAATAGAAGTATATAGGGTTATGTAAGAATAAGACAAAATACAAAATTTAAGGACGGCAACCAGATGTGAATGTAACGATGTCATTTGACACTTTTTTTTAAAACTAGATGTGGTATGTATCACACCTGAGTCAATAAAAGATATAATGTTCAGCCCTTGAGATCGCCTGAGAAATAAGTCGGGTAAGATAGGGGGGGGGAAGTGAAAATAATTGGAGCATATGAATAAGATATGTTACCACGAAGGTGAGACATTTGATTTTAGGTATTGTTCTTTTCATAGTATTGGTCGCACTGATATCAACTATTCTGTTTTTAAATCCGCTCTGCTTTTAATCTCAGCGTCTATCTGACCTGAGTGCAGAAATATTCATGACTGTTTTCTTGGAATATGAGAATAAAAATCGCCTGTTAAGCTTCGAATCTAAATGGATACACTCAATCACGTTTATAGATTTTCGGGCACGCCAGTACTAAGAAATGTTGCTGCGTCAGCAGGGAAAGAAACCTGTAGTCAATCGGGAATGGCAACATTGGCGATATCAGCCTTCGATCTCGCAGGCAATCGAACCCAAAAGCAGACAGCCTATGAAAGTGAGCCGGGAAAAACGAAATCATTTGCAATCCGACTGTCTCTTGTTTGCTGGAATAATCTGCAGGATTCAGAACAATGTTACCGTTAATTCAACACGTTTCTTTACGAGTATTCCACGAACAGGGCTCCCTGATTGGGCGAAAAGACACGGATTGGGCTACAAAAGAGAAGACACATTTTAGTTGATTTAGATTTCCGCATTTTAGACTACTTTTGAATCCAGAAAATAATATAAATTTAGTCTTTGAAACTTGTTTATGTTATTTCGTAAATTAATATATTAGAGGATATATTCATCATATTGTTACAAAAATATACTTTTCTCTAATAACTATTCATTTATTCCACAAGCTGATTCTGATTACAATCATATCTGTTAACAAATATCTTTCTTTCTTCAATGATTTCATAAAGTCTTGTATAGTTTCTTTTCGACGGTCGAAACTCAATCAACTGTTGAACGCGATGCATTCCCAGTGAAAAACAGAACTCTGGTATAGTCTTCTCTCCATCTTTTTATACCTCTGGGTCACGTGGCTGGAAACTTCTAGTAGTCGAAGTGCTATCCACCGCAGGTGTCACATACTCAGGTGTAACAGTGCCGTGCTTAGACGGCATGTAGCCTTCTGATAACACAAATGTCCATTCGCACAGGTATAACAATTACAGCTGTGATAACAAACAAGAACTTGCCACGGGCACATGCGTCCACTAACGCGTGTAACAATGGATGCCGCCAACAATTAATTAAGATTTACGAAGAAAGTCATACGCACAGTTTCAGCGATTACGGCCGCAGGATGTAGTAGCTATAATATGCTCGTTTAGTCACTGCTATGAAAATGGTGCTGGATTCACAGAAGAGAATTATATCGTTTTCTTGTTCTCACGTCACTAGTAGCGCAGTCACACGATTCCAAGACGAGTATTTGAATCAAGTCCGCCTCTGTTCTGTTCAGCTGGCTATATATATAGTAGGGTTAACAGTTGAATAACACATTGTTAGTGTAGTTATAGTCTAAACACGTGTATAGGTATGCGTAGCTTGAGTACATAATAGTATTAATAATGATTACATTAAAAATATGTCAAAACAATATGTGTTCAGGAAGTAAATAAAAAAAAAAGAAAGAAAAAAAAAGTCGATTTTAATTTTTTTCCTAAAATCATTTTGATCCTAAGCCCCTGTGGGATTTGTGGTGGACGAAGCGGCCGCCTAGTCCCTCAAGATAATATGTTCTTGATGATTATGATGTCAAGAACATCCGGTCTACCTACCCCGAAAGGCCGTAATCCACCTGACGCGGATTTACAATGCATAACTACACCTACGTCACTTTCCAACTAGTTGGAAGGAGGCGAGGGTAGTATGCATTTTGAAACTCGGCAAGGACCCGGTCTTCCCGTCAAGCTATAGATCTATTAGCTTACTTCCGATCGTCTCGAAAGTATTCGAGCGGTTACTCCTACCTCGCCTCACCCCTCTCTTCGAGGAGAGACTCCTACTCCCGGATCACCAGTTTGGTTTCCGTACTGGACATTCCACAACCTTGCAGTTGCTACGACAGGCTGAGAAGGCTCTCCTGGGCTTCCAGGACAACTTCAAAACAGTCGCGGTGCTCTTGGACGTGGAAAAGGTCTTCGCTACCACGTGGCATCAGGGACTCTTGTACAAACTCAAGAACGCAGAAATCCCTCCCCCCTACCTTCACCTGCTTAGTAGCTTCCTTCTAAGGGTGGAGGGGAGGCATTCCACAGTCAGATCCATAGCGGCGGGAGTGCCGGAAGGCAGCGTGCTGTCGCCGTTACTCTTTGCCGCCTACATGTCCCACTTCCCCACAGAACCCAGTACTGTTACGTGCCAGTATGCCGACGATGTCCTCATAATGGCACGTAACAAGAACGCCCGTTATTGCTTCCCTCCGCTACAGAGACAGCTCCAGGCCATAGGCAGATGGAGTGAACAGTGGCGGATGGCCATCAGCCCGCAGAAGAGCTCGGCTCTACTGCTGGCTAAAGTCCGTGGCTGGCGGCCGGAGAGGTCCCTGAGGTCCGCACCGCCAAATACCTCGGAGTCCTCCTCGACCACGGCCTTACTTTCACTCCACATGTCAGGGAGAAGATCGGTATGGGACACGCTGCCCTACGGCAGTTGTTTCCCATCTTCCACTCCACCATACCTACACACCTAAAACTACGGCTGTACCGCGCGGTCATCCCGCCCCTGATGCTGTACGACTGCGAGGTCTGGGGTTCGGTGGCTCGTTCCACCATCCGCAGACTGCAGACCGTGCAGAACAGGGCATTGAGGATGATATATGGCATAGACCGTAGATTCCCGTCCCACATTCTCCATTCCCACTCCGGAATCCCTTACATAGTGGACGTTGTGCGAGAAAGAGCTCGCACAATATACACTAAACTTGCTCCTCACCCAAATCCTCAGGTGAACACTCTCGATCTTTACGACCACACGCTGCCTAGGAGACGCGTCAGCTACCGCCTTCCCAAGGACGCCTTGGGATGCTAGTTTTCGGTCGCCTCTCCCTTCCTTACAGTATTACCCGCCAAGATAAGCAGCATCGGTCACAACTCGGATGGGTGACCGTCCAGTTGTACTCCGACCAGATTCTGCAACACTGGCTTTCCCCCCACCCCGTACCTACATCCTTTCAGTTCTCCCCGCTAGCCGGCACTGCTTTCCTTGACAGCCCGCAAGCGGCTGGCCAAGTTAAGCAGCACCGGGCCTGGTCCCTCTCTGGGTGGGTGACCACTCCGGTAGGTAAGCCAGCCCGCGCCGGCTGCACAAAGGGAAACACCCTGCCCATATTACTTTGACACAGACATAAACGCTTGCACAAGACTACATCTTGTATATCACACGGGTAAATCCGCGAGAAAAGCGGATAGGTACCGTGGTGATTTGCCCCCGCCCAAGTACACTCGTTCCTGCTCCTGGCTCTGGGCGGGTTTTCTCCAGGTCCTCCGGTTTCACCCGCCGCTCATATCACCATCGCCTTCTCTATTATCCATTTCGCTTGCATTTCATATAATCCACTTCCTTATGCTCATGCCTGGTTACGGGCCGACCATTCGTTCAGGTTCTCCATTCTGTGGTTTCTGCTGTTGGCTCCGGACAGGCTTCTGATCCCTAGGCATCCGCTTGAAAGATCTAAATTTGGGGAGGCTATGACGGGAGTTTAATGTTTGATATGAATATTTTTACTTTTTCTGAACGTACTATGCACATAGAAGTAGAGAAGGCATATTGTATTCCAACCAAAAATTCTATGTTGTGATTTCATCAGAAATATGAATTTTGAGATCCCCTGAATAAAAAAAAAACAAAAAAAACAAAAAACACATTTAAAAAAAAGGTCGTGTGTGTACCTGTAGACAGCATAGCTCAAAACTGTAAAGAGCTTTAAGTGCCAGTTTAGTATTTATCTCTCCATCCCAAACTACCCTTTAGATAGAAAATGTTTTGAAAATTGTATTTTTCCCAAAAATGTCTCTAACAATTTGATTGAAATACCGTAGATTAAAGATACTTACATGACAAATAAAATGTAGGTCTGGTTAAAACACACAACTTTCCACAAACATATCTTGGTGGATATTCCTTGTTATTGGCTTCAGTTTTAAACTAGATAAACTTTACTCAAACGGGAAGTCATCTTTTGGTTCATGTCTATTTTGTTTTATTTCCAGCCTTGGAAAGAGAAGCGAACTTCATTTGCTCACATAGCGACCGCTTTTAAAAGATTTGACTGTCGCTTTAGCCTAGTGTATTACCTTATTTCCTTCAGACAATTTCTGCTGTTTATCTGGATTATCTTGGCAAAAGAATAATTATTTGTAAGCAGTTTGTTAGCACAACTGATAAAGTCGCGTGAATTAAACACATTAGGTTTTTAAAAATATATAGTGTGGTACATTTATAATAGATCAATAAATTTAGACACTAAAATAGTTTTGTTTAAATAATGCTGTAGGCTAGACTTTTGAAGCAGGGCTGGTCTTACACGATGTGTATTTTTCAAATTTCGCATACACATTACCTTAGCTTCAGTAAACCTGAATGTGATTCGCCCCAAACGAATCTGGTTGTGGGATTTTGGACATTATTACTGTTGTTTAGTTTTTGAGCCCCAAAGCCATTGCAATTTTTCTCATGTTGTCACAAAACGGGCAGTTTTAAACGCATTATCTCCAAGTGGCAGCCATGTATATGATTATAGGTGTGAACACGTTAGTTATCTATGTTGGGCGGCCACGCTCAGACAGACATAGCCCATTGAAACGCTTGGGCATACTGCGATAGATGGCAGCAAGCTCGGACTCTCTTTGACAAATGACTCTCGATAAAACATGGCCGTGTGACGTGGAGAGAGGCAAACAGCTGCGAGAGACAATATTTTACTGCACAGCAGTAGGGTGCAACACTTGCAAGGGTTAGGATTGTCAAATATATGGGACTAACTGGGTGCGAACCAGGAGCGGGTGGAACCTTGATGGACCGTGACGGATTTTGAAGAGGGGCGTGCTGACCGAGAGATGGAGGAAAAGCCGACCAGAATAATATATGAACGGATGGATACCATGAGCTATTAAGGACCTGTCACTTGCCATCGCTAGCCGTGAATACTCAAATCTCTCCGCTTATCTTATTATGCTGGATTTGAACTGGATTTGACGTGAAGTACAACCCTTAGCTCAAGTGAGCACTGCATCTACCATCATAGTGTTTGATTAGCGAAATCTTCTCTCGGCGTCAGCTACAAATGGGGTTCCGAACAGAGAAGTTGTCATAACGTAATACCCACACACTTTTCTACTCCTTACCAGCTCACAGACATATCCATACCAGATAAAAGAGTTTATATACTAGGATCGGCTGGTAAGTCCCGGGCATCACACAGGTATGGCCCCATTAGGCCAGGTAGACATTACCATCGTATAGTTTAACCCTGGAATAGCTTGTATCCATAGTTACAGGTCAATAGCTTGTTTAGTTTTCGAATAACAGCATTTTAAATAAGACAACTTTAGAGTTTTCACGAAAATGGTGGATTTGGAAAAAAGAGTAGTGATTAAATACTTCTATTTAGCGCCTAAAGAAATCAAGGGGCAAATGGACAGTACATTGAAAGACGCTGCCGCTTCATATTCAATAATTAAAAGGTGGATTGCAAAGTTTAAAATGGGACTTATGAGTACTAGTGATCAACCTCACTCTGGACGCCCTGTAGAAGTGACAACTCCAGAGATCATTGAAAAATTCATCGTTTAGTACTTTAAGACCGCAGATTAAAGCTATTTTAGATAACAGAGACTGTAAACATATCAAAAGAGCGTGCAGGTAATATTTTAAGTAATGTTTTGGGCTTTCATAAGGTCTGTGCAAGATGAGTGCCACGTTTGTGAACACCTGATCAAAAGTCGCAAAGAAAAACTGTTTCTGTTAAGAATGTGGAGCTCTACCGACGGCTTATTACCATGGATGAAACTTGGATACATCACTACACTCCAGAAAGTAAATCACAGTCAAAACAGTGGATTGTGCCAGGTGAACCAACTCCAAAAAAGGCAAAGTCAATTTTGTCAGCCAACAAGGTTATGGCGAGTGTTTCCAGGGAATTATTTTTATTGATAACTTGGAAAAGGTTAAAAGTATCACGCAAGCTTACTGCAACGTTTGAGTGATGAGATGAAAAGAAAAAGACCTCATTTGGCAAAAAAAAAAAAAAAAAAATCATTACTACAATGCTCCGTTCCATCGTTCAGTCATTGAAATGGGAAAAGTGTGCGAATTAAAGTTAGAGTTGCTTGAAAATCCACCCTATTCGCCAGATCTAGTACCCAGTGACTACCATCTCTTCCCAAATTTCAAAACATTTCTTTTGAGGACGAATATTTCACAGCAAGGAGGAGGTCATTGATGCGGGAAACAGCTATTGTGAGGATCTTGATAAATCGCACTGCAGAGATAGTTTAATTAAATTAAAACACCGATATGACAAACGGAGATTATGTTGAGAAATGAAGCAACAATTTTTTTTTAAATGCTGTTTTCATTAAGAGGCCCAAGACTTATCAGCCGACTCTCGTAGGTGTTATACTTTAAACCAGAGATAGATCGTGAGGAGTAGGTTAACAATATTGTGTTACACAGATTTATAGAAACACTGCTTAAAATGCAGAGACATCAGCGTTCCACCCCTTGAAAGTTGATGAGAAAAATCACACTATAGTAACTTTCAATAGGATGAGTTTGTCCTTGAGCGCTACCAGATCGGAAGCCAATCGAAGTGCTGCTGTGTTGACATATTGCTTTCGCGCTTAACTTGGGAGTAACGCGCTTAGTGATTCCTTCTCTCATAAATACTGCTTGCGCTAAGACAAAATATTCAAATTTTGCAAAAAAAATAATTCACGAGGAAGATAGGGAGTAATGTTTGTAGCAGAACCGTAAAAAGCCACAGATTTTTAGCTAAAATGATTTTCTATACACATGAATGAACATTATGTCACCAGGCAGATTTGCATGCTCAGTGTGCGAGTGAGAGGGAAATATGAAAAGAGTGGGAGTAGCGACCTGGCAACGCAGAACACGATAATGCATATCATTCGCTGCAGCGTAGAACTCTTCCCATTTGAAAAACATTATAGATTCGCTGCAAAGTAAAGTTTCCTATTCAATGCAAGTACCGTCATGCCATATCGGCATACAGGGCCACCTTAACAGTGGTTTCTTGATTAGAGAATCTCTAGTTCGTGAGTTCACGAAATTCGTGAAATATGGAAATTCGTGCACAAGGTGACGAGGGATCAATTCATCACTCATAGATGGGACCAGTGGCCGCTTGCAATGGTATTTTCAGGGTAGGCAAATTTTCGCGATACGCAAATCATAGATCTAAAATCTGTGAGATTTAACTTGTCAGGTCCAGTAAAGAAAGAGACAGAAACACTTACCCTCTTGTTGTCTCTCTTTACGTGATGGATGAATTAGCAAAGAGCATGTAGCTATTTAACAGACAATAGCGGGTTGAGAGGGGGTGCGTGCTTTCCAAGAATTTAGACAGAACAGGTAGAGTGTCTTAAAGACAATGACAGAACCAAACTGGACAAGTTACATCTCACAGAGTATAGCAGAAACGTTTTGCTTAGGTACCTTTACTTGTAAAGAAGATCAGTGCGTCGATGCTTCATGCTGGCATATCGCTTGATGACATCATCGTACCATGTCTACTTTTTTTTTGCAGCGAATGAAGACGTTCGCGTTCGACACACGCCATCGCTAAAGCTGTAACCTTAAGTAAGACTTCACTCTGTTCAAGCAAGAGAAGCTTCTCTCGACACTAATTTATGGAAGGAATTATTGCAACTACGGTAAACAGTTTGTTAGCTTCCTGCAACACATTTTGAATAGCACTTTCCACAAACAGTTTTATAACTTCAATTGCACTTCGAGACAAGAACTGGTCGTCGGAGTAGACAAGCTTGAGCCCTTTTCTCAATCTTGAAAAGTCTAAATATAGGTATGCCATAATAGTTTTGTAATGAAACTAACGCCAGGCGGGAAAACATTTTTTAAAGGAAGTTAGAATATTATTTACAATGTAATGCATAATTATTAGGATCTAAAAATGTCATATGATTTACATTGTGGACAACTATTGCAATGGTATACAATGTTTGTTCTGAATGTAGCAAAAGTTTTGCCTTCTATTGGACACCGTACCTTCATATCAGATGCACATGTACTGATCACTTGCTTGGGGAGCTCCAATTGAAAGCCTGCGTGCACGTAAGTATCTTCCAATCAAGTCGCAACAGTTTCTGAAGTCTAAATATTTTTGGCTCTTAGTTGGCTCAAGTCAGTCATAAAGAGACATGATAAGGCCAGATAGAAACCGGTGATGGTTTGTTCTAAGGTTATTTGTTTTAACATTTCCTGTTTGCCAGCACATTAGGCGTGGCTTTCAAGTAATGGTTGTATAAAATTTGGAAGTCTTATATGGGAAAAATTAGCTTCATGAGCTGTTGCAGAGTCTAGTTAAAAAGGGCAAAATCACGCTGTCTGTTAATTCTCTAAAAAAAAAAAAAAAAACAGGGGGGGGGGTCACAATTGTATTCACTTTGTAGGCGTCAACTGTTGACTCGAAAAACAATGGACCTATAACTCTTTCTCCGCTAATGACGCACCATACACCAATTTTTTCATCATGAAGGGGTATTTCATGAACAATATTAGGTTTCTCAGGGCTCAAATAATGATTATTTTGCGTACACACATATCCAAGAAGATGGAACAAAGCCTCGTTCGTGAAAAATATTAAATGTGGGTCAATTTTGCCATTATGTACATAATTGAGAGTCAACACACAAAATGTACATACGAATCATAAATATTGCTGTGTAGTAGAAAACAAATGCTCAGTCATCATACACTTGTCACTAAGTACAGGACAATAATAAAGCACACTGGTAATAAGTCAACCTAATGATATCACCGTCAGGTTAATACTGAACTTTGAGATCAGAGAAAAACAAGTCAGCACCGTGACCTTGTGTACAGCAGCTGTATGTTGTCATGTTACCGTGTGGGTAGTGGAAAAACACCGCGCAGCGGTTCAGATTGTTTTGAGTAGCACGGTATATTACATATATATATATGTAATAATATATTGTGCAATATATATATATATATATATTATTTGTAAATTATTTACATCTGCTTGCAGTCATTAATACTACCTGAAAGAAAGCTTCCAGACTACCTGAAACGAGCCTTAGGTTCATAAATGCCCAACTAAGCTCTTAACTGGCAGTAATAGCCTACTTGGAACAGAAACGAACTGGATATAGATTTAAACAGCGGGCGTCTCTATCGATGCAGTTAAAACAACGTTTTGATTGCGGAGTTGGCGGAACAGAAGGTACGTTTTCTCAATCATGCGTTCGCATCATCACGTGCTAACGAGGTACTTTGGCAAAGGGAAGCAAGGGAAAGGAGGGCGGCGGCGAAATGTGGAAGCTGAGCGAGAGTATTTGAAAATGGCTTCCCGAAATCAATTGAAGCGGCGAAACCGTCTCGTTCCTTCTTCCTTGCATCGGGCAAGCAATTAGAACTTGGGTTTGAGTGCGGGAGTTGTGTGCCGAGTGGATAATAGTGCTTCTAGGGCTGGAGAACGCGCCGCGCAGAGAGTTAGTTTTGACCCCTCCCTCCCCCAACCTTCCTTCCTCCTTCCTTCCATCTCGTCATTAGGGCACCGCTAATGACGTCACAGACTGCGGAGATACAAGGCGAGAGGGTGATTCTTCATTGAACTCTATCGTTCGACAGCAACAAGTTCTTCTTCCGATGGCATTCTTCTTATTCCTCTCTAGTTTACTAATTAATTAAGCAAGCTCGGCGGTTACCCTCAAGTATTTCCATAGCTTGGTCCTCAGGAAGGGTCTGCGGTGTCTGTTATGTAGTGGTCAGTTCTGTTTATTGTATTCCATTTGCATTCTTGTGGCAGAGACTTGAGTCAAATTCTACAACACTGTTCCAACAAATTTGTGTGTAAATGTATACGTATAGGTTAAGCACGAAAACCACTCAACCAATTTTTACTCTCTCTAGCACGTATGTATAATGTGCATAGTATATAGGGAAGTATATGTTTAGAGACCTCCTGAATCCAAACAAACCATTCTTGAAAAAATGTCAGTGTGTGTATGAGTGTGCGTGTCTTTGCACATGACTGAAAAACGAAACCAAAAATACGAAACTTGGTATTTAAGTTTAATATCTTTCTAGGATGCGACATCAAGATTTTGAGGAACTCTTTACATGGGGAAAATTTTAATATGTTTATTTTCTCAAAATTCATTTAAGGATTTAGATAAAATACCGTATGTATTAAAGATATTTATGTGACAAATAAAATGTATATCTTAATTTTTCTGTAAATAGCCTCCGAAGACCTCTTCATTCTGGATAAACCATAAGAGATAAAAACTTACTGCACAAACAATGTAGATCTCGTTAAAACACACAATTTATGACATATACATATCTTTTGTATCAGGTTGATCATTTCTGACATATCCTTGTTACTGATTTCAGGCTTAAAATACTTTCTTTTCTTATACGGGAACTTGTCAACATCTAATCTAATTTCAATCACATATCAACCAGCTTTTAAAAGATTTGACCGTCGCTTTCGTTTAGTGTATTCCCTTACTTCCCTTTACAAGGAAGCAAGTAATAACACTATTTCTGCTAATTTATCTCGATTAGCATGCAGTAGGTAGAAGAATAAGCTTTTTATCAGTAATTTGTAACAGAGGTGTAGAGAAAATCATGTGAATCCAACACATCAGGTTTTTACTTTCTCTCACGTATGTACTATGCAATGTGCATTAGCTAGTGAGGGTGTTGTATTCCACCCAAAAATTAGATGTCGAAACTATGTTTTGAGGTCCCCTGAATAAAAAAAGTTTTAAAAAAGGATCCGTGTATGTGTCTGCGGACAGCATACCTCATTTACCAAATTTGGTATTTATGTTTAGTATCTTCCAAGGATGCGACATGAGGACTTTCTAGAAATTCCCTCTATCCCAAATTACACTTTATATGAAAAAAGAATTTGAAAAGTTTTTTTTTTTTAAAAAATTACTAGTCATTTTGTTTAAAGTACCTATATTAAATATCTTAAGCTTTCTGGAAACGGCATCTAAAGACCTCTTTATTGTGGATGAATTTTGCATAACTGATAAACCGTATGAGATGTAAATGTACTTCACAAGAAATGTAGGCCTTGTTAAAACACATAATTTATGTCATACACTTTTTACTTTCTCTACTCGTACTATGTGCATAGTGTATCGTATAAAGAAAGTAGGTATTGTAATGCACCCAAAAATTTGATACCGAGGTTTCACCGGTAATACATGTTTTGGGACTTCCTGAATCCAAAAAAAGCATTTTTAGAAAAGTGTGTGTATGTGTGTCTGTGGGCAGGATAGCTCAAAAACGAAAAGTCCGTTAAAAACCAAACTTGGTATCTAAGTTTGACATCTTCCAAGGATACGACACGAAGATTTTCAAGAAAATTCCCCTACGCCAACTACGCTTTACATGAAATTTTTTCGAACATTTTGATTTTCTAACAAATGGCTCTAACGATTTTGATTAAAATATTGTATATTAAAGATATTTATCTGGCAAATAAAATGTAGATATATCTTCAACTTTCTGGGAATAGCCTCTGAATAAATTTTACGGAATTTTGCATAACTGCTAAACCGTAAGAGATGGACAAAAATTTAAAGCTCAAAAAATGTAGAGCACGTTAAAACACACAATTTATGTTATATACAATTTTTTCGTGGAGTTGATCGTTTTTGAAATATTCCTTGTTTTTGGTTTCAGCTTTAAAAAACTTATACTTCTCTCATACAGGAATTTGTCAACTCCTGTTCATACAAACAAAGGAACTTCAGTCACATAGCAAACAGCTTTTGACTGTCACTTTAACCTATGGTACTCCCTTATTTCGCTCCTACTTACAAGGAAGCAAGTATAAGACTATTTCTGCTAATTTTTCACGATTAGCATGAAGTAAATAGAAGCATAAGTTTTTTTAACAATAATTTGTTGCAGAGATGTAGAGAAAGCCATGTGAATGGAATATATACTTTTTTTTTTTTTTAGAATTGACATTTCCGAGATATTCCTTGTAACTGGTTTCAATTTAAAACTACGCTAACTCCTCCCATAGGAAGCCACCTATGGCTTCTGCTAGTCATGTAAAATGAACTAAACATTTATTGTTTCCCACAGTACCAAGTTTTAAAAATTTGACTATCGCTTTAGCCCAGTAAATCTCCTTATTTCCCTACTACTGACAAGGAAACAAGTAATAAGACAAATTCTGCTGATGTTTATCTCGATTGGCATGATGCAGATCAAAATAGTATTTTCTAAGAATATTTTATATGTGGAACAGCTAGAGAAAGTCATGTGAATGGAACAACATTGAAAACACTGCTCTTCCACATGAACTTGGATCACAAGAAAATTATTAATTTAAAATCCAGAAGTTGTTGGTCACCATCTAAGAGATAGCTCTGTGGTGTATAACACTTGTATTCGAGAAGTCCTAAATTCGATTATCGTCGGAACGGCCACTCAGATCATGGATTTTTCTGTTTTTTTTTCATGTCAATAACCGTGGTCTCCCATCTACAACGAACTTGCTGTTCTATGACAACTAACCTTTCACTTCATTGTCGAGACCCGATACACTTGACTTTGTATGGAAAGCATGACGTCATGTCCAATCTTCCAGTCTAAACCTTGCCCAGGTGACATGTAGCACTCTGCGCACAATTTCTTTCTCCTTTCTATGTACAACGTTGACTAGCAGTAAATAAATAAACTATAGAGTGCAAGCTTAGCGGATAACGGTGATATAAGACAGAAGTATGTCTTTCGTCATCCGAGAAAGATCCTTCTATATGTATTTGTTGATACAAATTTACGCATATTTTAGTTATACTAACTCTTGTTACATGATATATTGTATCATGCTGCTATGAAAATGTATATTTGACAATTCTTCTTGGATGTATTACCGTAAATATTCGTTTTAATAATGAATACTCTGTACCGAACAACTGCCATAGTTGTTACAACACAGCAGTCAATTGGAGGTGATTATTCATGTGACAGATAGGAGTAAAGTTATGTGGAACAGACCTTAATACGTCAGCGGATAGACGCTCGTTATCAACACGTACAGAAATGTGCCATTCGCTTTTTGAGAGAACGTAGTTGTAAGAGGGATACCCACGTCAGAAGTAAACATACAGACACACACAGACTCATACAAGTTGCTTGAATAGAAGAGCTTGACGCGAGTTTTCCACTATAAGAGGAAGTAGTGCTATATAAGTAAAGACCAGAGAAAGTTTTTCATCTAGAATCATTGCATTTCTAAGCAAAATATGAAACGTATAAAGATGTTTGGAAATATGTTATTCCGAAGATACACAATTTGCGAGTTCAACTTCATTCACTTTCGACACTTTACAAAAATATATATCTTTTATTTTAATAGAGCTGAGGAAACAAATCAAAAGGTTATAAAAGTAAAATTTTATGTCGTTTGTATTCTATAAAATTATTCATACATGTTTTGTATCTCTAAAGTTATATTGCAAAATATCATGCAAATCAAGTAGCAAAGTTGTACGTCACCGCACTGTACTTGTGTATAAAACGTAGAGGATGAGGGATTTTTCACGTCCCTCCAAGCCACGTAAGAGGTTAGACCGCTCGCCTCCTACTAGGCTGCCCGGGTTCGAGCCCAAGCGCCTGCATGTGAGATTTGGGGCTAGGCGAAGCAGCGTCCGGGCGGTTTTCTCTAGGACCTCAGGTTTTCTCGCCACTCATTCCTCCATCATCACCTTTCCTACTATCCATTTCGCTTGTATTTCATATCATTCATTGCCTGGCTACGGGCCCGTTCTGTGGTTTCGTGCCGTTGGCTCCCCGACGAGCTTTTGATCCCTAGGCACTTACTTGTAAGTCCTAGGGGGGTGTCAGTGTTAAGGGGAGGGTAAGCCAAATCGAAGAACCCTCCAAGCCAAAGTCACCTAATGTACAAACGAAGAACACTTTACTAAGTACGTAATGAATTTCGAAATCTACACCTTTTATCTCTCTCACGGTTGAAGGGCCAGGCCACGCGGTTTGTGTGTTGTGGAAGGACATTGGAGCTTACGCTCTTGAAAAGATTTCTCCCTGAGTTTTGGTGGACCTGCTGGGACCTCCTTCCTGGGAGTTGTTAGGATTGTCACGGATCCCCGGGAGGTGTGGGCATTAGGTAATGCAAGCGTCAGGAATGGCTTCATGTGGTATCGTTAGGCACCACATCCTTGCTAGCGCACATAGTCGTCCGGATATGCTCACCCCTTGCTCCCATGGGTAACGTTATGATCAAAATAGCCCAGCGTGCCCTACCTGCAGTGCTGTGCTCCAGTTCCTGGAGGCCCCTCCGTCTAACCCCGACTCCTCCTTTCCATTTATCGTCATGAAGTTGTTTCCTCTACTTTACCTGGGTCGGTCGACAACTCTTGCTTTTATCATACTTTTAAATTTTTTACAGTTTGTTGAACTTATATTGAGTTGCGTTCTTATATCTTTATTTTATATTTGGTCATACCTTGTTCCGCATTAATTGTTTTCCTTCAGAAGTTCATCTCTGGACTATTAAATCCTTTTTAATTTTTCTATACCTATTATGTACATAGTATATAGAGAAGGTATTGAATTCCACCCAAAAATTACATACCAATATTTCACCGGAAATACACATTTTGGGTCCCCTGTATCGACAAAAAATAGAAAAAGGTCCGTGTGCGTCTTTGAACGCGATAACCCAAAAACGAAAAGTCGGTAAAATACCAAACTTAGTATTTAAGTTTAGTATTTTCCAGGAACGCGACCAGAATATTTTGAGGAAAAAAAATCTCCCACTCCAAATTACCCTTCGCTTGCAAAAAAATTCAAAATTTTGATTTTCTCAAACATGGCTGTAACTATTTTGGTTAAAATGCCTTATATTAAATATATTTTATATGGCAAATTAAACGTATATCTTGAATTTTCTGGAAATAACCTCTCAAGACTTCTTTATTCTGAATTTTTAGGTAACTGATAAACCGTAAGAGATAGACACAAATTTAATACAGAAAAAATATAGATCACGTTAAAACCCACAATTTATGTCATATACGTTTGTTTTTTGTTTTTTTTTTCGTGCATTGGCTATTTCTGGGATATTCCTTGTTATTTGTTTTAGATTAAAAATAATGTTCTCACATTGAAAGCTATAAACTCCTGACCCTGCATAGAAACGGATTTCAACACATGGCAACCTGCTTCTAAAAGATTCGACTATCGCTTTTACCTAGTGCATTCCCTTGTTTTCCTTCTACTTACAAGGAAGCAAGTAATTAAGACAATGTCTGCTAATGTTTATCTTGAGTATCATAAAGTAGATAGAAGAATATACTTTTAACAATAATTTGTTACAGCGATGTAGAGAAAGTCATGTGAATGCAAAACACCAGATTTTTTAAAAAAAAAATGTAAGGACTTTGCAGGTCTAACTTCCATAGAGTAGTATAAGGAAAGCCACTGTTTTATACAACTCTAGTCCTGTTAACTTTCTTGATTTGTGCATGGTTCCATATATCATTTGATCCTTGCAAGCTTCTTATTCATGTCTCTTTCAGTTCCTGATATATATTTGAAGTTGCGTCATAAATAATGAAACTTCTTTATTTTATTGTAATGACTTATTCTGTAAAATGATTTTTGGTCTTATATATTCTTCTTCCCAAAAGCTATCATCTTTGATAATTCTATTGATGATTTGTCATGTTGCTGACATAATTCATTCAAGCAGTTTAATGCATACTGTAATTCTCTCTCAGTTTCTTGAGTTTCAACTACGCTATCTGCACCCTGATTTAATTATGCTTTTCGAATTTTAGATTATGTGCGCATGGTTTTTTTTTTTTATGAACTCTTGAGTTCAGGACAAAAATATACAAAGATCTGGAAACCAAGTACAAACTTGTTAGTCAACCTGCCCAGACGGCTTTGACACTTCATTGGAAATATCTTGAATTAGAAAATAGTGTTATTGTTACTCAATTGTTAAAAAAAAAGTGCAGTGAAAGACTCGTAAGGCTTTTTCCTTGTATTTCTGACGAGAGAATTTGGCTTATTAACAATATCAAAGTATACAATAAAAAGGTTTGTTGTTTATTCATGGTAACAATCATGCAATGGAAATTGAAACAAATAAGAAGAGATAGAATCACAAACTTTCAAATCTTTCTGTTAGAAGATGCATTCACATATGCATATAATAAGTATATATATATATATATATATATATATATATATATCAAAATCATTGGGCGTGTTTATACTTGAAGTTACAAAGGAAGGATCAAGAATAGCCTGCTCGTATTCATGTAAATACATAGAGATGGCCAACCCAGTGTAACATATTAGAGGCTAGACTTAGTGGTGTGAGAAATAATTTACCCCTAGGGCTGAAATCCGGAAAGTTTTAATGTTTATGTCAAACTTTGCTTATGAAGTAGAAGTGTAACATTTTGTCGCACTATAATTTTTTCCACGAAGACAGTTTTATGTAATTGTGTTAGTCAATTTGAGGAATCTCTTCTAGTCATAACATTTTGGATGACAGCACATACATTATTATTATTATTATTATTATCATTATTATTATAGCCATGCAGTGTTGTATAAATTAACCATTATCACCACTATTATTATTTACTTTTAAGTTAAAGGTTCTCAACTAGCAAAAATGTTAGATTTCTCATTGGCATCTATTGAGTTGAAGCAATGTGTTTGTCAATCAAATGGTTAGATATATGGAAATGGAAATCTGAAATATGACATTTGGAACGGACAGCGCTATATATTTCAATTCCAATCTAATACCTCTCTTTCTATGTGGGCCAGTTTTTCTGCTCCCAAGTAGTTTAACTCGAAATGTTGTATATTACAATTTTCTTAATCCTAACTTTATATTTAATTTTTATTATTTATTTCGGATTAAAGCTTTTCTAATGTTTTATTTTAAAGTATTAAAACGTTTAACCCTCTGTGCATTTTCTGGAGGAGATTTTATCTTCGTGTTTTGATTTATCAAATATGAAATATTAGTTTTGGGAATTAATGATAAGAATTTCTTACTTTTGAAGTTTTAAAAGTAAGACTTAATTTTAGTTTACAACACCAATGTTTTACTATTAAAACACTTAATATTAATAATATTTTATTTTATATTTTATACATTTTGAGGAGAAATAGAGTAATTCAAAAAGCACTATAACAAAATTAATTCGTTTACATACAACAAACACTCATACATACACCAAATGTATGCACAAATACACCATGTAAGATAGCAATCTATGTTTTATTTTGAACATTGAAATATTTGCTGTAAGTAATACTGTTTTTAAAATGTGTAAAAAGAATCCAATCCACTTAATTTGTAAAACAAATGTTCGGTTTAAGCTTTATTTACTTAATACCATTGCTATTGTCACTTTTTAAACGGATCCATATGCAAATACGCGGCTTTTATTTTAATTAGCCACACTTATCACACAATATCCATAAGGAAAGAGCACATTAATATCAGGGATATTCGGAATTTACATTGTATTTGAATAGAATTATTCGTAATGCGTGAATTAACAAAATGTATAAATGATTTAAAAGCGCTGGCATTTACAACTATAATTAACACCAGTAATGTAATTCCACTACAGTGACAAAGCAGAAAATGCGTACAAACCTGGAAAAATGTCAAACATATAAAACATAAAATCCTACGAATAGCCACCAACACCTCATGGCTTGTATGCAAACATCAACTGTATCGTGAAAGATTACCACAAGATCTGTAACTCAGTGCCACCTCTGCTTCAGAAGACACAGATAAATCCCAATCTAATTTCATCGATCACGCAAATATTTCTCTTTTATATATAAAAACAATATCATGCGTCTCATTCACATGACCTCCTCTAGCTGTTCCATAAATAAACTTTCCTTACAAACTATAATTCTTTTATCTACGTTAGGCTAATGGAAATAAGCATTAACAGAAAGTGTGTTATTTTTTGCTTCCTATTAAGCAGAATGTAAATAAGTGTTACACTAGGCTAAATCAACAGTAATTACTCTTTTAAAAGCTATCGCTATGTGAAACAATTGAAATTCGGTTATCGTTTGCATTCCCGAGAGGAA
The DNA here is from genome assembly GCA_030762935.1 of Hymenopus coronatus. Classification (NCBI taxonomy): domain Eukaryota; kingdom Metazoa; phylum Arthropoda; class Insecta; order Mantodea; family Hymenopodidae; genus Hymenopus; species Hymenopus coronatus. Next base: position 53,038,682 of record CM060895.1, on the reverse strand, counting down.
AACAAAAGAGATTAAACTAAAGTTTAAGTTCCATCTCAGGCTACTGCTGATTAGGGTGTCGCTAATGTTGCTGTTGACTAACGAATGTAGACTACTGAGAAGTCTCCAGGAGTTGCCGAGATCAAATGCATGGTACAGTCCGTCGCGTAATGCTGAGCATTTATGTTCACGTTACATTTATGTGATTAACACTAGAAAATAGGCAGTGTTTATTGACTTTATTAATACCTACGCAATTGCTGTAATGTCAGCAGTGTTGTAATGGGGATTTGCACGATATATGTACACGTTCGCTTAACACAACACTTTACTCAAATACTCGTGTAATGTACCCTGATTTTCCACAGCGTCTGTCGAGTGTATGACGGCAACAGTTGGCGAGAGCATTCGCCACCGGAAACATGGGGTGAGATGGGTAGTTGTTTAAAATTGAAAACAATAACAAGGAATATCTCGGAAACGAGTAACTCTACAAAAAAATGTATATGACAAATTGTGTGCTTTAATGAGGTCTACATTTTTGTGTAATAAGTTTTTGTCTGTCTCTTACGGTTTACGAGTTGTACAAAAGTCACCCAGAATGAGGTCTTCAGAGGCTATTCCCAGAAAATTCAAGATTTACATTTCCTTTGTCACGAAAATATCTTAAACATATGGCATTTTAATGAAAATCGTTGTAGACAATATTAAAAATCAACATTTACAAAAAATGCTCCTTATAAAGGGTAGTTGATGGTAGAAGGAGTTTCTTTTAAATCTCGTGTCGCATTCTTAGAAGATATTGCACTTATACCCCAAGTTTGGTATTTAACCGACTTTTCGTTTTTCAGTTACACACACACACACACACACACACACACATATTTTTCTAAAAATGTTTTTTTTTTGCAGGAGATCTCAAAACACATTTCCGGTGAAATTTCGGTATCGAAGTTTTGGTGGGATACAACACCTTCTGTATCTACTAGGTAAATTGTACATAGGTGCAGGAGAAAGTAAAAATAAATATTAATAAATTGTGAAATTCTTTTCCCTTGGATTTAGTTCGAGAAGCTCTTTATAGCCAACCTCAGCAAAAATGCAGGCTAAATACACATTCTTTATGAACAGATATGTGCAAAGCACTATAGTGCTAATGTATCACACAAAAGAAAAAATAATCCAAAACATATTACGGATTATTTTATATAGAATTGTATACTAATGCAATTATATGTATATGTTGTGTCCGTGGTGTGTGTGTGTGTGTCTTGGTGAGAAAAAATATCTTTAATAATATTATGCATTTCTTTCTTTTCAGGTAAGAATGTTATGGAACAACCTCAAATGAGAATATAGAGGAAATAGACTTTAGATATTTTGCTTTAAGGTAGGTGAAATTCAACTCTATTCACACATGGAACATATGTGAGTGTACTTTTGCAGTTTTTAAAATATTCAAAACTAAGTTTATTCTGTAAAGACCTTTTATTGGTCGTTTCACCAGCAAAAAACTGATTCCACTAACCAAGGAACCCTTTGAGTGAATATTTCCGGATGTGGCCAACTTCGTTTTACCCCCTTCGTTCCTGTCTTTGCAGAAACAAAAAAAAAAAAAACTGAAATCTGCCAACGGTCCCTCGTCTAAATGATGTGGAGTGTCATTTAGATTTATGATCTATTCTTGAGCAGGATTTTTAATTGAATAAGGGAGATTAAGTTTGCGTCCAGGAAGAGTCCAAGAGTCCATTTTTGGCAGACAAATCGTAAACGCAATTCCCTTTTTAGGGGCTTTTCAATATACATAAACTACCTCAACCAACAGCCACAAACAACGTTGATCTTCAAAATGAATCTTTTAACTTTTTTCGCCCAACATAGAGTCCTTCATATATGTGGCAGGAACGTTAGAATCATAGCGGACATGGCCGTTTTTCTGTACTTACGTTTAAACAGCCAGTTCTGCCCAGTCGTGAGTGAAATGATGCCAAAATGACCCGGTCAGTTGAGCTGAAAATAAGCCCAGTTCTTACTTTCTATGGCCCGTATGCATATACAGTGCATATAGTAGCTAGAGAAGGTATTGTATTCCATCCAAAAATTCGATGTCATGGAAATAAGGGTTCCTCGAGTCCAAAAAAAACAAAACAAAAAAACACACACACATTTTTAGAAAAAGATCCATGTGTGTGCATGCTTGGGTGAGTATGGACAGCATAGCTCAAAAAAGAAAATACTGTTAAGTACCAAACTTGGTATTTGTGTTTAGTATCTTCTATGGGTGCAACATGAAGATTTTCCCCAAACTTGGAAACATTTTTGAAAATGTTGTTTTTCTCAAAAATAGCTCTAATGATTTTGATTAAAATCCGTATATTAAAGATATTTAAGGAGGTAGTGTTTATGATTTTAGATCCCCTTTGTCCGAGAAATGAATGTTTAGAAAAAGGTTCGTGTGCGTGTGTCTCTGTCTGTGTGTCTGTGACTGTGTCTGTGGACAGCGTAGCTCAAAAACGAAAAGTCGGTATAATACTTAACTTGATATTTAAGTTCAATATCTTCCAAGCATGTCCTTACGAGTTTGAAGGAAGCATTGAATGAATCTACAGCTGTTTTTAACAATATTAAATATATCCAGTCATTAAACCACCAATGAAATTGTAAGAATTGTTTTTGTTTAAACTCATTGTTTGCTTTCTCAATGTTAAAATACATTTCTCCATGGCATTTATATAATACCATTTTTGGCGCAGACATTATTGTTTGAAATTCTTATGATTTAAAGTAATATTCTCCTTCACTAATATTGTATTCAATTGTTTTTTCTATTTCAAAGTAGTTACAATGATAAAATAATATAAAACAGTTAAAATATGAATGTTGGTTTTTCATCTCTAATACTTTGGAAGCAACGACTATATAATCTTATACCTGTTTTTTACATGGTCATTCATGACTTCGTACCTGCGACCTAAAATAATTGCATTTAAAATAAAAAATCTGTGATGTGTTTCATTCACAAGACTTTTGTAGCTGTTACACAAATAAACCTTTCTTTTTTTATAAATTATTACTGTTTTGTCTACTTCATGCTAATTGAGATAAACATTAGCAAGAGTTGGTGTTATTATTTGCTTCTTTGTAAGCAGAAGTGAAATAGGGGAATTCACAAGGCTAAAGCAATAATAGAATATTTTAAAAGCCGATCGCTATGTTAAACAAATGAAATTCCATTTCCTTTGCTTGCCAGGAATAAACAAAAGGGAGACGAAAAGACTTTGCATTTGAGAAAAGCTCCGGAAACACTAGCTAAAACATGAACTACTAGACAACGCGGCCAATACCGGAAGCAGCCATCAGTATATTAGACAATGGCCGTGGAAGTCTACGAATTTACAAAACCTTAAGTGGCTAAAAATTAGAACCAACAACACAGAATGTCTCGGGTACGTTAACTCTACAAAAGAAATGTATATGATATAAATTGCGTGTTTTAACGAGATCGCATCTTTTGTGTAGTAAGTTCTTGTCCATCTCTAACGGTTTACCTGTTATACAAATTATACAAAAGTAATCCAAAATGAAGTAATCCAGAGGTTACGCCCAGAAAATTCAGGATATACCATTTCATTTGCCATAAAAATGTCTTAAACATATGGTTTTTTAAATCAAAATCATTTTAGCAATTTTTGAGAAAATCAAACTTTCCTAAAAATGTTCCGTGTAAAGGGTAGTTGTGGGTGGGAAATTTTCCTGAGAATCTTCATGTCGCATTCTTGGAAGATACTGAAATTCAATACCAAGGTTGACGTTAATCGATTTTTCGTTTCTGAATTATGCTGTCCACAGACACACACACACACACAAACAGACACACATGAGTTAATTTTTGTTTTCAGAGGATCCTAAAATGTATATTTCCGATGAAAACATGATATCAATGTTTTGGGTGAAATGCAATACCTACCTTTTCTATCTATAGTTTTCTCCAAAACATGATTACCTTCAAACAGGACCACTTCCCCCTACCACTGGACAAACGACCCTGTACCTACTAGGGGCGAGAGGCAACATAGTAAAATCTTTGAACACTCTGCAGACTGCTTGCAAGTCGAAATTCGCGCTTCAGTTAAGGGACCAGTAAGTGGAAGACTTTTGCAACTGCGAGGATTGGTTTCTAGCCGCACACCTATCCCCAATCCATCTGAAAAGTACTGTACTATGTACCCTGTACATACGTGCTAGAGAAGTAATAAATCTGATGTGTTCCATTCACATGACTTTCTCCACAATTCTGCAATAAATGTTGTTAAAAAGCTTATGCTTATATTTACTTCATGCTAATTGAGAAAAATTAACAGAAATAATCTTATTACTTGCTTTCTTGTAAGTAGAAGCGAAATAAGGGAGTACAATAGGTTAAAAGGATAGTTAAAAGCTGGTTGCTAAATTTCCTTTGTTTGTATGGACAGGAGTTGACAAATTCCTCTATGAGAATATTTTAAGGAATAAACAAGGAATATCTCAAAAACGATCAACTCCACGAAAAAAATGAATCTGACATACATTGGGTGTTTTATCGTGATCCACATTATTTGTGTAATAAGTTTTTGTCTATCCCTTAGAGTTTAACAGATATCCAAAATTCAATAAAAATCATCCAGAATAAAGAGGTATTTAGAGGATATTCCCAGAAATGTCAAGATATGCATTTTGTTTGTCATGTAAATATCTTAAATATAAGAGATTTTAATCCAAATCGTTAGAGCCATTTTTAAGAAAATCAAAATGTTGGAAATTTTTCCATGTAAAGGGTAGTTTGGGGTGGGGGGATTATTCTCAAACGCTTTTTGTCGCATCCCTGGAAGAAACTAAACTGAAACACCAAGTTTGGTATTTTACCGACTTTTCGTTTTAGAGCTATCGTGTTCATAGACACACTGACACACACGGACCTTTTTCTGAAAATACCTTTTTTAGGATACAGGATACCCTAAAACGTATATTTCCGGTGAAATCTCGGTATTGAATTTTGGGTGGAACGTAATTAACCTTCTCTATACACTATGTACATAGTACGTGTAGAGAAAGTAAACACTGTCAAAGTAACATGCAAAATCTGACTTTAAGATGTGTTATTAAAGAATTTCATACTTTTATGGATAAGATGTTACAAACATACACTAAGTCCTTTAGTAAAGCCGTCATCTTTCACGTTTACGTCAGTTTGGCACCATCAACAATGCCCATTGTCATATTGTCGCCGCGTCCTCAGCTTTCATCTGGAAAGGCTGAGGTGCATTATCAAGAATGAGGTAAAAGGCTGGACATGTCTTAGAAAAGGCAGGTTCTTTCTTCTTTCGACATGGCGGTCACATCCGGCTGAAGCTCTGCAATTAGTAGACTCGGAACTCGCTCCCCTCTCTAGGGAACTACGGGACTTAATTGGCACTGATGCAGCAATCGACTCATTTCTCTAATGAATCGCTTGCCGCGCGCCAGTTCTCCCAAAACACACAGCGCCATCTACCTGCTGTTTCCTTAAAAAAAGTTTCTTTTCTTTCAAACTGTGTAACTGCATTAGCATCACTGGTGCGGCGGACCGATAGCATCTATACCTATGTTCTTTTGTCTTGATTCGCGAATTTCTTCTGCAGTCTCTTTCTTGGGAATTCAGAATTAGGATTTAAAGACCTAATCTTTGTTACTTTCTCTACGCGTACTATGTACATACTGTATAGAGAAGGTATTGTATTACACCCAAAAATTCGATACCAATATTTCACCGGAAATACATGTTTTGGGACCCCCAGAATACAAATAAAGCATTTTTCGAAAAAGGCCCGTGTGTGTTTGTGTGTGTGTTTATGTTTGTGGGCAGCATACCTCAAAAACGAAAAGACCGTTAAATACCAAACTTGGTACTTAAGTTCAGATCTTCCAAGGATGCGACACGTATATTTTCAAAAAAATCTCCAACTTAAACTACCCTATACATGGAAAAAGTTTGGAAAAGTTTAATTTTCTCAAAAGTGGCTCTAACGATTTTCATTGACATCTCTTATATTAAAGATGTTTACATGACAAATAAAATGTATATCTTCAATTTTCTGAAAATAGCGTCTGAAGACACGTTTATTCTGGAAGAATTTTGCATAACTGGTAAACCGTAAGAGATAAGTAAAAACTTATTTTAAAAATCTCAAAAAATGTAGATCGCGATAAAACACACAATGCATTTCATGTCTACATTTTTTTTTTTTTTTTGTGGAGTTGGCCGTTTTCGAGATATCCCTTGTTATTGTTTTCAGTTTTAAAATACTTAAACTTTTCTGATACGGGAACTTGTCAACGTTTGGCCACGCATAGAAACGGATTTCATTCCCTATCAACCACATTTTAAAGCATTTAGTCTAGTATATCCCGTTATTTCCTTTCTACTTTTAAGGAACTAGGTAGTAAGACCGTTTCTGCTAATGTTTTAGCATGTAATAGAAGAATAAGCTTATTAACAATAATTTGTTACACAGATGTAGAGAAAATCATGTGAATGAAACACATAGATTCTTTATGTAAACTCACCCCGTCGTAAACACACCTACATGTATCCATCTGCGATCCCTTCCGCGAAGGAACAGACAAAACAACAAATGGAAATATAAAAAAAAATCTGATTGGTTCTATTCACATGACTTTCTCTACATCTCTGTAAGATTTTTTTAAATTAGTTTATTTCAGTTATTAATAAATAAGTTATATCTGCAAAATAATAATATACGAAAAAATGAAATGTATTAAATAAATTCTAATTTTTGCAATATACGTTCTAGTATAGGGAAGTATATGCCAGGATCTTGTATTCCAGATTTTATTCTATTTAGCATATCAATTAGTTAATTTCCTACAGTCCCTTAGTGCAGCATAGGACATCGTTATGATGTTTCCGAGATCGGATTTGAATTTCTAGTACGTGAGTTCGCCGCTCTGCGCTATGGTAACGAGGGATCGGCTCTACGTCCACATATGACTCTGTAAGACAAAATCATGACTTGTGGATGGGAAAAATGGCGTAATTTTGCCCAGAAACGTTCTTCTTTCAAGGTATGGAATTCGTTTACCTGTAAATAAACGTTACACGGGACAAACGGCTTTACTTCCCTTCCGAAGGAAAGATTTTGCGTCTGAAAAAATCCATTATCCTCAGTTAGCTTGGGGTTTATAGGCTAGCATGGTAACCACTACACCACGAAGGGTGACTTTATTTAGTGCATAGTGTAGATATGGTAAAAAGCATGCATGTGTTATGTAAATTCACATGCAACAAACGTATAAAGAATATTTAGTTCACAAAAACGAGTATACCTTCCCTGTCGGAATCTCCGCGACGTCATTTTCACTGTCAGATGAACTTTTGGCAAGGTTAATAACGATGTTCTCAATAATATTACCATATTGCTATCCAGCTCCCACATTTTGATTCCAGTTTGATCACGCGAGTAATTTCTGATTTCCAATTGATGTTGTTCATCTGCAAAAATGCGTTAACGTACGACAAGTTTGGTTACCTTATGGGAAGAAAATCACTAGTGATCTGGGGGAATGAACCACTTTTTATGCACGCGAGTGTACCTGGAAGAACTGCTTATTCTATTTTTGGCTAATTTGTTTTATGTACATATTGTATAATTTGTTTTGGCATGTATATGTGTAGAATGTTTGTTAAGAATCTTGTAACAAATTGTTTTTAGGAAGAATAACCTGCTTGTCTAAGTATCCAGTAATTAACGTTTAACGAACTACGTAAGTCAAATATGAGCCAAAATTCCTACAATGAAGTGCCTCTTTACTAGCCCGAGAGATGCGCATTTTCGTAGGAATATAAGCGACGCATTCTCTGGGCAAGATCAAGGGGTTACGTTCAAGTAGCAATTAATGGTACACGCACATGACTTGTCTAATTCTTGTTGCATGTTGCAACCTATGGGAGTTGTTGATTGGAGGCACACAGCTGTTTGCTTAAACAATCTTTTGAGTAGCCGACAGCATGCTCCTTCCGGTGTTCAGAGATGAGCACATGGAGGGAAGGAGAAAGACGCAGTGTTACCAGTTCCCAACAGAGCCAAGCGATTTCTATTTATATTTCAAAAATAAAAGAAGTCTTTAACATTCAGTTTTCTTTGATGTTCCTATGTTACGCCGGAACCACTTGTAGAGTTTATCTGACTACGTTCTTTTTTTTATTCAACTAGCTACACTTTCAAAAGGAAGGGGACCAATGATCGGGATGCTGCTTTTGAAAGCCTCTGCCGGCCATTGCCAATCTGTCAAGTGGCCAGTAGCAGAGCAATCAGCTTCCCCTACCGTTTGTATATTAACACACACCGAGCCTGCCTCAAGTTTTACAGTTGTTCAAACTTTAGTCTCAATATAGGATATAACAGCAAAAGTAATTTTGATGGAACATGAAAATGAAATCTGGAAATTTTGAACAGTTAAATCCAAATACACTTGGAATATTCAAACTACCAATCAATACAAGCTATTTTTATTTTCTCTACACGTACTATTTTAATAGTGTATAGAGAAGGTATTGTAATGAATCCAAAAATTCGATACCGAGATTTCACCGGAAATACATGTTTGGGGTCCCCCTAAATAAATAAAAAAAAAACATTTTCCGAAAAAGCTGCGTGTGTGTGTGTGTGTGTGTGGGCAACATAGCTCAAAAACGAAAAGACCATTAAATACCAAACTTGGTATTTAAGTTCAGTATTTTCCAAGGATGCGACAGGAAGATTTTCAAATACCCTTACCATGGAGAAATTTTCGAAAATTTTGATTTTCTCAAAAATGACTAACGACATTGATTAAAATCGTATATTTAAGATATTTGCCTGACAAATAAAATGTATTTCTTGAATTTGTTGGTAATAGCCTCTGAAGACTACTTTATTCTGGATGAATTTTACGGAATGTTGTATAAATGCAAACCCTAAGAGTGAGACAAAAACATATACTTAAACGAAAATGTAGTGCTCCTATAAACACACAATTTAGTTATATTACATTTTTTTTTTTCGTGGAGTGGATCGTTTTTGAGATATTCCTAGTTATTGGTTTTAGCTTTAAACAACTTATACTTTTCTCATACAGGAATTCGTCAACTCCTGTCCATAGAAACAAAGGGACTTCATTCACATAGCAACCAGCTTTTGCCTATGCTGCTTTCTTATTTTCTTTCTGCTTGCAAGGAAGCAAGTAATAAGACTAGTTCTGCTAATTTTTTCTCGTTTAGCATCAAGTAAAACGAAGCATAAGCTTTTTAACAATAATTTGTTGCAGATATGTAAAGAAAGTCATGTGAATGGAACACATCAGATTCTTTTTTTAATTACAGTTCCGGGGTCTGGTCGGAACTCCGGCGCTGTATACCCCTTTTTCCCTAACATTTTACTGTGTTTGCTGGTTAAATTCCGTTTTTGCTGTTCCAATACACACACACATATATAAACACCCATGACCAAGGCGGAACTCGAACCCACGATCCCCAGCGCCACGAAGCATCAAAGCGAGACACTTTACCGAGGGCGGCCATGGGGACCGGCAGCTATTAGTTAACAGTCGTATGCTGTTTAATAGGAACGCCCAAACTTAAATATTGTTTTATATAAATATTTTCAGTATTCTTCTACTCTCAAATGGATCATACGATTTACTTTCTCTACCTCGTACAATATACATAGTAAGTATATTTGCACACAAAAATTCGATACCGAAATTTCACCGGAAATGCATGTTTTGAGGAACTCTGAACAATAAGAAAGCATTCTTAGAAAAATACTCGTGTGTGTATTTGCGCGCGCACGCGCGCGCGTGATTGTATCTGTGTCCAGGATAACTCAAAAAGTGGTTAAGGGGAGAGTCAACTGGAAATCCAAGATTTTATATCAAACTGGCTTTTTGTTTTTATTATTAAAATATCTTTGTTTCTTTTTCTGTTTAAAAGTGAAAATTGTTTATACTGCACCCTTTTTAATGTTTCAGTGGTCATTTAAACTTAGAGTGCACTGCTTTTCTAATGATACTTTTTTTTTCAGTTCTCAAAACTACGTTTTCCTTCGTATAAAAAAAGCACTTTGCGAAACAATTTTGACTAGATTGTTATGAAATTTAGAACATAATTGTGGCAATACATGTTAAAAATACATAATTTTATTTAAAACTTGAAAATTGCAGACACGTACCAATTCCAGTAGATTTTGCTTTCCTTATACAACAAAATCCAGAACAAACTTTATTAGCATGTTAAGAACATTCTTACCAAGTGTTATACAAGGAACATTAAAAATGTTCCGCAAGAGTATTTTATGTTAATCTTTAAATATTGAATTGAATAGTTAATACTTTTCCTGGAGTAGCTTGCTTAAAGTTCTTATAGAGTCTAATATTAGCAATAGCAACGAATATACAAAGTTTAAAAGCTGTATATTTAAAAATATGGAATTTCGGATTTTCACTTGACTGTCCGTTAAATAAAAAGCTTTATTTAAGTTATATGGAACGTTTCCGGAATTTATTGTTCTCTCAAGAAGTCTGTATTGATTTTGATTAAATTATCATATAATGAGAAATAAAAGTTATGTCTTGAATTTTCTGGGAATAGCCTTTGAAGTTCTCCTCATTGTGGAGACTTTTGCATAACTGGAAAATTACAAAAGACAGAATAAGCGTATTACACAAAAAAATGTAAATATAAATAAAGATATAAATTATGTAAAATGCAATTGTTTATGGAGTTAATTATTTTCTAGATATTCCTTATTGTTGGTTTCAATTTTAAAATAATTATACTGTCCTCAAATGATATGTTGCTCCTGGACAAGGGAAGAGCAAATAGATTTCGAACAGCCTTTAAAAGTTTGATTTACGCTTAGGTTAGTGAATTTCTAATTCCTTTGTATATACAAGAAAATATGTAATAAAACGTTTATGCAAACGTTTATTTAGATTAACGTCATGTAGTTAGAAAAATACGCTTTTTAAAGAGCAATTTGTTACCGAATAGCTAAGAAAGGTCATGTGAGTATAACACATCGAAATTTTTACTAATTTGTTTAAAAATTGTTGTATTTCCTTTAAAAATTACATTAAAGAAATTAGCTCTATATTTTTTTTTTTAAAATAGTGCTCCAATTTTGAGAATTAAGTTATTAACTTTCGAAAAATTAATAATTTCGAAGAATATAAAAAGTAATAAGTTTACTTCAATAATGAGGGGTAATATAAACATTCTGAAATTATAGAACTGTTTGTAAACCCATTTTCTGTAAAATTTAAATTTTTATGTGAATATTTTTAAAAATGCATTGTGTGAAGCATTTTTATAAGAATAAATTTACACAATACTTTTTTTTATTTAAAAAACCTGAGGTAGCATCCTGAAACTTGGTAAAAACACCGCTGTTGTTATGTGTAAAACTTGGTATATATTTCAATAAGATACATTATATAATGTGGATTTTGTATATTATCTTAAAGACCATATCCGAGTTCTGCAGTTAGCCACTTAACTGCAGACCTGCTTCATTAAAGAGAGTGGGGTAGTGTGAGCACTATATCGACATACAGCTAAATGTAAATTTCTCTGGCTGTAATTCACTGATTAATGTAAACAATTACTGTATGCTTTGGATATATGCACGTATGTCTCTTTAAATTTCTATGTTCATATGTTTTGTAGTTTTAAAAAAAATTAAGTTAAAAATCGTTTTCTAAATTAAAAAATTGGGCATTTTTATGTTCCCTTTTCTGTGAAACCAGCAATAGCTTACTTTACTACATGTAAAGACATTCTGCTTTATACTACTGAACTAGGCAAATTAAGCTACTTATGATATTACTGATTTGAACAATTTTATTATCTGCAACAAAATCTGTACCTACTTTTTTGAAGCAATATCCTCAATTTTTAAAAAAATGTATTACACTTAAAAATGCAACTCTAGTTCAGTGTAAGTGTCAGATTATCTCACACAGTGTGCAAAATTTGAGACATTAACCTTTAAGAATTAAAAAAGGAACATATGTTTCAGAAACAATATTTTTTAGATAATCGCAGTTAACTCTACGAAGGTATGGCGATTGTAAAATTTCATATTCTCCTGCAACACTTTTTAATTCAATTATATCTGTCAACTCTCACGGACTGTTTACACTAATTCCGAATAGTATAAAGCAAGACTAGAGATCATCCTAGGCTCAGCAAATCAAGAGCTCCAAATCATTAGTGGACCTCCGTGGTGTAATGGTTACCATTCTAACTTCATATACCAAGGTCGCGGATTCAAATCCGGCGGAGGACGATGGATTTTTTCGGGCGTAAAAATCCTGAGCATGGCTTCCTTCGGAAGGGAAGTAAAGCCTTGGGTCCCGTGTCGTAGATTTACGGCACGTAAAAGAACCGCAAACCTCATAGAGAGGCCTCTGAGCAAAATTAAGCGGTCTTTCACGCCCAGTATAGAATAGGACACTGATAACCACAGCAGTTAAAGAGCGTCCATAAATAAAACGCCATTTCATTTCCAAATCATCAAATCAATCCTCAACACAAACCACATAGCACAATATACGATGGAACAACGTCGAATGGCATCACTCAAACGCGGGGAGTACTGCAAGGAGACCCTATGAGTCCGGTCTTACTCAATGTAATGACTGCTGACATAGGAAGTACCATAGGCTCAAATGCAAAATTACTTATGTATGCGGATGATATGGCCATCCTTCCAGAGGGCCAGAACATCTACAATCAGCAATGGACAACATATGAAAATGGGCAAAAAGCAACTCAATTGAAATAAACACCCAGAAACCATGGTAATGAAATTCAGGTGAGGATGCAAGCTGGCGAAGAAGAATCGCTTCACCTGCGGAGGAACCTCCCTAGAGATTGTATCAAATTTCAAATATCTGGGAGTCACTCTATAGACCACGGGATCCACTTTCTCGAATCAGAAGAACGCGCAGCAGCGGAAACAAAAGCAATCTACGAAGCTTCTACTTCTATCAATATCAACTGCAATGGCGCTATTCAAACTCAAAATTGCGCCGGTGGCCACATAATACAATTATCTAATATGGAATTACCTAACATTCAAAAGCCTGACGAAACTGGAGAACGTCAAAGCTAGATTTCTGAAAAGGAACCTATCTATTTCAAAATTTTCAAGAAACAGATTCGCCTACATTCCAGCCTGGGAACCGCTCTTCATAAACGAAATACTGCACAGATTCAATCTCCCTGAAACCCAGGCTTATAGAACACACATCGAAGAGAGAAACAACAAAGCTCATGAGATCCTGATCGAGATTATGGGAACAAGCAATGAGAACAAACCACTGGTGAGGACCAAACTTCCAACTCCGCCACTTCTATACGCGCTTCGCGGGGCACGGGTTCCTCGGAAAGATCTGCACGGAAGCCACCTATCACGATCCCAAGGACACCTACATCAGCAAGTTTTGTAAGAACCATGCCACAAATACCACCTAATTAAATGCAAAACAGAACTCTCTCCCTAATTACATTCTCTAAAGACTGGTGAAACCCTAACTTTAGCTCCTGTATTATTCCACTACCGTACACAATGTGCTTTATTAAATAAATAATAATATATAAAGCAAGGGAGAACTGCAAGTCATTTTGTCCGAGCCAAGGTGTACTCTGTTGTTTAGGATGGGTAGGGAATTCTGTGGTACTGCATGCTTGGATAATCACGAGACAGGTAAAAGCACCCGGTGTGAGCCCTGTTTTGAAACATATTAGTATACTAACTTTTTTTAGTTATTAGTGCATATTATTACATTTTCAACTTTAAATACACAAAATTATGGCCAAATGTTATTGCTCAAAAACAAATTTCGGATTTTTTGGCACAGTGTCCCCTTAACTCAGCAAGAAGGTGTTTCTCGCCTAAAAATATGTAAGCAGTGAAAAGGTTAAAAATGATCAGTAAACCATACATAGTTTAATCAGAAAGATTCAAAAACATACAATTAAAAACAGAAGATGCCATTTTTTGTTATTTTACATTACCCGCTCCCCTAAATAAAATGACCACGCCACGCAGCGGCCATATTTACCAATGAGTGCCTGGAGATGATTTTATGAAACATCTAATTGTGACTCCGGTATGAAAGACCTGTAGCGAGGCCAATTAATAATCCACGTCTAACGAGGCAATTAAGAGAAAAGTGGAGCTTGGTGGTGCAGTGTCTTTCACTTCATGCACATTATTTCAAACAATCCCCTTCCTTTACACGCTTCCCCGTCGTTCAATGTTAACTCTCATCTTCTCATTAAGGGAGTGACTATACGTAAGGTCAGTTTTCCCTTGTGAGACGCTATGGTCTTTGCTAGGAAACTCGAGTAGCATTACGACCATCTGAACCTCCCCGATCCCCGTTATCCAATTAGTAGCGATAAGCACGGAATTGGGCCGCTCACAAGAACGTACTTTGCATTCGTCCTTCTTTTTGTTTTCCTGCGATCTGTCAAATCTCTCCCCCGAAAATAGACCCCCACTGCATTTAATTACAATCAATTATTCTGCATTTCACGAGAGGGGAACTTTGTCAAACAGGTTTTCGCCGAAGCCAATCAGTATCACATGAGAGGAACAGCGAAAAAGTAAAGCAACAGTTAATTTCCAGCAGTTACTTTATTGTAACAGAAAAGTTAGTTCCGTGGCAGCCTGTGAACTCTGTGTTCGGGAGTTCCTGGGTAAATTCTCTCAGATCTTGGATTTTTTTTTTTTTTTTATTTAACAAAAATACAGTGCTGGCGGCTTGTTGGGACTCCGGTGCTGTATTCCTTTTCCCCCTTTTCGAACATTTCTTTTTTGTTTTTCTATTGACTACCGTCTTTAGCTTCTAATCCACATTTAAAAACACACAAACACCCATGCCCAAGGTGGATTTCGAACCCACGATCCCCTGCGCCACGAAGCACCAAAGCGAGGTACTTTAGCGAGCGCGACCATGGGGACCGGCACAGGATCTTGCCTTTTCGTAGTCGGTCGGCAAGCCTGGGAAGGTTTCTCTTTTGCCACGTTTTCCTTCCTCTCAATTGCCTTTTCTTATGTTTCTTTTTGATGTTTCAGGTGTGGTTTTAGGATTCGTGGTGGAGTATATTAAAGTGAATTTAAAATGTTATTTTCTCGAATTTAAAATATTTGATTTTAAGGGTATTATTTGAGGAATAAAGAAGTATTAAGCTATGAATAGCTTTAATATGCGAAAACAGGTATAGATGCTTGCTCTAATAAAAGCGTATTACTCATGGATACCAGAGGGCTACTGTTATAAAGATGAGTAAATGAAGTACTAGTCATATTAAAAATCAACATTATTAAAACTATTAACGATACAAAGATAATAAGTTCTGAATTAAATATTAACCGCCTGGCTGAACGAGGTCATCACCTTCTCAGATCAAATCTTCGAGCCAGGGAATGCTAGGAACTTCCGCGCGTCTCTGTGATCTACCGACTCCAGTGCTTTCACTACTTCTGTTCCTCCTGAGTGGATGTGTAGCGTGCAAGGTGTCGATCTCTGTTATATCTCTTGGAGTCCATAGTGTCAAAAGTAACTATAATCGCTCCACAATTTGAACTTGAAGTAAACATATGATGTAAACTTATCCACAATACGGCGGAAAGCAAAGCACACTATAAATCTGGGTATCAACTTTTTGGGTGGAATGTTCATTGTAAATACGTGCTAGGAAGAATAATAAGCCATTCAGTGAAATAAGGCAACAATTAAATACAGAAAAACGAAACAATAAAACTTAACAATAATTTAGAAATAACACTCTTAAATGATGACAGATAATCTGTACTATTCCTACAAAAGATAGGTTTTTTATCAACATTATGCTAATAGAGAACAACATTACCACAATTGGTCTTATTACTTGCTTCCTTGTAATAAGAAGAGAAAAAAGCTAAAACGATAATCAAATATTTTAAAAGCTCACAGCTATGTGAGACAATTGAAATTAGGGTTCTCTTTGCATTGCCTGGAGTAAAACAAAGGAAATACGAAACGCAAGATGACTTCCTGTTTGAGTACAGTTTATGTAGTTAAAGATCTGATGTGTTACACTTACATGACTTTCTCTAGCTGCTCTACAAAACTCCTACAAAAGATTATTTTTCTTTGTACACAATGCTAATCAAGATAAATGTTAGCAGAATGTTATCACTTAGTCCCTTATAAGTAGAAGGGATAAGGAAATGCACTATGCTAAAGTGATTGTCAAATGTTTTAAAAGCTATCGTTATGCGATTGTCATTGCAAATCACTTCTTTGCTTTGCCAGGAGTAGAACAAAAGAAAAAACAAGACACTTCCTGTGTGAGAAAAGTTTAAGTACTTCACAATTGAATCCAATAACAAGGAATATCTCGAAAACGGCTACCTCCACAACAAAAACGCAAAGGACAACCTTGTGTGTTTTGTCATGAGGTACATTTTTTGTGTACATGTTTTTTCTATCTCAGCAAAATTCATCCAGAATAAAGAGGTCTTCAGAGGCTATTCCCAAAAAATTCGAGATATACATTTTATTTCGGACATAAATAGCTTTAATATATGGGATTTTTATCAAAATCGTTAGAGCCATTTTTAAGAAAATCAAAATTTTCGAAATTTGTTCCATGCAAAGGGTAGCTTTTGGTAGGGGGATTTTTTTTTAAAATCTTCGTGTCGCAACCTTGGAAGATATTAAAACTAAATACCAAGTTTGGTATTTAACGGTCTTTTTGTTTTGGAGCTATGCTGTCCACAGACACACACACCTTTTTTTAAAAATGCTTTTTTCGGACTCAGGGGACCCCAAAACATATATTTTCGGTGAAATCTCGGTATCGAATTTTTGGGTGCATTACAATACCTTCTCTATCCTTATATACATTGTAAACCTGGGGCTAGAGAAAGTAAAAATAGAAACCAATAAAAAGCGAAGAAGAAAAAGCATATATCACATAAATTGTGTGTTTTAAAGAGATCTATATTTTTTCTGTAAAGTTTTGTCTATCGCTTACGACTTACGAGTTATACAAAAGTCATTCAAGAATGAAGAGGTCTTCAGAGGCTATTCCCAGAAAATTAAAGATATTCAATTTTATTTGGCATGTAAATATCTTTAATATACAGTATTTATATAAAAATCATTGGAACCATTTTTGAGAAAATCAAAATATTCAATTTTTTTTATGCAAAGCGTAGTTTGGTGAGGGATTTTCTTGAAAAGTTTTTGAGATATTGTGCACACACACTCTCACACGTACACACATACAAATACACACACAGACATTTTTCTAAAAATTTTTTTTCTTATTCAGCGGGTCTCAAGACATATATTTCCAGTGAAATCTCTGTGTCGAATTTTTAGATGGAATACAATACTTTCTCGGTCTTCTATGTAACGTTTTACCTATGTGCTAGAGAAAGTAAAAATAGAATACCCTTAATAGCATGCAGTTACAGACATCAAGAACATAGGAATCCAGGACGATCCAAACAGAATGGAATCAACATTTTTAGCCGACTCTAAAGGCCTAGCCCGTTAAGCAGAAGAAAGAGACATTTTGGATAAAAATGCAATCTTCTCGTAAAGAATGTAAAATGACACATAAGTGAAACTCTTTATGATCCACTCCTTTTATAGCACTCATGTAGAGGAATCAAATTGCCAATGTTTCCTTCTACGGAAGATAGACCTAAGTATCATATTTTCCTTCAAGGCACTAGTGTTCCAGACACAGCATGCCAAAACTGGCAAACGTAATGTCAAATCTCATAAATCATAACTTTGCAAACGATCACTTGAGAGGATGAAACGGGAGAACCAAGTGTGGCGTACTGTTGCTTTTACTTTCTCTATCACTTTAACATGTGACCCAGACAAATTCTCTACCGTTATAACTTCAATTGTTGTTTTATATTCGTCCCACGATATTTTACAAATGTCAAAGTCTTTCATTTATTGTGTTAGCAAATATAAACAGAAAAATCTGGGGTGTTCCATTCACATAACTCTACTTCTCTGTAACAATTATAGCTAAAAAGCTTATTCTTCTATCGACTTCACGCTAATCGAGATAAAAATTGGCAGAGATGGTCTTATTACATACTTGTTTTCTTTTAAGCAGAAGGGAAATAGGGGAATACACCAGACTAAACTGATAGTCAAATCCATTTCTTTGCATTGTCAGGAGTTCACAAATTCCTTTAAGTATTTTAAAAGTGAAACTAATAACAAGAAGTATCTCAAAAATGATCAACTGCACGAAACAAATGTACACGAGATAAATTGTGTGTTTTAACGCGATCTACATTGTATGCGTGGTTTTTGTCTATCTCTTGCGGTTTGCCAATTAAACAAAATCACCAAAATTCATCCAGAATGAAGAGTTCTTCAGAGGTTATTCCTAAAAAAATTCAAAATATACATTATATTTTCCATGTAAATATATATTTAATATGAGGCGTTTTAATCAAAGTCGTTAGATGCGTTTTTAAGAAAATAAACATTTTGAACAATTTTTCCATGTAAAAGGTAGTTTGTAGTGGGCCGATTTTTTCAAAATCTTCGTATCGCATCCTGAACTTAAATACCAAGTTTGGTTTTTTACCACATTTCGCTTTTGAGTTATCTTGTTGACAGACACATACCCACACACACGTACGCACGCACATTCACACGCGGATCGTTTTCTAAAAATGCTTGTTTATTATACAGGGGACCCTAACTTGCATTCACAGATTCTCTATGCAAACTAATCTTACAAACTATTATTCTTTTATCTGCATCGGCCTAGTCGAGATAAACATCAGCAGAAATGGTCTTATTACTTGCTTCATGATAAGGTAAATAAAGAATACTCTAGGCTAAAGCGATAGTCAAACCTCTTAAACGCTTGTCTCTATGTGAAAGAAACGTGCTAGAGAAACTTACCGCTCAAAAAGTGTGCATCTCGTTAAAAGACACAATTTTTCATTTACAGTTTCTTTTATTGTATACTAGCCATTTCCGAGATATTTGCTGTTATTGGTTTCGTTTTCAAATAAACTTTCAGTCATTTCGTATCGCTTGTTTTACTACTGGTCATGGAAAGAGAATCGAATTTAAATGACAATCTCAAAGCGACAGTTTTTAAAAGATTTGACTACCGCTTTAGTCTGGTGTATTCCTATTACATAATAAGGACAGGTCTCGTAATGCTTACCTTGATAGGAATGATTGACAATATTGTTTTGTAAGAATAGTTTGCAGAATAAATAGAGAAAGTCATGTGAATGGAACACATTCGATTTTAATAAATATATATGTTTTTGGTGCAAATAGAAACTAGTCACTCATCATCAGCAATTTCTTGCATTTAAAGGTTATATTTGATTGGGGTGTGAGATTATTTAAAATTTTCTTATCATCTTCAAAAATACTGAACTCAAACACCATTGGAAAAAAATATTTCGTTTTTGAGTTTTATATATATAGACACACACACACCTGTTTCTTTATTTTTTGATATAGTAGACCTATTTTAAATTAGTTCGGAATAGCCAGTGAATTCATCACTAAGAATTTACATATCTACACACACACACACACACACATACACACATATATACGTTTTACTTGTAGAATCCTACAAGCTGTAATAGATTAATGGGTAGCACAGATTCCCTTACTCATAATTATCTTCAAGAGTAAATTTATATTGAAGCAACATACTGCCTACCTATAGTTGTTTCCAAAACACGATACCTTCAAACAGGACAGCCCTTCCCCTGCCACTGGGCAATAACCAATAGCAAACAATAGGTGACCCTGTACTAAGGGTGAGAGGCAACGAAGTGAACTCTCTTGTTACCTGGAGACTGAAGACACTAGCAAGTCAAGATTCACGCCTCAGTTAAGGGACTAGGAAGTGGATGACTTGGCAACTGCGAGGGTTGGTTTCCAGCCGCACTCCTCCGAATCCCAAAATTTAAAGCCTTTGGTAGTGGGTTAACATGTTCTGAAAAATACTGTACCTTTCACACCTTTATTCTGACATTTAGTTTCGTAAAGTCTGAGCACACAAGCCAAACTATTTTATTTTCAAAAATCCTCATATTACATACAATTAACATCACAAAATTAAGTAAAATGAATACTAACCAAACGAAATATTGACTTCCAGTAATCCCAAACAACATTTTAAAAGAACAGCTACTGTCATCCGGTAACTACTTTATACAACACAATTTCAAAACCTCATTCAAACATTAAAACTTTGAAATTTATAATCAGTATTTCAGCTATTTAATATTAAAAACTTAAAGAGTGCTCAAAATTTAACCATTAAGTAGTATTCAATTACCTCAATATATACATTTTAAATTTCAAAACTGATATTCAAGAAGCAATTGAAAAGTTTATAATTTACAGTATGTTTAACACCTGAAATATCATCCATTCTTGTAGACGCCTCAGCTCCGTTCTTCATGAATGTCTATCTAATACACGGATGCATGAGGCATACATCACTTGCCAGCTAAAATTAGCACCGTGTCAGGAATCACAGGTTAAGTAAATAAAAAGTTTTTGTGCAAATCTTTTGTGGAAGAATGGGTGGAGAAGATGATATGAGTGTTACACATAGAGGGAAAAATTTGTTAATATTAACCTACAGTTCCCGAGAAAAACTATGGTCTACCTCTTAAATCTCGGCCAGAAATCTGTTTTTATAAGAGACATCACCCGATTCTCTGCGAGGTAATCGACCAATGAATGGTTTCTCAGAAAAGGCAGACGAAATTTCCTGGAAATCCACTCGGGGTGTAATGACGTGTTGAAAGTTGCTGAAAGTGGAGAAGGTTGAAAATCAATCTCGGGAAAAAAACGGTGGAAGTGTTTACGACACTAATATTTCTATGCTGCAGTAATATAAATAGAAGCGGTGGCAGGAACACATACAAATTGTAATGGGCTCAGAATGCTATATCGCGTCGCTGTTATTAACAATCTCGGCGAGTTGCTGGCTTGGCGTACCGCAGCCATACTTATTATTGAGACAGATGACTAGCGTCAGGCGCGGCATATTTGTCTCACCTGGACTGCTGCCATCTCTTCAAATCGCTGGCATTTCTCCCGTTGCAGTGTTTTGTTGACCTTCTCTTCCTCTCGAAATTGCTCTCTTCCCAATAAACTAACCGCCTGGCTCTCGACTCTTATTGGGCAAAAAGAAAAAAAAAAAGGTCACATTCCAGAGCTAATCGCTTTCAACTCCGCATTCCTACTATTAAAAGACGCTAATGGTCTAACTTTTACACTCGATTTGCTATAAATCTGTAAAAGAACTGCAGTAAAAGAGGGTGTTTCGTTTTAAACGGTTTTCGGAATGATAACATTCGCTATTAAATTTCTGGAGTGTAGAATGAAAATTTCACAAATTGCTCTTGTAGAAAATGAAAAAGAATAAAAGTGCAACAATTTAACTACCAGTACTGTTGCATAAGGGCGCCGAGATACCATTAGGTTGAGGGTTTGTGGTTCGATTCTCGGTCATTGACTGGGTGGTAGTTCTAATCCGATTTTATCCAAATGTTCATCTCTAACTGGTTCATTGAAGTATTCCCAAGTCCCAACGTTGTTCGGAGTCCACGCTAAAAGATGTAGTAGGTCCTCTCATTCTACCGCCATCCTCTCATCCAGTCATCACTTGATGGAATGGGTTTACCTCCGAAAATCAGAAATCATATGGGGAGCGTTACATACTTTTGGATATATAAGAATCAGACCGAAAAATGCAATACCATAGCCGGGATTTTAACCACGGATCTCCCGGTCTCTAGCCGGTCGTTCTAACCACTGGGCTACCATGACAATATGCTGGCACGACATTAAATTCCCCATCTGACCCGCATGTTTTCCGGTAAACCACAAGGTAATCTCAAATTATTTTGATATGGCAAACTCCAATGGCAATCTACATTGCCGTAAGTACTTTAAGTCCTGAGCTTCATAGTTTAGCCAACTATTATGGTCAATTAAGTTAATTTAATTGTTTTTTTTTTTTCACACAAACTGTATGTAAGACAGG
Source organism: Hymenopus coronatus (assembly GCA_030762935.1). NCBI lineage: Eukaryota > Metazoa > Arthropoda > Insecta > Mantodea > Hymenopodidae > Hymenopus > Hymenopus coronatus. The sequence continues at coordinate 53,016,547 of CM060895.1, read as the reverse complement.
AGTTGGATAGGTGGAGTCAGACAGAAAAATTCAGTGCCATAGCCGGGATTTGAACTGAACCACGGATCTCCCGGTTTCTAGTCGGTGTTCTAACCTCTGAGGTTCCATGGCAACGTGCTAGCACGGCATTAAATTCTCCAAATGATGTGCAATTAAATTAATATAAAGTTGCATAAAACTCCAGGTTATATAAACGAATAATAATAATAATAATAATAATAATAAAAACAATTGTAATAAAAAGATAATCTTATTGATGTTGGCAGTCACTCACTGTTGTTTGTGCACCAGTTTTCACGACTGTCAGATTTTTAAGGTAACTCATCTTTGAAAATTGTAAAATGCATCGAATGTAATATATCTTGTTCTTAACAAAACTAAGTATTTTTACTACAGCAAATAAAAAATAAAATGCATGTAGAAATAATAAACGTTTTCAAAATGTTGCTTTCAACGGTGGATATCATTTTCTCCCTCCCTTTCAAATAAAGCTACTGAGAATCACATGCTTATTGAAATTTGGCTTTCATGGTGGGAATGCTGTCTATCGCAGCACCTCAATTTTCTCAAGATTTTCCTTTCTGGTATACTAGTAGCACAACAGCCCGGTATTTGATGTGTGCAGATATTTCTTTTAAAGTAAAGGAGTTGCAGAACTCAAAGGGGTTATTTCAAGTTAAAATCCGGCAGTGGAGCACTGGCGAGAGTGAGCTTCGCTTTACACGTCTTGCTATCAGGAAGACTGTGAAGGGGCGTGCTCATTGCGCAAAGTAAAAGAACGTCACTCTGGTCCAGTTCTCCACTGGTAGATTTAACTTGAAATAACCCCGTTGAGTTCTGCAACTCTTTAACACATCAAGGGATATCTGTATACGCCGAATGCGGGTAGTTGGGCCACTTGATAGTGTGGAAACTGGAACTTTTGATGAAATTACGTGAAATGATTCTAATTATTGAGATGGGAATATAGAAAAGTAGACAAGCGAATGAAGAGACGTTTTATGAGTTGAAAAAGAAAAATAATTGCTGAGACATCGGAAGAAATGATGGATGTCAAAAACTGTAGGATGTAGTTGGTACTAGATGATGGAGAATATTAGAACGAATAGTTTCCATGCAAAAACAAAGAGGGCGGAAATTGTGGAAGGATAAAGGAGGCCCAGTTTAAAATGTAAACATCTTAACATACGTTTATATTTGGACTGTTTTGAATTGTACGCTGTGAACGTTGTGTTTGATATCCCTGTGTTTGATTGTGGTTATCGTTTTTTTTTTAATACAAAGATAGTCTAATCGGGACTCCGGCGCTGTATACCCTACTTTTTATTTACCTAATTTGTTTACTTTGATTTCTGTATTTCTGTTTTACTTTTTACACACACATACACAAACATATAACACCCATGCCCAAGGCGGGACTCGAACCCACGATCCCCTGCGCTGCGAAACACCAAAGCGAGACGCTTTGGCGAGCGCGGCCATGGGGACCGGCTCGTTCGGATGGTTAAAAACCGGGATTGAGGCTATTCTGGGCAGAACGCAGTTAAAGCTGAACGATTCTATTTTATTTCGTCCGTTTCTTTTTTTGCACTGATAATTAATTAAGAGGTTAGTGCTGCCAAAACAATCCAGGCTTGATGAGCCCTGAAAGAAGAGATACATGAACTGTATTATATGGGGGTGTTACAAATGCTACAGGGAATCCAAAATGTCTTCGCTGAGCTGAGAAATTGCTGCTTATTAGTTTAAAGGTGCCATATATGCCAGCTTCATATTAAAACCCAATTATTATTTAAATAACAATACATCTTCTGGTTTTGAGTAAAGGCTATGGGACGTTATGGAACACTGGGAGTAAATTTGGACTAAAATGGGTAAAAAAAAAAATAAAAATAGTTATTTATAGTAAATCGTTGTTGGAACCGTTGGGCATTCATAAAAATCAACATTTAGCTGTTCCCAATACACCTATTTTCTAGTATACTACTATATTTTAATGCTGTCAAAACGTTCCTTGCGCTTCAGGTTTTGTTTAAATATAATAAAATTTCCCAGAATGTGTAATATTATAGGCGACTAAAACTATCCTTACATCAATAGTAATTTTTCAAAAAATAGTTTTATTAAATATAACTAATGCTAGAGGTAAAAAGTTTTAATACTTTAAAGCAATTATATTAATTCAGTAATCAAAATTAATGAAGCATTACCATATGAAGTTCTTTTGTGCGTTTCAAAGCTCCAATTCAAGAAATTCCAACCAATTTATTCAAATTATAAAGGGCGTAGAGCATTTTGAATATGAAATATATTTACTAATCCAATTTATCTTTTGCAAATATGAGCCAAATTTGAATGAAATTTGGTACTCATATTAACATATAAATATATTACAGTAAACGATTCAGAAAAAATGTATACAAAAATAGAAATTTGCACTATAATTATATTATTTATTGTCGCTTTACTTAGTTGATTTAGTTATGCCTATTCAGTTTGCAGTGTCACTTCCTTATGTGATTTAGTCCAGTTTTCATTATCACGTTACCTATGTGATTAAGTGTAGTTTTCACTGTCACTTCAATTACCTATGTGACTGTTTACTCGTCCTTGTCGTTTCACTTAGCTGCTTCTTCCTTCCGCTGGAGTGTCGAACACAGTACTTCTCTGTAATGTTCGCGGTAGCAACACTTTGCCACCTTTCCACTCGTAAGACACAGTAACCAGAACTTTACGTCGCATAAACTAACACTATTGTCGCGAGCACGCTCGCCGATATAGTCGCAGCAGTTTCGAGAATTCACGTAAACCGATAGCACTTCTGATATTCGCATTGGGTGAAAACACCGTCCTCATCGCTACAATTAACCAGTCGGCTGGCGCTGAAGGACACGGGATAAGCTCGACCCAAAAATTGCGTTAGAATACATTTTTAAATATATCTACAATTATCAATGAAGTGGAAGCCCTTATTTCAATTGCTTACATAGAGATTTGAAGGTTTGGAAAAAGAATATTTAATTAATCTCTATATTTTTGAATAACATTTTTATTAAATTCCGTCATCCTGTAATATAGCAACAACTGCTCTAACTTCATCATCATTGCTGAAGCAGACCGCTTTGAAACGTATCTTCAAAGCTGTAAACCATCCGAGCCCAGTGGTGCCAACTCTCGACTGTATGGAGAATGTTCCAACTTTTCAACTATAATTTGTTATGGTCCGCGTGATGAAAGCGTTCATAAGAGGCAAGCCGATGTCACTTTGCGAAAATGTCCCCTTACACAATTTGTTTGTTCTAGGTTTATGAGGGTGGTGTCATGTATCAAAGAATTTACACTCGTTAACTGATCTGCTTGTTTTTGAAAACCCGGCTTGTAGTTACATGTCTTTCACTGCGTAAGTGTTTCTTACCTTTCGAGAAGAAGCAAAACACACTAATTATTTATGGCTTGGGGACCTTGAAGTTTCTTCACAGTAACATATCTAGTGAATTCCAGTCGTAATCTAAGTTAAACGGCTTTGAGATTATAAGCGACGGAACTAATGAAGCAGTTAAGCATTTTTATGAGCTAATGAGAAACATGGTCATCGGCGAAGGAGTAAGGAGGGTTAAATCATAATTTATCACTAACGGTCTCTAACATATTAAATTGCTACATTTTCAAGGTATTATTTTTCTTTATAAACAAAGCAAAACTTGTTTCAACCTCTTTCACCATTAAAACTCCTGTTCTCCCGAGCGATATACTAGCTTGGATAATAAGTCAATCTATTATGCCGAACATGTAAGACTTTTAATTAACTCCAAGCGAAACTGTTAAAAAAAATCTAATGTGTTACACTCACATGACTGCTTCTACCTGCACTACAAACAAACTTCTTAAAAACGCTTATTCTTCTGTGCACACCATACTAATCGAGATAAAATATTAGCAGAAAGTTCTTATTACTTAGTTCCTTATAAGAAGAAGGGAAGTAAAGGAATGTGAATAAGTGATAGTCAAATGTTTTAAAAGCTGTCGTTATGCGATTGCCACTTCAAGTCGCTTCTTTGCTTGGCCAGGAGTAGAAAAAAAAAAAAAAAAAAGCGGATACTTCCAATCTGAGAAAAGTATAAGTACTTTACAATTGAAACCAATAACAAGGAATATCTCGAAAACGGTTACCTCCACAACAGAAAAGGACATAAGTTGTGTGTTTTGGTGAGATATAAATTCTGTGTAGCAATATTGGAAAAGTTTTCAGAATTTAGCTCTTTTATCAATATATGCATGCATTATTATCTTAAAAGAATTTTCCGAGATAGAGGAGTGGAGAGGGGTATGTATACCTTTTATTAAAATTTTGTAGTTCTAAGCTTTGATACATTAATGCAATATAATTAATTATTTATCAATTCTTACTCTTTAGTTATCCGATTATTCAACGAAAAAATATAATATTTTACTATATCTATTTGTTAAAATAGTTTCGAATCTCTTATAAAACAAAATTATATTTACCTTTGTATTAACTAGCAATAATTGCACTCTAAAAGGGGATAAAAGCAAAAAAACGGGATAAAGCATGCTTTGCATGCATGGAAGAGCCCAATTGAAATTATTATTATTATTATTATTATTATTATTATTATTATTATTATTATTATTATTGTATGCCTATGTTTTTATTCTAACGAAAGTGATAAATAATATTTTAACACAATAGGTTACGATATGACACAACTGACTTTTTTATTTCGTTTTGAAAAGCTTTTAACATTATATATTAATTACGTAGATACCATAAAACCTTTAAATAATTCCCGTAATTACAAAACAAGTGTCTTTGTGAATGAAATAAAATAACATTAGAACAGTCTACTTTATTTTACTAAGTGCTTCGAAAAGTAATGTCTCTGAATTGGTAAAAATTTGTCATTAACACATTTTGCTACAAATGTCAAACCCATGGCTGAAATATTGAATTCATTAAGGATAAATTCAGAAAAGGTATATCTAAATATAGCTACGCTAGTGGAGGATAAGCAAATTAATAGTGAAGCTGCACCTCGAAATATGTGCGACAAAATGTTATAAGATGCATACTAACACCTAACATATTTCGGAAATGGTTAATAATAATTTATTTGACATAAATTCTGTCTATTCCTATTATAAATTTTCGATGCACGTTATATAAAAGTACAGAATTCTGTCAGTTGGAATAGGTCTTCACATACTATTCATCAGTATTAAGTAAGCTAAGCAAATATTTTAAAAAACTGATATATTCCATTCACATGACTTTCTCTACATCTCGGTAACAAATTATTGTCAAAAAGCTTATTCCTCAGTCATCTTCATGATAATCGAGATAAATATTAGCAGAGATGGTCTTATAACTTGCTTTATTGTAAGTAGAAGGGAAATAAGGGAGACCACTGGGCTAAAGTGATAGTCAAATCGTTTAAAAGCTGGTTGTTATGTGGATGAAATCGGTTTCTTTGCATTGCCAGGAGTTGACAAATTCCCATACGAGAATGGTTTAAGTATTTTAAAACTGAAACAGTAAAAAAGAATACCTCGAAAATGGTCAACTCGACCAAAAAATGTATATTGCATGAATTGTGTACCTAATGAGATCTTTAGTTTTTGTGTAGAAAGTTTATTTATCGGTTACGGTTTACTAGTTATGCAAATTTCAGAAAAAAAAGTATCTACAATAAAGAGGTCTTCAGAGGTTATTTCTAGAAAATTCAAGATATGGATTTTGTCATATAAATATATTTTATATGCGGTGTTTTAATAAAATTCGTTATAGCCATTTTTGAGGAGATCAAAAATTTTGAAAATGTTTCCATGTAAAGGGTAGTTTGGGGTGTGGGATTTTCCCCCAAAATCTTCGTGTCATATGCTTGGAAGATGCTAAACTTAAATACCAAGTTTGGTATTTTATCGACTTTTCGTTTTTGAGTTATCGGACACACACAGACCTTTTTCTAAAAATGCTTTTTTGGTTTCAGGGGACCCTTCAATGTGTATTTCCAATGAATTTTTGCATGGAGTACAATACCTTCACTACTTTGTACTATGTACAAGTAGAGAAAGTAAAAATATGATATTTAAAAAGGTATTGTTTGTAGTTTTTGAGACACTAGCCTATAATGAAAAATATTTAACGTAAGATGTAGTCTAGGGTTCTCTCAGTTCTTTAGAAGATGTGTTTTGAGGTACACAAGCACAGAGGGCTAAAATCACTTTTTTTATTTCATTGAGTTCTAAACACACATTTCCGACGAAACCTCCTTATTGAATGATGGGTGGAAAACAATACTTTCTCGAATTACAACAGGCAAGTAATTGGGATTAAGTACTTGCGAAATTGAAAATAAGAACAAGTATATTTCGAAAACGCCTAAGGCAACGAAACCATTTTTTACACTAATTGTTTGATGCGCTTAACATTCTTCCTGTTGTTTTTTCTTATTACTTTCTCCACACGTATTATGTACATAGTGTATCGATAACGAGATTTCACCGGAAATATATGCCTTAGGGTGCTCTTTATACAAAAAAAAAAAATTTCAGAAAAACGTCATGTGTGTGTGTGTATGTGTGTGTCCGTGTCTGTGGACTCGATAACTCAAAAATGAAAAATTAGTAAAATACCAAACTTGGTAGTTAAGTTTAGTATCTTCCAGGGATGCGACACGAAGATTTTGAGAAAAATCCCCACACCCCAAATTACCCTTTACACAGAATTTTTTCGAAAATTTTGATTTCCTCCAAAATGGCTCTAAAGATTTTGATTAAAATATCGTATATTAAAGATATTTTCCTGACAAAGAAAATGTATATCTTGAATTTTCTGGGAATAGCTTCTGAAGACTACTTTATTCTGGATGAATTTTACGAGATTTTGCATAACTGCTAAACCGTAAGAGATGGACAAAAAATGTAGAGCACGTTAAAACACACAATTTAAGCTGTATACATTTTGTCGTGTAGTTTATCGTTTTTGAGATATTCCTTGTTTTGGGTTTCAGCTTTAAAAAACACACTTTTCTCATACAGGAATTTGTCAACTCCTGTTCATACAAACAAAGGAACTTCAGTCACATAGCAACCAGTCTTTGACCATCACTTTAACCTTTAACTTTTTCTCGATTAATATGAAGTAAATAGAAGCATAAGTGTTTTAACAATAATTTATTACAAAGATGTAGAGAAAGTCATGTGAATGAAACACATCAGATGTTTTTTATGTTGATTCGCCTATATATTTTACCTATACAAAATTAATTAAAACTCTAATTGTGTTCCGTTAACATGACTTTCTGCGTCTCCGTAATAAATTCTCTCTCATGCTAATGGAGATAAAAATTAACAGAAAATGTATTACTTGCCTTCTTGTAAGTGGAAGGGAAATGAGGGAATACACTAGGCTAAAGCGTTAGTCAAATCTTTTAAAAGTTGGTTGCTATGTGATTAAAATTCGTTTCATTGCAATACCAGTAGTTGACAAGTTACGGTACGAGAAAACTTTTAAGTATTTTAAAACTGAAGGTGATAGCAAGGAATATCTCGAAAATTATCAACTCCATGAGGGGGAAAAAAAAAAAGAAGTATAAAGTATATAATGGTATATGATACAAATTTTTTGTTTTAACGAGATCTACTTTTTTGTCTCTTACTGTTGATTTACAGTTATGCAAAAGTTACCAAGAATGAAGAAGATTTCTTCAGAGGCTATTCCAGAAAATCCAAAATAGACATTTTGTCAAATAACTATCTCTATTACACAGTATTTTAACCGTAATGTTAGAGCCCTTTTTGAGAAAATCAAAATTTTCGATTTTTTTCATTGTAAAGGGTAGTTAGAAGGGGAGGGGATTTTCATGCTGCACTTTAAATGATCACTTTCAATACTTCACAATCACCTTTATACTACCGAGTCATATCTTTAAATAAATATATTTGTAATTAATGTATTAAGAGTTTATTTTTCACTTTTTATTTTATCTTTGATGTTTAGTTTCTCTTTCTTTCACATAGTTATGAATCTTGTTGTGTTATTACGTTTTTCTTTTATTTATTAAATATATTTTGCATTATTATTATGCTTTGTCTAAATGGCAATCCTTCGTGCAGGGGAAGCTGTAAGGCATCTTTCCTTTCTGTATAAATAGACAGAAACAATTATAATTTAAATAATCATGCAAGCTAGTTTTTGATTCATGGCAAAAATATCACCATTATTGTGTATAATATCTGGTATAAACTCCAATAAATTATCCTGGATACTTCTTATTTCCTAATTTCAAGGTGTGTCACCTTAAAACACCATTTAAATTATTCATTTGGATTTATGAGAGATGTATCTCGCTTCTCGTATGAACTGTTGAATTGGTGTGCCCGTTATAAGAAGTCAGATGTATTTTCATGTGAAGACATTCTAAAGGACCAACAATTAAGTGAGCGGCTTTTGTTCCTGATGATGAATAAACACTCTGCGTTTTATGTGTGGGAAAGCTGGCGTTGAAGAAAAAGGTAGAAATTTTGCATTATACAGATGAATGCCAAGAACAAGACCATTGTGGTGTGAGTGTTTCGCTTAAATTTGCATTAATATCATGAGAATATTTAAGATTGACCATTGATAACAAGCAAGTTGCATTATATAAGACTGCTTTACAGAATGGAAAAGGAAACCGATTACAACTGAAGCAACGGGTGCAACAAATTATTATAATTATCACAAACCTATTTTGTGAGAAATTAAAAAACCGTGTGAAGTGTAATACTGCATGACCGAGCGAGGTGGCAAAGATATAATGTGTGGCTAGTATTCTCAAAGTTACGGCTTCAATTCTCGAAGTAATTCTTCCTGACCCCCATGAGTTTTATCAAAGTAGCCGGATACTGGGATGGTTCATTACATCCCATTAAGATGACGCATCTGCGAAATTTGACCAAAAATAGTGAAAAATTAAAAAAAAAAAATTTTGTTTCAAAATAAAAGTATATAAGTTCTAAACTTTAATAAAATATATTGTAACGGCCGCGCGCCAGCCTGAGGGACCGCTGAAGGGATCGCTGTGTCGCCCGATCTAACAATAGAGCGAACGGACATAATAGCCGGGCAAGCAAAGGCCTTTGTGTGTTCCCGTGCAAGATCTCTCGAGCCTTCCTTCTACCCAGGCCCAGAATATTCTTCTTCCAGAGTAATCTCTTTCTGATGGACAAAACGTAATGTTCTCGGAATTTCTAAGACTGGAACTTCGGAAGCCGTTACGGATTATTTAAGGGGACAAGTGCCGGAGAAGTGAAGTTATTGAAGTGAATTAAAGTTCAATCTAGTGAGTGACGCTTGCAAAAAAAGTGACGTGAATGCAGTGACTCAGTTATTTGTATACCAAAGGTATAAGTGATGTGTTACGTGCAGTGCTCTAGTGGCCAAAAAAAGTTAATTTAAGAGCAACTGATGTGCTCATTTGTTACAATATAATTTTCCCCATTTGGGGCACCGTAACTATCAATTAACTGAAGCTATAGATGGAAAGGCGCATGCTAATTAATAGACACTCCAAAATTTAAACATTATTTTCTTACAATTATTTCAACATTTTGTCGTACTAATGATGCAGTTTTTCACTAATTCGGTTCAAAACTTTATTCTTCCTCTCAAAAGCACATTAAAGAAAACGGTCATATTACTTTCTCAAAATACTATTCCAATTTTGATACATTTTGAAATTTTGGAAACCCCAAAATTTTGGAGAGTCCGAGAGGTAATCATTTTTGTATACTATTAGGCCTAATAATATGCCAGATTTTTTTGTAAACGCATTTACTGTAAAACTGTAGTCTTGTATGAGTATCACTGCTGTATGCACTGTGCCGGTGTGTTTCCTTCGGGGCTGCACGGTCGAATCTACCACGTAGGTAGAATTCGTAGCAGGTAGACGGGGTCCTTTTCACTTAAGACTCCCCAGAACGGCAGTGACACACGTGACCGAGGGATAAAACTCGGTGAGCTCATACCGATCGGGATCGTCAGATAGACGAAGGTTGCCGCTGGAGGTGCCCATGCTAGTAGGCTCCACAGAACTGCTTCGAGACATGCAATCAGGTGTACCGAAAGAGCTCAAGTGCAGAACGGAATCGCCAACCCTGAGGCAGAATCAGGGAAACAGGTACTTAATAAAGAACACCGGGGCCCGCCTGGGTAGTGTGGTGGTAGCGAGTCTGCCTCGTACTCAACAGGTAAAGAGTTCGAATCTCGCTAAGATTGAATTTCGCGGATGAGGTATTTTTATCCTGAGAAGACGAATGTTGAGTAATGGAGTAATGGAGCTTACCATGGACCCCGAGATAATTTGAGCATCATTTCAACAAATTCATTCATCATCCGATATGACCAACCAGGTTAAAGGGTGTTAAACTACACAAAACAAAAAATAAACGAAAAAAAAAACACTGGTGTCAAAATTAAACTTAGTCGAGCCACCCTACTAGCATAGTTGTTATTCTCTTGAGACCAGAACCGGTCCGCTGTCCTTTTGTACTCACAACTGTTTCGCTCTAGTCTCCGTTCCGTCTTTATTCCTTACATCTATTTATACATGGCGCCTGCAAGTGGCGATCTTACAGACTAGGTTAAGTCCGGCTTATTCAGCTTTCGTTAAAAAGTTTATGTTGTGAATGTTCCTCATTTCATTACAATGAATTTAGACATTAAAAATTATTTAAGTAATCTTGCAAGATAGAATTTTGATATATGACAGAATAACTGGTATAAATTTCAAAAATATGTTTAATATACTATGGATTTTCCAAATTTGACGAATGCATTAGTTTATCCCCCTGAAGGGACTACTGAGTTTCAGGGTAAACTTCACAATACGAGGCTTTGTTTCAAAAGCATTCCATATTAATTAAATCCACCAGTTCCTTGTCATTTGTTGAAGGACCAGGCGACGTTGTTCGGCGGGTTGCGGCGAGGTGGTGCCTTGCGCTCTGTAGTTTATTCCTGATGTCGCGGCATCTCACTTCGGGATCCGCCTTTGGGTGTTTTCGGGCTAGGCACCTTCGGGGAATCCCTGGAGGCTCGGGGTTTGTGGATTGGGCCCCCGTGGCGTCGGAGGTGTTCAATCCATGATTGGGCTAGTTTTCATTTGGATCTACTCGCCCTTCGAGTCTGGCACCTCATTCCGCTCTCATTGGGATCACATTAGTCGAAAATGGGCTCATGTACGAATAGTTGCTATCATTTTTCATAATATTATGTACTACGCGCTTCTATTAAGCATTTCGTATACGTTTTCATTTTTGCTGATCTCACAGGAAAATGTCTTTGTTACCGGCTTTCAAAACACCCCAGTCCTGTATGTTGCACAAATATAGCGAAGAGGGCGAGAAAAGAGGGAGAGAATGGGAGAGAGAGAAAGAGAGGGGAAGTTGTAAGAGATAAACACCGAGAAGACTCGGTATTTCTGCATCAACTCGGATAGAGATACATGCCTTACTAGTAAGTAAACATGCATGTAAATTTTAATAAAATACAAAAGTTACCATATTGTTTCCATTTAAAGCGCAGCTGTTAACATTTCCATATTTTTTTCCCACCAGTCATACATAATTGTCTGCCCTCAGGGAGTCCAAAATTTCTCAACTATGTCGCAGATTGTTAGTAGTAGTTAACATGTACTCATGTTATTTGAATTCCTGAAACTGAATTACAGTATTTATTTAAGATAATGTATGTAGTTTAGGAATATGCAAACATCCATAATTACGGTACTAAAACTTACGCATTGTACCATTTGCTGCTCAATAAACATTCCCTGGTATTCTGTATTCGTGTCAGAGACCTTTGGATCCACATATGAAACAATACCTGATGATTACCTTTTGTTTCATACAAGATGGATGTCAGTAATCCTATCTGTGACATCATGCACACCTCGGAATGTTACTGGACCTGTTCTAAACTTTTTGAGTTGCGCGCTGCAGATGTTTTATCTGCAAAGACAATTTTGAGGATCTATGCTACTCGAAACTGTGGTTCTTTGCGTTTACATTATGAGGTTGCACGAAATTAACATCTGTTTTTCATTGAATGATAAATACAAAGAATTGCTTAACTCGTCCTTAAGATTTATAGCTACTTGCGCTCGTGAAATGTCAGGTAGCCTGTTATAACGATCAGTCTGTGTTTTCCTTGTTAGTTCAAAATTAACATTTAGGTTACTATTTGCATAAACAGGCATAACATTTGCAAAGCTCGTATGTTACAAAAAGTATAAATTATTCTTAAATGGTGAAGTCATCAAAATAGAACATTTTAGTAAAAACCAAAACATATAAGATAGATATATTAAGAAATTGTTTTTATTTTCTCTACACGCATTATTGTAACGAATGTCTTTATGGACTAAAAGATTTGTTACAAATAAATTATTTAATTCGCTGCTGCAAATAAATCACTCGCGTAGACATTTGACGGCTTACACGCCACTGCACGCTAACACTCTAACCACTAACGACTCATTGCAATTCAGTACACAACTCACTACACATGACTTGCAATTCTTCTTTTTATAGCTATAAAATGACGTCACAGAACCTTTGGAGTCATTAGGAAGCCGAAGTCTCGAGAAAAACGAGACGTCCCACGTTCCAAAAATGTCTGGTTACCGGCGCACTGCACTTCCTGTGTTGTTACGCATTTCAAGATCTCCAATTGCAGCACACGGATAGCACTGTCACACTTTTTTATTATTATTATTATTATTATTATTATTATTGTTGTATCCCTATTTACATTTCCCCCCGTAGGTTTTACTGATTACTGGTTTACTGTTTTACTGTTTCTTTTACAAACATATACACATTGCACAATACATAGTGTATATAGAAGGTATTGTACTCCAACCAAATAATGGATACCGAGATTTCACCGGAAATACATGTTTTGGAGACCCCTGATGTAAAAAATAGAAAAAGGTCAGTATGTATTTATACACATATATTTGTGTGAGTGTGGACAGCATGGCTCAAAAACTAAGAGACCGTTAAATATCAAATTTGGTATTTAACTTTGTTTCTTTCAAGAATGCAACACAGATTTTCAGGAAAATCCCCCACTCCAAACTACCCTTTACATGGAACATTTTTCGAAAATTTTGATTTTCTAAACAGCAACTCTGACGATTTTGGTTAAAATACTGTACATTAAAGATATTCACATAACAAATTAGATGTATATTTTGAATTACATAGGCATAGCCTTTAAAGAACTCTTGGTTATGGATGAATTTTGCATAATGGTAAACCGTAATAGATAGACAAAAACTTACTACGCAAAAATTAGATCTCATTAAAAATAATAGTTTATATCATATTGGTTTTTCATGTAGAGTGGGCTGTTTTCGAAATATTTCTTGTTATTAATTTCATTTTTAAACTACGTAAATTTTCTCAAACGTTTCTGTCGTCTCTCTTATTTTCCTGCTGTCCATGCAAAGTAAGTCGAACTTCAATTATTTTACATAGCGATCAGCTTTTAAAATATCTGACTATTGCTTTAGCCTAGTATATTCATTTATTTACTTTTAATTAAAAGAAGCAAATAAGACCAATTCTGCTAATGTTTATCTTGATCAGCATGTCGTAATAAAATAATTATCTTTTGTATGAACAGTTTATATTTGGATCAGCTAGAGTAGGCCTTGAGAATGGAACACAGATTTGTTATTCATTTATTTTAATTATTATTATATAAGTTATATCTGTAAAATAATGTACGAAAAACAAAAGTAAAGTTATAAATAAATACTCAAGCCGGTTATATACGTCCTGGAATAGGGAATTAGAAGCCTGAATGTTGTATCACAGTTTTTATTTTATTTTTTACACATACGTACTATAGAAAGTACTAAATAAAATATTAAATGTCCGTAGAGCGCTTTACCCTAAACGATTTGCAATCTACAAACACGTAAATATATACTGTAATTCGTGTGAAAGAAATTGGTCAGTTGGTAGCTGAGTGAGAGTTGGGGAAGCGTGAGAGACACTTCTCAAGCGTGGCCAGATCTTAATGAGCTGGCTTGTTGCCAAATTCAACAGGAATCTTAACTTGACAAGCGACCGGGTGCGTGCACGCTTTTAATGCATTTCCTCGCCAAATTTACAGAAAAAAAGGGAAACCTCTTTGACTCATTTCCATCTGTAATCAATATTGTTATCATCACCATCTTTAATCACTCCCGACTTCGGATCCTTCTGAGCCAAAACGTCTGATATGTTGTACATGACTTTTGAGGTGATATATCAGACCGACCAAAAGGAAATAGTTAAATAACGCTATTTTAGCTAGAATTAATGAAAAAACAACATCCAAATTAATATAAATCTGTAATTTTTGGAAAACAATGTAAACATATCTTAGAAAGCCAGTACAATATTGACCATCTGTTTTAACTTTGAGTTATATTTATGAATGAATGGCGCCGTAATTTAAGATGTATTTTTCAGTAATGCTCATACATCTTAATTTCCACGGAGAGAGTAACGCTGGCCGCGCCGTGGCCGAGTGGTTAGACCACTCGACTCTCACCTAGACGGTCGGGGTTCGATCCCAAGCGACCGCATGTGAGATTTGTGGTGGACAAAAAGGCGCTGTGGCGGGTTTTCTCCGGGTACTCCGGTTTCCCCCGCCATCGCATTCCACCGGTGCTCCATCATCATTCATGTATCATCAGTGTCACCGCCTGCGGTGCCATTAGTAGTTAGAGCGGACGTTAAACACCACCAAAAAAAAAAGAATAAGGAACTAGCAGACGGACCACGGACACTATCTCACAGACTGCACTGACCTTTTCGCCCTTCATTTCCCCATCACTTACTGATTTACTCACTCCACTTCATCACAGTACTTCACAACAACCAACCAACGACCTGGACCGACTCAACGAAAACTTCCCTCCCCTACAAGCCACAAAAAAATAGCACACCAACACCAAAGCCTTTATTAAAGAAAACTAAATAAACTGAAAATAAAGACACCTTGTATTCCTATCAAACCTTCCTTTACTCCCCGGGTGGCAGCCAGGGCCTCGGTCATGACTGTCACCCGGAACTACCGCTACCTTCTGCTGAGCCGCCAATTCGGCCAGCAGCAACCGCCGCACTAACGAGGGTGCTCAGCGGAACCTCCCCATCCCGACTTATCTCCTTCGAACCCGATACTTCCTTCCCAATCCCGCACTTCACCTAATGGCGAGATAAGCCATTCTTTCTACCTTCCAACTCTCTCTCTCTGTCTCCCCTTTCCAAAAAAAAAAAAAAAAAAAAAAAAGTAACGCTCTCGCATCTAGCTGGCCGACATAGAGGCGCCACTCCATTCCACCACACTTAATGCCCGTTGGAAAAGCCGTCCTTAACGCTACCCTTGAGCCAATGGGAAAATCATTTTTAAATTTAAGCAAAAATGTCCGCCAATCCTAGTCAGGCATCTGTTTTTCTAACTGGTAAATTCAGCGTGGGTTTCAGTTAATATGAACTAGAGTTTCTCGACGAAGTCCGGGACCAGTTCGTCAAAACACGTGCAGACTCCACGTCGCTGCCAGTCAACTGTGCACCGCCTAGAATCTAAGTTACTCTATTACATTAAAATCAAGCTCGAGGAAGTATAATTCCAAATAGGTCAGACACTAAAAAATTGTAATATTTGTGCAAACGTAAAAACAAAGATAAACAGATATTAAATTAATCATCGCTTCGAAATAATCAATTTTTATATTACTTAATTTTTCACCTGACATCATCCATAAGTTCCCATGCATAGCATTTATCTCAATTACATGAAGTGGAAAGAAGAGCTTTGGTAAGAATAGTTTGTAGAAGAGTACGAAAGAAAGTCATATTAATGTAGTGCGCCTTCGCCATTTGGAGTTAGCGGTCGCAGAGGAAAAGGAAGTTAAAACGTGGAGTAAGTGCAAAAGACTAAAGTTCGAAGTCAAGAATAGTCCCAACAATATGAATACGTCATCAACACCTCCCCTCGTCGTGAAATTGTACTCGCAGTTTAACACGAGTTTATTGGTTTAAATGACGACGTCGTGGTCAAATGGTTAGACCAACCGCCTCTGACCAAGGCGAACCTGGTTCGATCTCAGGGAACCGCATGTGGAATTTATGGTGGACAAAGCGACGTATAGGTTGCTACCAAATTTGGTAATTAACACCCTTTTAGTTTTGGAGTTATGATGTCCACACACACACACACACACACACATACACACACACGGACCTTTCTCTAAAAATGTCTCTTTTTTGACTCAAAACATATATTTACAGGTGAAACATCGAATTCTTGGGTGGAATGCAATGCAATACTTTCTCTGTGTACTATATGCATAGTACGTGTAGAGAAAATAAAATATGAGAGATTTATTTGTAAAGCTGGATTTTTATGTGAATTTTAATTTCTCTACATGCACTACTGTTAAATTCCGTAAAATTCATCCAGAATAAAGTAGTCTTCAGAGGCTATTCCCAGAAAATTCAAGCTATACATTTTCTTTGTCAGGTTAATATCCTTAATGTACGACATTTTAATGAAAATCATTAGAGCCATTTTTGAGAAAATCGAAATTTTCGAAATAGTTCCATGTAAATTGTAGTTTGGGGTGAGGGAATTTTTCTCAAAATCTTCGTGTCGCATCCCTGGAAGATACTAAACTTAAATACCAAGTGTGGTATTTTACGTACTTTTCATTTTTGAGTTATCTAGTTCACAGACACACGGACATTTTTCCAAAAATTTTGTTTTTTGCTTCTTCTTTTTTTGGGTACAGGGGACCCTAAAATATATATCTCTGGTGAAAAATCTCAGTATCGAATTTTTGGGTAGAGTGCAATACCTTCTCTATACACTATGCACATAGTACGTGTAGAGAAAGAAAAAATGAATCACGTGACTCATTTTCATTACAACAATGAATTTAGGCAATAAAACCTATAATTTATATAACCATGCAAGCTAGAATTGTGATTCATTGCAGATATATTAGTAGTATTTTTGTGTATAATTACTCGTATAAATGTCAACAAGATATCTCACAAATTGCGGATTTTCCAAATTTCACAAATGCATCATCTGAAGTTATTGCTTGTTCTTTGCATTTCTTTGGGAACCAGAAACGCCGAACTGGTTTGCCCTTGGAAAAATGAAGCGTGTTGAGAATTAAGACAATAGGTTTTGAGACTGCGGTTGGACAGATTGATTTGTTAGCTCATTACCTTAAGCTTCTTATAAGAAAATTCGGGGGAAAAAATTGTAGATATACTTACGTACATGTATCTTCTCATCTTCAAGGCGGTCTACCACATTGACAAGCCTCTAGAGCAAGTAACAAGCGCCTCGTCACAAAAATGAAGCAGCTTTTTTATGTTTTGAGTTATTTAGTTTCCCCTTTCAAAAGTGGCAAGGTATAAAATATTACCTCTGCCAGTCAGGTACAAAAGGAAGAGTCAGTGGCGCTGGCATCGCCATTCAGAGAGCTTCTTGCTGAGTAACCAGCCTGACTTCCAAATTTCCCGAAATAAAAATGCAGATGTCAGCAGCAGAGCAAAGGAAGAGAGGCTCCCATCACCATGGGCGGTGACAAGGAGGGGGGGGGGAGGAGCAGCTCTGGGCAGTCACATCATGCTAGATAGAAAACAAGTCAAAGGAAGCCTGTTTTACAGTAGGTGGATGAAGAAAAGGCAAAGAGGAAGCGGAGAGAAATAAAAAAAACAGGCTTTTCTGACAAAGTCCAGACGTTGCGGTGGTTCGTCTTCTTGTTACGCCGTAGACAGATGAAGAACAAGCAGCGACAGTCATAACCGTAGAAAAAGAATGTGCTACATATACGCAGCACTCGTAGAAGAGGAAGTAATTAGCCTGCTTTCACAAAATACATATTATCATCTAATATTATTAGATATTAGAGCATATTAACAGCCTGGTTTAAATACTAATTACAGAGACACCAAAATCACGTGTGCTCTTCCATTGTTTTCGGTACACAATACAGAATGAATCAGTCAATCCTTGAACTAGGTGAAAAAGTTTCCGCTCAAAGTAGTTGATTTCACCTTCTCTACACATACTATGTGTATAGTGAATAGAGGAAGCATTGTATTTCACCCAAAAATACGATACCAAGATTTCACCGGAAATATATGTTTTGAGGTCCCCTGAGTCTAAAAAAAACAGTCCATTTGTGTGTGAGTCTGACTGTCTGTGGGCAGCATAGCTCAAAAACAAAATGTCCCTTAAATATCGAACTTGATATTTAAGTTTAGTTTCTTCCAAAGATGCGACACGAAGATTTTCAAAAAATACCATCGCTCACCTACGAAAAGTTAAGTTTTCTAAAAAATGGCTCTAACGATATTGATTAAAATCTCTGATGTTTAATATATTTACACGACAAATAAAGTGTATATCTTGAACTTTCTGGAAATAGCCTCAAAGGACCTCTTTATTCTGAATGAGTGTTACCGAAATTTGCATAACTGATAAATCTTAAGAGATAGACAAAACAAAAATTACTACATAAAAATGTAGATCTTCTTAAAACACACAATTAATGTCATATACAATTTTTTCCGTGGAATTTACCCTTTTCGGGACATTTCGTGTTATTTGTTTTATTTTTAAAATACCTAAAACTTTTCTCATACCAGAACTCGTCAATTCCTGGCCATGCAAAGAATCGCATGTCAATCCATAGCAACCACATTTTAAAACATTTGACTGTCGGTTTAGCCTTATTCCCTTATTTCCCTTCTATTTATAAGGAACTAGGTAATAAGACTTTTCTGCTAATGTTTATTTCGATTAGCATGAAGTAGATAGAAGAGTACATTTATTAACAATAATTTGTTACAGATATAGAGAAAGCCATGTGAATGAAATACATCAGATTTTTGTTTTGTTTTTAAACTTAAGGTCCTTAAACCTGGTTGGTCATTTCGTGCCATCGATGAAATGGTACTCATATGATCTCAGAGTCCATGGAGTTTAAAGTTACTCAACATTCGCCTTCCCAGGATAAGGAAAATCCCCGAAAGAAGCTTTTTTTCAGTTAACTTACTCACACTAAGCAAGATTCGAACTCGCGACCTCATGAATGTGAAGCAGACAAGCTAGCCGCGCATTACCGAGGGAGAGAGGAAATAAAAGACACTTACTGAAACGTATAGATTACATTTAAGACTGCTTCTGCGGTCGAGTGGTCAGCGTTCTAGTTTTTCACCTAGTAGTCCCGAGTTCGACTCCCGTTGGGACGTGGAATTTTTTGTTAAGTAGAATCATTTGCTATCCACCATAGAGACTGGAAATATGGCGCGAGAGTGTGTGTGTTTAATACTATAATACTGAAAAAATGTAATACTGATGTGTTCAATTCATATGACTTTCTTCACCTGTTCGACAAACAAGCTACTCTTACAAAAGAGTATACCCTTGTCTGCATCATGCTAATCGAGATAAATGGTCTGATTACTTGCTTCCTTGTAAGCAGAAGGGAAATAAGGGAGTACACCAGGCTTAAAATCCTATCGTATGTGAACAATTGAAGTTCGGTTCGCTTTGCATTTCCAGAAAAACAAAAGAGAGGTGAAACTTAAGGTGACGCCGTCTCAGAATACCTAGCTTAAAACTGAAACAATAAGAAGGAATATTTCGGAAAAAAATTGTATATGACATAATTGTGTATTTTAACGAGATCTATCTGTTTTGTGTGGTACGTTTTTGTCAATCTCTTATGGTTTAACAGTTACACAAATTTTAATAAAATTAATCCCGAATGAACAGGTCTTCAGAAGGCATTCCCTGAAAATTGAAGATATACATTTTATTTGTAATATAAATAGCTTTAATATATTGTATCTTAGTCAAAATCGTTTGAGAAATCAAAAATTTCAAAAATTGTTCCATGTAAAGGATAATTTGAGGTTGGGAGGTTTTCTTGAAAAGCTTCGTGTTGTATCTTTTAAAGATACCAAATTTAAATACCAGATTTGGTTTTTAACGATCCT
Organism: Hymenopus coronatus; assembly: GCA_030762935.1. Lineage (NCBI taxonomy): Eukaryota > Metazoa > Arthropoda > Insecta > Mantodea > Hymenopodidae > Hymenopus > Hymenopus coronatus. Next base: position 52,996,465 of record CM060895.1, on the reverse strand, counting down.
TTAGTTTTTGAGCTATGCTCTCCAAAGACACACACACACACACACACACACACACACTTACACACACAAACACACACACGGAGATGTTTCTAAAACTTCATTTTTTTGGTTTCAGGAGGTTTCAAAAATATGTATTTCATGGGAAATATCGGTATTTATTTTTTGGGTGGAATGCAGCACTTCCTCTACATGCTATATACATAGTACGTATACACTACAGTTCAGTTAGAAAACAGCCGTTATTTCTAGAGAAAAGCCCCCGATATGACCATACAAGTTAAAGGGACCATATAAATGAAACAAAATAAAACGATAACTTTCTATCAGTTTCCAGGTAAATATTTTGGAAGATCAAGTTTGTTATTATTATTACTATTGTTATTATTATTATTATTGTTATTATTATTGTATTTTACCTGAAATGTGTTCCTAACAAATGACGTGACTAAATGTGCAAAGCGCAACTCTTAAATAGAACCTTACTTCGCCTAAGTGCAGTTCAAACTGCATTCAACATCTCTTAGAACAATTAATATCTGACATCGCTCAGAGCGCTGTATTCATCCGGAAAGACGACTATGGTAGAAAGCCGAGATTTTGCAAACGATATAATGTCTGCAATATTTCTTGCCTTTCCGTTTTTTTTACGAGATAACGATAAAGGAGATGTGGAGCCGAAAGCGATATTTAGAGATGCGATCAAGCCGTTCTAATGAAGCAAAACAACGAAAGATGACCGGGCAGACGGAGGCAGGGTGAGTCCAGAGAGAAACACAATGGAGTTTTTAGCATTAGTCCGTTTAAGGGGCTATTGTTTTCTTAATTAAGACGCAACTCTCCTTTTCATTGTTATTAAACCTCTGGAGTTGTGTCGCGTGACTGTGAAGTAACAAAAGAGCGTAGATCCTTGGCTTTGAGATAAACCCATTGTTAGAGGCGTCAGCACCAATACTTAGAATAATGCAACATGCGACAGGTAAATGACATGGCTCCTCCCAAAAATCGTTTCCTTTGTGTGATGCTGTGATCAACTACAAATAAGGGCGCCTTTTGTAAGTGCCGAATTTTTATTTTCTATAGTGATTGTGTAATGCATGCATGTCTAATTGAAGGAGCAGAGCAAGGTGGAGAGTCTGATTCCACTCCGTGTGAAGCATTGCACATGCCACTAAGTGATGTAATGGATTGTTGTATACAAGGTCTTTCTGAACCGAGTTTGGTGTGTGTGTGTTTCTTTCTTTTCTTTCTTTGGTGATATCTTTGAATGGAGTATATAAACCAATGAAAATTAAACAATTTAAATAATTATAGAAATATATATTCCCAATAAACGGTTATAACCTTTTAATTTAAGATTTTTTTTCTAGCATGTAGAACTATAAATGTTTACACAGAGTTTTAATAGATGAACCAAATGACCGTCGCGTTAAATATAATACATTTTAGAAAAGTTTAACTCGCAAATATATATGTTCCCAAATAGTGCCATTAAGTGTGATCACAATTTGGAAAATGAATCCAGGCAATGGTTTAAATAGCTCCCAACCTTTTTCTTTTGAACATTTACGTTCGTACAATTTTCTAGAGTAAGTAATTCCATTTGCTGTTCGAGGGGGGAGGGGTCTCTAAAAATTATATGAAAATGATACTTGCTGCGTTTTAAAGCTAACATTCTGTTTTTGTAGAAACAGCACACCGGCTACCTACCGCTGTAAGCATGTATGACAGTATGTGTGACTCACCATTATTTCCCCTTCTCGACTGGAATCGGGGGAAAACTACTTCTGATCTCGCAAGAGTTAATTACCTTTGGACATGCCTTGATCTACGGGAAGTATCACATTACAACCAAAAATTCACTATCGAAATTTCATCATAAATGCGTGATTTAGGTCTCCTGAAACGAAAACAGAAAAAGAGGGAAAGTGGGGAAGGAAAGAATGAGTGAAGGAATAGGATAACTCTTTGAGACTGCAGCCTGTACTCATTGTTGTGACTTACATATTTTCCCACGATTATTATCTCATTTAGATGCCGATGTAGTCAGCATACTATATCTCTTCTGGAATGTATATAGGAACCGTATATAATTCTACTGCAATTACTCGTTTCATTATACATAACTTTTTAATGTGTTTCTTTTAGAAATTGGTTCTAAAAGCGGAATGGACTGGAAATTCAGGTGTAAAAAGGCTAAAAATACATTTGATTCAAACAGAAGACGATAAAGAATGTTTTACGTACTTGACAATACCATAAGTGGGAGGGAAGAAGAAAATAGGTTACAGCGTTTGTGATGAAACATAAAATTCGTTATATTATTTTGAGTAAATCTTGCTAATTTTGGACACAAACTTCTCCAGAAGGTGGTGATGGACTTAAAAATTAAGAGTACCCTAGCTCTGAGAGTGTGAATCAATACGACTATCGCCAGGGTGGGCCAATGATTTCCTGGTTCGAGCTTCGACCGTAATATTGAATTTTTCAAACCTAATTCAACTTCTTAGCATACTGCCTATACGAGCCAAGAGTGAAAGTTCAAACTCATCATTCGTTATGTCATTCTACATGAAACTAAAATAAAGTACTTCCGACTTTCAGAGCATATCTAAACAATGTTTATTATGATGCATAAAATAGATAGAAATATACTATGTTTATGCCTAGGAAAATGTGTAAAAATATATTGATAAACGAAAGAGAATAATTTACACAATATTTTTTGGATCTTTTGTACAATTTTTGAATTATATGTTCATTTATTTAAAATATAATCGTTTTATTTAAACTCATTGCAAGTTATACTTTCCGAATCTATAGTAGGAACTTTGTTCGCCTCTTTTCATAGTCCTGGGAATTTGTACCGCGATAAGGTATAAGGCTCACATTCGGGGAGCTATAGGTTCTATTTCCAAAAACCCACCATAGCTTAAAGTAGAGATTTTAAATGTTTGATTATCTTAGGGCAGATGTAAGATATGTTTTGGAAATCATTTTAAAGCATTGAACTAACTAGTTACATGAATTTCTGTGCCGAACTTTATAGCCATTTTTCTCAGGTTCAAATTTGTTGAAATTTTCTCTTATTGAAAATCTATATTCTCCCACTAAAGTACAACTAAAACTATAAACATTTTCTCCAAAGAACTACAAAATGTGTAATATAATGCATGTTTGAAATTTTGATAGTTGATATAAACTAGTTTTAAAAAGCTAATTAATATAATTGTGTTTTTTTTACGGTTTTTTCCACTTTATGATGTAAAACAATTTTAAAAAATCAAATGTGTTCCATTCACATGTCTTTTACTATATCTATATTATTTTTAAAACGTTTATTCTTCTATCTACTTCATGGTGATCGAAATTAGCAGAAATGGTCTTACTACTTGCTTCCTTATAAGTAGAAGGTAAATAAGGAAATACATTAGACTAAAGTGATAGAATTTTTGGGTGCATTACGATACCTTCTCTATGCACTATGTACATAGAACTTGCAGAGAAAGTAAGAAAAGGTGAGTTTATTTCAACATGTGTACAAGAAGAAAGATTTTGATTTTAGCTAATTAAATTTCATAGATTAATTAATATAGCCAGAATGAAAACATATATCTATTTGAAATGTAGTAAGAATACCTCTGGTTCCCAATATGTCTTTACAAAAAATTAAATCTTTAATACTTTAGAAAACCACTTTTAGAACTTGGATGTTCCCAGTTTTGAGGAATCATAAATAGAAAAAAAAAAGCATTTTACTTTCTCTAGCACGTATGTATACTGTACATCGTACATAGAAAAGTTATTATACTCCACCCAAAAATTCGATACCGAGATTTCACCGAAAATAAAAGTTTTGTGACCCCCCTGAATTAAAAAAAAGCATTTTTAGAAGAATGTTCTTGTCTATTTCTATCTGTGTGTATGTGGGCAGCATAGCTCTAAACCGAAAATGCCATGTAATACCATAGTACATAGAACGTGTAGAGAAAGTAAGAAAAGGTGCATTTATTTCAATATGTGCAGAAGAAGAAAGATTTTTATTTTAGCTAATTAAATCTCACAAATTAATTAATATATACAGAATGAAAAGACATACCTATTTGAAATACCTATTGTTACCAATATGTCTTTGCAAAAAATCTGATGTGTTCCATTCACATGACTTTCTCTACATCTCTGCTACAAATTATTGTTGGAAAGCTTATGCTTCTCTTTACTTCATGCTAATCGACACAAAATTAACAGAAATCGTCTTATTACTTGCTTCCTTGTAAGTAGAAGCGAAATGAGGGATTACCATAGGTTAAAGTGATAGTCAAAAGCTGGTTGCCGTATGACTGAAGTTCCTTTGTCTGTATGGATACGAGTTGACAAATTCCTGCATGAGAAAAATTTTATAAAGCTGAAACAAAAAACAAGGAATATTTCAAAAACGATCAACTCCACGAAAAAAATGTGTATAACATAAATTGTGTGTTTGTACGTGCTCTATATTTTTTGTTTGGTCATTTTTTGTCTATCTCTTACGGTTTAGCAGTTATGTAAAATTGCGTAAAATTCATCCAGAATAAAGTAGTATTCAGAGGCTATTCCCAGAAAATTCAAGATATACACTTTATTTGTTAGGTAAATATCTAGAATAAACGATATTTTAATCAAGATCGTTAGAGCCATTTTTAAGAAAATCAAACATTTCGAAAAAAGGTACTTTGGGGTGAGGGACTTTTTCTCAAAATCTTCGTGTCGCATCCCTGGAAGATACTAAACTTAAATACCAAGTTTGGTATTTTACCGACTTTTCGTTTTTGAGTTATCGTGTTCCCAGACACACGGACAAACAAATACACAAACAGACCTTTTTCTGAAAATGTTTTTTTGGTTACAGGGGACCCTAAAACATATATTTCCGGTGAAATCTCGGTATCGAATTTTGGGTGGAGTGCAATACCTTCTCTATACACTATGTACATAGTACGTGTAGAGAAAGTAAAAATTAAGTCTTTAATACTTTAGAAAATCACTTTTAGGACTTGGATGTCTCCTACAAGGATTCGCACAGAAACACAGGCGTCTTTTTGTATGAATATAGTATTTCTTGTTTTGTTGTCTGCAAAGCGCTCGCTCGCTCGCATTGCTTGATGCAGTTTCCAAGAGCGTCACGTTCATATCAAAGCCGAGCACCACGTAGGCGGGCCGTCGATAAACATTGCTAAGCCAACATTTCTTGTATCGTATCCGAAACCAGTTTACAACCTTCATCCTTCACTGAAATCGCTTTTGCCTACAAAAAGTGTAAAGGAAAGTCTAACGGAAACGAAACGTAAGACAAAAGCAAATACCATAAGAAAGGAAATCCAGGAAAGAAGTTCCAGAATATGTGCGCTGATTCATAGTTTTAGCGATAAGCGATAGAGCAGGGATGAGAACAGGATGCGAGCGAGGGAGGGAGGTGGGGATATTGGAGAGAAGAAGAGTAAAGTTATTTCTCAACTGCTTTAATGTAACCGAGCGATTGCTTTTTCTTTGTTCATAAAGCAGAAAATGTGTAGTAAAAGGTTAAAGTGGTATTGATGAAATAATGCTGTGTTGGGAAAGAGGCGCCGATAAAGATGTTTCTCCTAATGTCAGTGGCGCTTTATCATGCGTGCATCTACTCAATTTTTATTCATTGTGTATTTTTACTTTTCTACAGAGTATGTAAGAAGTTAGTAGCTAGAGAGGATTTCCACCCAAGATAACAGAAACAGTTTTGAGGAAACTTGAAACCTAAAAAAGTATTTTACTTGCTCTGGCACGTATGTATAAGTTACATAGTACATATAAAATGTATTATATTTCACCCAAAAATTCGATACGAGATTTCATCGGAAATACAAGTTTTGAAACCGGAATAAAAGAAAACGTTTTTTAAAGAACCGTCCCTGTGTATTTCTATCTGTGTGTGTACATGTGCGTGTGAGTATGTGTGTATGTGTATTTAGGCATCATAGCTCTAAACCGAAAAGACCGTTAAATACCAAACTTATATTTAAGTTCAGTATCTTCCAAACATACGAAACGAAGATTTAAAAAAAAAAAAAAAAAAGTCCCCCCACCAGCAACTGCCCTTTACATGCCCCACGTTTTGAAAAGTTTGATTTTCTTGACGATTTTGATTAAAATACCATACGTTTAAGTTATTTTCATGACAAAATAAATGTATATCGTGAATTTTCTGTGAATAACGTCTGAAGACATTTTTCATTCTAGATGATTTTTGTGTAACTGGTAAATTGTAACCGACTGCACAAAATTATAGAACTTCTTATGTAATATAAATTTTTTCTTAGAGTTATCCGTTTCAACTCTTAAACTTTTCTCAAGCGGAGAGTCAACCTCGTTTCATCTCTTTTGTTTAACTCCCGGGAATGAAAAGAAAACTTCAATTGTTTCACATTGTGTTGTGGTTTTAAATTATTTGACCATTGATTTAACCTAGTGAATTCCCTTATTTCCTTTCTAATTACAAGGAAGGAAGTGAAAACACCAATCTACTAATGCTTATCTCGATTAGCAATATGTAGATAAATGAATAATATTTTGCAAGGAAAGATTGTTTATACAACAGAGAGAAAAATCATGTGAATGGAACACATAAGATTTTTAGAAAAATCTCTGTATATGTCTATGGGCAACATAGCTAAAAACTGAAACGCCCGTTAAATACCAAGTTAGTTTAGTATATTCCAAAGATGAGACACAATATGTTCTAGAAAATTTCTGCACCAAAATACCCTTTTCATTAACATTTTTTCGAAATGTTGATTTTATAAAAAAATGACTCTAAGCATTAAATATGAGTAAATGACAAAAAATATATATTGAATTTTCTAGGAATAACTTTCTTTGATGGCCTCTTCATTCTGGATAACTGTTGCATAACTGTTAAACCGCAAATTGTAGATAAAAGTTTACCTACTATACACAAAATGTAGATGTAAAAAAACAATTTATGTCATGTACATTTTTGGGGAGTTAACTGTTTCCGAGATATTCCATGTTATTGATTTTAATTTTAAAACATTTAAACTTTTGGCAACCAGTTTTTAAAAGATATGACTATACTTTAGCCTATTGTATTCCCGTATTTTCCTTCTAATAATAATGATTAGCATGAAGTAGAGAAAAGAATACGCTTTTTGCTTTCTCTTCACGTACTATGTACATAGTGTATAGAAAAGGTATTGTAATGCACCCAAAAATTCGATACCAAGATTTCACCGGAAATGAATGTTTTGGGTCCCACTGAATCCAAAATGCATTTTTTGGAAAAAGGTCCGCGCGCGCTAGAGTTTGTGTGTGTTGTCTGTGGACAGCACAGTTCAAAAACGAAAAGACCGATAACTTGGTATTTGTTTGGTATCTTCCTAGGATATGACACAAAGGTTTTCAAGAAAATCGCCTCACCCCAACTAGCCTTTACATGGAACTTTTTTCGAAAATTTTGATTTTCTCAAAAATGGCTCGAATGAGTGTTATTAAAATATCTTATATTAAAAATATTTATCTGACAAATAAAATGTATATCTTGAATTTTCTGGGAATAGCCTCAGAAGGCTAATTTATTCTGGCTGAATTTTACGGAATTTTGCATCACCGCTAAACCGCAAGAGATGGACAAAAATTTACCACACAAAGACATGTAGAGCACGTTAAAACACACACTTTTTGTTATATACACATTTTTTTAGTGGAGTTGACCGTTTTTGAGATATTCCTTGTTTTTAGTTTCAGTTTTGAAAAAATTATACTTTTTTCATACAGGAATTTGTCAACTCCTGTCCATACAAACAAAGAAACTTCAGTGACATAGCAACCAGCTTTTGACTATCACGTTAACCTACGGTACTCCCTTATGTCGCTCCTACTTGCAAGGAATCAAGTAATAAGACTATTTCTGTTAATTTTTTCTCGATTAGCATGAAACCAATAGAAGTATAAGCCTTTTAAAATAATGTGTTGCAGAGATGTAGAGAAAGTCATATGAATGGACCACATCAGAATTTTTAAATACCGGATGAAGTAAATTACACAGGACAAACGGACGGAAGAGAGGGAGAGGGAGTGAGAAAGTAGCATATTAAAAGGGGAAAAGACAGTATAGGAGGGGGAGAGAGTGAGTGAGAGTGTGAATGGGAGGAGAATGAGGAAAAGGATGGAAGGAATAGAGCAATAGCAGGGAGGAGAGCAATTCGGTGAGAGCGATAGAGCAGAGATTGTTAAACGTTGAGAGAGGGTGAGAGAAACATGAATCAGTTCAAAAATGCAAATAGAGGTGTGGGTTCAGCTGGTTAGCTTTAAAAAATCGGATCTGTTCCATTAACATGCCTTTCTCTACCTGTTCTGCACATAAACTATTCTTACAAAAGAGTATTCTTTCATCTAAATCAAGTTAATCGAGATAGATATTAACAAAAATTGTCATATTACTTGTAAGTTATAAGGGAAATGAGGAAATACACTAGGCTAAACCGATAGTGAAATCTTTAAAAACCGGCCAATGTGTGAACAATTGAACTTCGGTTCTCTTTGCTTTATCAATAAAACAAAAGACAGATGAAACAAACGTTTGATAAACTTATGCAGTTTAAAAAACTGAAACCAATAACAAGAAATATATCGGAAACGGTCAACTCTACGACAAAAATGTCTAGGACATAAATTGTGTCTTTTAAAGAGTTCTGCATTTTTTCTGAACTAAGTTTTTGTCTATTTCTTACGGTTCTCCAGTTATGTAGTATTAAACAAAATTCATCTAGAATGAATGTCTTCAAAAACTATTCCCAGAAAATTCAAGATATACATTTTAGTTCTTACGTAGGCATATTTAGTATACGGTATTCTAATCAAAACCATTAGAGCCTTTCTTTAGAAAAAATTTTCAAAAAAAAAACTCTTGTAAAGGATAGTTTGGTGTGGTAGGATTGTCCTGAAAATCTTCGTATTGCATCCTTGAAAGATACTAAACTTAAATACTAAGTTAAGTATTTAACGATCTTTTAGTTTTTGAGCTATGCCTTCCAGAGACACACACGGACCTTTTTCCAAAAATGCTTTTTCAGGACTCAATGCACCTCAAAACATATTTCCAGTGAAATCTCGACATCGAATTTTTGGGCGCAAGTAGTACCTACCCTAGCTACTATGTACATTGCATGTACATGCGTACCAGAGAAAGTTAAAAATATAAACTTTCAAGAGTGAAAAGATGATTGGTATTCATTGAACAGAAACCAAGCTAAATCGTCAATTTTCAAATGCTGGATTTCTATATTTTTCCTTGGGTTTTAATTTTAAAAGACAAAACTCTCGTATTTAACACTTTTTATACAATCTAAACAAGAAGGAAGAAATGTGGTTTATGGAGCAAAGTAACCATGAACTCGTTCAGTGAACTGGATTACTCGTGGACATGAAAAATACAAAATGCTTTTATAATTATCAAACCCCGGACTTTTAGGTTATAAAATGTTAAAATTATGTTTTATTTATCAGTATATTAGGATATTAAAGGATCATAAATGTTCAGTTTAAGAATTTATAACATTTTTGGAGTATACATTTGTAAAAATTACTGGGCATGGCCTACTGTTCAAAACTCTAACTTTAAAATGTAAAACGTTAAATTAACTGCAACTTTAGTATGTATTTCAAAACACCAATTCAACATACTTAGATTAGTATGATATCGAAAAACACAATTAATTTAAACGCTAATGTATAAAAGATTTCAGCCCTCATTTTGCACTCTTAGTATAACACTGAACATTGAAGTTCTTAAAATTGGGTTTACGCCTGAGAATCGGAAAGTATTTCGTTAAAATACGTTTCACTTCACGTGAGGCAAGAGGTTCGAACTCCATGTCTGCTATTTCCATGGGGCTGCAGATCAATGATTATTGCGCTTTTTCACTATAGAAATTGCTGCGACCTAAAAATCTGGACTGCATACTAAAACAACTTCTAAATTCTTTCTTATTCGGAAAATTTCTCAAGATTCACAATATCATAATTATTTAAATGTTTCATTATTCAAACGGTCTCCTTACACTATGAAAATAGTTTATATAAGTAAAAGTGCTCTATTTGCTTAAATAACCGAATTATATATTTTTAGGTTCTATCACGAAAAGTAGAGTCTTATTAGATCTTAACCCAATTTATGCAGCATAAAAATTGATGTACGGGGCCATCAAATTAAGCGGCCACGCTCTTATGGACACTTGGGTCTCGGGCGCGCGCCGCTCGCCTGGTGTGATTACAGTTCCCGCTATGACGTGACCTTCTGACTTACGCCATCTGTGTGATAAGCGAAGGCAATACAGAACGCTCCTTGGTGGTTTTCTGTTGTGTGTTAGTGCTGTAATGCTCCAGTATACTACAGGACAAAGAGTTGTCATTAGCGTTGTTATTTAGCGTTATGAAACACGAATCTCCATCTCTGTGTCTTAGAACATTTCGGAAACGCTTTCCTGATATTGACCCTCCTAACAGAACACTTCATTAAGTAGCCAAGAAATTTAAAAGTACGGGGTCAATATTAGAATGAAAAAAATCGAAAACTTTACGTTTTAACAGAGGAAAAGATAAGATAATATCGGTGCGCGGTTAGAACGTTCGCCAAGAAAGCCTCCCTCGAAGTTTGGGCAGCAAACAGGAGTGACCTTTGTGTCAGCACAGAAAGCTAAAAAGTGTATACATCTAATCCCTGAACATTAAGACAGTTATAAAATGATAAACGGGCAGATATAAACCATATATCCCATGCAACATGTGTTTACTAATCTGTTAGGACTCTGCAAAGACTGTCTTAGAGCACAAGCAAAACATTTGCAACATTTTTGAAAAGTAAACAACGATAGGACATTCAATATTATAATTTGATAAATAATGATGATTCTAGTTGACCTCGTACGTTAACCCTGTTCATTTCGATACATTAGAGCAGGTGTCTCCGAAGTCAACATCACAAGGGATACTGTACCGTACTACGAAAGTATTGGGGGTAGTTGGTGCTAGGGGACAGAGTCGCAGTGCTGCACTTTTAATACCTGCCACAAATCACAGTGAAAAGTGAGTTTGGTAGAGGAATTATGACACAAGAGTATTCAAATTTACTTCGGTGTTACATGCGACTACTTTTAACTGCGCACATAGATTTGTATCTGGTATCCGAGATCTGAATGCGATATTGCTTTCAGTTTTGAAAAATTCTTCAGTTTCTGGAATTGTGTTGCACATTCCACCCCTATAGTACGATTATGAATTATACACCTTTTAGCCATTATGACATTTCTATATCTCTAAGAAAATATAAAGTTTCCATCTACATACCTTCTAAAGTATGTTTAAAATTCCATGAATGTATTAAATTATATTAGTACATAGTATTTAATGATGATTATGTTAATAAAGATAATAATTATAATTATAGTAATTAGACTATTACTACTACCACTACTAGTACTATTAATAATAATAACAATCATGACAATATGTGATTGTGTATGATAATTAGTGTACTCACACTTGATTCATTTTGTTAAAATTATTTGCAACTTATGTTCACGTGCTCTTTATGGCATGCAATATGACATCTTATATCACCTTATATATCCCCACATGACTTTCTCCATATCCCTGCAACAAATAATTCTTAAAAAGCTTATACTTCTATTTACTTTATGCTAATCAGAAAAAATTAGCAGAAATAGTCTTATTACTCGCATCCTTGTAAGTAGAAGCGAAATAACGGACAACCGTAGGTTAAAGTGATAGTGAGAAGCTGGTTGATATGTCAATGAAGTTCCTTTGTTTATATGGATAGGAGTTGACAAGTTCCAGTATGAGAAAAGTATACGTTTTTCATAGCAGAAACCAAAAATAAAGAATGTCACAAAAACGACGAACTCCACGAAAAAATGTATGTAATATAAATTGTGTTTTAATGTGCTCTACATTTTTTGTGTAGTAAGTTTTTGTCCATCTCTTACGGTTTAGCAGTTATTCAAAATTTAGTAAAATTCATCCAGAATAAACTACTCTTCAGAGGCTATTCCCAGAAAATTCAAGATATACATTTCATTTTTCAGGTAAATATGCTTAATATCCGAAATTTTAATCAAAATCGTTTGAGCCATTTTTGAGAAAATCAAAATTTTCGAAAAAAGTTCCATGTAAAGGGTAGTTGGGGGTGGAGGGATTTTTTCTCAAAATCTTCGTGTCGCATCCCTGGAAGATACTAAACTTAAATACCAAGTTTGGTATTTTACCGACTTTTCGTTTTTGAGTTATCGTGTTCACAGCACACGGACACACACACACACACACGGACCTTTTTGTGAAAATGCTTTTTTTGGATATTGGGGACCCTAAAACATATATTTCCGGTGAAATCTCGGTATCGAATTTTTGGTGGAGTGCAATACTTTCTCTATACACTATATGTACATAGTGCGTATGGAGAAAGTAAAAATTGCTTCTCCCATTCGCCCTTAAGTGTGCATGCACGTTTCCATGTATTCTTATTATGATTTGGAGCAGCCATTTCACTACGACATTCCACAACTGCATGTCTCAGGAAAAGGGCGAATGGACTGTAACGTTACGTCATAGCCCACACGGTCATCCCCTCATTCAGGAGCTGTATTCGCGGGTACGCGCGGGGAAAAACTGTCGAAGGAAAGCGGCGCTTGAACGCAACCCAGATGCCGTTAAAAGCGAGGCCGCTTAATTTGATCACCCTGTATGTTACTCTTTGGATGTAAAAATTAAAACAAACTGAAATTGGAGAGTAAGAGATCAGGAGTAAAATAGGTCAGAACCTAAGAATCCGGGCTTGGTTATTATTAACGAAACGTTTTTAAGAAAATGCGCTGTGGCTCTTTGAATCACATTTATACAACACAGGAATTATTGGAAATTGCAGAAAGATCGCGTGATATGAAGGTTATAAACAAGCTCTATCGAAACCCATTAGCTGGTCATCTTTGTACAATGATGTTCCGATAAGTGTGGGGATGTTTCGCGGATTAACACACATTAATCATGGATATGAGGTGTAATAACGGCGTGAAGCACGAAAAGAACGGCTTGGTGAGGGAGGTGTGAAGCGATGTATCACGTGATCGCTGTTGACTTGTGTCATGCATGGCAATAATGGCCAGCTTCGGGCACTAAATTGACTTCCTGCTCAAACAACGTGCTCGTTAAGATACCTGTGCTCTCTTACTGCTTCCTGGAATACTATGTTCTAATCCCAAATAAACGAGCAAAATGTCTTAACTGCTAACGGTAAACATAAAATGTTTGTACGTGAGTTCATAAACAACGCTATCGATATAATCTTGAACCTAATGTAATACATGCACGATGTTACAATCTATCGTAAATATTGTATCTAATGTTTACTGAATATTTTGGGAAACAATCGATGTGTTGCATCACACGAGCTCTCTACTTACTTTCAGAGTCCGTTCTTACAAAACAGTAACATTTATTTTATTTATTTATTTTAACACGTTTACCGTCCTTTAATCTGATGGGTTATATCGGACGATGGACGACAATGGGATGGAATGATGTTCAAATGAAACCGGGGTTCATGGAGCATAAATTTAACCGACATTCATCTTCTCAGGATAAGGAAAACCGCACACAAAACCATTATCTAGGTAACTCGCCCTAACCGAGATTCGAACTCGGGGCCTCTATCTGTTTCTTGTTAATAAAAAATACTGTGGTATACAATAGAATTTGTATACATTTATATGCCTATTTATTTATATAAAATAAATTAAAGTTGTCCATTTAAAGGGTAGTTAGGTGCTGAGGGTTCTTCTGAAAATCTTTATGTCGCAATTTCGGAAATTGCATAAATACCAACTTTGATATTCATCCACAGGTACGCACCTATACACATATACACACAACGTTTTGTAAATATAATGTAATATAATATAATGTTCACGCCAACATATAGGTTATTTTTTATTAAATGGTGAACATAGTAAATATTACCCGGATACTAAATACTTACAATGGTAAGTCCCCATTCTGGTGCTGCTCTGAAGTGAGACAGACTGGTTGGCTGAACCGGGTAAAACACATAAATAATCAGTTGAAAAATTGAATGTCATACCGACAAGTTGTCACAGTAGCTCAATGGCTAGAGCAACAGCACCGTGTTCCAATCCCGGCTTTGGAATTGAATTTTTCAACTGGTTCTAATCATACTTTTACCCCTGTGTACCTTTCAATATATATAAAAGAGAGGAGCATTACCATTTAATAAAAAATAACTGTATAAATTATATTAAGAAATGAATAGAGGGCGAACACCATTCCACTTTAATAATTATAAACCAGTAGGCAAAATGAAGAAGATCAAGTATTGTTCAATCTTGTAAAATATTTTTCAATAATTGGCAGGTTTTCTTATAAACGTTTGAATTGACAAAAAGAAAAAGTTTGATTATTTTTTTAAAATAATGGAGCTCTTCAAGTGCTGTGGTGTTCAGCGTCCCATTGTATATTGAGTGTGAAATACCACTTAATTTTTCTCAGAGACCTCTTTATCAGACCTGAGGTTTTTTACGTACCATAACTGTACGAAACGAGTCCTCCTATTTTACTTCCCTTCCGAAGGATTTTTGCTCCGAGAAATAGATGAAAAACAAAAACAGTCGCCTTCTACCAGAGACTAGTATGTTATCCGTAGATCATTGAGGACAAGTTTGATCATGTACAAGAGGTTTAAGAATATAGATACTTTCACACATTCAGATATCCGGGTAAGGTAAACAGTAAGTGTGATACTTAAAATTGAATACATTCTTGGGTTGTCGTCACGTCAAGTCTTCGCTACGTCCAACACTTCAGTCAGTAGTGACAAATCAGCTGCACGATAGGGCCTCATTCTAAGAACTGCTGGTTGCAAGTAATGGCAATATCCCTGTCTTTGTCTAAACCGTGCTGTGTCACATTCGCAGCTGTATTGTAATTATACATTAGGAAGATGACACGCTTGGCACTGCGGCAGATGTTTCATTGCCCTCTCACTGCTTAGTCACTGTCCAATTCCATCAT
The DNA here is from genome assembly GCA_030762935.1 of Hymenopus coronatus. Classification (NCBI taxonomy): domain Eukaryota; kingdom Metazoa; phylum Arthropoda; class Insecta; order Mantodea; family Hymenopodidae; genus Hymenopus; species Hymenopus coronatus. The sequence continues at coordinate 52,981,339 of CM060895.1, read as the reverse complement.
TGCAAGGAATAGAGAGTGTCACGACACTTTTACCATGCCGTCAGCAACTTGATTACGTTCCTGTTCAATTGAGGACACTACCATGACCACCGCCACCATTCATCAAGCACCAGCCTTCTTTAGCTGCAGGTTTCTAGAATTTACTAGAAACATCTTTTCTTAAAGGTGCGTGATAGAGCAACAGTTTGTATGTTGGCCCAAGGACGCTGTTTCTAAGTAATTGGTTCTAAAATACAAATGAATTCTCTAAATCCTTCTCCCCGGATGAATTTGTCCTCATGTAAACAAAACACAAAACGTACCCCTCCGCTTTCTTGCTCTAATTGGAGAGGTAACAGGACTACTTTCGTAACCTCGTGGAGCCAAATGAGATAACCACATGGAGCCTTGGAACTGTCATCGCTTTCATTCTACCCGTTTACCTCTTCGCAGGATAGTTTTGAAACACCTTCCTGATTAGGTAACAATTGTTTATAGCACTCCGAACTAAAACATATATAAAAACATAAAAATCAGTTTACGAAAATAAATTCTGAATTTAAAAGCGGTTATATTCCATCCAGATCAGAGTTCTGCTCATCCCCTCTCCATCTTCTTCTGCTTGCGTTTTACTCTTAATGGTGATGTCTATCCATACCTGTGGCCTTCATTTACCTATGCTACGTCGAGAAAATACAGCGTCCGACCTTCCTAACTACTCTGGAATTCAACAATACATCCTTACGATGGATATTCTTGTTCTTTCTTGGGGACATTCCTCCTCAGTCACCGTATTCCAGCTGTTTCTGTTCTGGAATCTGAAACCAATGTCAAGTAATAGCTTGTAAAAAGATGTTTGCTTGAACGTAAGAAGGTCGGAGTCACCGTTCACAAGTGTAAGTAGTTTTCTGATTGTATGTGGCCCAATAATGGGAAGAAATGAACTTTTTGACGCACTTCACCCCTAAGAAATCTGCCACACCGAACTTCTAGAACTGACTTCTTACACTTCCTTGATTTTCCAAGAAACATGTTTTTAACCTATCACTGTGCGCGAAATTTATACTTAATGCACACAAACATACACAGATGTAAACTCCGCTGTCACGTTAACAACATTCTTGATGGTCAACGTGGAATATCTCTTACATAGTTTGTGAAACAATTCAAAGTTATAACTTTCTCACCTCTCGTTAAAGGCTTACCTCTGTGATGTTTACAAACTGCATTTATTCGACCATGATGGTTAAGGTACTAACAATCTCACCTTTCCGCTTCCAAAACTCGCCAGCAGAAGGCAGTCTGCAAATGCCTCTTCTCTTATTTTGTAATTAAGTTCAATTTGTTTGCTAACTTTAGATTCATTTTGCAGCGGTGTACAGAATAATACTTTAAACATAGCGTTGTTATATAATCCACAGGAGATCCAGTAGTTTTTGCTGGTACTCAGCAAACTACTTTGTGATACGTGGCACCAGCTAATAAAAGTACACTTGATTCCCTTTTGTGCAATGTCTCTGTTTACATGAACACCTATTCATTCAGTGAAACTAGAGGAGGTCATATTTGAGATTCACAAATGGGAAGTACCGGTTTAAACCCTCACTGACTGGCCATCCTATGATTTTCTTGATTGCCTGCTGATGGTATGTGCTTGGATGTGCCTTAAGAAAAGAATAATTTCTACCCTGGCATGGAAGATTGTATCAGAGGAGACACAGGGTGGGAGTTCGTTGAAGGACCTTATGCTGAGATGCAAATAATGCACCTCTACGTTGTGCCTGCATTTTCAAATGCGTCAGTCCTCATCCTTTCTTCCCGGTGTCACGTGGGTGCAATGGTCCTGTCACCAACCTAAACCTGTACCAATATTTTCTGCCGTATTCAATTGCCTCTATATTTGCAGAGATCTATGTATCAATATCAAGTACAGGGTGGAAGCTGAATAAGTGTCAACATTTGTGAAAACGTTTGAGGACGTTGTCATGAACCAGTATTTCCAATTTCGTTCCTTATTTTCTAAAGTTACATTCATGGGGAAATTTCAGTATGTTATTAGGAAGCTATTATCCTCTACCTCAGACATTCGGTGATTGTTTACATAACAGGTCAGACGGTTGATCCTCCTCTGCCCTTTTCCCTACCCGACTATAGGTGGTGTGTTATGAGGGAAAGAATATTGATCGCTCTGAAACTTCGACATACGTAACTACACGCTTTTGTTTCCAATCTGATTAGGATTCAAAATTATTTAGGGTTCAACTTAAAAAATGTTGAATTCAACGACATCATTGAACTCTGGCTTGGTATTGTACTTCATTTAATTTTTTTATTGAACACATACATAACGCAATCTGATATAGACATTTGCACTTCCGTTCTTTAAAATACAAAATCACCCTCATTGGTGTTACAAAGGTGAAAAATTAAAATTAAACCTCAACAATTAAAGAACCTTCAAGTCAAGAATTAAGAGAACTCGTGTCACAGATGCTTTGATATACTGCAGTTAATGTCTGCCTTTTGGGAAGATGATTTAAAAAATCGCCGGTGATACAGTCTCTCACAGCATTAGAAGATTCCCCAGTTCCGGTGTAAATTAAATGTGTGTGTGTGTGTATACACACACACACACACTCAGGATATGTACCGCAATTCTTTGTGTAAAGGAAAGTTTACAATGGATCGTTCCCTCGTTTCCTCTCTGTGAGTCACCTGAATGCAGGTCGGCGCTGTGCGAATTGTACTAAACACAGGAACTGTATGCCGTATGTCATACATAAGCGATGCATAACGCAGGGCTTTCAAAACACATAAGACCCTCAGATGTGTGCTTCATTTTTGACAATCTATTAGTATGTAGAGAATTTAGAAACAGATATGGGATATATGGATTGTTCTCTACAAAATATCAAATTATTTGAAATGATTCACCGCCCATCCTGTATATGCTGAGCATCTGAACCCAGCATCTGTGTTACATCTCTGCTGCATCTTACCTTTGAAATCGAATTACCAATCTTAAACTAGTTCCAGAATCGTTTTATTTATGACTGGAGCTTGGATATGTGTGTGAAACCCAAAGGTGTAGATTTTGTTTCTACTCTAGTGTCTTACACTCAAACAAATATACTGTGTAGTTTCTGTGTATGTACTCCCTATGTTAGAGTACAGAAAACATTTCCTGGAAATAATCTAAAGCTGTTTTCTAAAGTGACTCTGTTCAGAAAAAGATCCAATTGCTTCCTAAACATTCCTTTGCTTAGTTTTAGAAGTGATCAACTAAAGGTATGATAATGTATTTTCCAAAAGATTAACCAGAATATTTGGAACATCTCTCCCGGATCGTTCCAGTGCATGATTATATGATTCCAAAAACCGGTTTAGTTTCTATAAATGGAATTTATCTTTTTTCTTAGCCAATTTAGCTGCTTCCTCATTCCTATCGTACATCTGAAGAGCTAATATTGTTTCCAGCATTAGAGAGTTGCGTTATGACAGTGATATCAGGACTTTTTACACCAGTTCAAACTAAATTGGCGAGAAGCAACTCCTTTTGGGGTCATCTGGCTGGCTATATGAAAGGATATAGATTTATTTATCTTTGTAGCCTTTCCCAATTACCCTTTGAGCACAGGATAAGATCGAAAATGTCTTACCTAAAACCATTGTAATGTTGCCCTAGACTGATTCTAAGTTCTTGCTTTGGGACCTGTAACAGAAATAATCCTAAAGCCCTGCGAAAGCTAAATCCATTTAAGTAAAAAAAAAAAAGGCAATGTAAAAACATTTAAAGCCATAAATCTACCATTTATGTTGAATGAATGAGTTACAAATTATGTACAAATGTTAATATTTTAAGTTTTGTTTCGTTGCAATCCTAAACATCAAAGATGAAATATAAGAAAAGGTTTGTAAAATCTAAAATAATTAATAAAGGTTATTTTCGTGTATTTTTATTATGGCAAAAGCAATAATGTTAATGTATATAATTAAAAATGTTAAAAAGCAAAAGGGCTTATATGTAAAAAGGAAGAAAACAAATGTAAGGAGACGTTCGTTTATTGTTTTTGTCATAGTAACGAAAGAAAATTGAGAAATGTTATTGATTTGAAGAAGCTTGAAGAGACGCCATTAAATAAGACGCACGATTCATTGATAAAAGTAAAATTATGTATTAAATATCACAGTTATTGTAAGTTTATATTAAGTAATAAATATAGAAGATAATTATTTCGTTGAAGAAGTAAAATCATAGATGTAAAGTTAGTCATAGTGTTTAAAAATGTGTATTATTTTATTGTGAATTACGGCGTTAAAGGTTTGGCAAATATAATAAAAATTGTTATTTTTCTACTCCCTTCTATAGTTCTTATTCCAAAAGAACAGTCTTCAGAAAATTATCTTGCTAATTGACTTATTAAAATAAATATGTTGCTACGCCGAGGCACATTATACCATCAACTCGGATACATACTGGAATAAGAAATCGTTGGCGGGAAACATATATTGTTGCCGCGGATGAAATGGTTTGCTTAACTATATAAATTAGTGTTAGGCCCCACTCTTATTTTCCTAATCGAGATCTCCTGATCAAGTATCTTCTCTATAAACGATGTGGTGTGACTCTTGCAGTGGTTTTTTTTTTTTTTTTTTTCTTTTTTCCCCTTCTACTAAACTAATTATTTAGGGATTGCATTTTAAAATGCGTCTAATTATGCTACGATGTAGTCTACAATAATTTTAGTCAACAGAGCAAGGTTTCTGTAGTCCAGTAGCACATATGTGGCATTTATCTTCAGAAAGTTCAAACTATGTACAACGAGTCGCTCTTTAGGTAATCGTAACACGTAATTCAAGAATTAGCACTTTATATTAATACTGTGTTAAATTAAGTGAAGTTACAGTGGATGGGGCAAGAAGTGCCAATGTGAAACATCAGTGCTTTAAATTCTAAGTCTCGTTCATAAATTAACGTTAAACCATTTTATTTCATATTTAATAGAGATTTGTTTCGTTAGACATGAAATGGGATCAAGCCCCCACACAATTTGTATATTAAATGACAACTTTGTTATCTATTATTATCCATAAATTGCTATAAATTTATTATCCATAAATAACTTTTTTGATCTGAATAATAGATATAATTATACATCTTGTTTAATATTTTTGTTCTATATTTTGTTAGATATGAAAGTTCATTAACAAAAATAATTTATATAGGGAAGAATACATCATATAATACACATATTCTCTAAATACATATTTTGAATAAGTGTTGATTGGTTCATGGAAATTGTTTATGCAATTTGTTCATTTTTCATATGAGCAGAGGTTATTGTTTTTTACTTTCTCTACACGTACTATATACCTAGTGTATAGAAAAGGTATTGCACTCCACCCAAAAATTCGATACCAAGATCGCACCAGAAATACACCTTTTTGGGGAAAGCATTTTTGGAAAAAGGTCCGTGGTGAGTGTGTCCGTGTGTCTGCGAACACGATAACTCAAAAACGAAAAGTCGGTAAAATACAAAACTAGATATATACATTTAATATCTTTCAGGGATGCGACACGAAGATTTTGAGAAAAATCCCCCCACCCCAAACTATCCTTTACATGGAAAAAATTTCGAAAATGTTTATTTTCTCAAAAATGGCTATAACAGTTTTAATTAAAATATCGTACATTAAAGATATTTATATGGCAAATAAAATGTATATCTTAAATTTTCTGGGAAGAGCCTCTAAAGACCGCTTATTCTGAACGAATTTGACTGAATTTTGCGTAACTGGTAAACCGTAAGATATAGACAAAAACTTACTACACAAAACTGTAGATCACGTTACAGTACACAATTTATGTCATACACATTTTTTTTTTCGTGGAATTGAACATTTCTGAGATATTTGTTTCAGATTTAAAATACTTTTCTCACATGGAAAGTTGTAAACTGGCCCTGCACAGAAATGGATTTCAACCACATGGCAACCAGCTTTTAAAATATTTGACTATCGTTTTAATCTAGTGTATTTCCTTGTTTTCTTTCTACCTACAAGGAGCAAGTAATTAGGGCGCAGGACCAAAGCCTCCCATACCCAGGTAAGCGTAGCAGGTAACAACCCCCAAGCCTCCCGTAAAACCGGTGTAATAGCCAGCAGGTGGGGTGGATTGGGTATGCCTAATTGACGGTGAGTAGGTCAGGAAGGAAAAGTCTACTTCGGAACGGTTACACTTTCGGATTCCAGAAGTGTTTGAAAAGTGGATTAGCGTGATGGAGGTGCAATGCTAAAAATTGCAAAAGTTTTATTAAAACCTTTTCCATTGAAGAAATAGATGTCCTGGATATTCAAGAGGACCATAGCCACGCGGCACCGCCTAGTGACAAAATTCAGAGACAGAAAGTACTTTGTGATCTGAAGAGAAAGGCTACGGAAGTTATATATGAAAGGCCATCAAAACTAATATAATACCGGCAACTGAAGAGAGAAAACACGGAAGAAGTAACCATTGTAACATCTTCCACAAGAAACATGCAATGCTTTATCAAATATTATAAACACCAAACTGCAACTGTTACCTGTTTCGACCGGGAGGCTACCTGCTTTGGGGAGGCTTAGGGACCTTTGAGGGTCCGGGAGGCTTCGGGACTATTTTTCTGACCGCGGGAGGCTTCGGTACCGCACTCAATAATTAAGGCAATTTCTAATAATGTTTGCCTCGATTATCAAGTAGATAGAAAAATTAGCTTTTTAACAATAATTTGTTGCAGAGATGTAGAGAAATGAATGGAACACATATGTTTTTTCTCAAAGCTAACGAAAATGATTTGTTCCCTTTTCATTAAAGTCATTGGAAGCGTTTATCATGATTAACATGAAGTATAAAGGATAGTTTTTGGATGGATGGATGGTTAAGAGAGACGCATGTAGATGTGGCATATGATGTTTTTTTTCACTGATTCGTGTTGAAAATTAACAAAAGTGTGGAAGATAATACCCGTCTTTATTTCCATGCTCAGCGTGTCAAGGAAGGAAGAGAGCTCAATAAACTGCAACTTCCGTTTGTAAAGGAGGCGCCTCAGTATAGGTGGCAGGCTGATCGTGGCAGAATTTTAATGACAGTCTCTCTTTGTGCGAGGAGGCACTTGTCTAACGGAGGGATACGGGCATGACGGGTTATACAATCGTTGTCCCCCTTCCCCGCCATATCATTAACAACAGAGGCTCTCATTGTGGTAAATCATTCACTTGAATTTTCATCCAGCAGCGGGGCTCCAGACTTCACACGTACACATACACACACGTTCATTACTGAGAGTTCTTTATGCTAACATGTCTCTGCGCTCTTTTTCTGATCCAGCCTGTGATTACAGCTGCGCCGAGCGAGAAACCAAACACATTTTAGTGAGCTCGTAAGCTAATAACATGTTTTCAAAAGATCCAATTACACATAGGTTACTTCAGGGTTCGTGTACCGATTACCACACAACACTGCGTTGGGTATTTACGTGCGAATGGCTTTAGCACCTAGCATGCTGATTTTGTTTTTCCCGCAGTATTGCAAAAGTTGTAGCCTGCTAATGGAAACGCAAATATCGCATCGTTACCAGCAATACTCCACAGCTATTAAATTTTATTTTCTCTATTACATATTGACGTACGCAAGAGTTTTTGTTTTTATTATTATTAATTACTTTCCTCAGTTGAGGACTGCCATGTATAACTACACAATTAACATTTTTTAAAATAATTTACAATGATAAAATAAATCTGACACATGACTTTCTCTATATCTCTGCAACAAACTATTGTTAAAACGCTTATGCTTCTATTTACTTCATGCTAAAAGAGAAGCTAATTTTGCCCAATGAAGAACACAAATCTGAAATTACGGCAGCCTTGTTCTGAGAAGGATGTTGAACATAGAAGAAAAAGAGGAAAACTATGATTTTTTACAGTTTAGCAGATTTGATACGGTTTTTTGTAATTCTTCCTGAGCATGTACATCTGCAAAGGGAGCGTGAGTTATATCTTCTGCTATTCTCTTACTATATACCTAGGACAATAATATTGTGACAGTGTCGTTTGCAGTCTCTCTCAATTTCTCTTTGGTTTACGAGTCGGCGGAGTTGGAGACCTTGAAGTACTAAAAAAGGCGCGACGGTAACCGGAGGCTTTGGAACGCGACGCATGCTAGAATCGTCCAGTAGCTCCGACAAGCTTCCAGAATTAAATTCTATATAAGAATAATACTGAAAAAATAAAAACTATTTATAAACCATACATAGAACATTACATAGATAATTATCAATATCATTACACATCAATAAAGAACAGAAAGTAATGTGTAACAGTTTAAATTGATTTATACACAGGTTTGTATTTAAAATAACAAACAGTATTATGAAAGAACTTTGAATTATTCAGAACTGTGGTAATTTTTGATATGTTGTGTTTCTGTCTAAATATGCTGTTGGCACATTCTGTAAGGATGTGGTTTACTGATAGGGGTGTTTTACACGTGCTGCACTCTGGCAGCTCTTCTTTGGGTATTCGATAGCAGTACGATAACTTCTTAACCTTGTCATTAAAACTTAATATGTTCTCTGTCGCTTCCAAATGGCTGGCCTCTATTTGTGGTTTTCATTGTACTGTGTGGTCCAAGTTTTGTGACGTCAAGTTCTAGGTATAAAAGGAGGAAGAATTGCAAGCCTGAGAATTGTGTTCTGAATTATATTGAGTCGCGACTAGCGCACAGTGTCGTGCAAGCCGTCAACTGTCTACGCGTCGAAACGTCAAGTGAATCATTTACAATAATGAATTAAATACTTAATTTGTAATCATTTTTGAGTCAATAAAGACATTTGTTGCAACTCGATAATTTGACTGCTTGAGATGAACGTTTTATTAATCCAGTAACAGAGGTTACTTGTTTCTAAAACAAGTGGGAGTAAGACTAAATCCACAGATTCAACAGAAAGGGTATTGTTTAGAGAGTTGCTAAAGCAAAACACAGCCCTTTCTGAGCTCTGTGTCTCGTCACTTACAGTCAGCATAAACCGAAAGGTCAGAAAAATATAAAAAATTGTAGGTGAGAACACGAACCTGCTCTGATCAAGTGAAGAAATGTAATCTATTCAACACAATCTTGAAGGCTTTTACAGGCAGTGTTGAATAGCTCATGTTGAAGAGATAAACATCGTTAGTAGAAGCAATAAGAATTGAAGGAGCCAATAAACGTTACACGAAGCTGCAAGTGAATATATGCTGACACAATACTTGGCATTATGATGCACATGCTGGGTACTCAGCGATGACCGACCACACCCAGAGCGCCCACGCCGCCCCTCATGAAACCCTTTATTCAAAGGGATTTCTTTTCCATCATCATATCTTTAAAGATACGACCGGCAGTGAGGAACGGGGAATACACCATCACTGAATGTTCATATAAGCATCTTGCTCTCAGTTATGAGTAAATGACAAGCAAACATTTAAGGCTTTCGATTTTGTTTTTCACTACTCGTTGTACCACCTAAATTTAGCAGTTACTAAACATTTCACAACCCACTCGCGTTACAGTAAGCGCTAAAATTATTTTAATGACATTTCTAGTACATCTAAGCTCCCTCAAGTCCAGTCAAGGTGCTTGAGGGTCTGTAGGGCTGTTTCCAGCCCTCACTGTGGACGGCACGATTGCACACCCCAATCTGTCAGTGTTGGTGGAACTCAGTTGTTTCATAGTAGTGAGGACTATTATATCCACTATATCCATTTTGAACTACAGTTAGAATAATTTATTTGCAAAAATATATTAGGTCAAAGGAAACGTATTTATACACTTTCCTTTCACGACAAAGGCTTCCCCCACAATCTCTGTGCAAGAATTGTGCATATGTTTTCGGACAACGTCTGTTTTCCGTAATGAAACTTACAAACTCACACCGTAGAAGTCAATTAATTAATGAACACTTGAAAGTATGTTGCGATAGGGTGGCGCACAAATAATACTTCCACGTACTGAAAACCTGGTAAGAAACTGCAAAATTCGTGGCAAATTCCCCGATGTGAAAGGAAATGAACGTATATTAGATGTCTCGTAAATAACACTGTGTACTCTTTTGTATTTAGTCAATTAAATTATCTAGTAATGTAAGAAGAAATATCGTTTGATAAGTGCTCGAAATCAGTGACAATAGTCATCGTTAGACAATGCAATAATTAGCCATCCTGCGTGGAGAGCTGCATGGCGGACAATGTATAATTGTTGTACCCGTGAAAGAAATTTTGAAAATGGAAAAAACCGAGATTCGAGCAGTGATAAAGTACATTGAAATCCATGCAGACTTGTTGAACACATTGGGAGACTGCTCTTTCACATCAACTGTTGCTAAGTGGACCAGATAATTTAAATTTTGTCGGGATATCACTGAAGACGTAGTGGTCGGCTAAGATGTGTCATCGCCGCAGATATGTTACCAAAGCCCACGAAATGGGCTTGGAAGCTTACCGGCTGAAAGTGCAAGAAAATTGCTGAAGCTATAGCAATATCATGTGAAAGAGTATATCACATTTTGACAGGAATTGGGTATGAGAAAATTGTGTTCCAGTGGAGTTCCGCGACATTAACATAAGATAAAAAACACATCAGAGTGCAACTTTCTGAACAATGTTTGGCCCGCTTTCAGAAAAACCCACATTTTTTTACGCCGGTTCGTGACCCAAATGAAATATGGGTCCACTAATGTACACTAGAAAAAAATAAAAGCAAAAGCAATCGAAACAGTGGAAGCATGCTTATTAGCCTCCAAAGGCAATTCAGTCGGCCAGAATCTGTCATCAGTTTTCTAGGATGCGAAGATTCTGCTGATAGATTATGTTCCCAATGGTCAAGCATTACGAGGGAGTCGTCCTCCGTGCTGAAATGCTAACTTCATATACCCAAGGTCGCGGGTTCAAACCCGTCGGAGGACGATGGATTTTTTTTTTTTTTTTGTTTTGTTTGTTTTGTTTGTTTAAAAATCCTTAGCATGGCTTCCTTCGGAAGAGAAGTAAAACCGTTCGTCTCGTGTCGTAGATTAACGGCACGTTAAAGAACCTCAAGCCTGATAGAGAGACCTCTCAGAAAAATTAAGCGGTCTTTCACACCCAATTTGGAATGGGACGCTGAGAACCACAACAGTTAAAGAGCGTCCATAAATAACACGCCATTTCCATTTCCATGACGGGGGAATTGCTATCTTTTATCAGGACAATGTGCGCCCGCAAACATGTGTCGTTTCCACGGCAAAAATACACGAACTGAGATAGAAATTTTTGCCCCACATGCCTTATGGATTCGTCAAACGTCTATCTCTTCCCAAAGTAGAAACATTACCTCGGTGGTCGGAGATTGTCTTCAAATGAAGAATTGATAACAGGCGTTGACAAGTATTTTGCATCCCTGGAGGCATTTGATTTTGGGGATGGAATAAATGCATTTGAACATTAATGTACCAAGCGCACTCAAGCATAGGGCAGCAACATTGAAAAATAAAAATAGTTTGAATCAGGTGAGCTGATATTTTGGATTTCATTCTGAGAACTTAGCAAACAACCCTCATTACGGTGTACAGAATATTTTAACAGTGTACAGAATATTGCTCTTGTTACTGTGTGACACTGGAAACGTAAATCAGTACACAATTTCAGTTCAGTTTATTTTTGCATTGAGAATGTAAGTTTACATACATAGTCTGACTCCGTCTCTGTAGCAGTTGGTTCTCTTGCCCACAAGCGAAGGCAGGGCTTCAGGGCATTTACTTACGTATGAAAGGGCAGTCAGTTGAAGGGGCTTATCTTAGGTTGCGTACAAGTAGGCTGAGACAAGAGACACATATCACGGTGGAATAGTGCAACGCAGTGTTGTTGGTTACGGAAGGCCTGTCCAGTTACCCTCTTGAGTGAAAATGAATATCCTGAATATAGCTAAATACTTGTGAATAAATTCAAAAGGAAGGTTATGTAGACTCTTCAGTTTCAGGTAACAGAAAGGGAATTGTCTGATAAAATGCACTTAATCATGAAGATTTTGCACCAAGAAATGAAGAGATTTGATATTGAAGTTGAAGAACCTGAAGATGACAATAATGATAATTATCATGAAGACTGTAAAATATAAGAAATGTTTCTAAAGCCGATTCCGCAAAGCAATCTGGATGAAGGAGAGCTAGAGAAATATAATTTTTAAACAAAGTTAAACCGAATAACTTCTGATTACTTCCGAACCTTCGAAACATTCATAGAAAAATCTTCAACCACTAAACCTTCTCTTCCAAAAACATAATTTTCCTAACTTAATTTTTATATTGTTTAACACCCGCTATTATTATAAATGGCACCGCAGGTGATCATACTGATGAAGCATGGAATGAAGATGGAGCACTGGTGGAATGCGATGGTGGAGGAAACGGAGAACTCGGAGAAAGGCCGTCCCTGAGCCGCCTTTTCCATCATAAATCCCACATGCGGTGCTTGGGATCGAATCCGAGCCGTTCCTAACGTAATGTTGCGCTGAATATTTTTCATTTCTGACGATAAATAACAACGCTGGGTCGACAAAAAACAATGTAATTTCATATTTTAAATATGCTACAAACTAGACATTCAGATTATATTTGCTCCTCCTGAATCTTTCTTGTAAGTGAAAAAGAACGCTATGGGTTAACGCTACTAAATAGATCAAAACTTCACGACCCTGAGGTCCATTCGATTCATTTGTCGTTCGGAGTTTTGTAATGTACGTCATTCTCTATCCTGCCCAATGAATGCGTTCATGTATAGTCTGATTGCTTCAGTACATCGTGAATTAATTGCTTCATTACTCAATTTATATAGTAAAGTGAATGGGTGAAATAGTTATGAGAATGAGTTGTTTTCATCTTCACTAACTGATACATAAATTTGCTCGGAAAGAAGGAATCCATTGTGCCTCAATATTCGTCTGTAGTTCTATCATCTTATGACTGCACTACCCCTTAGGACATATTGGTTTCCACACAGCATGTACTATCATAAGCAGATGCTACAAGAAGAAATAACCTAAAATTAATCAAAATATTCATTTGTTTCTTTCTAAAAGTATCTCTGTTTTCAATTGTTCAATTCTATAGCTATTATTAACATAGTACTCTGAAATATATGATCTATTGCCAAAATAAAGGATGTTCTAATGGATTCGTTGTTTTTCACCGGCTGTCAGCTGTAGCATCCACTCCAAATAGTTTATAATTTCAGTTTTGCAATCAACTCATTTCCACTTTACTATTTATTGCGCTAGCGTAAGCTCACATTCGGAAGGTTCCCGGGTTAGCCAAACACTCTGACCTTGTTTTTTTTGGCTTCCCCTGGTCGGTAGGCGAGTACGCGGTATGTCACTTTCTACCACGGATTTCCGTTCATCATTGTCCGTTTCCATTACCTCCATTTATCTGTTTCAGGTCTGAAGGTCCTTGCGGTAGTACGTCGCGATAGTGTGGTGGAATTCGGAAATGTTTGTATTTGACATTTAGTGAATTGCTGATGCACCTTCCTGCCTCGGTTAATTTATAAACCAGTAGGAAATCTTAATACATAATGTGAATTAAAGCTGAGCATTATTATTTGTAGTTATTAAATGCTATTGAATATTCATCTTGAAATGTTTCATTTTCCAATTCATCCCTTCCTCCCAGGGGTCACGTGAATCAGAAAGGACCAACTTCGCCTACTATAGTGCTGTGCTCTATTTACTGGAGGCTCCCCGCCTGCCTACTGCTTGTTATGTGGAGAGCGATGCTTTCGTGTGACATGAAGAGTGGTCAGCTCTTAGCGGAAACAAGCTTAGGGACGTGAACAGGGTAACCTCCTCTTGTATATGTCGTTGTGACGTGATCTTGGCTCGATTGCGCGTTGGCCGCTGCAATTTTACAACTACATTTTTAAGAGGGAACCTCCTCTGTCTGTCCGCTTTGTAAAGCTGAATTGTCGGTCCGTCATTGTTTCTAGAGTGTGCTCCTCTAATACACATACGCACAACTCTGCAACTGCCGGACAGATTGCAGAGATCCTGACGTCGCGGTCCATAGGGTTTTTAAATTTTTATCCTGACGTATGATAAAGGACCGGAAGTTTATTATTATTACACGGGACTCATGGATTGAGGATTTTGTTTTAGCTATTTATTTCTTTTTAGCTCCATTGTTGAAATATTTTTCTAACTTCATCCAGTTTTCTGTTTTTGCATCTGATATCTAATTTTAGCTTTGCTTTTACTTATGCATGCTTTTATATCGATTGAGGGTCCTAAAACACCAATCATCATCATTGCTTATTTCTAACCCTACTTGAATATTCATAATTCTGACTAACATTAAAGTAGTAGTTTTTAATCAAAATAAAATTTCTGAAACTGTTGTCAAATTACTTTAAGTAGATAGTATATAAACTTTAACACATTTTATTTAAAATATATTAATTTATGCGGAACCAGCACCATCGTGACAGCTGGCAGGTAGTGATCGAAAATACTTCACTCCCAGTAAGGTTGGAGTTTGAGCCTGCAGTGAACGATCGAGGGGTGGGGTCTTGTTTATGGCCTGGTATTGCTCCTATGGCACACAAATCGGAATCGTCTCATCATCCAGTTCACAGTTTTAAACATCCAGATGCTCCAACTGCCTGACGCTGACAGCAATGGAACATCTCCACTTCGCTCTATATATTTAGAATTCATCCTTGGTAGAGCTGCCAACTCTTCATGCTTTGACGTGATTAATTTGTTTCACGTTTTGCTATTAGTGATTTACTGCTCCTGTTGGGAGAAACAATGGAAAACTCAGCTCGCTGTCATTATGGGTTACCCTAGAATATATTTTATTTTACTCGATGTAGCTTATAAGTATCCCTAATGTGTTTTTAAAATGTACACTGGAGAAGATATAACTTTACGGTGGCATTTTTAAGGAGTATTATTTTAAAATGTTTCCTCACTCTTCTACTATGCTTCGTGCTCTATGGGAATATTGCCAGTGTCCTATTTCTAACTTTAGTATTTGATTCTTTTTAAAAATATTTCTAAATCTTCACCTGCGTTTTTGGATAATTGGTTTTTAACTAGAGGCGGCGCCGTGACCTAATGGCTAGACATAAAGGAATTTGGACGATTTTCTTCGGTTTCCCCCGCCATTCATTTCACCGATTGCTTCGCCATTACAATTTCGCCTTTACTTCAAATAATCTACTTCCCTCACTCCCATACCTGGCTATGGACCGATCCTTCGTTCAGGGTTCTTTATTATATGATTATTACCCAGTTAGCTTCTCGACGGGCTTCTGACGCTCACTCATACTGGGACATAACCAAAGGAATGTGAACTATAGTATTTTCAGTTAGAATAGACGGTTGAAGGTCACATTTAGTGGCTTTCCTGACATCCCCCCCTGCCTTCCCACAATAACCTCTCCCCAAGGCAAGAATGCTCAAGAGTTCTAGATGCATTTTTATATTTTACCATAGATAGGATACTACACAATATATTATTATTATTATTATTATTATTATTATCATTATTATTATTATTACTGTGCCGTGCAAGACTCTATTTTTGTCCCTTACTGCAATTTCGTGTAGTGCAAATAAAATTCTAGTAGAGGGAGGCAATGTATATGAGCCGCTTAAGAAGGGAACTCGTCCTTGAACTGCCTATTTTAAATGGACAGTGTATAGCAAGCGGTATGCCACATCACCTAGGAACAAGTTCGTTGGGTTTTCCATTAGATCGGTACCTATTTTATAAACCGGCCTTTTGCTTACACAAGGACGGGTGTGGATACGCCACTTACACGCGTCAACCCCATAGAAGACCGATAGGGGCGACAGTTGCTAGCCTCTGTCTACTAAGCTCTCCAGGTTATGTCGCCGGAGGACATTAATGCGTCTCACAACCCCGCCCATGTAACACCGTCCAGACGCATCCATGGCTGTCGGAAACCACTATCGCGCCGAGTCCAACCCAATCCGAACAGTTCTCTCTCGGGAAAGGGGCTGATGTTCGGACTGGCGTACTTCTAGTAGCATCAGAAGTACCACGCGTGCTCGGATCTACAGCGCTCGCACCGGAGCAGCTGATGAGGTGTAATCTCCATGGAGAAAGAGTGGTCGATGCCAACGGTACGTGTTATTCCCAAGCGGTCACCCATTCAAGTACTGACCACTCACAACTAATTTAAATTAAGAGTTTTCCATAACTAGAGAGCATTTGATATTTTTAGTTTCTCTACCGCCTGTTTATGTCACCCTCCGAGGCCTGAGATCACGATTACAATTCTGGTGGAGGGTGATGGATTTTATAGCACGTAAAAATTCTTAGTAAAGCATCCTTAATAGGAAGAGAAGTAAAGTGTTGGTCCCATGTAATGTTTATTTGAATATAAAATAATCCCATGCCTTGAAAGAGAAACTCCCTGGGCAATATTTCATCATATGTACTTCCGCAAGCCGGGACTTAGAACTATTACGGAAGTCAATTCATTCCTTGTCACCATGTGCGCATTTTGGCGAAATCACAATTTAGAAATTCCACCTAACCTAGGAAAACTCCGACAGGTGTCCTAGAATACCACGACATAGCGTGATGAAACTTGGCTGACTACCTACTTACTTTAGGTTGAGAAAGTATCATATTTCAACCAAAAATTTGTCAGTGACATTTGACCAGAAATAAATGTTTTGCAATTTTAGAAATATATGTGGTATGAATGAGAGAAAGAGATTGGTTGGGGGAAGGGGCAGAGAGAAAACAGCATAACCTCTAAAACAGGAAATATCATGAATACCAATCCTAGCGTTTACCTCCATCGCCCAAGTAGACGAACATTTTCATGACACTTCCCCCATTTCAAACTACTCACTATATTGGAAACAATTTTGTTATTTTGCATTTTTCTCGAAAATTGCCCATTATCATCTTGTTTGACAAACTGACAAGAATAAAAGGCATACTTACTTACACTTTAAAACTTTTAGGAGCAGCATGTGAGGCGTCCTTCTTCTGATTGTATTATATGTGACTAGGAAGTTGCAAAAGATAGATAAAACATAGTTGGAAAAACATTTACAGCTAATTAAAACACAATTTGTGTTCATTAATTTTATAGGCAGCGTTAGCTTTTTTATAATATTACATTAATACATTTTCTAAAATTTAAATGCGTCACATGACGGGAGATATTTCGGAGGTTAGTCTATTCCTCCCACACCTATGACTTCTGAATGAATTCTTGTTGCATCCGATAAACGTTTAGAACTCATGTTCGGTTTCTCTAGTTTTCTCTGTCAGTCATTCCTTCACCTAGTCCATAATCACCTTTCCTTTCATCGATTTCACGTCGTTCCATACACTTACTCTCTCTAACCCAGAGTGGTCTGGTGCTCCTCAATAGGAATCTGACCCCAGGCAATGGCTTGTAGACAGGTCCTCCATACAAGTAGAATAAAAAGCGAAAGAAGAAGAAAATAATTCTTCGTGTTGTATGCAACCAAGCACATACTTCAAAGCCTTTCTGTAGAAACATTGCTGGGTTATATTAACCTTCTCTACAAACAATCGTTTATTCTTTCTCTAGCAGTTTTGTATACAGTGCATAGTAGGCAGAGAAGGTATTATATTCCACCCAAAAACTCAATACCGATACTTCACCGGAAATACATGTTTTGAGAATCGTGAATCCAAAAACTGAAACGCAAAGTCTGTTGAAGTTGGTGTTCAAGTTTAGTATCTTCCAAGGATGCGACACGATGATTTTCAGAAAATCTCCCACCCCAAACTACACTTTACATGGAACCATTTTCGAAAATGTTAATTTTCTCAAAAATGCCTCTAACAATATTGATTAAAGTACTGTATATTAAGCATGTTTACATGATAAAGTAAATGTATATCTTGAATTTTCTCGGAATATCCTCCGAAGACCCCGTCATTCTGGATGACTTTTGTATAACTGACAAGCCGTAAGAGGAGACAAAAACTCACTACACATAAAATGTAAATATCATTGAAACACACAAATTATGTCAATTGGAGTTAACCGTTTTTGAGATATTCCAAGTTGGTTTCCTTTTTAAGCTACTTAAATTTTTCTCAAACGGAAAGCCATCTTTCATTTGTCCCTTTTTGTTTACTCCCTCATACCGAATTTCAGTCGTTTTACTTAGCCTCGAAATACCAAAATGGAAATGCTTATCTCGAATACTATGATATAGATAAAAGAGTAATCTTTTGTAAGAAAGTTTGTTTGTGGAACAGTAAGAGAAAGGCATGTGAATGGAGCACATTAGATTTTTAAAATAATGATATTACATACGTCGATTACACTCATTAAATAGTGATTATCACTCAACGGATAATTTCGCAAATTCTCTCAGAATTTCTCTTGATATTATCTATGGCAACATATTTTTCCTTTCTAGTAGAACTTCAGCAATCCTAAGTTAAAGAATAATTGAAACGTGTGAATTAATGGAAATCACTCTTTGTTTCAGGTAAGCGGCTAATATATATCTACATTATCGGTGTTTAAATCGTAAGTACCAAGTTTTATTGGTTATATTATCAATTTGTCAGATAAGTAAGCATTATGTCAATTAGCAACCCTTAAATTCGAAGTTAATGCATACAGAAATACAAATGTCAAATACAGAATGTCCTCTCTATTGCTGCATTTTGACCCATATATTTCCTTGAGAAATCTGCAAAATTTTACGTTTGTAACCTATACATTAAAAGTCACTGCATTACCAGCCAAAGGTGGATCAAAAAAAACGGAGATATTGATTTAGTAATATAAACTACAGAGATTTTTTGAGGAACCGTTAGATCCAAAACTGAAAAGCAAACACAATCGTATTTCAGGTTGATGGCGTCCATTTCTCTTCAGACGCTATCCGCAAGACGATCGCAAATCACCCATCACACGAAGGGAAATTGAAGACTCGTTCTGATGAATTATTTTGGGAATTGTTTAGTCCTTCGATATCTTGTGGTGGATGATGACATAAGGCTTTGCGTTTCAAATACCCCCACAAGAAGAAATTGCATGCTGTTATCTTTCATTGTTCCCTTCCAAATATGGGAATATTCCATGACCGATACGATCACCAGATTTAACGAAAATGGTACAAGGTTCAATTATCGTTTCCATACTCTTCAATATCTACTATTATGATCCTCCAGAGATAAATCCCACCTGAATGGATGCAGATGACAAGGTGATATTTTACTCGAATTCCAATTTGAAAATGACAGTCAATCGTCTTCGGACTTCTCTCTCGCAACTGTCCGAATGGTTTACAACTTGGCGTATGTTACTAAACACGAACAAACTGAGTCCAAAATATTCTCACTAAAATCTTACCAACATCCCTACCATTATATCCTCTGCATCAACCATTAACTTGGCTCCTAATTAAAAGACCAGTAAAACATCTTTGAGTTCTCCTAGACCCAAAACTGACCAGTTTCACTTGTTTCTTCTCAAATCACCAAGCTATATCCGTTTGTCAACAGACGTTCCAAACTTGGGCTGGAATGCTCAGCGTTATTATATGAAATCCCTGATACGTCCACTAATCATATACCTATGCAGCTCCTGTGTGGGATGCAGCCAGCAAAACACATATTTATCGAATACAGGTTCTACAAAATAAATTCATTCGAATTGCCACAAATTCTGCTTGGTTCAAAAGAAAGAGTCAACTCCATCAAGAACTGGGAATTCTTCCGTTATAAAAATACATCAGGGAAGTAGCAAAGTCTTTCTACAACCAACTTCCTCAAGTCTCTGGTGCTCAGACAGAGAACAAGGAAATTACCCCAGGAGAGTCTACTCAGCCAATCCAATGACAGTGATTTCTCTCACCTTAAATAAATCATTACGGCAAACGTTATATATGTTTTGTTTATACAGCATTTATTTTCATTACTTATTTTATTACCACGCATTTACTGCCAATATTCTATTTATTTTTGTGCTTAAATGTTCAATATCCATTATTACTATAACTATTGTTCAACGTATCAAGCCAGCACCTTAATTTTATTGATATATTGATCCTTAATATATTTAGACTTTAAGTTAAACAAACTAATATCCTTCAAAATTATAAATTGTATATATTATTATGTAAAATACATATTTCGTTTCTTACGATAGAGGAGCGTTATAAGTCAACCTCGCATGTAATTTGTAAATGTTAATTCTTAATTGTTCTCAATGGCCTGTACAACAACGGTGTTGATCGGTCACAAATAAATAATAAAGAAACAGAAAATGACTTCTTGTGTGGGTATTTGAAAATCAGTCTTCTGTCATCCTCCACCACAAGATATCGAAGGTAAGAATTCCCTACGAAATGCCTCTTCCTGTTGAGATACAAAGAGTATGTGCAGAGAAATGGAGGCCATCTTACAGCATAGTTTTCTAAACCTGAATATTATGTGTACAAATCAAATACTCTTATTTGCCTTACATTTTGTATCTAACAGTTTATCAACAATATTTCTATTCATACATAAAAAGTATGTGATTTGTTGACAGTAATAATTGATCATAGATAATTCATAAATCAAAATCACCTGTTTCGTCGTTCCACCCAGTGTACATAACGGAGGATTCCTTCACAAACTTTTTTAAACATAAGAGAGGAATTGAAACTCAAGAATTTGAAGTCTGGTATGTCTATCCGCACAAAGAAAGAGGAATGGACTTGTTTCTGAAGTTCATCCGCCAACTCATAGGTGTTAAAACATGTACCCTAAGAATACCTTACATATTGAAGACAGCAATATCATTCCAATATGCTCCTTTCCGGAAACTTTCATGGGCACAGGTCATTGTAGATATTGTAGTAAGATAGGAACTTCAACTCACATGCTCGAGAATTATCATAAGAAAGGAAGCATTTGGAAATATAATATAATTTGAAATACATCGGCTATTGGATTTTTAGGTTTTGTAAGCGAACTAAGCATTATCAATATTCTAAGGAAAGTGGTTAAAAAATTCGTGATTCACTTAAAGTAGAAGTCACTGAAGAAGTGCGCGTGCTGATTGGGGAATGTAGCTGTCGAATAAACATTTTTGACATCTGCCACTTCTTCTTTCTCTATTTATCCTTTTCGTATGAGGACTGTCACCTTCCAGGACTTACAATGCAACACCTACCTTGTAGAAGCCTGTTGAGGAGCAGAAGCTCTAGATCAGAGAGATTAGCCAGGTAATCAGTTCGATGCATATAAGAAACTGGTAAGTGGAGGATATGAAACGATGCTGAAAGGGATGAAAGGAAAGATATGGAGCAATTGGTGGAATGAAAGGCAGAGGAAACAGAACAATCCGGAGCAAACCCACCCAGATGCAACTTCGTCCACCATACATCTCACAAGCGGTTCCCTGGATTATTATAACCGACAGGGGAAAAAGATGAGATTAAATATAAGTAAACACAGTTAGATCTTAAACTTTTTCAAACCACCTAGCGAAAGTGGATAAGAAATATGATATTTACAACCTTTCCTCATCAGTATATTATACATTTGTGCTGTTGAGATCTGATTGGTTTTTCGGAGCCAAGGCCTCAATTTCAAAATAATTTGTTCAATAGCGACAAATATTATCCAAAACGTCAAAACATTGTTGTGTTGATTATAAGATACTTCGTGGCATCTGTTGAAACCATTATTACAAACGTCCTTTGAGATGAATGAAAGAGAAAATTGCAGTTTTCGCACAACGTTTCTTCAAGATATACAAAATTAACCCATTAATTATTTCTTCTCTTTCCTGATAACTGTACCTCTCGTTTTAAAACAATGCTTAACAGTCATTTTTCTTCCACTTATATGCCACCACAGGTGGTGGACATGGTGATGAAATACAATGAAATGGTATTTTGGTAAAGGAAGATTGAAAATGAAACGTTGCAGGTAAATTTGGTTGCCTTCCCGGTATTTGTCAATTACTTTCTGTTCGCAAGTACTCTCCTTAACGACTTCAGCTACAGTACATTTCAATAAAAATAATCTGATGTTTTACATTCACATACCTTTCTCTACCTGTTGTGCAAACACACTATTCTTAAAAAATATTATTCTTTTATCTACAACATGCTAATCGAGATAAACATTACCAGAAATTGAATAGGTGGAGTCAGACTGAAAAATTCAATGCCATAGCCGGGATTTGAACCATCCCGATCTCCCGATCTCTAGCCGGTTGCTTGCCACTGAGCTACCATGGCAACATGCCGGCATAGCCTTGACACATACGAGTGAGTTGAGAAATTCAATGCTATGCCGGCATGCTGGCATGGTAGCTCAGTGGCAGAGCAACCGGCTAGAGATCGGGAGATCGGGATGGTTCAAATCCCGGCTATGGCATTGAATTTTTCAGTCTGACTCTACCTATCCAACTCCTGTCCTACACACGGCTTGTGTGAAAAAACAATTATTCCATTACCAGAAACTTTCTTATTGCAGGGAAATAAGGGAATATAGTGGTCTAAATCGATAGTAAAATCCTTAAAAAGCTATCGCTATGCGATTGTCATTAAAATTGGGTTCTCTTTCCAATGTCAAGAGTAAAACAAAAGAGATATAAAACGGATGAAGCTTTCCCCTTTAAAATAAAGCTTCTAAGTAGGGGTTAAAGGGGGATTTCGGGACTCAAAGGATGCCGCCCATGTAAACATCATGTACATATGTAACACTTAAGATAAACATCAGCCGACAGACCACCCACACAGCGCTGCCTCTTTGCCAAGACAACAGTCTAAAAGCTTCCCCATGTACCTGTCAATCAAAGTATGTGCTGCCGGCTACTACCCCCTCCCCCTTTGCCAAACCACCTGTCTAAAAGATTTTACTTGCAGGGCTCTTAATCACTTGAACAATCGTCTTTCACATTTACAGATCAAATTCAATTTAATCGATTGACCACGCCCACTCAAATTTCTAATTTTTGAGCTACAAGGCTCATCTGCATATCAAATCGATCTAGTTTTTCACGAGGAATCTGAATCTCTGATCATAAATACAAAATTCTTTTGATTTCAATTCGATAGTCTCTTTTAATTAAAAACACGTAGGATTTCTCTATCTCTGGCAATTCGAGAGCTACAAGGCTCATTTGCATGACAAATCAGTCTAACTTTTCACAAAGAATCTGAATATACAAACATAGTTCAATTGTCATGGCGAAAAAACTCGATAAAATTACTGAGTGGAATATTTGATATAAATTATTAGATATCAATTGAACATGCGTTAGCGGTGATATTTTTGCAAGGAATTATAACACTCACACGATTGAACATGTTAAAAGCTTTATTATTCAATACCAACATATGAAATGAAAAATAGCAAGAGAGAGAATTGCTTTTATAAAACCTACTAACTTATCACATCAAAAACCAATATGGCGGCGAAGTGATTGTGTTTCCAACGAGCAGAGGGCACCCAACAGGGAATTGAACCCGGGATCTCTCGAACACTGAGAATGTCAACATCATTACAACTCCAAACATTATAAATCTTAATATCCGTTCTTAAACGAGGACCTACATTCGACTTTCAGTGAGGGTGCAATCACATGACTTTACGACTATGTATAATTAAACAACTGCAAAAAGGATTGAATGTAGAACGCAATTATAACACTCGCTATATATAAAAGCTGTTCTTATTCCCTTATAATCCCCTATACAGTACAAGAATTAACTTCACGAATAATCAATAAACTTTAATTACAATTACACTAATTAAAATGACAATAATGCTTAAAGCATTGAGGTTACAATAAGACGCCATAACACTTTTCTTATTCCTTTATCAGCCCATACCCAGCACAAGTACAAGACACACGATTGGTTAATTTTAAGAAATTTGAATTACAATTACGCTAATTAAAATGTTAATAACGGTTAAATAATTGAGATTACAATAAAATACTATGAGACTTTTCTTGCTCATTTATCACCCTTCATCCAGTACAAGAATGAATTCCAGCTATCCAACACTCGAGAAACTTTAATTACAATTACGCAAATTAAAATGTCAATAACACTTAGAGAATTGAAGCTACAATAAAACGCCGTAACACTTTCCTTATTCCTTTATCAGCCCATACCCATTTGTGATTGGCTAATTTAAGAAATTTTAATTACAATCACGCCAGTTAAAATGCCAATAACGCTTTGAGAATTGAAGTTACAATAAAACGCTATTAGACTTTTCTCAATTCTTTACCATCCCCTATTCAGTACGAGTATTAGATTCGGGATTAATTCAATAAATTTTAATCACAATTATACCTTTACTTTAAGTTTAAAAAATGCAAATAACAACCCAATTTGCAACGCTATAGCGAAATGAGTGATACAAATTCTTCACGAAATTACATCTACATGTCAACTACTACTTGGATTATACGCCCAGTGTATTCAAACATTATTCGTAACTATCACAAGACATATAAAATGTTTTTATTTACGCAAATGTCAGACCTATACCAAAATATGGTGTGTTTCATTCACGTGACCTTCTATACCTCTCTGAAACAAATTATTGTTAAAAAGCTTGTACGTCTTTTACTTCATGCTAATCGAGTAAAAACTAGTAGAAATAGTCTTCATACTTGCTTCCTTGTAAGTAGAAGCTAACTAAGGGAGTACCATAGGTTAAAGTGATAGTCATAGTCAAAAGTTGGCTGCTATGTCACTCTCCTGTAAGAGAAAGTATATGTTTTTAAAGCTGAAACAAATAACAATGATTATATCGAAAAAAAAGGGTTCACTCCACAAAAATCATGTATTTAACATAAATCGTGTGTTTTAACGTGCCCTACATTTTTGTGTGGTAAGCTTTTATCTATCTCTTATGGTTTACTAGTTATAACAATTTATTCAGAATAAAAAAAGGTCTTCAGAGATTATACTCAGAAAATTCAAGTTATACATTTTATTTTTCCGGTAAATATCTTTAATATGCGATATTCTAATCAAAATCGTTAGAACCATTTTTAGAAATAAAATTTTTCGAAAAAACGTTCCATGTAAAGGGTAGTTTGGGGGGGGGGGGGGGCTTTTCTCAAAAATCTTCGGGTCGCATACCTGGAAGATACTAAACTTAAATACCAAACCGAATTTGCGTTTTTGAGCTATGCTGCCCAGTCACACACATATACACACCAACACACACGAATCTTTTTCTAAAATGGATTATTTTGGATACAGGGGACCCTAAAAACATATATATTCCCAGTGAAAAATCAGCATCCGATTTTGGGTGGAATACAATACCTTCTCTATACACTATGTACAAAGTACGTGTAGAGAAAGTAAAAACAACAGCTAACACAATTTGAAATCACTTAGACTGCCTACAACTAACTGAGCTGTATTCTCTAATTTTCAACACTGTACATTTTCAACAAGGGGATACCATAGTAAAACCAACAGCTAACATTGCTTGAAATCACTTAGACAGCCTACAACTGACACAGCAGTATTCTCTAATTTCAACAGAGAAGCATAATTTATAACTCGAAGCACTCATCACATAACTTGAGGATTGAGCATAAATTTCAACACTGTACATTTTCAACAAGGGGATACCATAGTAAAACCAACAGCTAACATGGCTTGAAATCACTTAGACAGCCTACAACTGACTCAGAAGTATTCTCTAATTTCAACATTGTAGTATAAACTATAGCTTGAAGCATCAGGTACCTTGACGATTATGCATAAATAAATACCTTCAAATGAAATACCATACCAAAATAACAGCTAACATTGCTTGAAATCACTTAGACAGAATACAACTGACACAGCAGTATTCTCTAATTGTAACACTGAAGTATAAGCTATAACTTGAAGCACTCACTACATAACTTGACAATTATGCATAAATAGACATCTTCAAAAAATAAATACCATACCAAAAATAACAGTTAACATTGCTTGAAATCACTTAGACAGCCTACAACTGACACAGCAGTATTCTCTAATTTCAACAGAGAAGTATAATTTATAACTCGAAGCACTCATCACATAACTTGAGGATTGAGCATAAATAAACATTTTCATAAACACTTATCACAATCGCTATGAAAGTAAGCCGCGCAAGGCTGCTCACCTCTTGGCTAACATATAACACAAGGGAAAACGGAAGCATACTACCTATTACAAAAAGCGAAGCATGATCCGACCAGTTTCAGACGATAAAGAAGGCTGGCGACATTTTGAACAAAACATCCTAGCTCTCCCCTTCAGAGCTTTCTGTTAGAAAAACATCCTCACTCGGCCCCTCTAGGCTAAGAACAGGCAGATACACGCATTCCCCTTCCTTAGGTATACACTGAAGAAAACATGTTTTTATGTGAGCAACTATATAAGCCTGAGGTCTGCAATATAGAGCTACTTATTCGATATAACCGCCGTGAAAAAGCATTCTTGAAAACAAACGTCAAAGCTTTTGATGATATGAACGAATACAGGAGAGAATGTGCTGAAGATTCGCATCATTATACATACTTTCACAAAGAATCGTGCAATGGACGAATGCATACGATTACATGCATATACCCTGCTTACCATAATCAGATACCTTCAAGGAATCTCTGCACCGAAGACTGCTCTGTCTACAAGAGATATATTGTAAGTACAATACATTCACGTCTTTCTACTATTATAAGTACTACAAAATATGTATTCGAGTAATGATGGCTAATTCCAATACATTTTATATATCAAGGGGTCGGAACACACAAGAGCTTCACGATTCAGATACCATAGATGCAACGGATATGTTTAGATCAGTACATGAGATTGAAGATCACTTAGAATTATGCAACGGTCGCACTCATGTGGTGATTTGTTCAAAACCCGCAGTGCATGATAGAATAACATCATACTTCATCTGCAACTTGACCTGCAGCGTGTATTGGTCAAGGCATATGAGACAAAGGTAATTACAAACTAAAAATACGACGAGTGGCCAGCACATCACACATTTATTTCTTGAAAAAGTTAATAACCCTCATTGTTCTTTCCAGAGTTCGAGAGTCAATCCCGGTACCGCCAGAGCTCATAGACCCTGCTAGGACTGACGTTGACGAGGTGAATGTCTGCATTTCAAACCCATGGAACAACTGCCCTGTACAAGATTATGATGACATTCCGAATATGAGTACGTCGAATCAAGCATCAATGTGAGTATAATATATTGCTATTACATCAAGAAAGAAACTAACCTTATTTCCATTGCAGTGATCGAGTCAAAGGAAAACTAATAACATTTACTAATTTTCAATAATTCTAATGTTCCAGATCCAAGGAGATACAAGAGGAGAAAGACCCTTTTGCTAGTCATCTCAGGAAGCTGAGATTGTTGGAAGACCGCATGCACAACATTTGTAAACGAGAGGCAAGCATAGAGAAATATGAAACCCAGAGCAGACCAACTAAACGCATCCATCCCATTCTACATATCCAAAACAAATAATTCTAGTGTAGTGCTTTATTATGAACTACCAGTGCTTCTCAAAAGCAGTGATCCTAATGGATTTGTATATACATGACATATATAAAGCGCGCCTATGACTCCCTATATTCCGCATGTGCACAAAAGACAAAGTGCACACATCGTGAATATATTGAAAAATATAGTGCTATAATATATAATTGCATTCATGAAAAAAACGAAGCCGCTAGACTCTTTTTAATAAAATAAAACAAAGGATGAGTAGGATTTAAAAAGAAATGAAGATGTAAAGAAGCTGGCACATTTATAAGCAAACATTTGTTTAATCTAACTAATGAAAATAAAACATTTTGAAGAGGCACGGACATGGAGAAGGAATGTAATGAAAATACTTATAAATAAAACTATTATGTACATATAATCCCACTAATGTTTTTATTCCACAAAAACAAATACAAATTTTCAACATCCTATTCCTTTGATTAATTAGGCATTTAAATTATCGATTACATGACAGGTGATAAGGGCTTGTAGGCAAATACCTCATTGTGTATAATCAGACAATTTAATATTGTAATTTCTGGTGATAGACGTCCTGCATGCTTTAAGGTTGAGAGCGAAAATACCCCTTTACACCAGCAAAACAGGAACACCAGACTGAGTCGCAAATATCTAGAGGGCACTTCTGTTTACTAGCATTCATACAGGAAATAATCCGTTTCTTCAGCTTTACTTTTATCACACACTTCTCTAACAAGAGTGTAAGTAATACATAGCTCGACCAATGAAAAACAGTTTCAATGCTAAAAACCCAATCAAGTTTACGGTAGAAGCCCATCTATAAAAGTGGAACATGCAGATATCAGATAACTCAATTTAGAGAAAAGGTCTCAGCGCAGTGATTGGTAGGAATCATCTGAAAAACTACGAGCTAATTCGCAAAAAAGAAGATACCTAATCAATCAAGAACCTTGAAACGGCTGGTAGGATTTTTAAAAAAAATCGCTCTCCTTGTTCTTAAATGTATAATATACAGCGACAGCTTAATTTACTTATAATGCTTTTTCAGAAACTTTACAGGTGATTGGCTAGCTTCATGAGAAAAAAATTGCATTACATAAGAACTTCATATATTTCTACAAAAGAGAATTTGTACAAGTAAGTTCGATACAAAAGGTTTTTCACACTGAATACACGATTTGAGGGCAACCGAACACTTAAAAAGCAAGTTTTAGACAAAGTATAGTGTGCGAGTGAGTGCATGTGAAGCAGCGTACCTCTAAAAATACACAAATTCGAAGTGACAATTGAAGTGCTTTGGCACATTAAATTTCTTATTTCTAATGTACAACGGAGTAACATGTAATGAAAACATTCTGCTATTATTTAGAATTATAAACGTGAATTATATATAAAAGAAAATCTCATCTTAATGATGGGCGATTCGTTCAAGTCATGGGTGCAGGAGCACAAGGACACTAATCGGTTGAAAATACCAATTGAGCATTTTCAGAAAAATATTAGTGTTGTATGTACAGTATAACTTGAACACTCAATTTTTATTGACTTCAGATTTATACTACTTCAACTCTCTTAAACCGGAAGTGAAGTTTCGTTTCATCTTTATTGTTTACTCATGTCAATGCAAATCGTGAGGCCGCGCCATGGTCGAGTGGTTAGACTACTCTCCTCTCACCAAGGAGGTCCGGAGTCGACCCCAGGCAACAGCATGTGGGATTTGTTATGGACAAAGCGGCGCAGGGGGCGGGTTTTCTCAGGTTTCCCCCTGCCATCACATTCCACCGGTGCTCCACGTTCATTCCATATATCAGTAGTGTCATCGCCTACGGTGCCACAAGTAGTAAAAGCAGGCGTTAAACACATAAAAAAGTGAACGAATTTCAATGAGAATCGCAGGGCTAAACATTATAAAAGATCCGACTAACCTAGTAATTTCCGCTAATGTCCCTAATTATAAGGGGAACAATTGAATAAGAACATTTTTTTCTGGAAAATGTTTATCTTGAATAGCATGAAGTAACAGAAGAATATAATTATTTTAATATTGTCTATCATGAAATCTCAACCATTGTGCACGCTTCTGCTAAAGAATGTTTCCTACATACATCACGCCGAAAAGAATACTACAGGTGAACTCATGGTTTCACTACAGAATTTCATGTCTAGTTCTTTATTACATTAAAACTCTTATAAAGTGAAGGAAATGAAAATCCATTTATGTTGATAGAACTAAACCGAACACGCAGTTTTAAATGGTCACTCCTACAATCACTGCTTCTAATCAGATCTGCAATCAATACAAAAACAAGGTTAAACATTCAATGCACTTAGTTATAATATCAGAAAATAAGACTGTCTCCGTGGTCAAACGGGTAAGTGAGCTGACTTCTCACCTGCAGATACCGGGTTCGATCCACGGCTAGGACGGCGAATTTTTCTTTAACCGCAATTACTCCCTATCCCCACAGAGTCTGGAAGGTATAAATGGGCATGTGTTTAGTAATATAAAAAATTAATTACCATAAAGTTCTAAACCTTCACTAATACGAGTTGCTTCATAAGTCAAAGCCCCTATGTGACAATTGTATTGCAACAGGTCCCTAAAGAGATATAATTACACATTCATACATCTCAAGGTTTTTCTCAAGCTCACTCAACATCCAGGATTCACAAATATTAGTTTCTTATATGCTCTCTTTATAACATGGAAAATATTTTAGCATCTTCAATTTCTTCTTTTATTATTATTATTATTATTATTATTATTATTATTATTATTGTTATTAATATTATTAGTTTGTCACATTTCTGGGAAAAAACACGACTGTAACTCAAGTACAAATTAAAAATCGAATGCTAGCAGTTTGGTTTGTATGAGAACTGGTAAAATAACTTAAGGATAAACCCATGCGGATTTTATTATATAACGTTACAAACTTATTTGTTGCTTGCCAAGCGGTAGATCTGCGATCGATTCATAGTACAGGCATAGGAATTTTTTTCCCCAGCTAGGATACATGGACCGGGGTGCACTCAGCCTCGCGAGGTCCCTGGAGGGGGCCAATTGAGGAGCTACTTGATAGAGAAGTAGCGGCTCCAGGTCATGAGGACAGCATTAACTGGTCAGGGGGGGGGGGGAGGGAGATCGAAGCGCAGTCCACGTCTCACCTCCTCAATAGTGCACCCCATTCATGACGTCTGTAACGGAGCGAGATGGGGGACACAGCAGCAGTCCAAGGCTCTTAACTGTGCAAGGGAGTCACAAGCTTATACTAAAAAGCCTGCGATTTTCACAATGCACACAATAATTTTCTTAATAAGTAAAATTTCATTAGTTGACCCACCATAACCTAAATAACCTAAATTAACCTAACCTTCCTAAACTAATCTAACATCATAACCAATAATAAACATCAGACACACCACAATCATTAT
The DNA here is from genome assembly GCA_030762935.1 of Hymenopus coronatus. NCBI lineage: Eukaryota > Metazoa > Arthropoda > Insecta > Mantodea > Hymenopodidae > Hymenopus > Hymenopus coronatus. Next base: position 52,950,341 of record CM060895.1, on the reverse strand, counting down.
AGAAATACATTACAACATCATATGACCTCATTTGTCAATTTTTCGCTCTATTACAGCAGAATCATTCATCTCACGCATATTCAAAAAGATTTCTTTTGACTGCTTCCCTTTGTAAGCTGCTTGCGAGTACATTAGCAATCGCAGCCGATCTACCAGAGAATTTACATCATCATAAGAAGATGTTTTATCTACACCGCTGACTTGGTCCAACCACTTCATTGCTGAGACATGTAGCTTCTCTTTAATCTTGAATAGTAATAATCACGGCTAACACAAGACTCGTGACTTTGAATTATATACATCATTAAATGATGTTGCCATGCATGTTGCATCAGGAAGGCAAATCACAGCACAGGCAAACACAATTGCAATGAGATACTTGCACAGCATTGTGCAAAACATAACATAGAATTCTATCAGAAAATTACAAAAATAGTTGCACAATGCTAATTTAACAAATCAATGTATGATATCCTAAGGACAACCTAACCTCAGTCATCATATTCAACATAACGCAAGCAATAACATTATACGTTAAATGAAGAAAATCCATTCTGTATATATTAATTATGACAGATAATAGACACATCTTTATCTACCAATACGTTTAATTCTTGGAGAACTGTTAGCCGTGATTATTACTATTCAAGATTAAAGAGAAGCTACATGTCTCAGCAATGAAGTGGTTGGACCAAGTCAGCGGTGTAGATAAAACATCTTCTTATGATGATGTAAATTCTCTGGTAGATCGGCTGCGATTGCTAATGTACTCGCAAGCAGCTTACAAAGGGAAGCAGTCAAAAGAAATCTTTTTGAATATGCGTGAGATGAATGATTCTGCTGTAATAGAGCGAAAAATTGACAAATGAGGTCATATGATGTTGTAATGTATTTCTATAATGATTGTGGTGTGTCTGATGTTTATTATTGGTTATGATGTTAGATTAGTTTAGGAAGGTTAGGTTAATTTAGGTTATTTAGGTTATGGTGGGTCAACTAATGAAATTTTACTTATTAAGAAAATTATTGTGTGCATTGTGAAAATCGCAGGCTTTTTAGTATAAGCTTGTGACTCCCTTGCACAGTTAAGAGCCTTGGACTGCTGCTGTGTCCCCCATCTCGCTCCGTTACAGACGTCATGAATGGGGTGCACTATTGAGGAGGTGAGACGTGGACTGCGCTTCGATCTCCCTCCCCCCCCCCCCTGACCAGTTAATGCTGTCCTCATGACCTGGAGCCGCTACTTCTCTATCAAGTAGCTCCTCAATTGGCCCCCTCCAGGGACCTCGCGAGGCTGAGTGCACCCCGGTCCATGTATCCTAGCTGGGGAAAAAAATTCCTATGCCTGTACTATGAATCGATCGCAGATCTACCGCTTGGCAAGCAACAAATAAGTTTGTAACGTTATATAATAAAATCCGCATGGGTTTATCCTTAAGTTATTTTACCAGTTCTCATACAAACCAAACTGCTAGCATTCGATTTTTAATTTGTACTTGAGTTACAGTCGTGTTTTTTCCCAGAAATGTGACAAACTAATAATATTAATAACAATAATAATAATAATAATAATAATAATAATAATAATAAAAGAAGAAATTGAAGATGCTAAAATATTTTCCATGTTATAAAGAGAGCATATAAGAAACTAATATTTGTGAATCCTGGATGTTGAGTGAGCTTGAGAAAAACCTTGAGATGTATGAATGTGTAATTATATCTCTTTAGGGACCTGTTGCAATACAATTGTCACATAGGGGCTTTGACTTATGAAGCAACTCGTATTAGTGAAGGTTTAGAACTTTATGGTAATTAATTTTTTATATTACTAAACACATGCCCATTTATACCTTCCAGACTCTGTGGGGATAGGGAGTAATTGCGGTTAAAGAAAAATTCGCCGTCCTAGCCGTGGATCGAACCCGGTATCTGCAGGTGAGAAGTCAGCTCACTTACCCGTTTGACCACGGAGACAGTCTTATTTTCTGATATTATAACTAAGTGCATTGAATGTTTAACCTTGTTTTTGTATTGATTGCAGATCTGATTAGAAGCAGTGATTGTAGGAGTGACCATTTAAAACTGCGTGTTCGGTTTAGTTCTATCAACATAAATGGATTTTCATTTCCTTCACTTTATAAGAGTTTTAATGTAATAAAGAACTAGACATGAAATTCTGTAGTGAAACCATGAGTTCACCTGTAGTATTCTTTTCGGCGTGATGTATGTAGGAAACATTCTTTAGCAGAAGCGTGCACAATGGTTGAGATTTCATGATAGACAATATTAAAATAATTATATTCTTCTGTTACTTCATGCTATTCAAGATAAACATTTTCCAGAAAAAAATGTTCTTATTCAATTGTTCCCCTTATAATTAGGGACATTAGCGGAAATTACTAGGTTAGTCGGATCTTTTATAATGTTTAGCCCTGCGATTCTCATTGAAATTCGTTCACTTTTTTATGTGTTTAACGCCTGCTTTTACTACTTGTGGCACCGTAGGCGATGACACTACTGATATATGGAATGAACGTGGAGCACCGGTGGAATGTGATGGCAGGGGGAAACCTGAGAAAACCCGCCCCCTGCGCCGCTTTGTCCATAACAAATCCCACATGCTGTTGCCTGGGGTCGACTCCGGACCTCCTTGGTGAGAGGAGAGTAGTCTAACCACTCGACCATGGCGCGGCCTCACGATTTGCATTGACATGAGTAAACAATAAAGATGAAACGAAACTTCACTTCCGGTTTAAGAGAGTTGAAGTAGTATAAATCTGAAGTCAATAAAAATTGAGTGTTCAAGTTATACTGTACATACAACACTAATATTTTTCTGAAAATGCTCAATTGGTATTTTCAACCGATTAGTGTCCTTGTGCTCCTGCACCCATGACTTGAACGAATCGCCCATCATTAAGATGAGATTTTCTTTTATATATAATTCACGTTTATAATTCTAAATAATAGCAGAATGTTTTCATTACATGTTACTCCGTTGTACATTAGAAATAAGAAATTTAATGTGCCAAAGCACTTCAATTGTCACTTCGAATTTGTGTATTTTTAGAGGTACGCTGCTTCACATGCACTCACTCGCACACTATACTTTGTCTAAAACTTGCTTTTTAAGTGTTCGGTTGCCCTCAAATCGTGTATTCAGTGTGAAAAACCTTTTGTATCGAACTTACTTGTACAAATTCTCTTTTGTAGAAATATATGAAGTTCTTATGTAATGCAATTTTTTTCTCATGAAGCTAGCCAATCACCTGTAAAGTTTCTGAAAAAGCATTATAAGTAAATTAAGCTGTCGCTGTATATTATACATTTAAGAACAAGGAGAGCGATTTTTTTTAAAAATCCTACCAGCCGTTTCAAGGTTCTTGATTGATTAGGTATCTTCTTTTTTGCGAATTAGCTCGTAGTTTTTCAGATGATTCCTACCAATCACTGCGCTGAGACCTTTTCTCTAAATTGAGTTATCTGATATCTGCATGTTCCACTTTTATAGATGGGCTTCTACCGTAAACTTGATTGGGTTTTTAGCATTGAAACTGTTTTTCATTGGTCGAGCTATGTATTACTTACACTCTTGTTAGAGAAGTGTGTGATAAAAGTAAAGCTGAAGAAACGGATTATTTCCTGTATGAATGCTAGTAAACAGAAGTGCCCTCTAGATATTTGCGACTCAGTCTGGTGTTCCTGTTTTGCTGGTGTAAAGGGGTATTTTCGCTCTCAACCTTAAAGCATGCAGGACGTCTATCACCAGAAATTACAATATTAAATTGTCTGATTATACACAATGAGGTATTTGCCTACAAGCCCTTATCACCTGTCATGTAATCGATAATTTAAATGCCTAATTAATCAAAGGAATAGGATGTTGAAAATTTGTATTTGTTTTTGTGGAATAAAAACATTAGTGGGATTATATGTACATAATAGTTTTATTTATAAGTATTTTCATTACATTCCTTCTCCATGTCCGTGCCTCTTCAAAATGTTTTATTTTCATTAGTTAGATTAAACAAATGTTTGCTTATAAATGTGCCAGCTTCTTTACATCTTCATTTCTTTTTAAATCCTACTCATCCTTTGTTTTATTTTATTAAAAAGAGTCTAGCGGCTTCGTTTTTTTCATGAATGCAATTATATATTATAGCACTATATTTTTCAATATATTCACGATGTGTGCACTTTGTCTTTTGTGCACATGCGGAATATAGGGAGTCATAGGCGCGCTTTATATATGTCATGTATATACAAATCCATTAGGATCACTGCTTTTGAGAAGCACTGGTAGTTCATAATAAAGCACTACACTAGAATTATTTGTTTTGGATATGTAGAATGGGATGGATGCGTTTAGTTGGTCTGCTCTGGGTTTCATATTTCTCTATGCTTGCCTCTCGTTTACAAATGTTGTGCATGCGGTCTTCCAACAATCTCAGCTTCCTGAGATGACTAGCAAAAGGGTCTTTCTCCTCTTGTATCTCCTTGGATCTGGAACATTAGAATTATTGAAAATTAGTAAATGTTATTAGTTTTCCTTTGACTCGATCACTGCAATGGAAATAAGGTTAGTTTCTTTCTTGATGTAATAGCAATATATTATACTCACATTGATGCTTGATTCGACGTACTCATATTCGGAATGTCATCATAATCTTGTACAGGGCAGTTGTTCCATGGGTTTGAAATGCAGACATTCACCTCGTCAACGTCAGTCCTAGCAGGGTCTATGAGCTCTGGCGGTACCGGGATTGACTCTCGAACTCTGGAAAGAACAATGAGGGTTATTAACTTTTTCAAGAAATAAATGTGTGATGTGCTGGCCACTCGTCGTATTTTTAGTTTGTAATTACCTTTGTCTCATATGCCTTGACCAATACACGCTGCAGGTCAAGTTGCAGATGAAGTATGATGTTATTCTATCATGCACTGCGGGTTTTGAACAAATCACCACATGAGTGCGACCGTTGCATAATTCTAAGTGATCTTCAATCTCATGTACTGATCTAAACATATCCGTTGCATCTATGGTATCTGAATCGTGAAGCTCTTGTGTGTTCCGACCCCTTGATATATAAAATGTATTGGAATTAGCCATCATTACTCGAATACATATTTTGTAGTACTTATAATAGTAGAAAGACGTGAATGTATTGTACTTACAATATATCTCTTGTAGACAGAGCAGTCTTCGGTGCAGAGATTCCTTGAAGGTATCTGATTATGGTAAGCAGGGTATATGCATGTAATCGTATGCATTCGTCCATTGCACGATTCTTTGTGAAAGTATGTATAATGATGCGAATCTTCAGCACATTCTCTCCTGTATTCGTTCATATCATCAAAAGCTTTGACGTTTGTTTTCAAGAATGCTTTTTCACGGCGGTTATATCGAATAAGTAGCTCTATATTGCAGACCTCAGGCTTATATAGTTGCTCACATAAAAACATGTTTTCTTCAGTGTATACCTAAGGAAGGGGAATGCGTGTATCTGCCTGTTCTTAGCCTAGAGGGGCCGAGTGAGGATGTTTTTCTAACAGAAAGCTCTGAAGGGGAGAGCTAGGATGTTTTGTTCAAAATGTCGCCAGCCTTCTTTATCGTCTGAAACTGGTCGGATCATGCTTCGCTTTTTGTAATAGGTAGTATGCTTCCGTTTTCCCTTGTGTTATATGTTAGCCAAGAGGTGAGCAGCCTTGCGCGGCTTACTTTCATAGCGATTGTGATAAGTGTTTATGAAAATGTTTATTTATGCTCAATCCTCAAGTTATGTGATGAGTGCTTCGAGTTATAAATTATACTTCTCTGTTGAAATTAGAGAATACTGCTGTGTCAGTTGTAGGCTGTCTAAGTGATTTCAAGCAATGTTAACTGTTATTTTTGGTATGGTATTTATTTTTTGAAGATGTCTATTTATGCATAATTGTCAAGTTATGTAGTGAGTGCTTCAAGTTATAGCTTATACTTCAGTGTTACAATTAGAGAATACTGCTGTGTCAGTTGTATTCTGTCTAAGTGATTTCAAGCAATGTTAGCTGTTATTTTGGTATGGTATTTCATTTGAAGGTATTTATTTATGCATAATCGTCAAGGTACCTGATGCTTCAAGCTATAGTTTATACTACAATGTTGAAATTAGAGAATACTTCTGAGTCAGTTGTAGGCTGTCTAAGTGATTTCAAGCCATGTTAGCTGTTGGTTTTACTATGGTATCCCCTTGTTGAAAATGTACAGTGTTGAAATTTATGCTCAATCCTCAAGTTATGTGATGAGTGCTTCGAGTTATAAATTATGCTTCTCTGTTGAAATTAGAGAATACTGCTGTGTCAGTTGTAGGCTGTCTAAGTGATTTCAAGCAATGTTAGCTGTTGGTTTTACTATGGTATCCCCTTGTTGAAAATGTACAGTGTTGAAAATTAGAGAATACAGCTCAGTTAGTTGTAGGCAGTCTAAGTGATTTCAAATTGTGTTAGCTGTTGTTTTTACTTTCTCTACACGTACTTTGTACATAGTGTATAGAGAAGGTATTGTATTCCACCCAAAATCGGATGCTGATTTTTCACTGGGAATATATATGTTTTTAGGGTCCCCTGTATCCAAAATAATCCATTTTAGAAAAAGATTCGTGTGTGTTGGTGTGTATATGTGTGTGACTGGGCAGCATAGCTCAAAAACGCAAATTCGGTTTGGTATTTAAGTTTAGTATCTTCCAGGTATGCGACCCGAAGATTTTTGAGAAAAGCCCCCCCCCCCCCCAAACTACCCTTTACATGGAACGTTTTTTCGAAAAATTTTATTTCTAAAAATGGTTCTAACGATTTTGATTAGAATATCGCATATTAAAGATATTTACCGGAAAAATAAAATGTATAACTTGAATTTTCTGAGTATAATCTCTGAAGACCTTTTTTTATTCTGAATAAATTGTTATAACTAGTAAACCATAAGAGATAGATAAAAGCTTACCACACAAAAATGTAGGGCACGTTAAAACACACGATTTATGTTAAATACATGATTTTTGTGGAGTGAACCCTTTTTTTTCGATATAATCATTGTTATTTGTTTCAGCTTTAAAAACATATACTTTCTCTTACAGGAGAGTGACATAGCAGCCAACTTTTGACTATGACTATCACTTTAACCTATGGTACTCCCTTAGTTAGCTTCTACTTACAAGGAAGCAAGTATGAAGACTATTTCTACTAGTTTTTACTCGATTAGCATGAAGTAAAAAGACGTACAAGCTTTTTAACAATAATTTGTTTCAGAGAGGTAGAGAAGGTCACGTGAATGGAACGCATCATATTTTGGTATAAGTCTGACATTTGCGTAAATAAAAGCATTTTATATGTCTTGTGATAGTTATACGAATAATGTTTGAATACACTAGGCGTGCAATCCAAGTAGTAGTTGACATGTAGATGTAATTTCGTGAAGAATTTTTATCACTCATTTCGCTACATCGTTGCAAATGGAGTTGTTATTTACATTTTTCAATTGAAGTAAAGGCATAATTGTAATTAAAATTTATTGAATTAACCGAGAATCTAATGCTCGTACTGAATAGGAGGTGGTAAGGGTTGAGAAAAGTCTAATAGCCTTTTATTGTAACTTCAATTCTCTAAGCGTTACTGGCATTTTAATTGGCGTAATTGTAATTAAAATTTCTTAAATTAACCAATCATGAATCTTATACTTATGCTGGGTATGGGATTTTTTTGGTAGTGTTTTAACGCGCACTTTAACTACTTTTGGCGCCGCAGGCTGTGATACTGGTGATACATGAATGACGATGGAGCACCGGTGGAATGGGTATGGGATGATAAAGGAATAAGAAAAGTCTAATAGCGTTTTGGCATTTTAATTGGCGTAATAGTAATTAAAGTTTTTCGAGTGTGGGATAGCTGGAATTCATTCTTGTACTGGATGCAGGGTGATAAATGAGCAAGAAAAGTCTGATAGTATTTTATTGTAATCTCAATTCTTTAACCGCTATTAACATTTTAATTAGCGTAATTGTAATTCAAATTTATTAAAATTAACCAATCGTGTATCTTGTACTTGTGCTGGGTTTGGGCTGATAAAGGAATAAGAAAAGTGTTATGGCGTTTTATTGTAAGCTCAATTCTTTAAGCGTTATTGTCATTTTAATTAGTGTAATTGTAATTAAAGTTTCTTGATTATTCGTGAAGTTAATTCTTGTACTGGATAGGGGATTATAAGGGAATAAAAACAGCTTTTATGTATAGCGAGTGTTATAATTGCATTCTACATTCAATCCTTTTTGAGGTTGTTTAATTATACATAGCAGTAAAGTCGCGTGGTTGCATCCTCACTGAAAGTCGAATGTAGGTCCTCGTTTAAGAACGGATATTAAGATTTATAATGTTTGGAGTTGTAATGATGTTGGCATTCTCAGTGTTCGAGAGGTCCCAGGTTCAATTCCCTGTTGGGTGCCCTCTGCTCGTTGGAAACACAATCACTTCGCCGCCATATTGGTTTTTGATGTGATAAGTTAGTAGGTTTTATAAAAGCAATTCTCTCTCTTGCTATTTTTCATTTCATATGTTGGTATTGAATAATAAAACTTTTAACATGTTCAATCGTGTGAGTGTTATAATTCCTTGCAAAAATATTACCGCTAACGCATGTTCAATTGATATCTAATAATTTATATCAAATATTCCACTCAGTAATTTTATCGAGTTTTTTCGCCATGACAGTTGAACTATGTTTGTATATTCAGATTCTTTGTGAAAAGTTAGACTGATTTGTCATGCAAATGAGCCTTGTAGCTCTCGAATTGCCAGAGATAGAGAAATCCTACGTGTTTTTAATTAAAAGAGACTATCGAATTGAAATCAAAAGAATTTTGTATTTATGATCAGAGATTCAGATTCCTCGTGAAAAACTAGATCGATTTGATATGCAGATGAGCCTTGTAGCTCAAAAATTAGAAATTTGAGTGGGCGTGGTCAATCGATTAAATTGAATTTGATCTGTGAATGTGAAAGACGATTGTTCAAGTGATTAAGAACCCTGCAAGTAAAATCTTTTAGACAGGTGGTTTGGCAAAGGGGGAGGGGGTAGTAGCCGGCAGCACATACTTTGATTGACAGGTACATGGGGAAGCTTTTAGACTGTTGTCTTGGCAAAGAGGCAGCGCTGTGTGGGTGGTCTGTCGGCTGATGTTTATCTTAAGTGTTACATATGTACATGATGTTTACATGGGCGGCATCCTTTGAGTCCTGAAATCCCCCTTTAACCCCTACTCTTCTAGTATTTTAAAATTGAAATCAATAACAGGAAATGTCTCGGAAAATGTTAGCTCTACAAAAAATGTATATGACTTAATTTATATATTTTAATGACATCTACTTTTTTGTGTAGTAACGTTTTGTTTATCTCTTACGGTTTATCAGTTATGCAAAAGTTATTCAAAATGAAGAGGTCTTCAAGAACTATTCCCAGTAAATTCAGGATGTATATTTTATTTTCCCATATAAACATCTTTAATATATGGCATTTTAAAAAAAATGCTAGGACATTTTTAAAAAATCGAAAATTTATAACAATGTTCTATTTAAAGCGTAGTATGAGGTGGGGGATTTTTCTGAAAATATTCGTGTTGCATCCTTGGACGATACAAAACTTAAATACCAAGTTTGATATTTAAACGACTTTTAGTTTTTGAGTTAAGCTGTCCACAGACACTCACACCCACACATACACATAAGCCGCACCATGGCCGAGTGATTAGACCACTCGCCTTTCACCAAAGCTGTCGAGGTTCGATTCTAAGCGAACACAAGTGGGATTTGTGGTGGACAAACCGGTACAGGAGAGGATTTTCTCTGGTTTTCTCCGCATTCCACCGGTGCTCCATCATCATTCATGTATCATTAGTGTCACCGCCTGCGGTGCCATTAGTAGTTAAAGCGGGCGTTAAACACTACCAAAAAAAAAATCTTCATTCCTTATACGATCTTTGTCATCCCCTACGGTGCCTATGTAGTAAAGTGGGCGTAGAACATTGTCCAAAAAAGATAAAAAAAACACTCATTTACAGACCTTTTTCTAAAAATTATTTTATTATTCAGAGGGTCTCAAAAATATATTTTCAGACATATCTCGGTGTCTAATTTTTAGGTGGAATATAGTTCCTTCTCTGCCTACTTTGTACAATGTACATACTTGCTAGAGAAAAATTTTATGAATTATTTTCTGTCAAATGGAGAACAAATGTATTAATAAATTAATAACTATTAAATCTTAGAAAGACCTGTGAAAAGTTTTATTTATTTTGTTATTTTGAGGCACAAAAGAACGTCATATGTGTGTCCTGAGATACGCAGGAGTGTAATAACATTAATGGGAAGAGATATTTTCGTCATTAGGTTTATGGACATTCTTGGCTCTCTGACCAGCACTCTGTTTGAATTAATCTTTACTTTCTGCGGGAGTGGTGTAATAGCCCGTTCGTTCCCTTTGTACCTCCCCTTCCGTTCCATCACCCCACCGTTTCGCTCCCCCACTGCATATTAGTGGTTTTCTGATATTCGCTGTGAAACGGCCGCTGCTCACGAAAACCTCATCATTTCAATTTGCATTCCAATGGAGAACACCGATAATTACAGAACAATTGTGTGAAAATATTTAAGCTATTTGTATAACTCGGTTTCGGAGGCAGAACGTACGTACGTCCAACCTGTGTGATTCATGAACTAATTACGCCGTATAGCGTATCCTGTGCCGTGGACCGTGCTTCGGACCCTGATAAAATTCCTGATGGAGAGAGACCTGGGTGAGATGACCTATAAATCCTTGCATGTCATTTGCTCAAGAATCAGTTTGGTACCTGATATTGTGATATAGATCCTAGTAGTCGAATCTGTAGATCAGGTATGTGAAACTCAATTTATGCATAGTTCAGAATATCCGTTTATTCACAGCCGATAAACTGTAATCAACCATTTTGAAAATAAGCAGAAAAATATAATTTTATGCTTTTACTTTCTCTACTCGTACTATGCATATAGTGTATACAGAAAGTATTGAATTTCACAAAAAATATCGATGCCGAGATTTCACCGAAAGTATATATTTTGAGGCACACTGAATAAAAAAAGCATTTTTAGAAAAAGATCCGTGTATATATGTATGTCTGTGAACACGATAACTCAAAGTCCCCCCATAGTGTACTGGTTACCATGCTAGCCTCTTGTACTCAAGGTCGAGGGTTCCAACCAGGCGGAGAACAATGGATTTTTTTCGGGCATGGCTTCCTTCGGAAAGGAAGTAAAACTCTTGGTCCCGTATCGTAGATTTACGGCATACAAGAGGTATCTGTGCAAAATTAAATGGACTTTCACACCCAAATTAGAATGGGACGCTGAGAACCACAGTATTCAAAGATCCTAAAAAAAACAAAAAAAAAAAAAAAAAAAAAAACATCGATAACTCAAAAAAGAAGATTTTATTAAATACCAAACTGGTTAAGTTCAGTTACTTCAAACGAAGTGGAAAGATTGCAACTAACGAAATTTAAATTTTTTTCATAATTTTTTTGTTAAGTTATACTTTAAGAAAATGTATCTTTTTTCTCATTTGGTGTACTTTTCCGTCTCAAAAGCACATTAAAGAAAATGGCCGTATCCTTCTCAAATAATCCTCCAGTTTTAAGAAAAAAAAATAAATTTTGAAAAATCAAGATTTTTCGAGCCTACGAAAGGTAATATTTTTTTCTATACTAATTAGAGCTAATAGTTTGTATTTGAAGCCCGAGTTTACTATTTAGGCACCGATGACACTGGTGATAAATAGAATAAAGATGGAGCACCGGTGGAATGCGATGATGGAAGGAACTGGAGAAAACCTACCTCCTGCACCGCAAATCCCACATGTGTTCGCCTAGGATTGTACCCGGGCCGCCTTGGTGAGATGCGAGTGGTCTATCACTTGGCCATAGTACGCCCAAATTAGGGTTAATATAAAAATGTGACAGATTTATTTGTAAACTCATTTGCTGTAAAACTACATTTTTGTATGTGAATATTTTTAAAAATGCATCACTATATCACCAGTACTGCGTATAATAACTGGTGTAAATTTCATTAAGTTATCTTATATACTGTGGAATTACCAAATTTCACTGATACATTACCTTAATCAGTTTTTAAACAATAAAGAGAGCTTTTTGCATCAATTCTATGTACTGTACTGTACTAAACAAGATTTATTTTGACTGTCTCGTGGGAGTGGTTAGCGAGCTGACTTTTCCACCCAGATGTCAAGGGTTCGATTCCCGGCTGCGTCGAGGAATTTTTCATTAACCAGAATATTCCTATCCCCTTCAAGGTCTGGAAGTATGAATGTGAGAGTAAGTGTGTGTGTGTGTTTGAGGAAAATAAAACGATTTTAAAGCCCAACATAAAAAACCTTCAAACAACGAGTTATTTCTAATGCAAAGCCCCCGATAAGACCTTCTCTGTTAAAGGGGGTTATATAAATGAACAATAAAAAAATCTGATGCGTTCCATTCACATGACTTTCTCTACACTCTGTAACAAATTATTGTTGATAAGCTTATTCTTTTATATACCTACTTCATGCTAATCAAAATAAACATTAGTAGAAACGGTATTATTACTTAGTTAATTATAAGTAGAAAGGAAATAAGGGAATTCACTAGGCTAAATCGGCAATAAAATGCTTAAAAATGTGTTTGCTGTGGTATAGAAGTCCGATTCTTTGAGTGGCAAGGTGTTGAGAAGTTCCCGTATTAAAGAAATATATTTTAAAACTGATATCAATAACAAAGAATATCTTAAAAAGGATCAACTCCAGGGGAAAAAATGCATATAACATACATTTTGTTTTAACGAGCTCTACATTTTTGTGTACTAAGTTTTTGTCTATCTCTTACGGTTTACTAGTTATGCAAAATTCCGCAAAATTCATTCCGAATAAACCTGTCTTCAGAGGCTATTCCCAGATAATTCATTGATGTTTTATTTAGAGTGTAAATATATTTAATATACGGTATTTTAATCAAAATCATTACAGCCATTTTTGAGAAAATTACAATGCTCGAAAAATGTCCATGTAACGGGTGGTCTTGGGGGTGGGGGCGACTTTCTTGAAAATCTTCGGGTTGCATCCTTGAAAGACACAGAACTTAAATACCAAGTTTGATAGGTAACGGACTTTTCGGTTTTGAGTTATTCTGTCCACAAACACTCACACACACACACGCGCGCGCGCGTGAGCGCGGACCTTTTTCTAGGAATGTTTTTTTATTCAGGGGGTTCCAAAACATATATTTCCGGTAAAATCTCTGTATAGAAATGTTGGGTGAAATACAATACCTTCTTTATACATTATGCACATAGCACGTATAAAGAAAGTAGAAATACTTGTTTTGGCATAAAAATATTGCACAGGTGATAAGGTTAGGACTGTTTTTTGGGAGCTTAACGTCCTTTAACCTGGTTGGTCATATCGGACGATGATAAGGGAAAACCCCGAAAAAACACCTTATCCGAACAACTCATCCTAAGCGAGATTCGAACTGACGACCTTTTGAATATGAAGCAGAAACGCTAGCGCCACACTACCCAGGCAGGCTCGTGGGAGTGTTGGCAGACCGAGGTGAGCAGATTACAGTCAACATGGAATTTATAGAAGAGTAAGAGGTTATTGTCGTGAATATTTACTACTTGTGTTACATTGATTACCTTTAAATGTATTAATTTTAAAAAGAGATTGTGTATTAGTTTGATTTTAAATTTACTTATGTAGTATAAGTAGTTATGATTTGTGGAAAATGTTTGAAGGGCAGCGGCATATTGATTGTGTGAAGGTAGCATATGCATTAGTCTTTTAGTTTTCATGAAGATGGAACAAGCCACAAGGCCTATACCATGATGATGATGATGATGATGATAAGTAAACTGAGCGGAGAGGAGAGACAGAGAATGGGGCGCTAGAATGGGAGAAAACTGGAGTAATTGATACAGGTGGAAAAGAAATAGAAAGGGGGAGACGAATCTGAAAGAGAAAAATAAAGAAGAGAACTCCCGCTCGCTAAAGTTCAGTTAATAAAATGTTAACTGCGTATCAAGTAATCCTTCTCATCGTGTTTTCGAACCAGGTCTTGAGGGATGCTTTACACAAAGGATAATATTACAGGTAGCTCTTGCAATGCTCAACGACGCTATAAACGCTTTTGTAGTTCCTAAAGCGATGAAAACGTTCCAAGAACACACCCTATCTGCATTGCCTTTATAGTACGATAAACAATAGTGTAAACGACCGTTTGGGTTGATTCTATTACAAATGTGACTCCTGCTCTTAAATTCCATTTTAAGTATTTTAATTTTGCTTTTGAATCTAAACAGAATGCTGGCACATATTTGTTTTCGATTTTCTAGGTCCATGAGTTTCAAAATTAAGTAAATAAATTCTGTATTTTCAAGAAATGCAGTGCAATTATCTAATATTATTCACAAATAACTTTGCGTGGTAAATTAAACAGCTAAACCTGAAGCTAAGAGGATTTAGAAATTAAGGTGAAAAAGCTACCTAGCTTCTTTATTAACATTTAAGGTGATACATTTGTGAAATTTGATCATAAATTGAGAAAAATAGAAAAAAAATCATGATAAAATTATATGAATTTTAAACCTTATAAAATTGGGCATTTTTATTTGCTCTGCTTAGTACATAGAAGTAGTATATAGGTGGAAAAGGCACTCCATTCCATCCAAAAAATCAGTATCTAATTTCACTGAAATTCACGTTTTAGTGTCCCATGAATTCAAAAAAACATTTTCAGAAAAAGGTCCACGAGTGTGTGTGTGTGTGTGTGTTTGTGAACGATAACTCAAAAAGGAAAAGTCGGTTAAATATCAAACTTAATATTTAAGTTTAACATCTTCCAAAGATGTGACATTAAATTCTTCAAGAAAAGTTTTAGTTCTCTCAAAAACAGCACTAATGGTTTTGAATAAAGTACCCCATATTAAAGACACTAATATGACAAATAAAACGCATTTTTCGTATTTTCTGGGAATATCCTCTGAATTTCTATTCATTTTGAATGATTTTTGTATAACAGCAAGAGATAGATGAAAAGTTACTGCAAAAGAAAATGTAGAATTCGTTAAAACACACAATTTGTGTTCATATACTATTTGTGGTAGAGGTAACCATTTCCAAGATATTCTTTGTTATTTCAATTTTAAAATATTTGAACTTTTCTCATACAGGAATTCGTCAATCACATGGCAATCAGCTTTTAAAATATTTGACTATTGCTTTAGCCTAACTTGTTCACTAGCTACCTTTTTATTTATATAGAAAGTTAGTAATAAGGTTATTTATGCTCATGTTTATCTCAATTAGCATGCAGTAGATAGAAGAATAATCATTTTAATAATAAGTTTTACAGAGATGTAGAGAACCTCATTTGAACGTAACTCATTAGATTTTTTCCACTTAGCACTCTTTAAAGCTTGATATTTTAAATGGAGAGGCGCATGCTTATTAATAGGTAGTCCCAGATTTAAATCTTGTTTTAAACCACTCCCATCTCACCTAGACGGTCTGGGTTCGATCACAAGCGACCGCATGTGAGATTTGAGGTGGACAAAGCGGCCTAGGGGCGGGTTTTCTCCGGTTCTCCGGCTTCCCCCGCCATTGCATTCCACCGGTGCTCCATCTTCATTCTAGGTCTCACCAGTGCGATTGCCCGTGGTGCAAGTAGTAAAAGCGGGAGTTAAACACTACCAAAAAGAGTCCCTAAACTTTTCCATAAGTTAATGCCCCAAACAATGAAATTTTGTTCTACTATGTTTCAAAATGTTTATACTCCCTCCAATAAGTATATTAAAAATGGTCATATAGTTTTTTGCGATTATGCTACAAATTTAAGGAGTAAATTCTTAAATTTTGAAAAATCCATAGTTTTGACATTACGAAAAGTAAATGTGCTTCTAAAATAATTAGGTTAATGTAAAGAAATATTATATGTCAGGTCTATTTGTAAACTCATTTACTATAAAACTTTATTTTTATGTGAATAGTTTTAAAACTGCATCACGTGACTCATTTTTATTAGAAAAATTAAATTAGACCATAAAATGTATTATTTAAATGACCAACCAACCTAGAATTTTGATACCTGACAAAAATATAACTGCTATTGCGCTTACATTTTATAAAATATATTACACACTATGGATTTTCTAAATATCACACATGATCACCTTAATATGCTTCTAATTTGTCGTTGAAGAAATTTTTACGCTCAAGATCAAAAGTGAGTAACGAAGTTTTATGAAACAATAATTTCTTTGTGCAAATTCCAAGTTTAAAATGGTGTAACATCATTACCCGCTCTGTTTCTGTTATTGTTATTTCATATGAATGGCAGCGAAAAGAAGCATTCAGCAATATGCTCTCTGTTTATTGAGGAATTTCAACATCGCTTAATGTACACTGTTTGAAACAATAGATGGTCACAAAGATAGACGTCATCAAGCATGTGGAGTATAAATGAAAGCACAATTTTGAAATAATAGAAACCTGGGGACAGAGATAATGATGACGTCTCTCTCTGGCGCGCGTCTGCTTACAAAAGCTTGTTTTTCTGTTTACCTCATGCTTATCACGCCAAACTTCTTCAAGAAAAGGAATCGATAACAGATTTCGTTGTAGCTACATAATAGGATACAGCAAGTTGAATCAACTGCACATAAACCAATTGAAGTTTGTTGAGCGAGATGACTCCACGTTTAAGCCTCGTATTGGAAAGGTCCCGGGTTTGATTCCCGTTGACCGTTCACTGTGATCTTCGGTTTTCCTTTGACAGTAGGCGAATGCTGCCATGGTTTCTCATCTACCACGATTTCCTTTCCATTAATTCCCTTTTATTTTTTTAAACATGTAAATTATATGATTTTATTGTGTTAATAACAAAAAAAAAATGTTATGGCTTTTAAAGGAAAAACACAGTGCGATAAAATTGTTCTTAAGTATCAGATATTAAATATTTAGGAATTAATGTACAAAGGAATTATATTAAAATTCACAAATTTAAGTCAATTTGCGGAACTTTACAGAGAACTTTTAAAACAAACTAAGAAAAAAAAATACATTTCTATAGAGTTAGGCAATCCTCAGCTGAAACTTAGGTCCAAAGAAAAAAGAAAAATATATAATCGAGAAGACGGAGATTAGATTGCTTAGACAAGTAAACGGTAGCACCAAACTCAGTAAGATTAAAAATTAAGAAATAAGAGAGGAATTAGAAATAGAGTGCTTATATAGCAAAGAAATGAACCAAGACAAAATTGGATTGAGTACACGAATAGAATGAATGATCAGAGATGCCCACTACTAGTGAACAACTTACCAAGCAACAAGACGATGGGATGCTGGGCGTCCCTAAGAAGCTTTGAGCTGACATCTTGTGAAATCGGAACGTTCAGTTGCCTAATCCTTGTAATGATTTCATTATCATTATTACTTGCTATATTATTATAGTTTAAAGTACTTACTGTTTTAAGAACAAATTGACATTTTAAATGCGCAATTTCAATGCTACATAGCTTTTCTTCTGTTAAAAAAAAAGACAGACTTTTTTTCTCCTTTTCTGCTATGGTATAAGAAGAATGTTGGCATTGTAAAGTGTTCTTTACAAGGCATATGTATTAGATATTTGGTGAGTTATATTTTATGTATTGTTTACATTAAATACATTTTTCTTGAAATTAAGTATTTTCCCTGTAAATGCCCAGTTTTCTCTGGAAATGTGATATTAACAATAATGAAACTTGAATCATAAGCTTTTTATATAACTGTGAACTTTTAACACTAACTCATTTTAATAAATGAACTAGAAGACATTTTACTATGAAGGTTTGATAAATACAAACTAAACAAATAATTTAAAAAGTATTTCACAGAAGAATTATGTTTTTAATAATCGGATGTGTTAATTTATGATATGAATTGAACGAAACACTTATATTTGCAGGAGTATTCATATTAACATTAACTACAGCTCAACAGAATATAATAGCTTTGTGTCTACTTCATTGTTTAGATTTAATAAACACGAGATAACATTTTCAACAATTTGTAACCAATAACTACTGTGAAAATGGAACATTAAGATTCCAATTGTAACATTACTAAGAGAGGGAACACTAAGTTCCTCTTTAAGCCATCAATTCAGTCAATTATATTCTCTCTCACGCCTTCAGAATGTGACCCTGCTGCTCGAGCATCTGCATTTCATCCGTGTACGATAAGTTGCATACACAGCTAGGGGAAGCAGCCACATAACTCTTTATTTCGTGCCCACATCTCTAGCAAGTTTATTATGATTAAATTATAGTCGCGCCTGCCAAATGTGTTCGCATTTGGGAGTAATGCTGTTAGAAAGCTTATTTGTGATATAATTAGGAAAGCAATTATAGGGACCTCACATATTTTTACTTCCACGATGCTCGGTTGGAAAAGAAAACACGCTGTATGATTGATTGTTAAGGCGGATCTTTAAAAGATGCTTTTAAAAAGAAGACCTGCTTTTGACGTCATCATGCTGTCAGATATAATTGATATACATTATTATAGGGTTAACTTTTAGCGAACCGGTTCCAGGCCGCTCTAAGAATGTGACAGCGATGCTACTCTCTGTTCAAAAAACATCTGGTAAACATCTGTGCTAGATATCGATTACTACAGCTTTTCAAGAAGGAAGACGAGGTAAACACCGGCTGACCGACATTTCTCTCCAACTTAAACAGCAGTCTTAAAATTAGTGAAGCAGCCTGCTTGACAGAAATGTAATTACTGAGCTTTGAGACGAGCATACTCGCCCTTGTGTTTCAAGTCTTGCTTTGGTTCTTTAGATATTTATTTTCTATGCCGCCTTCTTACAGCAGGTATGAGAGGATACTATATTCCACCAACATTTTCTATTTCAAGACTTTACTAGAACCACATATTTTGAAACTGCCTGCATTTCTGCTCGAGAAATAACAAACTTGATGATTAGATGAGAGACTCCAAACGACCCTTTACATGAAAAACGTTTTATATATGTTTTTATTTTAACAATAGTAGCGACAGCGATATTAATTAGTACACCATATATTTAACCTATTTATGTGAAATAAAATGTATATGATTAGTTTCCTGCCATTGCTCTACGAAAACCACTTTATTTGAAATGAAATTTGTATTTTTTTATATAACTACTAAACTATAAGAACCAAATAATACGTATTAGCAACAAAGTAGAAAGAATCAACATTTTATTCCGGAAATTACTACACACTCACAGAGAGAGAGAGAGAGAGAGAGAGAGAGAGAGGGAGAGAGAGAAATATGAATGGACTTTTTTTTTTTTTTTGATAGTGTTTAACGCTCGCTTTTACTGAAATGATACCACAGGTGATGACACTGATGATACAGGCCCGGTGGAATGTGATGGCGGGGGAAACCGGAGAACCTGGAGAAAGCCGCCCCTCCGTCACTTTGTCCACCACAAATCTTACATGCGGTCGTTTGGATCGAATTTGGGCCGGCTAGGTGAGAGGGAGTGGTCTAACCACTCGGCCCCGGCGCGGCCGAAAATGCTTTGTTTTCATGTGTTTATTTTATTAATGATTTCATCAACATCTCATATTGGAACGGTTATTAAAACACTCTATTTTAAACAGTTGACTGTTATCACTGCCTAATGTGTCACTAGGTGACGAAAAGGTGACACACATGGTTAAATTTGTACTGTCTCCGTTTGCATTTTGCTCATTTCAGTGACTGGAGGAGAAACTACATTTTCGCTATGCGTGTGCGTTAGAAAGAAGCACAACTAATGAAAAGCAAGAAGCTTATTAGATGCATATTTCCAGAGTGACGATATTCACGAAATCCATTACTACGCTCAAAACTATTTTGCTTAACATCACTTACTGTTCTTATCTTATTATAATTGGCCCTAAGAATATTTATTAAAAAGAGCATAAGACAGCCTCTCTCATCTAAGGGTCATCGTTCTGGAAGCTCAACCAACTCTACATCCTTTGAGCCAATGGGTTCATGGGCTCGCCGGTTGCCTTGCAGACTTTATGATCTCAGTACTCAAATATACAAAAAATAAATAAAATAAAAATTATCTTTAAATAAAATATGCGTGGAAAAACTGTATTTAATTAGAATCATATCTATCCTTCGCAGATTCTGAAATTAAGAACAAATGTATATTTGAATTGCAAAAAGTGGATAAACTCAACGGTTACATCAGTTGTTTGTAAAACCTATGTCCTCAATACAAATGTGACACGAACATTTTCAGAAAAACCCCTTTCGATTTGTATAAAAAAAATCTCATGTGTTTCATTCACATCACTTTCTCTACATCTCTGCAACAAATTATTGTTAAAAAGCTTATGCTTCTATTTACTTCATGCTAATCGAGAAATATTAGCAGAAATAGTCTCATTACTTGCTTCCTTGTAAGTAGAAGCGAAATAAAAGAGTACCATAGGCTGAAGTATTAGTCAAAAACTGGGTGCTATGTCACTGAAGTTCCTTTGTATGGACAGGAGTTTCATGTATAAGAAAAGTATAAGTTTTTCAAAGCTGAAACCAAAAACAAGGATTATCTCAAAAACCATCAACTCCACGGAAAAATGTATGTATCATAAATTGTGTGTTTTAACGTGATCAACATTTTCTGTGTGGTAAGTGTTTGTCCATTTATTGCGGTTTAGTAGTTATGCAAAATTCCGTAAAATTCATCCAGAATAAAGTAATCAGAGGCTGTTCCCAAAAAAAGTCCAGATATATATTTTATTTGGTATGTAAATGCCTTAAATATAAGCGATTTTAATAAAAATGGTTAGAAACATTTTTGAGAAAATCAAAATTTTCGAAAAAAGTTCCATGTAAAGGGTAGTTGGGGGGGGGGTTCTTGAAAATCTTCGTGTCGCATCCTTGGAAGATACCTAACTTAAATACCAAATGTTTTATTCATCGGTCTTTTCGTTTTTGAGCTATGCTATCCACAGACACACACACGGACCTTTTTTCCAAATATTCTTTTTCTTTATTCAAGGGGCCACAAAGCATGTATTTCCGTTGAAATCTCGGTATGGAATTTTGGGTGGAATACAATACCTTCTCTATACACTATGTGCATAGTACGTGTAGAGAAAGTAAAAATATGAAGTTTTTTATTTTCCATATTTTTGTTCCATTTACATGACTTTCTCTACTTTCCTGCAAAAAAAAATATTATTAAAAAGCTTATGTTTCTATTTACTTCATGCTAATCAAGAAAAAAATTAGCAAAAATAGTCTTATCACTTGCTTCCTTGTAAGCACAAGCAAAATAAGGGAGTACCATAGATTAAAGTGATAGTCAAAAGCTGGTTGCTATGTACTAAAGTTCCTTTATGTGTATGGACAGGAGTTGACAAATTTCTATATGAGAAAAGTATAAGTTTTTCAAAGCTGAAACCAGCAACAAGGAACATCCCAAATACGATCAACTTCACGAAAAAGTATATATAAATTAAATTGTGTGTTTTAACGTGCTCTACATTTTTTGTGTGGTAAGCTTTTGTACATCTCTTACGGTTTAGTAGTTTTCAAAATTCCGTAAAATTCATCCAGAATAATGTAGTCTTCAGAGGCTATTCCCAGAAAATTGAAGATATACGTGTTATTTATCAGGTAAATATCTTTAATGTACGGTATTTTAATCAAAATCGTTTGAGCTATTTTTAAGAAAATAAAAATGTTCGAAAAAAGTTGCATGTAAATAGTAGTTGGGGGTGGGAGAATTTTCTTGAAAATCTTCATGTCGCATCCTTGGAAACTACCAAACTTAAGTAACAAGTTTTGTATTCAACGGTCTTTTCGTTTTTGAGCTATGCTGTCCACAGACACACACACGGACCTTTTTCTGAAAATACCTTTTTTGGTTTCAGGGGGACCCAAAATATGTATTTCCGGTGAAATCTCGGTATCGAATTTTGGGTACAATACAATACAATACCTTTACTATACACTATGCAATACATGTATTGCTAAGAATAGACCTGTTATAATTTGAATTCCTAAACATAAGCAAATTTAGGCTTACAAGATAGTGCCTCACCTTTAATAGAACAACTTATATACTTTCCATAGTGCGTGTAGAGAAAATAAAAACTGATTGTAACGAATTTGATTAAAATGCCGTAAATTAAATATATAAATATGACAAATAAAATGTATATTTTGAATTTCCTGGCAATAGCTCCTGAAGTGTTTTTTCATTCTGAATGATTTGTCCATAACTGTTAAATCATAAGAGATAGACAAAATTACTGCAGAAATATAGGTCTCGTCAAAATACACAATTTATGTTAAATATATATATATATATATATATATATATATATATATATATATATATATACATATTTGGTATGCAGCTAACCATTTCGAAATATTGTTTTAGATTTAAAATTTTCAATATTTATACTTTTCTCAAATAGGAAATTGAAGCAAAGAGAACGGAATTTCAATACCATCGCTAAGCGATCAGCTTTTAAAACGTTTGACTATCACTCTAGCTTATTGTATTTTGTTATTTCTCTTGTACACGTAAACAATATCGCAATAAAACCATTTCTGTCAATATTATCTTGATAATCGGGAAGTAGATAGAAGAATGTGCTTTTCTAAGAATAGTTTATTGGAGAGTATGTAGGGGAAGTTATGTGAATGAACACATCAGATATTTTAAATTAAATCTAATGTTTATGGTTTTTATTATCATAAATTAAATTGCGCAGCAAGGTTTTCATAAGCCAAACAAACTTAAATCTTTAAATCACTTCCTGAATATTATGCTTTGTCTTAGTGGCGCTGTTCCTCAAATGTTTACTGGCACTTTAAAAATTAAACTTACTACATTTACTATGTAGCAAAAAATCAAAAGGAAGCTTTAGTGTATTGATAAATGTTATAACTAGATTATTTTAAAAAAAAAGTTTATTGTGTTTATAGATATAAATATAAATTACTGAGTATTTTCAAAAAAATACTAATAAATCTTAATGAGAAATGCTTGTTGAGCATTGAATATGTAACATTAGTGAAGAATGAATTTTCTAGGTCAATAATTATAACTGAAGATATGTTTGGTTAAAAGTATGACCTAGCTGATGTGTTCCATTCAATGATTTCTCTGTCTCTGCTGTAAAATACTATTCTTACAAAGGATATTTTATCTACATAATGCTAATTAAGACCTTACAAGAAATTGGCTAGAAGGTAAATATAAGAATACGCTAAACTAAAGCGCCTGTAAATATTTTAAAAGCTGTCGCTATGCGATGTTATACTCATGGTAAAGAATAACACAAAGGAGGTGTGAAACGAATGAGGATTTCCCTTTCTGGAAAAGTTAAGTGCTTAAAACTGAAACCAATAACAGGGAATATCTCTGAAATGGATAGGTCTACAAAAAGGTCTCCTACGGTTTACCATTTATACAAAATACATTCAGAATGAAAAGGATTTTAGGGGCCCAAGAAATGCAGGATATAATTTGTCATGCAAATATCTTAAATATACAGCATTTTAGCAATATCGTTAGAGCCATGATCTTAGAAAGTCGATTTTTTTTAAAAACGTTCCATGTAGTTTAGGGTGCGGGGAATTTTCCTGAAAATCTTGTGTGGCATTCTTGGAAGATACTGAATCTAAATATCAAGTTAGGTACTTAACCGACTATTTTGAGTTATGCAGCTTTTTCTAAAAATGCTTTTTGGATTCATGGGCGCTTAAAACTGCATTTCCCTTGTAATCCCAGTATAGAATTTTTAGGTGGAATGCAATAAGTTGTCTACCTATGTACTACACACGTACTAGAGAAAGTAAAAATATATTTCTAATAGTTGACCTAAATTGTATGCTTTAGTTTATTTTAATGTTTTATTTTGGATTCTCCTGATATAATATAAAAAATCTGATATGTTCCATTCATATGTCTTTCTCTATATTTCTGCAATAAACGTTTGTTAAAAAGCTTATTCTTCTATCTACTTAATGCTAATCGAGAAAAAAAAATGGCAGAAATTGTCTTATTATTTAGTTCGGGTAAATAGACGGGAAATAAGGGAATACCTTAGGCTACAGCGATAGAAGATTGAAGTTCTTTTGTTTGTATAGACAGGAGTTGACACATTCCTGTATGAGAAAAGTATACCTATTGTAAAATTCAACAAGGAATATCTCATAAACGGCCAACTCCACGAATATATAAACTGTATATTTTAACGAACTCTACATTTTTTGTGTAGTAAGTTTCTGTCAGCTCTTATGGATATCAGTTGTACAAAATTCCGCAAAATTCATTCAGAATAAACATGTCTTCAGAGACTATTCCCAGAAAATTTAAGGTATAAATTTTACTTGTCATGTAAACATCTTTAATATACGATATTTTAATCAAAATCGTTAGCCATTTTTGAGAAAGTCGAAATTTTCGAAAGTTTTTCCATGTAAAGGGTAGTTGGGGTTGGGGAGATTTTCTTGAAAATCTTCGTATTGCATCCTTGGAAGATACTGAACTTAAATACCAAGTTTGGTGTTTAACGGACTTTTCGTTTTTGAGCGCCCACACGCACACACACACACACACATACACACACGGTCATTTTTCTAAAAATGCGTTTTTTGGATTCAGGGAGCCCTAAACTTTT
This sequence comes from Hymenopus coronatus, assembly GCA_030762935.1. Taxonomy (NCBI): domain Eukaryota; kingdom Metazoa; phylum Arthropoda; class Insecta; order Mantodea; family Hymenopodidae; genus Hymenopus; species Hymenopus coronatus. The sequence continues at coordinate 52,925,555 of CM060895.1, read as the reverse complement.
ATTTCAGGTGAAATCTCGGGTTCGAATTTTTGGTTGCAATACAATTCTCCCCTATACACTATGTACATAGTACATGTAGAGAAAGTAAAAATATCAAAGAATATGAAACTTAATTTATAAAGAGATGTGGCACTCCGGGATATATGTATGGCCTAGATGACGTAAATCACCGTATTAAATACTACAAACAAAAGAATAAAGCATATCTACATGTTCCAAATATTAGTATGTTCTTCCTTGCTCTAATTGGTACACGCCCATCATGTTTCCCGCAAACTTACGAAACATACTCTCTCAGAATATATACTTTCACTTAATTTCCACCATTAAATGGGTGGTTATAATTAAGGAACATTGGGTAGCGAAGGAATTACACTACTGGCTTAATATTGTTGCGCCTAGCCGGAAATGAGTTTGCAAACAGCGCTTCATTATAATTACGTGCGATTTCTGAGAAAACTCGTAATGCGGGTTCCGTGTAGGCAGTTGTTTTAGTAACCTACTTCCTTATTTAATGATATCGCACACTCGGCACATTTTCCACTGTTTCCACACAAACACAATATATTCTTCCCGCCCACATATTGCCGTATTCCATTTATATTCTTAATTTAAGTCTTCGTTAAGGCACACGATTGAGTAACAGCGCCTTGCTCGATACGCGTTTGTTACAGAATGTTCTACTACGTATTAGTAAATACTTCACTTTGTGGCTAGCTTGTTTGCATATTCGGAGGTCTTTGTCTGTACTATATAGGTCATTTTCTGGTAGAGTAGAGGAAGGTAAACAAACACAACAAATATGCACTCTTTATGATCTCATTATACAAATATCTAATGTGTTACACCCACGAGATTTTCTCTAGCTATTCTGCAGCAAATAATTCCTAGAAAATACTAATTTTTCTTCTATTTCATTCAATTCGAAATAAATAGTAGCAGAATTTGTTGTATTATATTTTATTTTTTTTAGGTGCAAAGCCACCGAGGCAATACATTAGTCTAAGTTTAGTTAAATATTTTAAAAGCTGGTGATATTGAAGTTATGTTCTCTTTGCATGGCAGGAGTTAAAAAAAACGAATGATGAGTACCTACTTAAGTAAAATATAAATATTGATACCTTTAAACTAATATCAAGAAATATCTCACAAATGATTAATTCTACAAAACATTTATAAATATGAAATAAGATGATGTTTTAACGAGCTCTACAGTTTCTGTGTAGTAAATTTTTGTTTATTTCTTACGTTTTAGCAGTTATACAAAAGTCATCCAGAATAAAGAGATCTTCAGAGGCTACTACCAGAAAATTCAAGATACACATTTTATTTGGGATGTAAATAGCTTTAATATACGTGATATTAATCACAATAATTAGAACCATTTTCAAGAAAATAAAAAAAAAAATTCTACATAAAGGGTAGTTTGTTTAGGGGGGATTTTCTTGAAAATCTTCGTGTTGCATCCTTGGAAGATACTAAACCAAATATCGTTTGGTATTTAACGGTCTTTTCGTTTTTGAGCTATGCCGTCCAGAGATACTCACACGGACCTTTTTCTAAAAATGCTTTTTCCAGACTCAGGGGATCCTAAAACATATATTTCCGGTGAAATCTCGTTATCGAATTTTTGGGTGAAATACAATACCTTCTCTATTCACTATGTACATTGTACATGCTAGAGAAATTAAAAACATTACACATGCAGAACGTTTCATGTAATGTTTATGAGAAAGGGAATATTTGAGGACAAGTTGTAAGTGTGGAGATGCCCTTCAGCGACCACAAAATTACCTGCTGAAGGGACAGTAGCCTCATCTCGCAACGGCGGTCATGCGAGAAAATCGATTAAGGCCAAAGTTTGGGACCGACACTTCAAGATGTCAGGTCGTTTGGTAGGGTTATAATTACCTCGCTCCGTCATAACTTTTCAGATCCGTAATATATCAATATCGCCATATTAAGCTCCCTTAATTACTTCTCGTGAAACTTGTGATAACCCTTCTTTTTTTTTTAATCCAGGAAACTCAAAAAATGAGCAAGACTTTATAATTAAAAATCAGGTAAAAATTAATCCTTAGCGTTGTAGATTACAAAACCTACTTGGTTAACAAAATGTAGTCTTCTATACTTCTTTTAATGTTTTCAATCAATTAACAATGTTTTTATGTTCTTTAGCACCTACTTATAACAGATACAGGAAGTTATATTCCACCCAAAACTTTATAATGTCAATATTTAATCTGAAATACATGTTTTAAAATTCTGAATCCAAAAAGAAAGAGCTCCTATGTGTGTGTGTGTGTGTGTGTGTGTGTGTGTGTGTGTGTGTGTGTGTACAAACAGAATAATTCAAGAACAAAATGTCTAATAAATAATACCAAACGTGTAGTTCAGCATGTTCTATGAATGCGGCACAAGTATTTTCAAGAACCTCCCCCCCCCCGACTACCCTTTTCGTGTATAATGTTTCGCTGTTTTTATTTTCTCAAAGACGCCACTAACTCTTTTGATTAAAATACCATATACCTGACACGTACCGTTTGTTCACCGGCGTTTTAGGTAGGGAGTGGGATGACTTATCTCTGATGTAAAGTATTAGATGGTGGGAGGGGTATATTTTTCGTCTAAAGAAAATTTTAATTTTATATTTATTTTAGTATAGCGTAGTCCTATTATATGCGCATCTTTTTTTCGGCTTTAGATTTACAAGGAAAAGAAGGCCGGGTGAAGAACAGAAGGCTTACTTGCCTGTCCTGCATTGTTGTCAACAAAAGAAAGTTGTTTTTTTCTTTGAGGCCTTCGCCATTATGGTGAACAGGTTAACTAATTTACCGAGAGCAAGCAGAATTATTCAACGAAACACAGCGCGCGTGCATGTGCGTGAACTCTGGGATCTACAGACAGAATGAACCTTAGCAATGAAACCACTAGTTGTTCAGAGTGTATAGCGTGCTTCATGTCTCAATATTGTCACTCTGCTTCCGAAATTGCGCAGAATCTACCGAATGAAGGCTAGGAAGTCGAGCGCCCAAGAAAAGGTGTGCGCATATTAAATACTTCACAAATTAAAACCCTATCTGCTTGGAAGGGAGCCCCCACCCTCTAGCTAAAACGTTGCTAAAGAAACAGTACATCTTGAATTTCGTTTGAATAGCTTAAGATTGAATCTTAAGCTATTCAATAATGTATAGTTACGAAAGGATAAGAGATATTCAGAAGAAAAAAAAAAAAAGTTTCTTAACTTGTGCAAAATATTTGGAAGTTTCCAGCATTTAAGCTGCAGTTGGAATGTTATGTCGTTCTTTTTATTTTTTTTTTTCCACAACAGCATGCAGAAACCACTTAAAATATTCAGTCAAAAAAAAAAAAAAAAAAAAAAAAACGGGCATCTTTTAAAGCATTTGACTGACGTATTACCTCTCCAGCTAAAAGGAAATGTAGACTTTCTCTATAGAGAAGTGTTTAGCTTTCTGGCTTACCAACACATGCGGGGTAACTTTCCTTTAATTTGAATATTTCCCTATCCTCTGCAGAGTCTGGAAATTTAAAAAAAAAAAAAAAAAACCCTGTGAATATGCTTGCTAATAAAAATCCATAAAATAAAACGATCTGAAAGCCTTGGTCAGAGTATGTAAGCCCCAATATGATGATAAAGTTTATAAATATAAACAATATACAAGCCTAATTTATTATATTCACAATACTTTATATACTCTTCTACAAACTGTTCTTATAAAAAACTTATTCCTCTCTCTACATTTTAATCGAGAAGCGCATATGTGTCTACATGGATTGAGGGAGTAAGAACGATACAGCAAACTAGGAGCAGATTTTTACTTTCTCTAGCACGAATGTACAATAATTGTATGTGGTAGATAGAAGAGCTGTGTATTCTACCTAAAGTTTGAAACCGAGATTTCAGCGAAAATACATGTATTGAGGACCCCTAAATAATAAACCTTTTATAAAAAGGTCCCTGTCGGTGTGATGTGTGTTTGTGGAAAACAAAACAGAAAAACGAAAAGTGGAACAAATACCGAATTTGGTATTTAATTTCAGTATCTTCCAAAGATTCGTCACGAAAATTTTCAGAAAAATCGCCCATCCCAACCTGTTCTTTACATGGAAAATTTTTCGACTGACTCTAACGATTTTGATCACACCGCCATACTTTTGAAATATTTACATGACAAACAATTAGTATCGGATCTAGTTTTTAAGGCATGCCAGATTGCTATTTTATAAATTCCTTGTTGGAATATGTATTCTTCCATAATGCAATATATATAAACTATCCTGCAAACAATTTAGATATAATATCGCCTAGTGATTGATTTGCGCTGGCAGTAATGAACACGCCTAGGCACTGACATTAGACAAAATGAGCTGCTCAATCCGGCATCTGACGGTACCAAGTCGATTTAATAGAGTGATCTGCAATTCATCATCATCCGAACCGATATCTGATCAGCTCGGTGTGAAAAGTACGTTAAACTCGGCAATAAAACCAGTTCATAGACTTTGTAACAAGGAATTAATGACAATCGCAGTGGATTGATATTTGCGGGGGTCTACGCCTGATGATGCGGTACTTTTACCTTTCATCTGGATTCACTAACTCTCCGCCCTGCTGCGATAATTGTACATTTTCCATTCCTTTGATTTTTATAACAGAGCCGAGGTTTTTCTCTTTCATCATGTTTACCTTGATATATAGTTTACCCCACCCAAAGCCGCGCGCTCTCACTCTCCGGGTAGCGTGGCAGATTCCGCCTGCTACTTTATGATGAGTAAATATTGGCCGTCGCCCCCAGCATGCAATCTGCTTATAGTTCTGTTGTTACCGAATACGATTATGATAATGGAATCCACTTAGTGAATTCATCAGATTGCTCAATCATTGCTAGCAAACCATTATAGCTAATTAATCCAGCTCCACAACGGTTGTTCTCAATTCAGAGGGCATGGAATTAAATTCAGGGTAATTACTCATATTAGTACGATACAGGGAAGAGCGTGCATGCGTGTGTATTTATTGCTTGATTGTTTGCTGATGTCCTGAGAGACCGGGATGGACGGGTATAGTGCATAATTACAAGGACTTGGAGTAGCGCTGTTTGACCTCGGTGTTGCGTTACCTTACAGTTCAATACGTAAATAGCTTTGTTGCTGATCACACTTTAAATATTACTCACACAATTAACGATTCTTCCACTCTCAGAGGATCATAATCCCTGGTTGACAACAGTCGATTATTCCCTTGTCATTTCTTTTGGAATATTAAACTGATACATGTAAGAGTGTATTGGTGACCAGGTGGCACAACTGCACCGTATGCGGCGTTTGCATACATCCCTTCGTGCGTTAAAAGAGTTGCAGAACTAAACGGAGCTATTTCAGGTTAAATCCACCTAGGGGACAACTGGACCTTAAAGTTTCGTTTCGTAATAGGCTTACCCTCCCCGTATTTGTAGGATGTCATCCCCCATCACTTACAGGCAATGTCTAGGGGTCAGAAGCCTGTCGGCGAGCCAACGGCACGAAACCTCATAATGGAGAACCTGCTACGAAGGGTTGGCCCGTCGCCAGCCATGAACATGAGGGAGTAGATGATAGGAAATATAAGCGAAATTGATGATTGGAAAGCTGATGTTGGAGCAATTGGTGGAATGAGTGGCGGGAGAAACCGGAGGATCTGAGAAAAAATCCCTTTCAGACGCCGCTTCGACCATCACAAATCCCACTTACTGGCGCTTGGGATCGAACCCGGGCCGTCTAGATGGGAGGCGAGCGGTCTAACCACTCAAGCAAGTCGCCGCCTAGGACCTTACAGTTCAATACGTAAATAGCTTTGTTACTGATCACACTTTAAACATTACAAAATTAACGATTCTTCCACTCTTAGAGGAACGTAGTTCCTCCTTGATAATCTATTATCCTCTTATCGTTTCTTTTGGAATATTAAGATGATAATACATCTGTGACATTTGGAAATTCCAGACTATGTAAGATATCTTACGAAATTTAGACCCGTTATTATACAAAATAATAATTATAATTTGTTTAAAATTAAAGCTTGTATGATTAGTTAAGTAATACTTTTTTATTGCCTAAATTTATTGTGCTAACAAAAATGAGTGTCGTGATGCACTTTAAAATATCCACATACAAACATCCACATTTACAGCAAATGAGTTTACAAACAGATATATTTCGTTTGTGTCTTAATTTTATTGTATACAATAAATTGCATTTTTTGTGTATTAGCTCTAATTGGTAGAGAAGAATTATTGATTATTTTACTCTCCAAAGCTCTTAATTTTTAAAATGTAATACTTTGTTTATCAAAACTCGAAAATTGTGTTGAAAAAATATAATCATTTTCTTTAATGTTATCTAGAGAGGCAGTATACTTTTTTTTAAAGAAATTAGCGAAGAATTGCATCGTGTGGAACATTTTGAGTATGAACAAGCGTGGGAAAAATGATAGCCAGAAAATGCACTTAAAGTTGGGAGTGAATATTAATAAGCATACCTTTACCCATCTACAGCTTCAGTTAATTGGTAGTTAAAGTGCGATAAGCGAGAAAAACGACACATTTTCTTAACGTTTAAAATTCATATTATTTTATGAAAGAAAATAATGATTTTAAATTGTGGGTATTAAGGGATAAATTTCACAAACGCATCCTCTTAAACTGATATGTGTAAGAGTTGACCTATACCAGGTGGCCCAACTGTCCCGTAAGTTGCGCTTGCAGATATCCCTACGTTGAACGAGTTGCAGAACTCAACGAGACTATTTCAACCGCCCAGGAAAAACTACCGAAGGTGACATTCGTTTTAGTTCTTTCAGTAAACGCGTCTCTGCTGATAAGCACGAGGGGTAAAACAAAGGTCGCTTAGTCTGTTTTTCACTTACCGGTTTTAAGTTGAAGTAGCTCCGTTGAGTTCTGCAACTCTTTTAACGCACGAAAGAATATCTATATTCTTTAAATACGGACAGTTGAGCCACCTGGTAGATATGCCGGCATTCTTTTGAAGACAAAACAATGGACAAGTGATTGTTTTCTTAGCTCAAACCCCGCACTTCCAGGTCAATGATTAAGTTTTTGTGTTTCCTAGAAGTAACTAATTACGCTTTTATAGTGTTTCAAAGTATTCTTCATTTTTTTCAAGGCCAATTTTTTTTTCTTAGCGAATGAATGGATATTTAATACAAATATAAAATAAAGAATCTCCCAAACATAAACGGAAGCAGATAACAGCCTATTCATAGTTGTATATAATAGGATAATATAAGGGGCAAAACATTTTACAACATTATAGTTTTGAAGTTAGCCGCAATAGAATTAGTAATGAAGCGGCATGTACTATGTTTACTGTTTTAGATGTTCTTCACTGGCTCCCCTGCCTTCGTGGACAACAGAAAATACGCCATTACAATGAGAACATTGTTTTCAATATTACAATCACCACATATTTTCACAACTTGTATTCGTTGCGGAGTTGTTCATTAAATATGCATTTTCCTTTTCTCATGGCGATGTCACAAACACAATATGATCCAAAGTAATGTATGACTACAATATTCTTCATTTTAAAGAACACAAGACTCTGGAACCAATCTGTTTCTCCCCACCTGCTAAATACTGATCATGTTTTCATACTACGATTCGCGGAATACAAACCGTAACGTGTTCAAATCAATGTCAATAAGAGCAATATTTACCACAATTTACTCTATCCATTTCTTTTCGCCAAAGAATACAAGTTTTTCAAATTTGTTGTAATTGCAATAAAGTGTTTTGTGTTCGAAGCCACGGACTTTACCCCGGACAATATAAGAAAACCAAACTGTCCGGTCAAATACCGAAGGGATGATAGGCCTACCTATAGATAGCCACAGCATTTACTGTTTTCTATTCCTTGTATAATAATAATAATAATAATAATAATAATAATAATAATAATAATAATAATAATAATAATAATAATCTAGTTTCCAACAGGTACTAAATCCAAAAGTGTAAATTTTGGAAGAGACAATCTACAGCATACAGCATAATCGAGCGAGGTTGGCGCAGGCGGTCGTGGTTTTGGTTCCAGTAGTTGACCTGCTTGACGAATGATGAGAAAGTTCATTACATCTTCCGAATCTACAAAAGCTTATTTTTTTATCTGCGTCATGCTAATAGAGATAAACTTTAACACAAATGGTCTTGTCACTTTTCCCTTGCAAGTAAAAGGGAAATAACGGAATGCAGTAGGCTAAAGCGATAGTCAAATCTTTTAAAACTTGGTGGATATGTGAAAAATTGAACTTCGGTTTGCTTTGCATTGCCAGGAAAGGCTCCGCCGTGGTCGAGTGGTTAGACCACTCGCCTCTCATAATAGGGGTTCGATCCAAACGACCGCATGTGGGATTTGTGGTGGACAAAGCGGCGCAGTATCCGGTTTTCTCCGGCATTCCATTCCACCGCTGCTCCATCTTCGTTACATGTATTATCAGTGCAATCGCCTACGGTACGTTAAACACACACACACACACAAAATTACCAGTAAAATAAAAGTGAGATGTAACGAAAAGTGACCCCGTTTAAGAAAGTTATGTAGTTTAAGACTGAAACCAAATAACAAGGAATATCACGGAAACGCTCAACTCTACAACAAAAATGTACCACTATGAAATAAATTGTGTGTTTTAAAGAGATCTGAAGTTGTGTTGTAGGTTTTGTCTATCTTATAGAAACTATTCCAGTATATAGATTTTATTTCCCTTGTAAATAGCTTTAATATACAGCATTAAAATCAAAATCATTACAGCCATATTTTAGGAAATCGAAAAGAATCGAAAAATATTCCATGTAAAGGGCAGTTTGAGGAGTGGGACTTTTCCTGAAAATCTTAGTGCCGCATCCTTGAAAGATACTCTTCTTAGATAAATACCAAGTTCGGTATTTAACGGTAGTTTAATTTCTGAGCTCTGCTGTCCACAGACAGACACGTACACACACTGACATGTATGAACGTGTTTTTAATTTTTTTTATCTTATTTTATTCATTTTTTTTTGTACTCAGGGATCTCAAAACTTTTCCAGTAAAATCTCGGTATCGAATTTTGGATGGAATACAACACCTTCTCTATCTATTACGTTGATTGTGCATACGTGATAGAGAAAGTAAAAATGTGTTTAGCAACGTGATTGTATTATCTTTGGAATGTTACAGTCCGGTAATGGAAGCAATCAGATGCTTTATCGTGTAGCAGATATAAATGATTACCCTTAATTAGCCTAGTAAGACATTGAGCTTCTATTTGGAAGCCCCTTCCTTCCATTCTGGCATCTAACATTACATTAATGCTGGAAAACAACTCACAGTTTGATGTTATCAGGGGACCTCCTTATTTCTCTGTTATTTTGTGAAAGGCAAGCTAACAATCTCTTGAGATTCATTAGTGTCAAAACCTTCAGCAGTTTTTACCACGTTTGTTCTTCCTTTTTTTCCTTCCACCGTTTCCTTTTCACTTCACGCTTCAAGTTCTTATTCTTAGCTCACCACGAGTTAATTTCACTGGCATACGAAAGCGAGCCCGTAATTGTCTAATTAAGAAAAATCTACCTCGTTTCGGTAGGCAAACAATGCTTAGGAAACAGCTAACCCACTTAAGGTTCCAGACATCGAGAACTCTCTTAATTTATATATTAAGCTGTGAAGTTCTCTATATACAGCTTCTTTTTCATTTCCAGTGGACAGACTTCATCTCTCCAAATTTCTGTTGCAGTATTTACGTCTGCGGTTCTATGTTAGAATTTTACAAATAATTTTGTTTTCCCTTCGTTCCTTGGTTATCCATATTGCTCTAATATAAGCATCGTACACTCGTACAGATGTTTCTTCTCTTTACAAAATTACATATGTTTACTAATGAGCCTAAAAGGTGATCCATACTGGAATGTGGCTGATTATATTGGTGCCCAATGACCAAGCCTCGGTTTTTAGTTCTAAAAAGCAAAATCAGGTTTTATCTATCAATATATTAAGATTTTGTTAGCGGTTTTAGCGCAGCTGCTTGCCAAGCGGAGACCTGGGTTCGCTTCCCGGTACCGGCGTGGGGATTGTTCCCCGCTGGCAGGCCTGGTCCGGGTGCACTCAGCCTCATGTCCCTTGGGGGAGGGCTATGATGGAGAAGAAGCGGCTCCAGGTCATGAGGACCGCATTAACCAACCGGAAGGGATCGAGGCGCTGACCACGTCTCACCCTCCAATACTGCACTCCATCCATGGCGTCTGAGCTGGACCGAGATGACGGACGCAGCGGCCGGGCGGTAGACCAAGGTTCCTTGTGAGATGTCGTGCTAAGGAGTTATTTTATATTAAGATTTTATATGATTCTATGCGTTCAATTTAAGATTTATAGGGTTTCTGGAATATCGTTTCATAAATTACTAGGCATGTCATTGTATTTAAAACACTGCAATCTTAATTTGTAGAAATCTTATGTGTCCCATTCATGAAGTTCTTTTTTTCTGAAAACAAACAATTCTCACAAAAAGTTATTGTTTTAATTACACCATGCTAATCGAAATAAACATTACCAGAAATGACCTTATTAGATGCTTTCTTGTAAGCAGAAGGGAAATAAGGGAATACTCTAGGGTAAAGCGATCTTCAAATCTCTTAAAAGCTGGTCCCCATATGAAACAACTAAAAATCAGTTTCTCTGAACCTGGTTAGGAGTAAAACAAAAGAAATACGAAACCAAAGATGACTTCCCGTTCGAGAAAGGTTAAAGTAGTTTAAATGAAATCAATAACAATATCTCGGAAACAGTTTTACTGTACAAAAATTGTATGACATAAATTGTTTGTTTTAACAAGAAATATACCTTTTCCATAGTAAGTTCTTGTCTATCTGTTATTTTTTACTTGTATATAAAGGTAATCCACAATGAAGAGCTCTTCAGAGGCTATTCACAGAAAAATAAAGATATGCATTTCTATCTACCCTGTACATTCATTGTACATACGCCCTAGAGAAACTAAAAAGAGGCGAACACATAACGGAACGCAGCTGTTTAAGTCCTTCTCGTTCTTATTCAACACAAAATTTGTAGAACTGATTGAAATACTCAATTTTGTTCGTAGTTTCGCCGTTTTCGAAATGAACGTTGCGAAAAACTACTTTTGATATGATAACTCTTTAAGTTGGGATTCAAGTTTTGGTCTCCACTGAGCGGATATTCGCTTCACAGACTCCGTATCATCACATGCTTGGTTCCGCTTTCCCAAAGCCCTGGAAGTGGTTGACAGCGGTCTAAAATATATGTAGCTTAACACCTTTGAGACAGATGAGGTACCTGGCTGCCGTCCGAAACGATGTCAAGATCACACGTCACGTGCTTTCTGAACTTCAGAACACGTCCCATATGTAAACTCATATATAACGATTGCGTTGCAAAGAACTTTTAAATAGCCGAAACCTCTTCAGGTTAAATGCGGTCTCTAGATTTCATAGCCTTGTAGCTCTGGACCCACAAGTCTTGAATGCCGGTTTCTAAATCAATCTAAGTCTTATTCTTTTTAAATTCTAAATCTGGCTCAAATAGAAGGTGAAATAGAAACAAGAGTTAGGATTAGTGAACTTGGTAGACCACGGTCCTTTGTATCTCCAACGTGACCCGTGGGAGGAAGGGAGACCCCGAAGACGACTAGATCCGAAGACCCATGGCCGCACTCGCTGAAGCTTCGTTGCGCAGGGGATCGTGGGTTTGAGTCCCGCCTTCGGCATGGGTGTTTGTGAATGTGAATGTGTATTGTCGTAATTTAGGGAGAAAGGAAAAAAAGATAAAATATCTGATGTGTTACATTCACATGACTTTCTCTACATCTGTGCAACAAATTATTGTTAAAAAGTTTAGGCTTCTATTTACTTCATGGTGATCGAGAAAAAATTAGCAGAAATAATTATATTACTTGCTTCCTTGTAAATAGAAACGAAATAAGGGAGTGCCATAGGTTAAAGTGATAGTCAAAAGCTGGTTGCTATGTGACTGAAGTTCCTTTATTTGTATGGACAGAAGTTGACAAATTCCTGTGTGAGAAAAGTATGGTTTTTCACAGCTGAAACCAAAAACATGAAATATCTCAAAAACGATCAACTTCACAAAAAAATGTATGTAACATAAATTTTGTGTTTTAACGTGCTCTACATGTTTTGTGTTGTAAGTTGTTGTCCATCTCTTATGGTTTAGCAGTTATGTAAAATTCCGTAAAATTTATCCAGAATAAAGTAGTCTTAAAAGGCTATTCCCAGAAAATTCAAGATACACATTTTATTTGTCAGGTAAATGTCTTTAATATACGATATTTTAATCAAAATCGTTAGAGCCATTTTTAAGAAAATCAAAATTTTCGAAAAAAGTTCCATGTAAAGCTAGTTGGGGGTGAGGGTATTTTTCTCAAAATCTTCGTGTCACATCCCTGGAAGATACTGAACCTAAATATTTTACCGACTTTTCGTTTTTGAGTATTCTTGTTCACAGACACACGGTCACACACACGGACCTTTTTCTGAAAGTGCTTTTTTTGGATACAGGGAACCCTAAAACATATATTTCCAGTGAAATCTCAGTATCGAATTTTTGGTTGGAGTGCAATACCTTCTCTGTATACTATGTACATAGTACATATAGAGAAAGTAATAAGAAAAAGTAATAAAAAAAAAAAAGATGCCCACTCTAGCATGGACTCATCGAGGGGGATGGTTCAGGCAGTTTGGTCTGCGGCCCGCAATTGGAAATTCGCAGCTTCTTTCTCCGTCGTCGCCAACTCTGACTTATTACTTTCTCTAGAACGTATGTTCAGTATACATAGAAGGTGGAGAAATTATTGCATTCTACCCAAAAGATTTCACCGGAAGTACATATTTTAGTCTCTCTTGAATCCAGGAAAAGCCTTTTTAGAAAAAGAAATGAGTGTGCGTGTATGTGTGTTTGGACAGATGGCTCAAAAACAAAAAGTTGGTTAAATACCAAACTTGGTATTTCTGCTCAGTATCTTTCAAGGATGACACAAAGATTTTCAGGAATATCACTCCTACCCCAGTTACCTTTTACATGGAAGATTTTTCGAAACCTTTGATTTTCACAAAAATGCTTACGTGTGATTAAGATATTTTTATGGCAAACGAAATGTATATCTTGAAATTTCTTGAAATAACCCATAAGGTTAACTGTTCTTCCTTTATGACTTTTGTGTAACTGGTAAAAGATAGGCCTCTGCAAATCTCACATGTGGTGGAAAAAGCTACTACCACGGCGTCACCTACACAAAAACTTTCTCCACAAAAGCTGAGGATATCGTTAAAACGCACATTTCGTCAAATATGATTTTTAACTATTCCCGGTATATTCGTTGTTGTTGGTTCGAATGTTCAAATATATTAGCTCTTTGATCTTCCTGGTGGTCACGCAAACAGCAGAATTTAAAAGCCAGCCCCGTTTTTTCAGAGATTAATAACTCGTCAGTCTTTCGAATCTCTCTTTTACGTATAACCGAATGTGTTTTCAAACATTTATCTGGATTAACATGAAGTAGATTGAAAAAATACGCTTTTATAAGAATATTTTGTAGAGGATATATAAAAATAAAAGATAACAGGGAAAGAAAAGGTGAATGTAACATCATAACTCTTTGCAACCGCCGTATTCAGTTCCAACTGTGCGAATATAAGAAGATGCTTCATATTTTTAAATTCTGCAGTATTAATCACGGTTCTTATGTTGGCGTAACGAAACTGTTTCACAAAAACTGAAGGAAGCTAATGATAATAAATAAGATAAAAAAGCAACCGGTTGCTACTAAGGGTTAGACATTTTCTTGACATTGATATACCAAATGCAGCTGGTATATTTTAATTACGAGCTGCTGTGCTCCGAAAGAAACTTAATGTTTGCTTTAAACCTCGCGTTAGGTGTGCTCATTAAAGAGGCAAGATGGACGGAAGACATTAGGCGTCCATAATTAGAAAATGAGCTCCGAGGTTTCTCTGCTTCACACCGCAGGAGCACCAACAAGTTGCTAACGCCAAAGGGGTGGGGGGAGAGAGAACACACACTCTCTGCCTGCTACCTGTTCTTTGAACTGCATGCCGCACCGATAATTTAATGAATCCATAATGTATGAAGCTGTAAAACCTGTTCCAAAGTGATTCAATTTTTGAAGTGGACTCTATCCGTCAACCATATCACTAACAACTAACCTGCTGCTTTGGGACGGGGTCTGGATCACCACACTGACAAGACAAAAAAGAGGAGATACCTGTCCGCGAGCGTTCCTCTATTTTATTTACCACATCTTCAGTAACTGCTGGTCCCTTCGGCATACAGTTAAAACTTAATTCAGGCTAATAAAGAGCTTCCAAAGAAGCATTTGCACAGAACGTTGCCTTCAGGATGCTTTTATTGATATTACATCTTCGAGTTTTACACCAATCAAAGTAGTTTTGATTTACATCTTCAGTAACTGCTGGTCGATTTGCCGTACAGTTAGAAGTTAATTCAACCTATTAAAGAGCTTCCAAAGAAGTATTTGCACAGAACTATTCCTTCAGGATTTTTTTATTGATATTACATCAAGTTTTACACCAATCAAAGTAGTTATGACTTACTACATCTTCAGTAACTGCAGGTCCATTTTGGATACCAATAAAATTAATTCAGGCTAATAAAGAGCTTCCAGAGAAGCATTTGCACAGGACTTTTCCTTCAGAATGCTTTCATTGATATTACATCTTTAAGTTTTACATCAATCAAGTAGTTTTGATTTACTACATCTTCAATAACTGCTGGTCCCTTTGGCACACAGTTAAAACTTAGTTCAGGCAAATAAAGAGCTTCCAAAAAAGCATTTGCTCAGAGTGTGTCGTTGAGGATGGTGTTTTGGTTAAAACATTTTTATATTTACAATATTTTCATGACTAAATGTTAGGTTCAATTTTCTGCGAATAACGTATGAAATCCTCCTCTTTTTTATAACTGATAAACTGTAAGAATTAGTCAAAACCTTGCGGTTTAAACATTTATATCTCAAATTTTATGATACAGTTCACGTCAAATGCATTTGTTTTTGTAGAGTTAATTTCCGAAGTATTCTTCGTTGTTATTTAAATTTTCCAATGTTTTATACTTTTCTGAAATGGTAAGTCATTTTTCGTATTTCTTTTTCCTGTAAAAGCTATCGCTTAAGCCTACTGCATTACACTATTCCCATTGTCTACAAGGAAATATTCAATAAAAGCATTTCTTCAAACGGTTATCTTGGTTAACACAAAGCAGAGAGAAGAATAACCTTTTTTGAAGAAACGTATGTTGAACAATGAGTAGACAGTCATCAGAATGCAACACATTCGATGTTTATTAAAGGGAATGTGGAAATGTTTACAATGTGTTTAGCTCTGATTATTTTGATGATCTAACTTGTGTTGTAAGACAAGGTATTCCTAACTAGTGAAGTAAGACAAGGGAAACCTCTGTAATTTGATGCAAGAGAAATTATATATTTGGTCCATAAGCAGAGCTCGGTCCGCGCTCACGAAATTGCCGATTGAGGTGCACCGACGTGATGGAGTAGGTGTGGACTGTATAGCCCATTTATAAACGTGTTGCACTATCTAGCATTGCTCTCTGCCAGCCTCCTTCAGTTCCTGCTAGTAGATAAAACATTGAGCACTGAAAGAGAGCGCAGATTGAAAATTGTCAAAAACACGAAAGTATGCGCGTTTGGCACTGAACGAATTTGTGGATGATTCAAACATATTTTGAGTGACAGGAGGAGAGCATTTTCTTTCGATACAGTAAATATGTATATTGTAATTCACTGCATTGAATTCTATGAATTCAATTCTATCAAATAACATTATTATTCTTAATTTTTTGTATGAAGCTTTATATTTTTATTTATAAAAATACAAAGCCTTTTATTTACTTATCATATATGAAACATTGTTTTATTGTTTTACTTTATAAATTATAGCGATGCATGTAATTCAAATACATGTATTAAGCTACTTTTTGAACAGATTATACCTCAACGTGTGCATGTTTATGCTACAAACCCCTCGCCACTACCCTCTCTTTATATTGCTAAGTGCTCTGTGTGTTCGTAGCTGGTGCCCTTCAGAAGCCAAAACCGACCTCTATTCACAAGTCCTTCGCTGATGAATGGAAAGAAAATTCGTTACACAGGTCATTACCATAGCAACCGGTGTATCTCGCACTTCGAACTCCAAGAAACCCATAATGTATATATTACCGCTATACCAATAATGTGTAAAGCGCATCGTCTGTAGGAATTAGAAGGACGACTTCAATTTCGTCGCGGGGAGTCACCCAGAGAGTTGCTTGGGAGTAAGCGGTCAAAGGTTATCTACAACGGTGAGGGCAGAATACTCTCTCTCTCTCTCTCTCTCTCTCTCTCTCTTTTCAACATTAGCCAGACTGCACAACGAAAGCATGTCTTGATTAACAAGAAGTAGGTAGAAGAATAAGTAGCCCACCTCTGCAGTGTTGGGGCACTCACATTCAAAAGGTTAGGTTAAGTTTTCCCGAATAAGGTAACTGAGAAGACATATGTCGAGGAATTTTGAGTTCCATGGGTCCCGGGCTCATTTGAGCAGCATTTCACCGATTTCTTTCTTCGTCCGATATGACCTACCAGGTTAAAGAATGTTAAATTACACAAAAAAATCGTATGCGTGTTATTCACATGACTTTCTCTTCATCTCGGTAACAAATTATTGCTAAAAAACTTATTTTTCTATCTACTTCATGATAATCGTGATAAACATTAGCAGAACTTGTCCTTATTGCTTGCTTCTTTGTAAGTAGAAAGGAAAAATCTAATGTGTTCCATTCACATGATGTCCTCTAGCTGATGGTAAACGAACCTTTTATTCAAAACATTAATCTAGTATCTACATCATGTTAATAAAGATAAACATAAGCAGAATTAGTCTTGTTAGTTTCCCTGTAAATAGAAGGGAAATAAGAAAATGCACAGGCTAAAGCGATAGTCTCGTCCTTTAAAAGACGGTCGCTTAGTGAAACATTGAAATTCCAATCTCTTTGCTTGCCAGCAATAAACAATGAGAAACAAAAAGAAAGATGTCTTCCTGTTTGAGAAACGTTTAAGATTGGAACCAATAATCCGGAATATCTCGAAAACAGTTAACTTTACTTTATATATAACATAAATTGTGTACTTTAATGAGATCTACACTTTTCGTGCAGCAAGCTTTTGTATATCTGTTACGGTTTGCCAGTTATACAAAACTCATCCAGAATGAGTAGGTCTCCAGAAGCTATTCTCAAAAAATTCATGATATATATATTTCGTTTACCATAAAAATATATTGTACATAATGTATTTTAATCAAAATCTTTACAGCCATTTTTGAGAAAATCAAAATGTTTAAAAAATATTCCATGTAAAGGGTAGTTTAGGGTGGGGAGGGGGAGATTTTCTTGAAAATCTTCGTGTCGCATCCTTTCAAGACACTCAACTTAAATACCAAGTTTGGTATTTAATTGATTTTTCGTTTTTGAGATATGCTGTCTTTTTCTAAAAATGCTTTTTTTTTTTTTTTTTTATTCAGGTGTTCCCAAAACATGTATTTCCGGTTAAATCTCGTTATCGATGTTTTGGGTGCATTAGGATACCCTCTCTATACACTGTACATAGTAAGTATATAGAAAGTAAAGAGGATACGCTTTTGTAAAAAATATTTTGTGAAAATATTTCCTGCTATTGAGCACACCGCAGGTTCCTGGGAGGCTTCTGAAATTTTACGGCATGAAGTTAAGGCGCCTTGCGGTTACCATATAAGAAAGAACTGTTACATTTGAGGGCTTGTTTACCTGGTGACGTGTGACGTAATGACTTGTGAACTTAGCGCTGGCGTCAGTGCAGGCGATGCGCCAAGCTGGTGGGTGGTGCCTCAAATCACAGGAGTTCACGTGTGCATGAACCGCAGGTGTGATGTCGCCGCCAACTTCTCTTGCCCACATCCGTGTAGGAGCATACCGAGTGATTCTTCCTTAACCTGCAGGGCGCTCCTAGCATTCTTATTATTATCATTTCTTTTGTCCTTTTTACAATGCGCCTCCGCTTTTTCGTTCCGTGCTTTCTGAACATTGCGTTTACGTTCTTCTAGTGTTTCAGTATGCGATAATGCATATATTCCTTTGTATTTTTTATTCATCTGTATTTCACATGCTGCTTCCCTTTAGAATTACTTTCATAAAATATTCAGGTCATTGCTAGCATTTGCTTGTATAATACTTACCAGTTCTTACACATTACGTAAGAGGAAGTGCTAGTTTTTACTATGTCTACATAGTACGTGGTACGTAGGTATAAAAGGTAGTGTAAGTGCATTCCACCCAAAAGGTCGATACCGAATATATGTTTTAGGGTCCTCTGTGCCCAAAAAAAAAAAAGGGATTGTTTGGAAAAGGTTCATTTGTGTCCGTGTGTCTGTGAACCTCGATTCTGTGAACCAAACTTTGTATTTAAGTTGAGTATCTTACAAGAATGCAACACGAAGATTTCGAGAAAAATTCCCCCCCACCTCAAACTACCCTTTTACTTTCTAAAAAATAGCTCTAACAATTTTGATTAAAATATCGTATGCTAAAATATATATTTATAAATATATATTATAATATATATTTTGAATTTTGTTTGAATGACATTTAAAGACCTCTTTATTCTGAATGAATTTGTTAAACCGCAAGAGGTAGGCAACAACTTAATACACAAATCGCATGATTTAAACTCATTAAAACGCATAATTTATGTCATATACACTTTTTCTTGTAGAGTTGATCGTTTTCGAGATATTCCTCGCTATTGGTTTCAGTTTTAAAATACTTTCTCATATGGGAATTTGTCAATTCCTGGTCATGCAAAGAAATGTATTTCAACCACATGGCAACCAGCTTTTAAAAGATTTGACTTCGCTTTACCCAAGTGTATTCCCTTATTTCTCTTCTACTTACAGAAAACAAGTAATACGACCATTTCTACTAACGTTTATTTTGATAAGTATGAAGTAGATAGAAGATATGATTTTTAACAATAATTTGTTTCAGATAAAGTAGAGGAAGTCATGTTAACTGAAGCACATTACATTTTTAATCAAAGTCTTATACCATGATTTCAGAGATAATATTTGTTTCAGAATATTCTGGATATATTGATCGCTCCTTGCGATAAAACTCGATTCTTTCATATGTAATGCAGTTACAATGTAATTATTGTGTTAAAAATCAGCGCATGTACTGAGAAGTGAAACTTGACAATGTACAAATTACAGGTGCTTTCCATAACAATAATCAATCCAACAGTTACCGATTACGTATTATCTAATCCTCTTTTGTTCTCTGCGCTGTCAGTTGCTGTGAACTTTCGTGGACGATCATGAGCGTTGGAGCGAATTGAGGCTCTTTTTACACGAGGGACTCCACGACAAAAGTTGTGAACTTGCCCGGAGAAGTTAGTGAACAGCACACTGTGTAAGTATTGGGAAGTATCCATAGCGACACAATGGAGTTGCAACACCCAAGTGACGTAAGCAGTGTCACCGTGTGGAATTATCTCGGATCCCATACATCCTCATTAAACCTACAACGTGCGCGTTAACTAATAATGTGAAGGTGCATAATTCGTAAACTTACCTAGGTATTACTTTCTTTACTACGTGTCTACTAGGTAGAGACTCCCTATGTCCAAAAAAGAATCATTTTTGCTTTCTCTAGCACGTATGTACAATATATATAGTAGGTAGGGAAGGTGTTGTATCCAATACAGAAATCCGATACTAAGATTTCGGAATGACATGGTTTGAGATCCCCTAAACCCAAAGAAACTATTTATACAATAATGTCCGTGCGCGTGTGTCTCTGGCCAGCATAACTCAAAAACGAAAAGTTGGTTAATTACCTATCTTGCTATTTATCCTTAGTACCTCCCAAGGATGCGACAGGAAGATTTAAAAAAAAAAAATCCCCCCCCCCCGAGCAATCCTTTTCATGAAAAATGTTTTGAAAGTTTTTATTTTCTAAAAACTTGCTAATGAGTTAAATTAAAATGCATTATATTAAAGATATTTACGTGTTAAATGAAATGTATGTCCCGAATTTTTTGGAAATAGCCTCTGAAGTCTCCCTTTTTCTGAAGAAATTTTGCATAATTGGTAAACCGTAAGAGATAGATGAAAAACTTATTGCGTGGATCTGTTTAAAACGCACAATATATTTCATATACATTATTTGTAGAGTTAGCCATTTCAGAGATATTCCTTGTTATTGGTTTCAATTTTAAAATAACAAACTTTTATCACACGGGAAGCCCTCTCCCGTTTTACATGCCTTTGTTTTTCTCCTGGCCACGACAATCATATAGCCACAGCTTTTAAAAGATTTGACTATCGGTTTAGCCTAGTATATTCTCTTACTTCCCTTCTATTATAAGGAACTAAGTAGCAATATAATTTCTGGTAATGTTAATTTGATTAACTTGATGTAGATAAAACAATATCTAATTAGAATAGTTTGTGAGCAAAACATATAGAGAAAGTCATGTGCAGACGCACATCAGATTTTTTGAAACGGGTACATCCATGTGTGTAGGGTGTGTTTGAGTTAGTGACTGTGAACATAATAGCTCTGAAGCAAAAAATATGTAAATATCAAGCATGATGTTCAAGTTCAGAATTTTCCTAAGTACGACACGAAAATGTGCAAGAAAATCCCTCCTAAATTCCTCCTTTTCATAGGCATTTTGTTTAACATAAGATTTCTAATCTCTCCTGAATGGAATACACCACTTTACAAGCATTTTGTTCAACAGAAATGTTCACACTGTCTTCCAGAATAACAAATCAGGTTGCTAGGCAATGTTTAAAACAAACTATGTAAAACACATGAAAGAGATGAATAAACAATTGTGTGCTCTTTTATATTTAAGCATAAAAACATAGGGGTGTCATTTGAAACTTCAAACTGGGGTATGACGTAGTGATAATGAACGCAAGAACATATACACAATTGTATGTTATAATAGAAATAACATTATTTTATTAGAGGATGCTAGCATAAGTTTAGTTATGAGAAAGAAGATATAGCTGAAACTCTACATGTCATAAAAGGTTTGGACAATGGCCAGGGAGTCGGGGTGAAATGTATAAAATGATGTCCTTGAGCTTAAAAAAACCTAAGATTGAGGGGATGGGAAGATTGTGAAAGTTACTGAGAATTAGTAGCCTAAATTAAATAGTAGAATAGTTTCTATTGTCTCATTAAAAGAGACGCTCCTGTTAGCGGGAAAGAAAGCCAATTAAAACACAGTTTTAATGCTTAGCCAGGACCAGAATACTCACATATTCACAGACGCAGTTTTCAACACAGTCGGTTTTCATTTATTGTATAGTGCAGTTCATGTTAAGTAGAAGCGAATTTAGTTGTTCCCCCCAGTATTAGAGATTTCTTACGCAAGAAAGATGATACGCGTAATCTAAGTTTCACGTGTAAGTTACATATAATTATAACGTATGCATAAACGATGTAATCTCTTGGTAATAGTTTAAATAAATCGCTTAAACTGTAAGTTACAAATTGTTATCTCTGAAATAGTTTCTTTAGGGTTCACGACCTGTTAAGAGATACTTCTCGACCGAGGAACCCAACTAGCCGGAGCAAATATGAATAATCTCTGAAAAACATAATTTACAATATAAAACATAATCAGAGATAATGAGGAGCAGGGGGAACGCCGTAAATTGCTGGGGGCGATGAGGGGTAAAACCTGAAATGCAATTAAGATCAGTTATAAGCTTGCTCCTCAATATCTAAGTTAACGTGTCTTTTGTTGTTTAAATTAAATTTAAATACATTGTTATTTAGACTGGGAGTTCAGGAAATGAAATTCTTGTATGTATATCCAATAATTGACAGCGGCGTTATACCTGGGAATGTTTTCTGTGGACATGCTGTATAGCACCGAACTGAAGTCGTGCGCGCCTGCGCTCTGCAGCAGTATGTCGGGGTCACAAAGAGAGAAACCATAGTAAATCAGATTACGTAACGGGGTTGATTATTTTAATTTCACTAATATTGCAATGTGCTTTCATGCCGCTGTCAGTCCGCACATCTGGTCCGTCACAAATATAAAACTGTGTTTGTACCAGAGGATATGTTTGTCTGAGCAAATTGTTGATGGCCGTGCTTTCTGGGGGGCCGATATTGATGCTGTGCTTCTATCAATAAACATTTCATTTCAGCTATAAAGACCTTACTAATGCCAAAAAGTACCGACAATTCAGCTACGCTCGTGTATGCTAAATATTTCGTACAGCCAAGTTAAAAAATCTGATCTGTTCCATTCACATGATTTTCTCTACATCTCTGTAGCAAATCATTGTTGTTAAAAATCGTATTCCTCGATCCAGGGAAGAATGAGGTAATGGCGGTCACTTAAGCATAGTTGCTCTGAACGGCTTGAGTAGGAGTTTGAAATTGTTACTTTTATGTCAAGCGTTTGTTTCTTTACCTAAATGTATGCTAACAAGAATTTTATTTAAGTAATTACTTCTTACCTTAATGATGCGAAATTTAAGTGGTATCACTGACCGGGATTACCCACACATGCAGGTGGGTAATGCCGGTCACTATATTCAAATCCGTTATTTAGGTAAAAAAACATCACTAAATGCATATAAAAGAACGCATTTCATTTTAGTACTTCAATATAATAATTTTCCTCTTTTTGCACATGTAGCACAAAAATAATTTTTCGGGCTGTCCCAGCTACTACATATGGCCCATAGAAGGTAACGTTCAGAGGCCTGTTAGACATATGTGGAGGAATATAAACAACAATAATGCCGTCGCGTTTGAAGACTTCGAAATCTTCCACAGTAATATCGCTGATATGTTTATCCAGTAACAGCAATACTGGATTCTCTTTATCATGTTTTACATGTGACGGTCAGTAGACCAGCATTACCCCAACATATACATTTTGCTTTAATAATGAGTCAATACTAAGCATATTGTTTAAAACTAATTCTCACATATGCTTCCTTATTAAGATAATAATGAACTTTTCGGAAAAACTTATAAACATATTTAATTAGTTTAATGTGGTACATTTACTCTGCGCCGTTCTTCAAACAAAAATTACATCAAAATGCGTTAAACATATTTTTCTCACTGCTTCTCACAACGCTACTAAGGAAATGGTGACTATGGCTAGATGTGTCTTAAGGATGCATTTGCAGAGGGCAACATAAACTCGTAGATAACTGCTCCGATGGTCATCGGGATAACTAAGTGACCGGTATTGCCCACCGGGATTAACCGTGGCTCTCCTACTTCATGATAATCGAGATAAACATTTAGCAGATACCTATTGTCCTTATTGCTTGGTTCCTAGTAAATAGAAGGGGAAAAATCTAATGTATTCCATTCATATGATGTCCTCCTCGGTGAACAAACCTTTTATTTAAAACATTAATCTGTTATTTACATCATGCTAATCAAGATAAACATAAGCATAATTAGTCACATTACTAGCTTTCTTGTAGGCAGAAGGGAAATAAGAAAATGCACAGGCTTAAAGTGATATTCTCGTCCTTTAATAGCTATTCCAACTCTTGCTTGTCAGGAGTAAGCAAACGAGAAACGAGAAGAAAGATGTCTTCCCGTTCGAAAAGTTTAATTGCGTTAAAATTGAAACCAATAATCCGTAATATTTTGAAAACGGCTAAACTCTACAAAAAAAATGCACATATGACATAAATTGTATGTTTTAATGAGATCTACATTTTGAGCAGAAGGTTTTGTATATCTCTTACGATTTGTCAGTTATATAAAAACCGAAATTTCACCGGAAATACATATTTTGGGAAGCCTTGAATCCAAAAGAAGTATTTTTAGAAAAATATCAGTGTGTGTGTGTGTGTGTCTGTCTGTCTGTGGGCACCATAGTTCAAACATGAAACGACCGTTAAATACCAAACTTGGTATTTAAGTTCGATATCTTCCAAAAATGCGACAAAGATTTTCAAGAAAATTCCACACCGCAAACTACCCTTTACAGGGAATATATTTCGAATTTTTTATTTACTCAAAAATGGCTCTAATGACTTTGATTAAAATACCTTATATATAAGATGTATTTTTAAGACAAACGAAATGAATATATATTGAATTTTCTACGACTAGCCTCTATAGATCTGAATGTATTTTGCTGAGTTTTGCTTAACTGGTAAGCCGTAAGAGATAGACAACAATTTAATGCACAAAACATGCTGAGCTCGTTAAAACACACAATTTATGTTATACACCTTTTTTTCATGGAGTTTACCGTTTTTAAGATATTCCTTGTTATTGATTTCAGTTTTAAAATAATACCTTTCTCATACTGGAACTTGTGCACACCTGTTCTACAGACAAATGTGCTTCAATCACATAGCAACCAGCTTTTAAAATATTTGACTATCGTTTTAGCCTATGTCACTCCCTTGTTTTCGCTCTATTTACATGGAAGCAAGTAATAAGACGGTTTCTGCTATTTTTTTTTTACCAATTAGCATGAAGTAAATAGGAGAAAAATATTTTTAACAATAATTTGTTGTAGCGAGTATAGTGTGAATAGAATATATAAGAGTTTTTTCTTGTTACGGCGTAAGGAACCCGTCCCTAAACTTTTTAAAAGTATTTTAGAATCGTCCTGTAGATTGTCTGTTCGTGCCCTCAGTTAAAATGTTGCGTGAAATGAAACAGTCATTATGAGGGAGCACCTTTTTTGTATCTGTGGTTTTGTACGATTACCTGCAATCGCTTTGGATAGTCTGTAATCGGATGTGCGCATTAGCCAGTGTAAAATTACACATATTCTGTTGCATTTGATGATTTTAATGCTACAGGGTCAATTTCTGTTTTTATTTCGAGTACATAAAAGCGGATTTTACAAATCGCTACTATTATTATGGTGCAAACAGTTACTACTGAAAGGAGACTACCTAATGCACCCTCACGTATCCATAAACCGAAATAGTGATAACTGAAAACGAACGGGAATTGTGTGAATGTCCATAGCACTATAAAATGCTGCATTATAGATCGGTCACCTTGGTGTCTAAGTATTTTTAATCTAATCTGTGAGTTTACAACAACTAAAGCCCTTGAATAATCTGTTGTGCCTAGAGCTGACATCCCCTCTTAATGGTGCCAGATGCACCCATCCAGAAATGTTTCTTAATGGTATAATAAAATTAATTCTTCAGAGTGTGGTGTGTAAGCCTATTTTACCTATAAGCATAATGAAAGAAATCTGAGGTGTTCCATTCATGCGCATGTCTTTTTCTACCTATTCTAAAACTAACTATTCTTATAAAATCTTATTCTCCTACTTCCTGCTAATTAAGATAAACATTGACAAAAATGTTCTTTTACTTAGTTCCTTATAAGTAGAAAAACGCTGTCGCTGGGCGATTGAATTTTAAATTCGGTTCTATTTATATGGCCAGGAATAAAAGAGAGAAAAAGGAATGACACATCACCGTTTGAAACAATTTTAAGTGTTCTAAATTGAAACAAAATTGCAAGGAATGTCTCTAAAATCGTTAACTCTACCAAAAAAAATAAGTATATGATATAAATTATGTGTTTTAATAAGATCTACTTTTTATGTAGTAATTTTCTGTCTATTTCTTATGGGTTATCAGTAATGCAAAACCCATTCAGAATGAAGAGAACTTTAGGGGCTATTCCCGGAAAGTTCAAGTTATTGTATTTGCCATCTTTAATATTTGGCATTTTATTCAGAATTTTAGAAAATTATCCAAGTAAGGTGTAGTTTCGGGTAGGAAGATTTTCTTTAAAATCTTCGTGTCTCATTCTTGGAGAAAGCTGAACTTAAGTATCAGTTTTAGTATTTCACCGACTTTTCATTTTTGAGTGATGGTGTTCAGAGGCAACATACACACAACTCACTCACACACACGCACCTTTTTCTAAAACTGTTCTTTTTGGATACAGGGGACACTAAAACGTGTATTTCCAGTGAAATCTCGTTATTGAACTTTTGGTTGGAATCCAATACCTGCTCTACCTATATACTGTGTATAGAAAGTATGCATTATTTTTGAGGAATTCTAAAATATCAACATTTATTGTAAAGCTAATAGTATATTACACTAATAACACATCGTTACAGATCATCTTTTTGGCGTTTTATTGCTATGTAATTCCTAAAAATTAAATCTAGAATCATTAAATTATTTTTGTGATGAAAAAAAATCTAGGGTTAGACCACAACTTTACTATTTTCGTAGTATCTCCCTTTAATATTAATTGGAATTTGGTGTCTTTGGGCCCCTCTGTGCATGTCTTTCATACACTCACGCAAACACATTTTACTAAAATTGTATTATTAAATTCAAGCGATGAATTTACTGTGAAATCTTGTCAAATCTTTGGAGAAATTCGCTGGTTCCACATGCCATAGGTGCGTACCAAAAAAGGCAAAGAATTGCATGATACAATTTTTTATGTTGAAAATTAGTCCTCTGTAAGAAATATACCCATTTTGTCCTTCCATTCTCTGTCTACCGGAAGCGCCGAACATGCCCATAAACTTCTGTTCGGTGGAATAAAGAGTCTTAGTAGATTAATTAAGTCTTGAAGATAAAGAAGGTATGTCCGTCTAGCCCACGCCGAAGCCCAAGGCTTATTGTACTGTACCGTTACCAATTTCCCTATCTTTGCCTCTTAAAGAGTTTCGGAAGTCTTTTAATTAGGTTTTTATTAGACTCAATTAATTTTGGCTGAGAGCTCTCCAAAAAATTGTATCGATTAGTTGCCAAGGTATTGCATCTGCTCTCTCTTTAATTTCAAAACCGCAGTGCTTTACCTTGGAAGTACTTCACTTTCCTGCTCTTTGTTAAGCACTCATATATTTATTTCTTGACTGCAGCCCTACGTTCTGGGGGTTTGTTCTCATTCTACTTTTAGTTATGCCCAAGATAGCTTCAAGCGATACAAATGGAGGGTGTGCCACTGTTTTGTCCAAACGATATTCATTTTCACCTCGGTAGATAAGTTATTCGTTTAAAATATGAGGGTGATCCAGGAAGTAACGACCGTTTGCCCATTTCCTCAGCGTATATCGTTATTGAGCTTATATGCAAAGTGGAATTGCTTCCTCGATATCTTCTACCTGTGTTGTATGACTACCATACGAAATAAATAACTGGATATTCTGTGATTGCTCAAAATTAACTTTGATACATGAGATGCGAGGTGCTTGGAAGTTGGATTCTGCAGCATTTTACTGTAACTACAATAAATGTATGGTGATATACTAATGAATATAAGTAGTGTGAAAACAGTATGCAATGTTCAACAATGTACATACATAATATTCTTGAGAAAGCTTATTTTTCTAACTACCTCATTTTAAAATAGGAAAAATAATTACATATCTTTATAGATACAAAAGGAGTAGCTACACTCAAATATTTAAAAAACGTACGCTATATGCTGACCGTAAAATGAGTCTTTCTACGTCCTCGCGAAGAAAAAAATGATCGATCTTTAAATGAAGAACAAAGTATTGAACAATGAAAAAAGTTAACAATTTAAAAAAAACATTTTCCATTTAAAGAGGAGTTGGTGTGGGGGGGGTTATTGAAAATCTTCGTGTTGCATATTTTCAAGATATTACTCATAAATACAAAGTTTGGTATATATAAGAATTTTATTGAGTTATGCTGTTGACACATACACCTGGATTTTTTCTAAAAATCATTTCGGGCTCAAGGTCCTCAAAACACATATTTTTAATGAAATCCCAGTATGGAATTTTTAGGTGCAATGTAACATTTTCTCTACCTAGTATGCCTGTCATAGAGAAATTTAAAAAACTGATGTGTTACAGTCATTTCGCTTTCTCTGGCGTTCCATATACGAACTATTCTTACAAAAGCTAATTCTACATCATGCAAATTAAGATAAACATTAGCAGAATTTGTTTTATTGTTTGCTTCCTTGTAACTAAAGGGGAAAGAAGAGAACACACTAGGTTAAAACAATATATAAATCTTTGAAATACTAGTCACTATGTGACACAATTGAGGTTCGGTTCGTGTTGTATGACCAGCAGGAAAACAAGAGAGATGAAACGAAAGTTGGCTTCCAATTTGAGAAACGTTTAGTAGTGTAAATTTGAAACCAATTTCACGGAATATCTCGAAAACGGTCAAATCTACAAGAGAAACCTACATGACATAGATTATATATTTTAACGATACCTAATATTTTTGTGCAGTTACGTTTTTCTTTTTCGGTTTAACAGTTATGCAAAATTCTGCAAAACTTATCCAGAATAAACAGATGTTCAGAAGCTATACCCAGAAAACTCAAAATACACATATTCTTTGTGATGTAAATATCTTTAATATACGGTATTCTAATAAAATTCATTTAAACCATTTTTGAGATAAAAAATTTTCAAACATTTTTCTACGTGTAGTTTACGGTGGATGTATTTTCCTGTAAATCTTGGTGTCGCCTTCTTGTAAGATACTAAACCAAGATTGGTATTTAACGGTCTTTTCATTTTTGAGCTGTGCTGTCCACAGACACACACACACACACACAAACTCGCGCCTTTTTCTAAACATGTTTTTGTTTGGCTCAGGGAACCTCGAAACATATATTTCCGCTGAAATCTCGACTCTGGAATTTTGGGGTGGAATACAATACGTTATTATACACTATGTACATAGAACGTGTAGAGAAAGTAAAAACAGGACGCTTTATGTGGGCCTTAAAATGGCACGCCCGCGTGAGAAAAAAAATTGAAAATTGTTTGGTCTTTAAATGAAGGACTAAGTATTCAACAATCAAATAAAAATAAACACTAACAGTTTCGAAATATTTTCCATCTAAAGGGTAATTGGGGTGTTTGAGTTTGGATACGTTGTTCAGAGCATACATGAAAATGATTTTGGGTTTCAGGCTTCTCAATACAAGTATTTGCGGTGAATCTCGGTATCGAATTTTTAGATGGAATACAATATTTTCTCTGCCTACTATGCACGTCATAAATAAATTAGAAAATGTTACACATAAATTGAAAGAGATTTGAATTCAAATTGTTAAACCCACAAAGTATTATATAAACGGAAATAACAAAAGAATATTGCCGCTGGTTTTAAGTTTACCAGAAAGAAGGCTTTATGGCTGTAAGCCAAGTTTGTAAGTATCTACTGCTCCATATATTGTATTTTTATAGGCTTGGCAGAACAAAGCGCAGTTAATTAATGTACATGTCATTTTATATGCATTAGTGTAATGTGTATTGTTGGTATGAGTGTTTAAATACCGAGGAAGGATCGTATGGAACGTTTTAATAGTAGGAGAGGAGGATGTTGAAGTAGTTAATGTTGAATTGGAACAAGATGAGACAGTTTTCTTTGTGAAGCGCGGTTTTTGGCGACATTTCAGCAGCGCTTGTATCTGCTCCGGTGATAGCTGTACTTGTTGATCCAGAAAAGAAAATGTATGACCTTCCTCGATCCATATTTCAACAGCACAAGTGTTCTTCCAAAGGAACTGCTGTTAATTTGCTCGGTTAAAAAAGGATTCTGTCGTTGCATTCAGATACACCGCCTTCATTATGTAAACACGCTCGTTCTTCTCGACCGAAGTTGACAGTACTTTCACCAACTTCTGTGAAGCTAACTTCAGTGATACGAGCAAAGGCCGCCGCGGTAAAATATGGGTTGCAATAAACTAGTGCCAGAATAGGCTGCCTGACTGCGCACCATCTGCTATACCAGGTAAAGATCGAAAAGTTTAAGGTTACCTTCCTCTTTTTAAAGGTAAAGAATAACTGGATT
The DNA here is from genome assembly GCA_030762935.1 of Hymenopus coronatus. Taxonomy (NCBI): domain Eukaryota; kingdom Metazoa; phylum Arthropoda; class Insecta; order Mantodea; family Hymenopodidae; genus Hymenopus; species Hymenopus coronatus. Next base: position 52,895,580 of record CM060895.1, on the reverse strand, counting down.
TTGTATTTTATTGCCTCTTAGTGAGTCTATTATATAGGTAGGGATCTTTTAGTGTATGATTACTTATGTGAATTAACTTAATTCAACGTCTTCACTTAATTTTCATATTAGAATAAAATCAAAAGGCTTTTCTCAGGAAACTTAAACTATTTATTTCAGCCTTAAAGTCATATCTACCTGAATGACTTTTGTATAGTTGCTAAACCGTAAGAAGTAGACAAAATCTTACTACACAGTAAACTTATGTAAATCTTGTTAAACACATAATTCATTTCAAATAAAACTTTTTCTAGCATTACCTATCTTTCCCCGGATATTCTCTGTTTTTGGCTTTTATTTTCAGAGTTATACCTTTCTCAAGTGTACATCGCTATTCCTATATTTATTCTTTCTTCCTTTCTTTCCTTCCGTGTATGTGCAAAAAGAAGAATTTCAAATCCATCATATAGTAAAGATTTGACTATCACTTTAGCTTAACGTAATTTTATATGCAATGAAATGGGTGTGAATATCTGAATTAAGAAGTAACAAGTAGTTACAATAATAAGAGTTGGGAAAGTCTGTACATACTAGACATATTTTGTGTGTGTGTGTGTGTGTGTGCGTTTAATGTTATAACTCCTAATGAGAGGTAAACCCAAAATATTGCACATTTTAATTGTGTGGCTGTTTGGGTTTTATCTTTCTCTCAGAATAACCTTATTCTTTCACTCTATACAGGTGCAAAGGGAAGTAATGCAAATAATTTGATATTTAATAAAGAACAAATGAATGTAACATATAAGTGTATCTTATTTTGTCCGCTTTATAGCTTTTCTATAAATGAATCACAAATTCCAGGGTCTAATGTGTTTTGAACAGCCCCGTGTTATGTCTCTCTTATACAACGTAATATACAACCCACAACGGTGTTTAGTACAACTCGCACACCGCCCAGCTATATTCTGTTTAGTACAACTCGCACACCGCCTACCTATATTCATAGGTATATTCATAGTGAAGAAACGAGGGATGATTCAGTCGTAAAATTTCATTTACACAATGAGTATCTGTATATATACTGAATTAGCAGCTATTAATGTGATTTACACAGTGCCAATGTTGGGAGAGCCTGTATCATCGATTATTTCTAAATGTCTCCTTCCCAAAAGACGAACGATAACTGCAATTTATCAAAGAATCTGTGACACAGGTTCTCTTAGTTCCTTATTTGAAGGTTTTTAAGTGTCAAGTTTTAATCTTAATTGTTCGCCTTTGTATAACAGCAATGAGGATGATTTTGTGGTTTAAAGAACGGAAATGCAAATGCTTACATGTTGGTTTGAGTTATCTATTTGTTCAATGAAACCAAATTTATGGTAAATGATAATAATACTATTTTAGTCACTGTTTTAAGTGAATTCTGAATACATTATGAATCCTAATCAGATAAAGCTGATAGAAAACAAAATCGTATGGTTCCGTAGGTTGAAGTTTCAGAGCGATCGATATTATTCCCACGTATCACACACCCATAATCGGGCAGGCAAAGGGCAGAGAAGTATCAACCGTTTAACTTAGTGCATAAACAATCATCGAGCGTCTAAGATAGGGAATAATAGCAATCTTAAAAACATCATGAAAATTTCCTCGTAAATATAACTTTAGAAACTAGCGATAAAAGCTGCAAATACTGATTCATGACATAGTCCTCAAATGCTGATACAAATGTTTGCACTTATTCACCTCCCACTCTGTATACGTATATATGGATAGCCGCGTTGTATACCACATCCAGTGCCTACCAAAGGTTCTGGACACCTACGTATTTCAACGAAATGCATTCTGCCCTTAAACTATATTATATTATTCAGTGGCATTATATTTTTTCAGAAAAAATCCCTTTCAGAGAAGTACATTTTAATAAAAAGATTGTCTAAACGTCATTTGTTTTGAATGAGTTATAATATTTTTTCACTTTTTAAATAACTGAAAGGATTCTCATTCTTTAATCTTTGTTGAGGTCTGGGCCTGTAAATAAATATATGGGATATTAGTACTGATTTCTTTTTTTTTTTTGAAGAGAAACACACATGCATAAAGACAATTTATAAATATAATGTAATGTTATACTGGTTTATCAAGAACTGATACAATATTTAATACTTTAAAAGAAGATTATGAAATTAATCCCCTTTGGCTATGGATAAAACCCCATTAAAAACATCAAGGAAATGTCTGTTTATAGTGTATCATGCATACTACAGATCGCAGCATTGAATACTTCTGTGTTGACTTTGTTATAATGCCAGGACATTTAGTTGTGCTGCAGTTTCCATTTTGTTTTGATACTTTGTTAGGTAAAATTAAGGGGGGGGGTGAAGTAGGGTGTGTGGCAAGTAATTGATGCGCATGAGTGCCGCAAGTTATACAGAAAAATTGCAACTCAACATGTATGGCACAGACAAGAACTTCGAGAGACGTTATTTGAACCGCCCAAGAGTGTAGCAATCTTAAGATCACTATGTCCAAAAGAGTAAACCTGTGTTTTAAAGCCAAAGGGCTTGAAGCAATAGTTTGTAATGTTTAATAAAATAAAATGATACAGGTTCCTAGAGTAGAGTTTTAAAGATATCAATGGATGTCCTTAAACTTTTGGTGGAGCCTGCATTGTTTGTAAAGTACTTATGAAAGTATAGTGGGCAAAGAAAACCGTATGACTGGTACACATCAGATTTTTTTTAACTGAGGAAGGTGTGCCAGTCTGTCAAGAACGGTTCATCCAGAGATGTGCGTGGACTTATATTGACACCAATTGGCGATCTTTTCGGAACATCGTAAGCAGCCAATTACGTCTGAAAAGGAAGCCAAGAAGATGTCAGCGTTATCTGTAGCTAACAAATTCACCGCGTTGCATGCATTTGCCACTGGACATCTCTCACCGGTGAAGAAGCTCTTCTTGTCGCTCTTGTGGTGACAAGCTGTCACCCGATGTGTGATCCGTGTCGACCCTGGGGAGATGATTTGTAGGTGAGATAATTCTGCGTCACCAGGGGGATTGTTGTGGACACGCAAATGTCAAGTACAATGCACCTGTGGCGCTCGCTTTGCTTATCTGACGATCAGTGGGGAGGAACTGTTAAAACATGTGCTTCATAAGAAGAAAAACATCTTCCGCAATATTTAAACTGGTATGTAACACTGTTGGATAGGCAATGTTAACAATCGTTTGTTGTGTATAGATCGATAATTAACGCCTCGCTCCGTGGGTACTGATTATTACCATGCTAGCCTCTGACACCCAAGATTGCAGGTTCAAACCTGGCGGAGGGTGATGGAGTTTTTTCGGACTCAAAAATCCTTAGCTTGTATTTCTTCAGAAGGAAAGTAAAGCCGGTGATCCCATGTAATGTTTATTTGTACATAAGATAATCCCATAACTTGAAAGAAGAAGGTTTCTGGGCATTTCGCGTCCGCAAGTCGTGATTTCATGCTACAGTGCCATCTGTAGACAACGCACCGATTCCTCGTCACCATGACACAGCGACGAACTCACGAACTAGAAGTTTAAATCCGATCAAGGAAACACCGTAATGATGTCCCAAGCTCCAATTAGGAGCTACAGTAAGTTAACTTTTCTTGGGCGCTAGTTTAGCGGAAAAGCGTTGGGGTTGAGGGAGGAGAAGAGGTATCTCGCCCACCAGTGTTTTCACCGTGTTGTCAACTAAAGAGTGTTTCTTTCTTTCAGCCCGCGAAATAGCTGATTTATTAAACTCAACATTTGTGCATGTGCAAGAATTCTGGGATCTACAGACAAGAAAACAGCATTAAGGCCGCTACACATCTGGGTGTATAGCGTACTTCATGCCTCAATGTTGTCGCTCTGCTCTGCATCCGAAATATACCGAATAAAGATTACGGAACCGGATTTATTCTGATCATCATGGCACAAGAACTCCCAGTTGCGGGATCTGAAATCAATTTTTAGATAAGTGATTTTCCTCACTTCGGGGCCAGTGTGAAAAATTCAACACGGGAAGCTGACAAACGATCTGCTAAGTCTGAGATGCGAGGGCCAATCGCCATTCACAATGAAAGTCAACCAGTCTCAAAGATGTTTCTTTATATCTTAATTTATGCATACATACTGGCTGGCATTAACATAAACATTATCGTAAGCTTGTTAGATAAACACATTTAAGCTCCCAGTCTTCATATTTATGTAATGTTAGCCACAAACTGGCCAATTAGCGAGCTGATTTCACTTCGAGTTTCACTCACTCTTCGTCACCTGTTTCTTCTGTTCCAAGAGTATCGTAATTGGACATATGCACATTATCTTCATAAATAAATGTAGGCTAAAATATCGGGAAAATGAAGAAAGAAAAATGAGGTACTGAGTATAAAGTAAGAGCCAGATAAAAGATCAGGGGGAAACAATTTCGTTGTTGTTCTCCGTGGTCTAAGGTAACATACTAGCTACTGGATCCGAAAGTTACGGGTTCAAACCCGACGGTGGACGATGGGTTTTTCGGGTGTAAACATCCTTGGCAAAGTTTCTTTCGGAAAGAAAGTAAAGCTACTGATTCTGTGTTGTAGATTTACGGCCTCATATCTGATAAGCACGTTTCTGAGCAAAGTTAAACGGTCTTTAACGCCCGATACAGAATGAAATCATGAGAATCACAGCAGCTAAAGAGCGTCCATAAATAAAATTCAATTTTAATGTTGGCAATATTAAATGGTTCATATTAAAGAAGTACAGGTTGCTAGAGTGAATGATATATTTTTACTTTCTCTATACGTGCTATGTACATAGTGTATAGAGGAGGTACTGTATGGCACCAAAGAATTCGATACCGAGATTACACCGGAAATACATGTTTTGAGACCCCCTGAATCTAAAACAATCATTTTTAGACAAATGTCTTGTGTGTGCAGCAAAGCTCAAAAATGAAAAAACCGTTAAATACCAAACTTGGTATTTAAATTCTGTGTCTTCCAAGGTTGTGACACGAAGATTTTTAATAAAATTCCCCCACCCTAATTACCCTTTGCATGCAAAAAATTTCGAAATTTTTTATTTTTTCAAAAATGGCTCTAATGATTTTGATTAAAACCTCTTATATTTAAGATGTTTACATGACAAATAAAATATATATCTTTAATTTCCTGGGAATAGCTTCTGAAGACATGTTTATTTTGGATGAATTTTGCGACATTTTGCATAACTTGTAAACCGAAAAGATTGACAAAAGCTTACCACACAAACAATGTAGAGCTCGTTAAAATACACAATTTACGTCACACTTTTTTTTTTTTGTTGATGAGGTTGACCGTTTTTGACATATTCCTTGTTATTAGTTTCATCTTTAAAATAATTATACTTTTCTCATATGGGGATTTGTCAGCTCCCGTTGATGCAAACAAATGTACTTCAGTCACATTGCAACCAGCTCTTAAAATGTGTGACTATCGATTTAGCCTAGTGTACTCCCTTCTAAAAACAAGGAAGTAAGTAAGACTCTTTCTGCTATTTTTTCTTGATTAGTATTAAGTAAATAAATATATATTTAAAAATTCATGTGAATGGACATATCATATTTCTTTCATTTGTATAGTTCCCTTTAACTTCAATAGTCATATCGAGGACTTTGACTTGTGAAACAAATGTAAATTTAATTTTTTTTTTTTTTTTGTGGTTTAATGAATTAAATCTTTGTGAAATGTAGGATAGATTACTTATCTTTTTTTAAGAAAATAATAGAGGTGATATTGATGGTATAAATAAAGAAGTATGTTAATCATAAGTTTATTCCAAATTGTGATATATTTATCTTTTATTAATACTGCTATTCTGTAGGTTTAGAACGTTAGGTTAATCAGTTTGTATTACTAAACATACGCACATGCTCTCTCATATTCATACTTCCAGACTCTGTGGATGATATGAAATAATTCCAGTTAAAGAAAAATCCCCGCCCCAACCGGGAATCGAACCCGGGACCTCGGGGTCAGAAGTGAGCTCGCTGACGCTCGACCACGGAGGCAGTGTGAATGATATCGGTGAACTCCTGAGGTTAGATACTGTCTCAATTGCCTCCAAGTAGCCTCGCCACTGATGATTATTCCGGACTGTGCCAATATTCCGCCCACACACCCACGCCCTCTCCCAGGAATTCCAAACACGCCAACAAGAAGAATTAGTTACGAGCATCTTCTCACACTTGCACAAGCCTCGGTCGAATCAAGTCAATCAGATTCCAGAATCGTAGTACGCATGTGAGACCACTCATCGATTACATCGGGCATCTGGAGAAGGTTCCTCGAAACTCCTGCGACCGTGACCGGCCGGAATAATCACTCTTGTGAGAAGAGATCGATAGCTGATGGCAGCGATAAAGTACTACGACTACCGTCACAAGCGAACAGTTAATAATTACCTGACCCTTTTCAAATAACTCCACTGGCAGCAAAGTATTTTATATTACCTGTTTTACTTTCCTAACACGTACTACTATGCATATAATAGGTAGAGAAGGTAGTGTATTCCACCCAAAAATTCGATACTGAGATTTTTAGGAAATACATGCTTTCAGGACCATTTAAATAAAAATCGTATTGTTATACTCACACAACTTTCTCTAGCTTTTTTATAAGCAAACTATTCTTATAAAATGTTATGCTTTCATCTGCATCATACTAATCAAAATAAACATGTTCAGAAATAAGGGAAATAGGAAATTCACTAGGTTAAACTGAAAGTCAATTTTTACTTTCTCTACACGTACTAGGTACATAGTGTATAGAGAAGGTATTGCACTCCACCCAAAAATTCAATACCGAGTTTTCCCTGCACCCAAAAAAAGAATTTTCACAAAAAGGTCCGTGTGTGCGTCCGTGTGTCTGTGAACACGATAACGCAGAAACGAAAAGTTCGATAAAATACCAAACTTGGTATTTAAGTTCAGTGTCTTCCAGGGATGCGACACGAAGATTTTGAGAAAAATTCCCCCAGCCCAAACTACCCTTTACATGGAACTTTTTTCGAAAATTTTGATTTTCTCAAAAATGGCTGTAGCGATTTTTATTAAAATACCATATATTAAAGATATTTACCTGACAAATAAAATTTATATCTTCAATTTTCTGGGAATAGCCTCTGAAGACTACTTTATTCTGGACGAATTTTACGGAATTTTACATAACTGCTAAACCGTAAGAGATGGAAAAAATATAAACTTACCACACTAAAAACGCAGAGAACTTTAAAACACACGATTTATGTTATTTGCATTTTTTTTTCATGGAGCTATATCGTTTTTGAGATATTCCTTGTTTTTGATTTCAGCTTTAAAAAATTATGATTTTCTTACTGGACTTTGTGAACTCCTGTCCATACAAATAAAGGAACATAGCAACCAGCTTTTGACTATCACAATAACCTGTGCTACTCCCTTATTTCGCTTCTACTTACAAGGAAGCAAGTAGTAAGACTATTTCTGCCTCTTTTTTTTTCCGATTAGCATCAAGTAAATAGAACAATAAGCTTTTTAACAATAATTTGTTGCAGAGAAAGTTATGTGAATGGAACACATCAGATCTGATCGCTATGTGGACAAATGTTTGACCCATTTGGGAAAAGTTACTTAGTTTAAAATAGAAACCAATAACAAGGAATAGCTATCTTGGAACGGTCAACTCTACAACAAGAATGTATACTATGACATAACGAGGTCTGCAAATTTGTGAAGTAAATTTTTGTCAATCTCTTACGGTTTATCAGCTATGCAAAATTCATCCAGAATGAACAGATGCTGTTTCCAGAATATTCAAGATATACATTTTATTTGTAATATGAATATCTTTAATATACAGCATTTTAATAAAAATCGTCAAAGCCATTTTTGAGAAAATTAACATTTTTAAAAGCATGTCCATGTACAGGGAAATTTGGCATGAGGGAAGGGGAGTTCTTTGAAAATCTTTGTGTCGCATCTTCTATTTTTTTTATTCAAGGAGTCTCAAAATATATATTTCCGGTGAAATCTCGGAGTTGAATTTTTAGGTGAAATACAATACCTTCTCTATCTACTACATATGTATATTGTACATTGCTCTAGAGAAGGTAAAAAAAAAACACTATTATAAAAAGACCTGTGTGTGTATGTGAACGTGTGTCTGTGGACAGTGTTACTCAAAAATGAAAAGTATTTAAATTTAGTATCTTTCAAGGATGCGACAAGAAGATTTTCAAAAAGTCCCCTCACACCCTACCCTTTAAATTTGAGTTATGCTGGCCACAGACACGTCGATCTCTTTCTAAAATGTGTTTTATTCAGTGGTGCTTAAGACCTGTATTTTCGGCAAAACCTCGGTATCGAAATTTTGTATGGATTGAATTAGATACTCTACCTACTACAAATTGTACATACGTGCTAGAGAAAGTAACTTAACTGAATTAATAAAACCTTCTTAACTAGTATTCGTCTATAGAGTTCACTGAACACCATGGTTGGCACAACTTTTGAAAAGAGAGTGTTACTCGTACAATGATCAGATGGTATAAAATAGATTTTCAATGCAGTTGAGTATTTTAGTAAGTCAATTCATATTTTATTGTATTTATTTCGTCTAATCGTGCAGTAATCAATTAAATTCCACCCTCCTAGTTTAGAATTTCTCTGGATTAATGAAGGCCTTCGGTGATATTATTGTTAATAGCTGTCGGAACGGAAACTAATATAATTCCACACAGAAATGTATGTGTTAGCACACTAATGTGATGACTTAATGAGATCATCGCAGCTGTGGTTTTTCACCTGTGAGAGCAGACTCGTGCTCTGTCGGAAGGTTCTTTGACATCGAAGCTTGCATTGTTACACCTGAATGAGTTTGTGACACCTGCGGTGGTTTGGCACGTGCGACTGTTTCTGGAAATTTCCTGCCGCGTGATCAACAGTTATAAAAAGGAGAACGTAGCCCTGCAGTTTGCACTGGGAATGCATCGCGTGCAACAGTTGTGTGAGTTTCGTCAGGAAATTTGCAGCGATAATTTAAAAAAAAAAAAAAAAAAAAAAAAAAACTATACTGCAGAGTTGTTACATTGAAGGATGACAATTATTTGTTTGCAGATTCTGATTGTAATCAGTTTGTAGAATAAATAAATATTTGTTGTAGTGAAAAGAGAGTTTTTGTTTACTAGTTAGTTAAGTTCTTATCTCCGTCTACACGATGATAAACCATGGAAATGGGCAGTCACTGAGGTAACGCTAAGAAGATTATTCTTTCTTGACTTAGTGCGAGATAATTGGGCTATAATAATTATCAAAGAAGTGTCCGTTCTTAGCTTGAGGCAGCTTTCTAAGACTGGCGGCTATCGTCCGACTAAGATTATTTATACTGTCCACTTATATGTAATTATCGTATTAAAAACTGGTTTCCTTACAGGCTAACTCATCCCCAAATATCAGATAAGCACGAAAATTAAGATGGTCAACACCACAGCTACAAAGAGCTACTATTTTCAGTACGTATTTAACCTTGGTCGTAAATAGAGGTGCACTATTTTTATCTTGAGCCTAATAATAAAAATCAATAATTTGCAACTGAAAATTGCTTTATTGTTTCTCGAAATGTTCTGCTTTATGATCAATACACTTTTGCAAGCGTGTCTTTGATTCATTTGTCATTGAGTTTTTTTTTTTTTTTTTTTTTTTTTTTTTTTTTTTTTTTTTTCCTCCTCCTCTCAATATGCTTGAAACATCTCAAATCGTGGTTTTTGAACGCATCTTCTGCATTGTTGTCCACGCATTTTATTTTTGAAATTCGAGTGTCACATTAGGACTGGAGTTCGGCGGATGAGTCATCAATTCCATTTTTTGAGCGTTCAGATAGCCGGTTGTAGACGAGATGTGTGAGCGCTCGCATTGCCTTGATGATGTTTTCCTCATTTCACCGAAGACTTCCGGCAAATAAATGGTTGTGTACCATTCAGAATTTATGGTTTTAAGTTCCTCTAAAGGTACTGTTGTCACATAACCAGTTTTTCTGGAGAAAAAAAAACAGCCGACCATTTGTTATACAGTGCTTAGAGTGAAGACAACTTCTGTTGTATTTGGTTCATTTAATACACCCATACAGTCGTCTGATGTTCACGTTCCGGTTCATATGCATATAGATCCATGATTCTTCACCTATTACAATCCTATATCCGTTTTTTTAGTCCCGCCATCGTATTTATTGAGCATGTGCACCAATCGACACAGGCATCCTTTTGAGATGGTTTCAAGTTATATGGGATCCAACAAGAGCAAACTTTTTTCACGACTAAATGATCATGCAATATTTTATATGTGATAGTAGAACTAATGCCCATGACGCTCTTTCACTATCAGTTTTTGCAGAGCAGCAATGTTTTCTAGTAAAACAATTGATTTTGGATGATCTTCACGAATTTCGTCAGTGAGCGAACGGCGGTCACGATTAAATTCGTTATATCAGCGTTTCACAGTGGCAAAGGATGGAGCTTCAGAACTAAATGCAAGTAGTTCAGTGCACTCTTGTCTTGATAATTCACGTCGAAAATCATGATGAATCATTGCACGAACATTTTCACGAGTTAATTCCATCTTTTCGCTAAGACACAATTTTAAAGTGACTATAAACAACACTAATAACGCTCTGTTGACAAAATATCTGAAACAGCTTAAGGTCAACAATGTCAAACTCTCCAGGGGAAACACCAGATGGCACCTACAACAATTAGTGTTGCCAAGGCTCAAAATATAAATAGTGGCTTTCGTAGACATTGTGCACTAAACGACAGCTATAACGCTAATTATTAATGTTATTATGGATAACTTATTGAACAATATGTCCCCCAACGAAAACTAGGGACATTCGGTTAATGGCACAATAAGACCCAAAGCAGAAAATATTGCAATTAGAATAAACATTAAAACGCTTATGTTGATAAGGGCTATTGTCACAATGTTGCAGAATCGAACTGGGATTTTTTAGTGAAACTAGATCTTAAACATACGCCCCCACATACGCCCAAGCATGACAAGCAAAACATTATTTACTAATTAGAATAATTCACTAATTAATGAATTTCTCGCATATATCTGCGTTTATCAGGCATAATAAAATAATATGAATTCTAAACCTTAAGAAAATATATCGCTTTTCGCACTAGGTGCACCTTAACTACCACTTAACTGAAGTTATAAATGGGTAGGCGCATGTTTATTAATGTTCCAACTTTAAACCTTATTTTCTCGCTAACCTTTTTGCAACCCTTTTCATACTCAAATTGTTTCACACGATGTAATTTGTCACTAATTTGTTTCATTATTTTTTATGCTTCCTCTCAAAATCTCATTTAAGAAAATTATTATATACTTTTTAAAAATATTCCTCCAGTTTTGAGAAATAAATTTTTAAATTTTAAAAAATCAACAGTTTTGGAGAGTCTGAAAAACAATAGCACCACGCCTTTGCTGAGCATATAGTAGTGGTAATTTGTGCATACATTCAATTTGCATGTTATAAAGTTCAAGAGAGTAATTTACGGATACATCACACGAGGTACGTCCAGAAAGTAAGTTCCGCTTCAATTTATATCCGCTGCAGCACTGCGATCGCAGTTCCACACATGTGCGGTAGACGCTCTGTATCAAGGAGAAGAAACGTGCGCCATTTTGAGATCGCTGTCAGCCACATACGCTTTGTTGTGCTTGTTTACAATGTCAGTGTTGATTGAAAATCCCGCCGCTTGTGAAATCAGATCTGTGATTCGTTTACTGAATGCTAGGAAAGTGAAACCAATTGAAATTTATCGGCAAATTTGCGAAGTTTACGGACAAAATGCGATGAGTGATTCAATGGTGAGAAGATGGGTCCGACAGTTCAATGAAGGACGTAGTGAAATGCACGATGAAGAACGAAGTGGGCGTCCATCTTTGGTTACAGAAGAACTGATTCACGCGATTGATGACAAGATCCAGGAAAACAGCAAGTTTACAATTAGTGCTCTCGCTATGGCATTTCCCGAAAGGTCACGATCACTAATTCATGAAATTGTTACCGAAAAACTGAAATTTCGTAAACTTTGCTCACGTTGGGTAACAAAGGTTCTTACTGAGCAACACAAAACAAAACGGATGGGTAGTGCACTTCAGTTTTTAACCCGTTATTATGAAGGCGGCGAAGAATTTCTGATACAGATAGTCACAGGAGATGAGACTTGGGTTTTTTACTACACCCCTGAAAGTAAGCGGCAATCAATGGAATGGAGGCACTCTTCATCCCCAGCAAAGGTTAAGCCGAAACAAATCTTGACACCTCGAAAAATGACGTGCACAGTGTTCTGGGACTGGAAAGGCATCTTACTCATTGATTTCTTACCGCGTGGTCAAACAATCATAGCAGATGTTTATTGCGAGACACTTAGGAAATTGCACCGCGCAATACAGAATAAGCGCCGAGGATTGCTGTCATAAGGCGTTGTTTTTCTTCACGACAACGCACGACCACACACTGCAGATGTGACGAAAAACCTCCTACAGGGATTTGGCTGGGACGTGTTTGACCATCCTCCGTACAGCCCTGACCTCGCTCCTAGCGACTTTCATCTGTTCTTACATCTCAAGTCTTTTCTTGGCGGTCAACACTTCAACAATGACGAAGAGCTGAAAGAAAATATTTCCAACTTTTTGAAGACACAGGCGGAACTTCTATGAAGAAGGTATACAAAAACTTGTGCCACGCTATGAAAAATGCCTGCACAATTTCGGCAGTTATGTGGAAAAGTAGTTTAAGAGTTTCAGAATTTTGTGCAATAAATAATTATTCTGTATCTGTACACAATTTAATTTTATTACCAAACGGAACTTACTTTCTGGACGTACATCGTATTTCTCCAAAGAATGTGATTTCTAAAGGATGCTCTTTGCCCTGCATTCCCAGTACAGTACTGGAATATGTATTAGACACTTTATTATTATTGAATCTCCATTTATTAACCCTATTTTACAAAAGTATCTTAGGGTTATATTTTACACATACGATAACATACATATAATAACATAATAGACGATAACATACAATAACATATATACAATACGATAACATAAAAAAAGAGAACCTAGTATAAACTTATTTTAGAAAAACATTAGTTTAGTTTAGAAAAAAGTAATTAACTTTCAAACTTCTTAAACAGCAATTAGATTTTAAAATATGTTGCAGGGGAGGCTTATAATCCTTATTACAGTTGTTTAAATGAGCAATAATAAAACCTATTCCAGGACAATCAAACAAAATGTGTTACACAGACGAAACACTCTGATACACACAGAGAAAGCATTTGTAACACTTATTTTAAATCGCTCAAAATAATCTCCGAATTTACGATGTTCATGAAGAAATTGTGTGGAAATATAGTTGGTTATAAACTTTCTACATTCAATTCTATCTTGAATACTATAAAAGGACAGTCGTCTAGTCAATACACCAGTTCTTTATATACATACGTCCTCTTTTAAATTAAAAATCAAATGAACTATTTCCCACACATTAGATTGACTTTGTTGTCATTTTCAGCGCTGTGCAAATGTCAATAAAAGTTGTAATTTCTCCGAAGCACTTTGCTAGTCAGATTCGCCAGTCAGCTTTGTCGGAATGTGATACACTGCGGCAAATATCTGTTCAGAAATAAAACCAAAAAAGGAACAGAATGACAGAGATTGTCCCATCTGGTGTAAAGTGTGAGAGGCGGCTACAAATCGTGACGCGATGGGTGGAGGGAAAAGCAAACAATTGTGAAAAAGTTCGTGACGATCAAACAGGCGATAACAAGGATAATTTAAAGGGGTGCCTGGGCCATCACTGCAACGTTTTATCAAGGGAGAACTTTCACTCATTTCTTCTCACCGTTACCAGTTCGTTCCTTGCCCCGGGATAGTTGCGTTCCATGTCCCACTTTACATGTAATAAAATTCCAGTTTCCACTATTTACATTTAGGCGAGAGTGATTATCACACACCTGAGAAGAGCGAAAAAGAGTTATGTAAATATGAAGTGCTTGGCATTCCTAAGCTCCATGTTGGCCAACAATGTACTAGAAATAACATGTTAACCACACCATAGACTAGAAATAAAATGCTATTGTGCATTGTAAGATTCAAATATTGATATGTGTAAATTGCAGTCGGACAGCTGAACTTTATTGATTCCAATCCATATTACTGTAATGAAAGCTCTATATTATCTCTCCAGCAAATATCTGTTTCTTTCATTTATTACAAATAAAAGTCTGCCATTCTTCGATGCTTTCGCAGCAAGTCTTTTTCGACCCTCGGCGGCTGTGGCTACTACTGCACGCTCCGAATTTCTCTTCGAAACTGGCTCAACAGCTACACGCAATGAATTCCCATTTGAAACTGAACCTCTCTTCAGGGCTCGTTCTCCTTTTTATATCTGTCGATCACGTGACAGAAAACTTTCAAGGGCAGTCGCACGTGCAAACCAAAGCAGGTGTCAAAAACAAGCAGGTGTAACAATGCGTGGCTTCGATGAGAAAGAACTTGCGAAACTACATATATCCACTTGCACAGGTGTAACAATGATAGCTTCAACGCCAAAAGAACTTGCCGACGGCACACGTTCGGGGATTACGGCCGTAGGTCGTAGTCTCGTTACAACAGGTTTCTGTGCTTCACAGTCTTCTGTGATTGGTGTAATATCTAATAAAGGAAAATCATAACGTTCGTTATACGAAATGGTTCATTTAGAAGGCGCTGTTGATAGATTTGACAGTGTACAATTGCTATAAATCAGAAATGTCATGCGCTGTTTGCCAGATTGATCAACCTTGTGAGTTTAACCTCAAGATTTTTAAAAATTGTATTTATAATCCTCTAACCAGGAACGAATTCAAACAGTTTCAAATGCATTCATTATTCTCTTCACATTAATATGCAATGTAGCTACAGTGAAATTTAAATTACTTTAATTACTTGCAAGCACTATGAAAAGAATGGCATCTAGTAATTGGTTGGAGTTATATGATGAGGCGCGGTTATCCATAATGAAGAGGGCTTCAGAGGCTATTCCCAGAAAATTCAAGATATGCATTTCATGGTCATGAAAATCTATTTTTGGAAGAAGTTGAATTTAAACATCAAGTTTGGTATTCATTGGGCTTGTTTTTGAGTTATGCTCTTCACAGACACACATTCATGCAGACCGTTTCTAAAAGTGTGTGTGTATTTTATGTGAGATTCGGGGGTCTTCAAATTTTGTACCGAAGGTGAAATCTCGATATCGAATTCTATCTACTGTGTACTGGTAGAAAAAGTAAAATAATGTACTTTCATTTGAGAAATCAACTAGATTTAAACATCTTCTTAAGCAAATCAAATTAAAGTCTTCAAGGATTTGGTTTTAAATCTCCTCTTATGGAGGACTTATATCTCCCAGGACTTATAGGCAGCAACTGGGTCAGGTGCTAGCTGAGGAACACACGGACTCTGGGATCAGAGAGAGTGGTCAGAGTAGTGATCAGCCCCTTGCCTGGTATGAGAGTGAGGAAAATATGATGAAAGGAAAAGTGAGATTTGTCTGCCATAAATCTCACCTGCTGTATCCTGGGATCGAACCATGGCCGCCTTGGTGAGAGTCTAATCACTCGGCTATAGCGCCACCATATTAGGAGAATCAAGATTTTGAATACCTCACTTCAAGATGAGAAGTTCAGGTATTTTCGATTGAGAAATCAAATAGTGGTATTGGCAATAAGGGACTTTACTTTTATTTATTTCTTTTAATATCCAGAACTCGCTTCCCTACATGACCGCTGGAACTGCCATGGTTTTGTAAAATTTCAATTTCTTTTCTTTCCTTGTTTTATTATTTAATGTTCTTGCTATAGTTCCGCATATATGCTGAAACTTATTTATCTTGTTTTCCAAATCCTTATCTATATCAAAACTTGCATCACAGCCCAAATAATTGAAGTTTAAGAGTTGTTCCAAGCATTTACTTTCAATATTTATTTTTGATCTTACCGAATATTTTCCTCGATGTGCCATTATTTTGGTTTTCTTTGTGGATATATTTAGATTGTACGGATATTTCTTCAAAAATGTTTTTTTGGATACATGGGACTATAAAGCCGGAAATCCGTAATCGACTTTTTGGGTACAATGCAATAGGAACCTTTTCTACTTATGCACTATGTACTAAGCAGAGAAAATAAACTAACAATTTTGATATCTAGCATGGTATTTTATTCGCCTATGTTGACTCTGTTGCACTCGTAAAAAGACGGTAGCAGTATGAGAAATTCCTGAGCTGTCGGCCACCAGCTACAGGATGGGAATTCCATCCAGATCGTGGTGCTTTTCATATCACGTCGAGGAGGACAAGAAAGAGTGATAGCGAAGGCCTGGGAGACTGGCCAGAACGTTGTCACCTCTCATGTCTGTTCCGCTCCATGCTCCACGTTTAGTCATGCTCCAAAAACAGCTGACCTTTACTCGCGAATGCCGATAGAAGGTCACCATTTTTAACTGACAAGAACCGTGCGCCTCGTAATAAATAGTATGACAGAACATGACACAAAGTTCAGGTCTGAGCTGGAACGCGGATGCAGGTGGTAAATAATCTGCACCGCCCTCCCACTGGCTTCTGTAAACATAACGCTGTAAAACTACTTCAAATGTCAGTAATTAAAATTCAAGATTCAAACTGTAAAGTAATGAGACACTCAGAAGCCGATGCTAAGAGTACTGATGACCTTAGCTTAACATTCGATACTTCAGTGTTTAACATTAACATACGGCACCACAGGCGGTGACACCGATGATACAATAAATGTATTCATATTTGGGATATCTCCCCTGCGCTTCTAGTTATGAGGACCGAGAGGAGAATTGGAAAACCCCTCAGTTTTTAGGCATACTTTTCGACTTTGGCTACCCTTGTCGTTCTCTATGAAATCTGAAAAAGAACACATCTATTGCAAGGATTCTATGTATTATACACCTCATGGATAAGGCAAGTTGTATTTCCTTTGTTCAGCTCAGGTTTATTTGTTGGGCATCTAACAGCTCTTCTAACTTGTGGTTTATAATCTGCTAACATCAATGGTACTTCTTTTGTTATTCGTTCTAATCAATCAAATGTTTTAATTCCTCTTGGACTCTTCAATGTTGTCAATCACTTACATATAAAGTAATTAAAAATACATACCTAATTATTTCCGAATATCCTCATTTCGAAAGAGATCTCTTCTGCTACCTTTATAATCTTTTACCTTTTCAGAAATCACATTTCTGCAACTTGTAATTTACTTTTATCTCACTCGTTGATAATCCAGAAATCACTACCATACATCAACGTTGACACAGCCGTTGTTTTATTTAATTTAATTTTGATTTTTATTCCTTATCTAATTTTGTAATGTTCTTGTTGTTGTGTTATTCACATATTTGGCGAACCTTAATGATTTTATTTTCTATGTCTTTAAATCTTTCAAGCATATATTATAGCACTAATACTCAAAGTGGTAAACTTTCCAGTATTTTATCTTCTATAATAAGTTTAGATACCTATATTATGATATTTTGCTTTGTGTGCCATCACTTTTAATTTAGTTGTTGATATTTTCATATTGCAATTATTTGTATATCATTTTACTTATCAGCGTATGATAATATATTTGAATAGCAAGATTAAGTTAATTTTACACCCTACTTGAAGAACCTAGGTATTTGATTTTAGAACAGCTGCCTTTTACGTCCATGTTCATTAAAATATTAAATAGCAGTAACTACTTAAATTTTACACAGCTTAGACTACAGTTTTATATTTGCAATTATTTTGTTAAAATCTGTATTACCTCTTAATATCAACTGCCCCAACAGACACTCATAAGAAAATCTTAATTATGTGTATTTTGCAAGTGATAATTGCATACACAAATCAACACCATGTTTACTGAGGCACAACCCTTAAAAAGTATACATTTTTTTCACGGTCATTAATAATAGCAAATCCAGCATTACCCATGCAGATTCGAAATTCATTTCACGACAAATGTTAATTTTTTAGATTTTCTGTAAGGAAATATGCTTATTAAATTCCTTCTCCTCATTTGCACTTTAATGGGATTGCAAAAAGACAAAATAATAGAGCTACACCCTATTTAATTATCCTTCCATAGTTCTAACTACACGACAAAGGTTTTAACTGCATCGTGTTTAAATATATTTTAATTTATTCCTTGTTTATTAAACTAATTAAGTGTTAATTATTTACCTGTTTACTTTATTACTGACTTTCATCAGAGCATATGCCCCAATCAGAGAAAATAATTATGAATAGGCTTAGAATTTGGGTTTTTCAATTGGAACTCTGTCGTGCCCCGATATACGACATCTTCTGTCGTATGCGGAAAGTGAAAAACCACGTCTGGTTTCTGAAGAGCCATTTAATGCCCATACCTGAGGTACAGGATATGACACTACCGTTCTGTAAGGCTATCTGATGTTACAAGTACTAATATGATTTTTACGTCATGCAGGCAAAGCTTAATTACACCGCATCTACTTTTGTTTCCTTTCCTTTGTTTCTCTGCACCCCACTGGTGTTCGCGGTGCTTAGAGCGACGAAACAGCAATTTGGAGTGCTCGATAAGGGCATGTGGGAATTCAAATCGGAGCTTAAGGGGGAGATTAAAAACCCTAATTCTCAATATATACGTGCGTGCCTCTGTATTTATGTGTAACTAATGATCAGAGTTTAGTAACAAAAGCATTCTTGTTTCCCAATTTTTTTAGGTCATCTTAACCTATAATTTGTTTTATTTCTCTAATTATATTTATTATTTATTCAAATATCTGGATTAGTATTAGTACCTTATTATTTAGCTACTATCAACTTGTTAAGTCCTAAAATATTAACTAACGCTTTATATAGGCTTTAGATGGATTCTCTACAACACATTTTTGCGATGCAGAAGATAAGCTTTTTTTTCCTAATTATACAAAAATCTTATTAAAATTTACTAGCGGTTATTTTTATTATATTAATAACATTGCTATTATTAACATCAGAAACATTAAGATTTATTTTAATTGTTAATATTTGTTCAACTATTTTCAAGATTTATGAGAAAACAAGTCATTTATATATAAGATGTTCAAAGTAAAATTGAAAAAAAGAAAGAAAAAAAAAACATATTTGCCAGTAAAGAAGTCACTAGATTGAACATACGGGAGCTTCCATATTTAATAGAAAACTCTCTCCAAAAACAATTGATAAATTTACTGCTAAGTTCAAAGGAGTTACGATTTATTTTTCTGGGAATAGGTACAGTTTTCAGCGTATAAAATAACAGATATAGCACAGATTTAAAATTCAAATATAAGTCTACAATTCTGAAAGCCAGGGAATTACAAATTATAACATTGCATCAGAATCAAAAATACATTTTTTTTTGAAGAGGCTATTTTTATAATTTAATTTCCGCTTTAAACCATTGGATACTAAAGAAAAATTGTATGTTCAATCTTACAGTTTAAGGCACATTTTGGTATGTTTTATAACGAACGAAGATGGCATTTAGAATTCTCTTTGTCATTTGCCATTGAACTTCGAATAGCTCACCAAATGCGTGCATTATTGAAAGCTGAAGCGATTTAGAAACGTCAGTATATTGTTATACTGTTCTTCAAGTTAGTGTATTATTACCATTATAATATCGTTTCACAATATAAATATTGACTAGATACTTTGCATAATGCAACCAACAATGTGATTGATCACACTACTTCTTGTGATATTTAATGATAATAACATCCTATTTGTCTCTTTTGTTCTTATATTTTGAAACAATAAAATCTGATTAGTAGGCATATTTACCCCTAAAACTCCTTTATTTAGCTTCTGTTATCGCTGTGTTGGCAACAGTGCAGCAGTTTCCTTAAAAACCCCTTTGGTTCACATAAACAACAGTAAATGTTGAAGAAAAGATTAATTCCGTGAAAAAATATTACATAAAGTGTATAAGTACTTTAATGAGCTTCACATGTTCCTTGTAAACTATTCTTGTATACTTTTGATGCTTTCTGGATGCCAATAATTCAATAAAACGACGGGAATTGCAAAATGGTTTTATAAAATGCCCAACTATGTATTTTATTCATCATGCTAATGCGTGTACGACATTATTAACAATCGCTGGGGCTATTTATGGGGGGGGGTCGTTTATGGGTTTGCGTGTAAAGGGTTGTTTATATGAAAACATTCCTTCAAAATCTTCAACTTGTAGATTTCTCTAAATTCTAAAAGGTGTCTGAACAAAGTATGCAAGTTATCCCTCTTCTCTTTGTCTTCCCTTTTCTCTTCTTTTCTCTTTCTCCATCTCACACTTATGCGCAACCAGAACTTTTTCCATTTCTCTTACATGTCTTCTTGTTGTAAAAAGCACAAAAACACACACACGCACGTCCACCTATAGAACTTATTTCTAAAAGGTTTCTTTTTTCTTTATTTACTTTATTATTTTTACTGAAATATACGCACGTGCGGAAGATTTTCTAAATTTTCTTTTGCTTGTTTGTTTGTTCCTCTGTGCTTTTCAAACTCTTAAACTTGTTCAGACTTGCCCTCTTGGCACTTTTTGGTAGTTTAAGCATCTTAAAAGGCGTTACAACAGTGAATATCTCTTCCTCTGCGTAATGTAAGAGATAGAATATTTAAAACGAAGGACGTGTCTGTGTATGTTTGTTAGGTCGAAGAGGATTACGCACTGCAGGCAGTGGCTGTCAGACCCCAGGGGGATAGGAGATCAGAGTAATTTTAAAGGGCGGCCGAAACCGAATTACGGGAAAGAGCCACCGTAGAGAGCCCCTAACTTATTACAAACAGTGTTAATTCCGATGCAGGGAGCGCTAGCAGCCCGCGTCACAGGTGTGACAAAACTTCCTGAGTCTACAGATGACTCCCAACGCCATCCCGCTGCCGAGAGCTGTATTTCCACAGCGCTGTCACCACCACGAGAGGGTGCCCCCACCGCAGACGTCGCCGACACTTACAACCCTGAAAGAGACCGGCGGATGAATAGGCAGGAAATTCTGGGCAATCAAGAAACTTCCCCAACAATCGCCTAGTGACACGAAAATTCCCCGAAAACACCCTCAGTGCGGTCGGTCCCAGAAATCCACCCCAAGAACTCCCGAATGCCAGCCACAGACGAAATGCCTGAGCCACCTGGCTCAGTAACGAAATACAATAGTTTATAAACAACCAAATTATTTTTAATGCTTCAATAAATGTACTAACTAATTTTCTATCAAAAAAAGTATTGAAGATTCTCCTTTTGAATATGGATTTGATCCAATTAGATCTTCACGTCTACTTTTTACCTTACGATTTTTTAATCATTTTTATATATTTAATTATTTGCTATTTTCGTCATAATTTTTCATGTTGAAATTGCATTAATTCTGCCAATAACTATTATCTTAACGGGATTTGCGAAGAGCATATTTCAGATGCTAAACACACCTAGGTGGTTATTTTACTTTAAAATGTTATTGTAGCCCTGGGTAACGTCGTTCACAAGTGATCATAAACAGAAATGTGTTTTCTAAATAGGGTAGCTGCACAATTGATTGATTACTAGTTTAGTAAATTTGATTAACATATAGAACTTTGCTACGAGCCGGTGAAGTTATGATGGCAGCTAATGGTCTTAGAGAGCCCTAGATGTAAGACACTAATCGCAGGTGGGGCCCTTTCTTATGTAAAGTGAGGCAGGTATCATTGTTACCAACCTCCATTAATTGCTGCACACAGGAAATATTGAATATTAATGTTGGAGGCGCCTCTTTCCTCGATCCAGTATCAGCATGCGTCAATCAAAAGGCGTCCAAGACAAAGGAGGGCGCGAATCATTAATTACATCATCATTATGAGTAATAAGTGTACACAAACTGGAAAGATTCATTAGGGAAGTTAGGCGCGGCATGTTTAATGCATTGCTTTACTTCTTCATGAGGTTAGTTCCCTACGAAATAAGGTAACGAGGAACATCGTGATGGCGCTGCGGTATTGTGTATGGTCTACATTCAGGAGGTCCTAGGTTCCATTGCTAGTGCCGGCCAATCCCCATGGATTTTTGCATGGTTTTCGCTGTTTGGCAAGGGAAATGCTGGGATGGTTTCTCTTTAATCACTATTTCGTTTCACTCATTCCCTATCACTTCGTTTTTCCTTTCATGTTTCAGGTAAACTTAAGGCCGTGCAATGGAAATAGTTTTATTTATGGACGCTCTTTAACTGCTGTAGTTCTCAGCGTCTCATTCTATAGTGGACGTGAAAGACCGCTTAATTTTGCTCAGAGGCCTCTCTATCAGGCTTGAGGTTCTTTTACGTGCCGTAAATCTACGACACGGGACCAATAGCTAGCTTTACTTCCCTTCCGAAGGAAGCCATGATAAGGATTTTTTCGCCCGAAAACAAGTCCATTGTATATGGAGTTAGCAATTTCAAGTTTCAACCTCTTCTAGGTAAGGAAACATTCTCTGTCTATGTTTATGTACACTTCCATTGCTTTTTTTTTTTTTTTTTTTTTTTTTTTTTTTTTTTTTTTTTCCTGAAAAACCAATTAGCTTAAGTTGCTGTTTGTAAGATGATATAACTTTTCTTCTTTAGAGCAGCTTTTCCTTTCCCAACGCATAAAACTTGGATTTTTTAAACTGTGTTCAATTTAAAAAATATCTGATAGTTTGGTATTATTTTCACTATCTTAGTGGTTTCTTTGCCTATTGTTGGGTGCTGAGTCGCCTTCCATAGTGTAATAGTTACCGTGCTAAATTCATACAACCAAGGTCGCGGGTTCAAACCCGGCGGAGGACGATGTATTTTTTCGGGTGTAAAAAGCCTAAGCATGGCTTCATTCGGGAGGAAAGTAAAGCCATTGGTCCCGTGTCGTAGATTTACGGTACGTAAAAGAACCTCAATCCTTAGAGAGAGGCCTCTGAGCAAAATTAAGCGGCCTTTCACGCCCAATATAGAATTGGATGCTGAGAACCATATCACTAAAGTGAGTCCATAAATAACACACCATACCTTTTTTGGGGGGGGTAAATATGTATGATAAAGTGCTTTAAAATTACAATAGCCCATAGAGTCCCTGAAAGACAAAGGCCTCTTGGCTGGAAAAGGCGGATGTTCAGTTTAATCGTCCTGAAATATTTTATAAACAATATTCAGAAATCTACGGTGGCAGCAGCCGATTTATTCCATTGTGATTGAATGCAATTTAGCTGAATTGCCAATTTATCTGAAGAAACATCACATGGCTGATAAGCAAAAATAAAAAAAAAAAAAAAAAAAAATGGTCTGTTAAACCAGATTATAGGAGTCATTTTGGAAAGAGCCCTATATTTTTGTTACTGTTTCTGTCAGCAGTCTCCACTCGTGACGGTCCTTGACTGCTCTAGTCCATTTACGTCCAAAGTGAAGTTAAAGGTCGTCTGCCCATCTTCTCTTCTGACGTCCTACGCGCCTGTGGCCCGGTTCTTGAATCCCACGCTGTTGTTTTACGCTCCCATCTGTGGTGATAATTTTGGTGACATATAAATAACGTGTTCCTGCAAATGTAATTTAAGCACTTAACTTGATGAAGGTCTCAGGGCTGTTTTGATTAATTCCTATACCGTAATTTTGAATCACGAATCTTCAGTTTGCCATGCAGGCAGTTTTAACAACTGAGCAACTTCTAACTACAGGCCACGTGTAAGTTCTTGACGAATGACATTTTAAATGACAGCGAGTCACTCATCTTTACTGGAGCATTGGTACACAGAAGTTGTGTAGGTTTTTTTCATTTTTCTGCGCTGCAGTAGTTACTATAAAGCAAATATCACACTTCCAGCGATGTTAGTCACATGTATTTTTTACTGTCAACCTCGGTTGCTGCTTTACACCTAATTTTCTTGTATTTCTTATTTTCCCTCACCTTCTTCTTCTGCATTGCTGTCATTTTAATTAACTAAGCACCTCTCATTAAAACACCTATAATAGAATAAATCCTAATGCACAACGCTTTCCAGTCAGCTGTAGGTGCGCTGTGTATTCTCGAAACATAGTCATAAGGAAGCAGAAATGTTTGTTATTGTAAACAAACTATTTGCTGATCTCGCTAAAGGGTCATTCCTCTAGAAGGAACGAACAGCCTGTACCACAGAATTCTAGTTTATTCCTCCCCACCTCATTGCACATATCCCGAAAACCTCAGAGGCGAAGTAGATAAGCTCTGGCTTGGTAAGCCAAAGACCCATTACGTACTGTGAACCGAGGTTCCATTCTTCAATTAAAACCTATGGTTTAAATCGGACGATTTAAATGGGCAATGAAATGTACAGCTCCATCCTTCTACCTCCTCACTTGCATAAAATAAATCTAGCCACTTGATTTGCTACATGCCTACATCATTAATCCCAAAACTTATAAGTTACCTATCTTTTCTTTTCTTATTCTTCTTAGTTATATCACGATAGTTACTGTAGATTAGAAGATTCGTTTGAATCAGCCTTTGTTTGATAGAGCTATCTATTTTTGTTGTTACTTAGTTATGACGAAATGCGGACTGAAATCTTGAGGGCACACATAGTGATCAGTTAAGGAATTTCAAGGAGTTGGTTTCAAGTTAGTCAACTCAAACCATCATCAACACACAAAACGTACACAAGCCACTGACTGCAGTTAAAAACGTGGTATCGTGATTGGTTTGCTTACGCCAGAAGACTGAACAGAGATGGGGAATGGTTTATCTTTGACGTCACAGCGTAAAGCCGGGTAACAATTGAGCCTAATTTCCTTCCTGATATAAGCAATTTCCTTCCGTCCGGCTTTATTTGCGATATAAACACTAAAAGGTAAATATTTCTCTAAACAATGTATATGTTTATTTCATATACTATATAAAACACATTAAAGATGTGATAAAAGTAGCGCCTATAGGCTCCAAAGTCAGAAAAAAGAATTGGATAGGTATGTTAGCTGCTGACTTCACAGATAGATGGTAAGCTAAAGAAAAAACATTATTACACAATAATAATATCATTACTATTGTGAGGTATCCGGGTCCACCCAATATAATTCTTGACGCTTCTTTCCCCATGCCTCCCGAGAACATTCTGAAACGCACTGGCAGTTATGTACAAGCGCGCAAGCTCGCGACTGAGCTAGTGCTGTTGACGCGAAAGTGATGTTCTTTTGATTGGGTATATGATTTTATCTTTAATAACAAATTCATTTATAATATGTTTACTTTGAACAGGTACTTCCAGAAGTAGTTTTAATTCTCAATGCCATACCTTTACTGCGAGCGACTATACGAATGTTCAATACTTCAGTATTATATAAATGTTCAGTACTCCAGTAGGTGAAGCGGATAGAAGAAGAGCCTCTTTGCGAAGTGATGTGACAGTGACGATTGAACTAATTTGAACTAATAAAATGATAATGAAAATGAACTAGTTCGCTCTTGAAAAATGAAGTGTCATTGAAAACTGATTAAATTCATAATATCTAACTTTTTGCGTTTAAGTAGGAGGTAACTGGTCCCTAGCTCAATTGGTACAGCACCTGCTTGCTGGGGCCTGGGCTCTATTATTGGCTAGAACCGAATTTTTCTTTAAACAAAACTTCTCGATATGCCCAGAATCTCGTGTGAATGTCAGTCTGTTTGGGTGTGTGTTTTATTGGTTATTTAATAATACGCTCATTATAAATATTTAAGGTCTGCGATTAGACAGCATCCGGAGTATACTTACTAAGTTAGATATAGATGGATGGATGGAATAAATTGCAATGTTTATAAGATGGTTTTTAGTTAAGTAGATTTAAGTAAAAAAGGCACATATAAATATGTTATAAGAAATGTAGTTCCGATAATTACATGAAGTCCATGAAATCCAGTTGCTACAAAAAAGATGTACCAAATACTGAATCTGCTGGATGGATGGACGGACAGGTATTGAACTACACCGACATTATTTAAGGGATAATTGGCGTGCCTGATATAAGCACTTTCAGATAGGAAATGCATGATCCACGCTAAACATAACACTTTTATCTAAAGTTTTAAAATTTTATTGAACAATGATGATTTTTAAATTTTTAAAAAATAACTAATCCGTATGCATAAAACTTTTTCGTTAAACTAAAGTCTATTTAGGTGCAAATTAGTATTAAATTTCAGCCCTTAGTGCTGATTAGTTTTTGAGATAATGAAGCATTTGTGTAGAACATTTTATTTCTTCGGAAATTTCTTTCAAACATAAAACTAACTATATATATAAATGAACGTCACTTTCCTAACACAACTTCGCAGTACTTCGAAACTCTTACACGAAGAAAATATGAGCTGGGTGCCGAAGCTGAAAATCGTAAAGCAGAATTTTACATCAAAATAAGAAAATAGATCTCTTCTCTAACATTAATTATTGTTGATGTTTTACCAAATAAGTGCACCAAAATGTACTAAAAAGCTATTACGGAGGATTATTTTCAACAATATTCCAATTATTTATCATCTTCACTTTAGGGATTGGGTGACGTGCCTGTTCCGGCTTCAAAATAACACCTGACCATCGTTTCATTGGTCTTCCCGGATGTCTTCTACCTTTAGGTCTGTAGTACAATGCTCTTTTTGTGAACCTTTTTGATGACATCCTGTCTACATGCTGTCTCCATTCATTTCTAAAATTTGTAATTTTTTCTTCGAGAGACAGTATTTCCAAATCTTCTCTGATTTAATTTTTTCATTTGAGATTTTATATAGAAGAATACATCCTTTTACTGCTCTTAGGAATTTCGTCTCAGTAGCTTGTGATCCTTACTTCACTAGCGATGTAAACAGATCAGAATGTATTCTTCCGCGAACGCATGTGCTCCCACCATATGGTGCAAAGCTGGTTCGTCTGCCATATAAAACCGCGTATCTACCTTTGGCAGGAAAAGAACTAGATATCTACCTTCACTGTTCATAGATAATGATTTATGCAACTCTATTATACTGTATATTATAACTAAAACATATTAAAACAGGTAGGCGAGTCGTTATATATATATATATAACGAATATATATATATATATATATATATATATATTCAGTACGAAATATAAACTTCTTCCGTAAAATTATAAAATGTTGATTTCAAAATATGCTGAAGTATTGCACACGTACATCACTCCTAAAGATTTTGTGAATTTTAGCATGCACATATACACAACCATACACTGCACATTTCTTTAATATAGTGACATAATACGTGACTTACCTGAAGAGCCAATCTGAAGATGGAACAGGTTGCACTCCAAGATAGGAGTCATTTGCTGCAGTTGCATTTGAACTATCTGAATTGTCACAGAGATTGATAATAGTGGGCCAATGACAATGTCCACCATTCCCTTCAAATCTCACTTTGTTTACTCTTCCCGAACAATGTGTGACACGTTCACTGCATTTTGACTGTCACTTGTTGAAAAGCTGCTTGCACAAGATGTCGTATCTAGGCTAATTTAAAGTATTGCAAACGTTATGCTGCTTTTGGAAACACCACTAAATTCTACAGTTAAACTAAGAATATTAATTAATGAAAATATAAGATACTTTTCAGGGGACGAATTATATACCCTAGGAATAATTTGTGCCTTGCTTATGTTTCACTACACTGGTAATGCATGTTTCCGCCATTACTTATTGAATAGATGCAGCCGTTGAACTGCACAACAGATATGCATTGACATAAATAATGATTAAGTGATCAGTAAATTTTGTTTCTTAATCATTCATACCATATATTATTTGGACAACATTGCATAGTGTAATACGACATTTCTGTACTCACACGACAATTTAAGAGGAACTATTTTGTAATGAAGAAAAGCAGTAAAACGTTCAGCAACCAATCATAGCCATTGCAAGATGCTTTTGTTTACATCACCGGTGAAGTAAGAATGGACAGACAATAGGAATTTCATTTCATTTCTTAGGAATTTCATTTCAGTAGCTTGTGGTTTCCTTTAGTCAGTTTTATTTAGTGTCCATGTTTCGGCTCCGTAAATTACTTCATAAAACTTCATTTGTGTTTATTTTCTGACTTTAGCTTTGAGGCTTCTCTTTATAGTGCCAATTATTCATATATAATTAAAACATGAAAATGGAAAAAAATATGAAAATCCCATTTCGACTGCCCTTAACTTCTCCCGCCTTAATTGCGCATGAATCATCTTCAATGAGAGTGGGATTCTTACAGCACGCCATTGTCCTGGATGTACAGAGAAGACAAGAGATACGTAGGCACTAACCCAGTCTTAAGTTGCGTAATTCAAAGATGTGTAAAAGAAGGCGGCCTATGTTTTATTGTAGCGGTTGTGTAAACAGTTGCCCTGGCCAACACTTCTCTACGTGTGGTGTCTGCTGGACCCTGTCCAAATGTTCCTTCATAATCCGCGAGTATGAGATGAAAAATAACACTTTAATGAGATGGAACCTATAAAGTATTCCGATGGGTAAATAACGCATTTGCATACTGGATACTTCCCCGTGATTAGAACTTTGGCTGAGATGAGAAAATAATAAAAATAGAACAGTCACTTCAGCTGCCAGCAGGTGTTAGAACCGACCAAATTAAAATGTTATTTATGTCTGCCTTCGAACCCCAGCCCCGTGCTTTTCTTTTTGGGGAAGTAGAGAAGACCGCCCTTGTTTATGAAATTCTCGTTCAGCCTAGTTGGGTGAGAATACAGCAGCTCTTGTGGAAAAGAACGTTTAAATCTACGTTTAAGTGTCTTTACGAACTAATGACTACTCTTTAAACGATTCTTGCTCTGCGTTAAACTAGGCCGGTTAAATTAGCTTGCCTGGGAAATTACCACACCCATGAATCGTAAGGCATAACATCCTAAAGCTGCAATTAATTTAGCAGTAATTGCTAGTGCAAAACCCCTAAGCAAAATTAATAACGAAATTATACAGATAGGAGTCTAAATACTGCCTCCGAAGATCAAGCCGTGATAAAGAATATTATAGGGATGAAATTCGATAACAAGTTGTTACGGTATTATGTCCTCCTAAGCAGATAAAGACAATGTATTTATAGAAGCCAATAAGGGTAATAGCTTCACCCGGTTACGTAGAGGCTTATGCCACATTCACCAGCCCTCGTATCGTAATTGTCAAGGATATGAACAGCCTTACAGTTAAAAATCCATTATTTAAACTATCTATATTTTAAAAAAATATTACCGCCTTCCTCTTCAGGGACCTGTCGCTTGATAGGCGCTTGTCGAAGCCTCCTCCTGGGAAGATGTTCTTTTTTCTTCAGGAATCCTTATTGTGTTGTACTTGTATCACAGTGTTCAATTACAGAGTGAAACATTATAAAACTTGAAATTTGTGTTCAGGTGTCCATCAAGCGATGGTCCTGCAGTTCAAGTACTGGGAATTTTGAGGTTCAGAGTCAATCAGGTGCAGGTTAAAAGTTGCTGTTGGAGAGTAATATGTTAAGATTGTTCAATCAGGTGCAGGTTAAAAGTTTTCTGTAGTATTTTATAGTTCTTATGGATGATTTCGTGGCCTCTGGAGTGCTTATGTCACATGCGATATGCTGTTTTCCACATACCAAAGTGCACCAGTTATCAGTCTGAGGCATCTGTTTTGGATAACCTGTTTTCTTCGTGAAAGTGACGCAAGAGCCCCATATAGAACATACATACTCCATATAAGTCTAATCAATAACATGTAGAGCACTCGCTTATATTGCAAAGGCAATGATGGTTTAGTTTAAATCTCGTATTTATATCGACAATTTTCCTTTACGGCAAATACAAGTAAATTAAGTAATGTATACACCTTGTGAAATTGTATGTTTTGTTTGTCTAATGTGATGCCTGCATCTCTGAGGAATTTTATAGAGATATAAGTTCCAAACTAACTTTGAATTATTCAGGGTTAAGACAAGGTATTTGATTGGCGTATAGGGACAGGAGTTTCAATCATTGTTATCGGTTGAAAACCTATATCTCTCCTGAGAGTGAACACACCATTTTTTTTTAATTTTATTTTAAGGGTTTCATCAAGACAAATAATAATTTCATCACTAAATCGATCAGTGGATTCGTAGCTTCTTCATTGTTACCTTTCCAGAGTATTATTACATCATCAGAAAAATTAGCTATTGTTAATTGATCGTACAATGGGAAGTCAGCGGTATATACTTGTACAGCAACGGCTCTAATATACTCTCGTACCTTGTGGTACACCAGCAGCTGTAGAGTAAATTTTCGACACTGTTTCTTCACATTTTATATAAATGAGAAGATGGTGCTATTGAAAAGTAAGAAGGGCGAAGGAGAAAATCTGTCAGCGCCAAAAGCGCCCATCTAAAGCAGCTGTTAGTTTATATGTGTGTCAACAGTATAACGGAAATTGTATTCAAACGAAAACAATCAGCTCTGTTGATGTTTGGATTTCCAAAAATGTTATATGACCTAAGTGTTGTTTATATTTTGTTTCTGTATCGACTGAGAGAGCATTGTCATAATTTATGGATCGGTGAGTGAGGTGGGTAAGAAAAACAAACAAGGGCCTATCCTTCCAATGTTTAATGTTTTATTTTTTCCTTGTGGTATGTTATTTATTCATTTGTTTATTTTACTAAACACATTTTTGAGGTTCAAGAGTATTGTGCCAATCTTTCAATTATTTTTGTGTACATTTATTCGGCATTTGATACATTCAGCAGCCTTGGATACTATGTTACGCTAACAGGAAAACAATGAATTTAGGCATAAGAAACTGTAGTATATTTGAGTTTGGGAAGACAGTGCGGATTTCATTCAAAGCTTTATGTATTTTGCATTTCCGTGTTTTTTTTTTTCCTTTCTTTTTTTATGAGGAATAGTGCAGTTTTGCCTCGTCTTATATATGGAAGGAATGCCACTCCATCCCACCCTCTCTTCCAAAGCATATTTGCAGCCGCAAGTGCTTTCGACACGAGCCATTGAGGCGACAGATCTGAAGAGGAAGGCTGCAATACCTTCGAAATGCAGGATTTTTGTCACTAATCTTAAGCCATACAGTATTTAAATTGTGAAAACAAATAGTAATCACGAAAGTTCATATTATAAATATATATATATATATATATATATATATATATATATATACGTGCATTTATAAATACTTTATAAGTTCACTTCGGTGTGCATTTCACTGTTTCTCAGGAAGCAAACATTGAACCCTGCTCTTTTTACTTTGCACTATTTCCTTTTAAAATAATTGAAAATAATTTGTTGATTGTCCATACAGTTTTTAGTTCGTCCTTGTCTTCTAATCTCAAATATGGTAGCATATTATAATTTGCTAATATTTTTAATCATTACTTGTGATTTCGAAAACCCATCCTCTAATCCTTAAGCCGTTTATTCTTTTCTGTGAATGCAGAAGTAAATATGAACTGTGTGAAAGATCTGCACTGCAAGGGTACGTTAACAGTGTATGCATGTCACTTACAAAGTGTCACTGCAAACAAATATAACAAGTTATTTCTGCAGGCTTTCTGAGATGTTTGACGAGGTTTCAAACACAGAAAATATCTACTGTCGGTTCAGCGGTATTATAGCCAGTGGGCTGGGGTAGCATTTTGCTCCACTTTAATCTGTATGAGGGGTACACGTGTGCTGAACTCGTTCCGCGCGTGGCAAAACAGTCAACAGTGTTGCAATACTTTACTCAGAGTCGGATAACGAGTCTTTAAAATCTACAGGAATCAGACAATACACAGTGAACGCAAAAATATTGTCGGCAACAGAGGTTCCTTCTTCCACTCTGCCACGCGACTTTATCCCTCGCTTGCTTCAGACTAAGAAAACATTACCACCTTGTAATTGCTAAACCCCTACCTGCTTGGAAGGGCACCCCATTGCACTAGCTAAGACATAGCTGAGCAGACAGTATATAACCAATGAGTGAATTCCTAACAAAATTTGTCAACTGTCTCCGAAGTACCTAATTAAAGTAATTGTGTTCACTAAAATATCCTCAGTGCGGCTCAGAATTAGAAAGCTATGAAAGAGAGATATTCTTTTATGAAGTATTAAAAGTTCAACCGACAACGAAAGACAAATGAGTATGAAACATTTATTGTGTATCTAACATTTGTGATAGTATTACCTCGATACATTCTCTGGCTAAAATGTCACAGGAATTTGTTTTCCAACTAACATGTTTGCCAGAAATGCAGAACAACTGTTTCCAATACAAGAAACACAAACCGCTATGCATGTTATATTGATTGTGCTGGTGTCGCAAACGCTGTTATTTTCTTTGTTGTGGCAATAAATTTATAGGGGCAATATCGTTTCCATCCGCACTTAATAGCAGAGTAGTTGTTTGCTTTGGCACAAAGTTAAGGCAGAGAACTTTGCTGACACAGTTATTTTTGCAACAAAACAAGTGACGGTTCCTTAAGATCTATGGCGTCTATTGTAGTTTGACTAGTTTGATAGACTAAGAATTGAATAATAGATGAGTTTGCTTAGGGAACTAGTAACCAAACAGAACGAAGTGATACTGCTATTAGTCTGTAATAAATAACCGAAAATATAATGTATGAAATTGTTTACAGTTACCACCAATAGCGTATTGTGATCCGACTAATATGTGTTTATCTATAGTTAGACATTTTATTTTATTCACTGCCTACATGTACGAGGGTCACTATTTATATTTTGAGCTTTGGCAACAGTGATTGCTTTAGGTGTCATCTGGTGTTTTCACTGAAAATTTAACATTATTGACCTTAAACTGTTTATATATTTTTTGTCAATAGAGCGTTGTGTTATTTACAGTGACTTTAAAATTGTTTCTCAGCGAAAAGATGGAAATAACTGTAAAAATGTTCGTGCGATGATTTATTATGCTTTTCTACGTGGATTATCAAAACAATAGTGTATTGATCAACTTACTACTTACATTTTGCGATGAAGCTCCATCCTTTCCAAATATGAAACTCTGATATAACGAGTTTAATCGTGGCCGCCGTTCGCTCACTAACAAATTCGTGAAGGTCGTGCAGAATCAGTTATTGTGCCAGAAAACATTGATTGTTTGTTTTGTTTTTTTTGTTGTTTTTTTTTTTGGTAATGTTTAAAGCCCGCTTTTACTGTTTGTGGCACCTCAGGCGATGACACTGGTGACACATGTAATGAAAATGAACACCGGTGAAATGCAATTGTGGCCCCTTGGGATCGAACCCGGGCCATTGAGAGTGCAAAAACTGATGCTGCAAGATCGTCATACTACATACATAGAGGTAACCCTAGTAATTCGATCCACCAGCATGTATAAAATATTGATCGTTGGAGGTCATATAATTTGACACAATCTCAAAAGATGCTCGTGTCTATTTGTGCACACAAATGCTTAAGAAATATAATGATGGGGTTTCAAAAAGTCGTGTATAGAATTGTAACAGGTGACGAATCATGGATCTAGACTTATGAGTCGAAACGTAAACTGCAGTCGACTGTGGGTATCTCAAGATGAACCAAATCCAACAAACGTTGTTCGCTCTCGAATCACTTCGAAACAAATACTCACCTGTTTTTCTTTTTACTTTCTCTACACGTACTATGTACATAGTCTATAGAGAAGGTATTGTATTGCACCCAAAATTTTGATACCGAGATTTCACTGGAAATTCATGTTTTGGGTACCCTTAATCCAAAAAAATCATTTTCAGAAAAAGGTCCGTGTGTGTATGTGTGTCTGTGGACAGCATAGCTCAAAAACGAAAAGACCGTTGAATACCAAACTTGGTATTTAAGTTTGATATCTTCCAAGGATGCAACACGAAGATTTTCAAGAAAATCCCCCACCCCCAACTACCGTCTACATGGAAGTATTTTCAAAACTTTTGATTTTCTTAAAAATGGCTCTAACGATTTCAATTAAAATATCATATATTAAATATATTTACCTGACAATAAAATGTATATTTTGTATTTTCTGGGAATAGCCTCTGAAGACTACTTTATTCTGGATGAATTTTACTGAATTTTGCATAACTGGCAAACCGTAATAAATAGACAAAAACTTACTACACAAAAAATGTAGATCAGAATAAAACACACAATTTATGTCATATACATTTTTTTCGTGGAGTTGATCGCTTTTCAGATGTTTGAAAACTTACACTTTTCTTATACAGGAATTTGCCAACTACTGTCCATACAAACAAAGGAACTTCAGTCACATAGCAACCAACTTTCGACTATCAATTTAACCCCTTATTTCGTTTCTACTTACAAGGAAGCAAATATTAAGACTATTTCTGCTAATTTTTTCTCGATTAGCATGAAGTAAATAAGCTTTTTAACAATAATTTGTTGCAGAGAGGTAGAGAAAGTCATGTGAATGGAACACATCAGATTTTTTTTTCTCACCAAAATCTAGTCATGTGGCAACTGTGCCTTTAGAAGCATCTAAAACAGCATTGTTTGCCGAAAGTCTTCAGAGAAATAAGAAAAACAGAGATGCCGTCGGATCGTTATTTATCAAGGCAATACGAGCGCTCGCACATCTCGTCTGACAGCCGATAATTTGAACACTTAAAAAGAAAAAAGAAAAAAAAAAATGAGTGAACAACAATTTTCGTTGGCAGAAGAGGCCATTGATGTATTCGAAAGCCATATTTTGGAGTAGTCTTAAGCAAATTGGAAAAAAATGCTATGATAAATGGTTTAAACACATACAAAAGTGTATCGGTCATAGAGAAAAATATTTCGAGAAACAATAAAGCGAATTTTAATGACAAATTGCTGTTTTTTAATACTAAGCTCAAAACATAATAGTGCCCCTCGTAGTGGATCAGGTGAAGAAAATGATTTGGGCGCGGAAGAGTATGTGAACCCATCTAATGAACTTCCGGGAGAACATATGCTGGGTCCCTAACGCCTCCATGTGTGAGTTACTGACGCCGGTAGGCCACACAAACTAGTCCCTCTCTCCAAGTAGAAATCTCGCTGGGGGTTTGTCACACACCGAGCTGCCGGTCTGGGTGCAGTTGGTCATGCGTTGGCCTTCTGTTCTCAAAGTCGGGGGTTCAAACCTTGTTCAGCCTGATGGTCTTTAAGTGTACTTAAAGACGACAAATGGTCTATTTCGCTGAATTGTCTTGTCAAATACAACTCGTGTTTTCATCTTTTAGGACAATTCACTCCCGTCGCTTCCTTCCGGTCGTGAACTGTCAACAAGATGGAAACAATCGTGGTATTACTTATGCCAATTCTCGCTGAACATCTCACCAAAATGCGAGAATTACGGACTACTACTCCAACAGATGTAGTCTACGACTAACATTGCTGAAACTTGATTTGAACCATAGGTGTGCTCAGCATATGTTTAAGTAACTGTATATTGACTTACAGCAACTAACACAAGCAGTCCTTTTTTTAAAGAGCAGAGGGGAGGGCGCAGTAACACTTCATTCCGTGTGAAGCATTGGAACTTGCCGCGATGCGACGTCATAGAGTGTTTGTAAACACAAATGCATCAAGTCTTGATTTTTTGTTTCCTCCATTCTTTCTTTTTCGGTGATATGTTTTACGTTGATTGATTCTATATCAATATCTGCTGCTTAGGATGATGTACAGAGCCTTAATAGACGAAGGAAGTAATGATCGTGTAGTCTAATGCGATGTTGATATTTAATATGACTCTTTGGACGCAAATATATATATATATATATATATATATATATATATATATATATGTGTGTGTGTGTGTGTGTGTGTGTGTGTGGAGGCAAGTTTACCATTGAATGTAACGTAATTTGAAAAATTAATCCTTAGGTAATGATTTAAATGACTCCCAACCTTTTTCTTTCGAATGTTTTATGTTCGTATAATTTTGTAGAGTAAATAGTTCCATTTGGTGAAGCCTCTGAAAATGTTATGAAAATAATACTTCCCGCGATTCGAAGCTGAAAATCTGTTTACGTTCAGTTGAAATAGCACACCAGCAGTGATGTCATTAAAATTTTGGGGCGTCAAAATCCTTAGCATGGCTTACTTCGGAAGGGAAGTAAAGCTGTTGGTGCAGTTTTATAGACTGACGTAAAGAGGCCTTTGAGCAAATTTAAGCGGTCTTTCACCCCCTAAAGAACGGTACGCTGAGGACCATAGCAGTTAAAGTGCGTCCATAGAGAATACTCATTTTTTCAATCCGGTACCCAGCTTTGTACTTATATATGACAGTATGTGTGACTCACCAACATTTCTCCACCTTAACTGAAGTTGGAAGAAACGAGTTCTGATGCCAGTACCTCGTAAGATTATCCTAGACATGCCTGAGTCGAGCGAGTTCCATGTCCATGAAAATATTGAAATCTTTTGCTTTTAATTGTGCTTCTTTTTACCTTAATAAACATAACCAGAAACGAAAAATCTTATAACTAAATAGGAACCTAACAGTTGTATCACTCAAACATCACATCAAGTTCTGGTGCACTCTAGCAAGAATGATAAAACAATAAGATGTAACAGATGGTATAGAATATCGAACAACAATCGTGTAGGGTTCAAAAGCTGGTGAAGGAATGCGCAACACTTATTTTATGTAAGCAATGTAAGCACAAAGATTGGAGAATGCAAATTCTTGGTTACATGAATGAATGAATAAGTGTATTTATTGACATTGCAATATCATACATAAAATTTCAACAATCGCACGGGTCCACAGACCGTACTTGCTTTTGTAATACACATTACAAGCAATATTAAAACAACAACAACAAAGAATTAAAAGAGTAAACACGAAAATAAAAAGACAAAGGAAATACACAGTCCAAAGCATTATTAAACAACAATAAAGAATTAAGAGTGAACCCGAAAATAAAAATACAAAGATATTCAAATATAGCAATTTACATTTACAGCACTATACACATAATATATACAACATATAAAGAACCATGGCACAACAGTGACCTAAGTATGGCATAATATATATGTATGTAGAACAATGTAGTCACTTTTGTTTAGTTGATCTTATCCCCCCCCTTCTCTATTGGCAGCCTCCTCAGATCTCAGCTGTCTTGCCTTAAGTATAAATTTACCTAGCCCGTCCATGTTTTTCGTGCCTGCCAGTAGCGTCCAACATGTTTCTAGCCCTACATTCGCAGTGGTAAAAAATCGCGGCAAATATTTTTCCCGCCATTCCTCCGCACCCCTACATCTTGCCAAGATGTGAGTCCACGACTATGGGACAGATTCTCGTACAATTCTCGTCAGAAATTTTCGTGCTCCTCCATGCTCCTAGTCTAATCCACGCGAGCCCCTCTCTAATGAGTTTGGTACCTGTTTTGATGTATTGCTCCATACCCCACTCCGATTTCAGCCCAGACTGTACTTCTAATGACACCTTTTCTGTGCATTGCGCAATTATTTGCTGTCTGTCAATATCACAGAGGCGGTTCTTAATTTTTCTCCAAATACTTCGCCTGTTTTTCTGCTCCGCCATCCAAATGTCTCCCATCCCAATGTTTTCCAACCCTTTCTTTAATTTTGATGCCCACGTCGAATTACCTTCCATTCGCAACTGTTCACGGTAGCAGACTGCCCTAATTAGAGATTGGTTTCCGTGAACGATTCTCATCCAATATTTAACTGCTCTGATTTTGCACTCTATCGTTTCACTATGTGCCCCGAATTCCCTCATTATTCCGCAGTTTGCCGTACCCCTCCCTACACCCAGAATTCCTTTCAAAAATTGGGTCCTAACTTGATCCAGATTCCCTGTTTGTTCCCACCCCCATATTTCTCCTTCGTATGTCATCGTGGATCTAACTGTCGCTCCGTATACAGTTTCCATTAAGGTTATGGATATATTCGGTATTCTGTAGCGTATCCGGAGAGCTTCCGTCGCTTTCACCCGTTCATTGTGAATGTGAGTCCTAAGTACACAAAAGATTTAACATTGTCCAGTATCTGCCCTGCATATGTCCAAGTCTCCTCCCTGCTATAAACACAGCCCTTTTTGAAAGTCATTGCCTTAGTCTTATTCACATTAACTGTAAATAGCCATTCATCGCAATAATTCTTAAGTTTGTCCAGTCCTCGTTGCAATCCGTTTACTGTCATAGAGCACAATACTAGATCGTCTGCGTATAAAAGTATTGGGATCTGCGAATCCGCTACTACTGTTGCTTGGATATTCTCTGCTATCATTGTATCAGTAATATCATCCACAAAGAGATTAAAAAGCAAGGGAGATAAAACACAACCTTGCCTCACTCCCCTATAGCTTCGGCAGCTCTCGGACACTCTGTTTCTGTCGTACTTCACACAGAATTCGACATTTTGATACATTGCCTGCACTGCTCTAACCATTTTACTTGATAACCCCTTTCTGCCTAGTTTGTACCATAATGCATTTCGATTGATAGAGTCAAATGCCTTCTTAAAGTCCACAAAAGCACAATGAAGCTTTCCCCGCTTAATTAACAGTTGCTTCGTCCTTAAAGTGTCTAATATAAAAGCGGCATCTATGGTACTGTGTCCTTCTCTGAAACCCATTTGAAATTTTGAAAGTTTGCCAAATTTAGATTCCCAGTCCTTTATCCGGTTATATAACACTCTACAATAAATTTTCTCCATAATTGGCAAAAGAGTAACCCACTATAGTTATCCGGATTTCCAATAGTTCCCTTCCCTTTATAAATGGGATGAATAATGCCCTTTCCCCAACAGTTAGGGTAATTCCCCTCAATAAACAATCTGTTACATATCTGGAGCATACTCCTACCAAACTCATTAACATTGGCTGCGGCTTTAAAAACTACATAGTGCGTTGCGTATGCCTATGTGAATGCTTCCATTAAATAAATGGTTGTAAAGTTTTGCGCTTATGCTATGTTTAGTTACGTTTCATTATGAACGGCACGAATAATTGGCTTCATTTATTGAAGCTCTCGCACAGAACATAAAGGGTTCAATACCTATTATACGGAATATAATGTGGTTAGCATCATCTTCCGCTAGTCGAAATTATGAATTTTATGGCCACCAGATTGCTTCCCATATTTATCATGACTAGAGCTCGGTCCGGGGTCTCGAAATTGCCAGATTGAGGTTCGGTGCACGCAGCGTATAACTAGGGTGTGATGGAGTAGGCGTGGTCTCGAAACGTGTTGTTCACTGACTGGCCTCGGTCAGTTCCTGATAGTAGATAAATCATTGAACATGAACGAGAGAACGGATTGATAAATGTCGAAAATACGAAAGGGTGGATGATTCAAACATATTTTGAGTTACAGGAGGAGAATCTAATCTTTCGATACAGTAAATATGCGTCTTGTTATTCACTACAATGCATTCTGAGTGAATTTGAATGATATATGTTCGTTTTTTCAAAGTTTTGCACATTATTATCCTGAATTTTTTGTATCAAGCTTTATACTTTCATTGGTATAAGTACAAGGCGTTTTTATATACTAATGATATTATGAAATATTTGTTTTATTGTGAACTTTATACATTAGAACGATGCACATGGTGGCAGTACATGTAACCTGCTACTTTTGAACAGATTATACTTCAACGCGTACATGTTTATGCTACAGCCCCTCCCCTCTTTATACCGCTGACTGCTGTGTGTGTTCGTAACTGTGTGCGCTTTGGAATCCAACACCAAACTCTAATCATGACATTGAAGGACCTCAGTTGCCAACGGTAAAATTAAGCCCCGGTACATACCATGGCTCAAAACCAAAGCACCAAAGCTTAAGACCATTATTAAATCACTGACTATAAGTGTTGTGTAGCATGGTTCTGCAAAATAAGCAACAGCTGACTCTCATACTACAGTTTCTCAACATTGTGCGCTCAAGTACATCTGCGAGAGTGTCTCCAATGATAACTTATGGTGTCTCCCAGAACTGAACTTGATAAATTAATTTTGGTACCTTCTGTGTGGTCTAGCTTCTGCCTTGACAGTCAGATGATGTAATGGAAGGCGTCGTTTTTGTTCACAGCCACTCGTAGCAGTGGCGACAGACTTGCCAGAGTGAGACAAATTAAACCTCGGAAATTCGCTGAGGTCCTTCTGCTGCACTCTGGTGGAGGAAACGGCCGTGAAGACGTCACGCTCTACTGTCTTAGACGTTTTTAAGATATTATGCCATAATATATGATGCAGCAGTTTTAGAATTATGTTGGATTTTATTTTTAAGAGCTGTAATACCAAATTACTCATTCAGAGATTTGGGATGTGACTTTTATGGCTACCGTTGTTTTAATTTATTCGCTTTCGCCATTTGGTGAGGGAAAACAGTCGAAAGGTGACTATCTACTAGAAGTATGTATGAGATTGTCACGTATGCATGCATTCCTTCATGTACCTCAATCCCAAATAAATTACGCATTACTTTCTCTACACTTACAAACTCAATATCGAGATTTCACCGGAAATATGTGTTTTGAGATCCCCTGATTCAAAAAAAAATTGTATACCACTGTTTAAGAAAATACTTTTAGGTGGTTTTCTGGATATGAGATTAATTAATATTTCAAGTCAAGGTGCAGTTATATATATATATATATATATATATATATATATATATAAGTTGAATAATGGATAACAAATTTTATTTATGATATGGATTGTTATTCAAAATATAATTTGAATGTGGATTTAATTGTAATTTAATGAAGATTGATAAAATGATTATAGCTCTATAATGTGCGCACAAGGTCCGAATGTGTGTGTGTGTTTAAAATACCAAACTTAATATTTAATTTAGTATCCTCCAAGGATGCAACACGAAGATTTTTGAAGAATATTCCCCACCCCAAACTACCTTTACATGGAAATTTTGTGGAAAATGTTGTTTTATCAAAAGTGGATCTAACGATTTTGATTAACATACCTATATTATAGATATTTACGTCACATATAGACTATATATTTTGAATTTCCTAGAAATAGCTTCTGAAGACCTGTTCATTCTGGATCAATTTTGCCTAACTAGTAAACCGTAAGAATCAGACAAAAACTTACTAAACAAAAAATGTAAATATCGTTAAAACACACAATTTAAGGCCTGTAGAGTTGACATTTCCAAGATATTCCTTGTTATTGGTTTAAAGTTTAAACTACGTAACATTTTTCATCTCGCTTTGTTTACTGCTGCTCTGGAAAGCGAACCGAACTTCAATTGTTCAGATAGCGACGAGCTTTTAAAAGATATGAGTATTGCTTTAGCCATATTTCCCTTCTGCTTACAAGGAGTCAGGCAGTAAAACCATTTCTGCTAAAGCTTATCTCGATTAGCTTGATGTAGATCAAATAATCTTTATTGTAAGAATAATCTGTTTTCAGAACGGGTAGAGAAAGACATGTGAATGAAACGCATAATTATTTTTTTTATCCATAAAGTTTCAGGGGAGCTGGTGACTCTGGAGTTTAGTGGTTCACAAAATCATCGCTGCATTTTGGAATTTTTGAAGTAATGAATACCATCTGAAATTTTTACTATAGCCTGATAAATATACGTAAACAGCTAAAGCGAATTCAGAACATAAAATACAGATATC
This sequence comes from Hymenopus coronatus, assembly GCA_030762935.1. Classification (NCBI taxonomy): domain Eukaryota; kingdom Metazoa; phylum Arthropoda; class Insecta; order Mantodea; family Hymenopodidae; genus Hymenopus; species Hymenopus coronatus. Next base: position 52,853,919 of record CM060895.1, on the reverse strand, counting down.
GATCTACTGCAATATAGTTCTGTTTTAAATTAAATGGGGCTAATCATGGCGAATAATCGCGTAGCAAGTTCATGTTACGATGCCAAAGTATCTAGATGGTAATATTTAACTTCCGATCAGCACAGTATATTATAACTCAAGACAGCAACATATTACATAATGCAGTTAGTAACGGGGAATCACCGTAATCATTTACCGCTAAAAAAATTAAAAAATCGTGATTCAAAACTATGCCAAAAACGACTTGTGTTTCAACTGAGTCAGGCTAGGACTGACATTCGGCAGGTGCTGGGAACGCTTCCCCGCGGCCGACCTCTCTGACCCATGGCTTTTTGTTTTAGGGGGGGAGGCACTTTCCCGGGGTCACTAGGCGAATGCTGGGGAGGATTCTTCATTCCCCCGAATTTTCTGCCCTTCCATTTCTTCCGTCTAGTGTTTCTCTCAGGGTTGTAAGTGTCGGCGAGAACTGTGGTGGTGGGTGGTGCTCTCCAATGGAAATGATTGCGCTTTAAAAACTTAACTCCGGACAGCAGGATGGCGCTGGGGGTCGTCGGTTATACTTAGGGCCATTTATTAGGACCTGAGGCGATGGTTCCTAGCGCTCATCGCGTCGAGATGAACTGCTTGGAAACTGTTAGGGACTCTCCATGATGGCTCCCTGTCGAAGTCTAGTTCCGGCTGCCCTCTGTAATTACTCTCATCTCATCCTCTCCTCCCGGAGTCTGACGTACAAAAAGCCTATCAATGACTGAGGTGCGGAACCCCTTCCGGTACACTACACTGATTGTGTTTTATTTCAACAACTTTCTCATGTATCGTTAAAAGCGGAAACTCTTGATCATATAGTAGTGACATTAATATTGGACACCTTTTTCGTCAAATTACCTTCGAATTTGAATATTTCATTCAACTCTCATTCAGGACCATTGTTATCTGATAAATTACAGCCAGCTATTTTATAAATATACGTTTAATTATTTATTTATTCTGTATTGTATTCAATGTGAAAATCGAAATGATTGCTCTCATATTACTAAGAGGTGATCAAATTTGGGGAAATTTAGTAATTTTAGAATTATGAAATTTAAATACCATGAGCAATACCATAAATACCATAATTTTATAGATACCAGATTTTGAGCCTCCTATTATAAGAGAGTAATCATGTATTATATTTCATATTGGATGCACAATAAAATGAAAAGTATATTGGGCATTATACCTTTTATAGTATAGTGGATGTAAAATTATATATGATAAATTATTATGGTGTATAGAAGCAGTGCCAAAATTTGGGAAAATTTAGCATTACTAAAATTATGGTGTTTAAACTGTTGAATTTTCATAATTCCAAAATTTATAAATTTCTTCAAATGTTTATGTAAGCTGAGAGCAATAAATCCAATTTTCACATTGCATACAATATAAAATAAAATACGAGTATGTGTGTATATTTAATAGTTTCCAAAGTTGGGTCAAAGTAACCCATTAAGTACCAAATTAGTTTCATGATTCCATACTGTAATATAATAACACTTGCAGGCTATAATTTATCAGATAAGAATGATCCTGAATGAAAGGTGAATAAATTTGAAAGTTAATTTTAGCAAAAGGTGTCCACAATTAATGCCACTACTGTAGTAACATGACCAATATCTGTTACAGAATTTCAATTTGAAAATGTATACTCAAATCATTTCATAAGCTTTTAAGTGTTTAAGGTGGAAATTGGATGTTTTGAATCCAGAAACGTGTTACGACTGCAATCTAGAATTCTCTAGCTCAGTGAGGATATTCAGAACTGTAAAGAAATATGATACGCCAGCAGTGGGATTTGGAAGTCTTCCAAAAATCTATGAACTGACAGAGAAAAAGTTTTCATATACCAGAAGGCAGCATAAACCATGTAAACGTCACTTAGGTTTTATGTCAAATGTAAGAAATTCTTTTTTAATACTGTCCATTCGCTAGGAAGAGGCTATTAATGGTCCAGAGACGGAGGAGAGAGCGAGAAACAAAACTCTGAAAATGTATTTTTAAACAGGCCTAAATAAAACCAAAACACACAAAAGATATGAACATCATATACGCGATATCTGTGAAAATTGCTCAAAAATGACGGAAACATCAAATTTGGCCTTTGTACTATAAAATAATTCAGGTCTTATACTTCATAATATGAACTTTGTGTTGATCTAAGCCACAACAAAAAGCGTCGCGTGACGAATCTATTGATTTAAGCCCTAACAACTCCTAATATTTTCAAACACTATTGTATTTCTACAGCTATTATGTAAAGGTGTGCATATAAAGAATGTGACGTTTCAGAGTGCTTTTCCACACCTAGTGAATTTTAGTTCAAAAGTCAGAAACTAGAGATACTGCTTAGCAAACTTATTTGCTCGTCTATTTTGATATTTTCCTAATTTCAAAATGTTCCACACAATGTAATTTTTAAAGTGTTTATTTAAAACTTCAATCGCGGTTTTAAGAATAACCGTAGAATACAAGTGGATACCTATTTACACTTCTTTCATTTTGCTTAACTGAAAACGGTAAAATGTTTGTTTTGTTTAAAATAATTAGGTATGAAAAAATGTAGTACGTATGCCAGGAAGAAATCTCTCCATAGAACAAATTCCACCTGCCGCAATACACAAACCGCCGTTGCCTGGTTTTGCAACCCTGAAACAGATAGAAAGGAAATAATAATGATGAAGGTAAATAATTAACAAGAATTTCATGATAGAATGAGAGCCAGCATAGTATTCGCCTACCGACCCGGGGGAACCACGAAAAGGCTAGTAACTGGTTAATTTGAGAGGAATTTTTTTGCCATTTATCCAGTGAAAGGTTATAATTATAAGCTCTGTTATAACTCACCTTCCAATTGGGATAGATCAGGCGGTAATTTCTGTGGAATGTCCCGGGTTCGAAACCCGTGGGTCGACCAATTTGACTGGGAATTTTGGTTATTTCGTCAGTCGCCAGGGTAAATGCCGATTTGGATATTAAATACCACAATCCAAAAAAATAGTCTAGAAAAATATTAGAAACTAAACATAGACGGTAATGCGACGTGCACTGCCATTTATCCTCAGTTAAAGCAGTCAGACCCTAACGCCATTTGCTTGTTGCATGCAAAGTAGCATGATACGTGGGGACCTGGCCTCAGCGATTAGCTGAACTTTGACTAGGATGATGAAGGCAGACTACAGACCATGATGTCCTGCTGTGTACACCATATGACTACCGGTGGTGAAAGCAGTCAGATTGTGGCACCCTATCGACATCACTTTGCCAAACAAAGTGGTATCTGAAGATTCCACAAACCATCAACAAGATATCTTCCAGAACAGTTCCGTCACGATATAATGTAGATATTAAAGTGACATAAAATAAAATACATTAAAAAGAAATCTAATGAGTGAAATCTTTGTCTACATATCAGTAACAAATTATTGTTAAAAAGATGCTAATCGAGATAAGCATTAGCAGAAATGACCTTATTACTGGAGTCCTGTAATAGAAACGAAATAAATAAAGCGATAGTCAAATCCTTTAAAAGCTGGCTCCTAAGTGATTGAAATTCGAGAACGTCTAGAATATGATTGAAATTCATTTGTGAGGTCAGGAGTATGAGAAAAGTATAAGGATTTTAAAGCTGAAATCAATTACAAGAAATATCCCAGTAGCGGTCAGCTCTATAAACGAGATCTATATTTTTTGTGTAGTAAGTTTTTGTCCATTTCTTACGGTTAACTAGTTTGCAAAATTGAGCAAAATTCATCCAGATTAAAGAGGCCTTCAGAGTATTTCCAGAAAATTCAAGATATGAGTTTTATTTGTCATGTAAATATCTTTAAGGTACGATATTTTCATAAAAATCGTTGAGAATCTTTTCTGATAACATTTTATAAAATGTTTCCATGTAAAGGGTAGTTTGGGGTAGAGGAATTTTCTTGAAAAGCTTTGTGTTACTCCTTGGAAGATGCTAAACTTAAATAGCAAGCTCATTATTAAACGGACGTTTCGTTTTTGGGAAATGCTGTCCACAGACACAGACAAACACACGGACATTTTCTAAAAATACTTTTTTATTGAGTGAGTCTCAAATCATTTATTTCCCTGGAATACAATACCATTCCTATACTCTATGTAGATAGTAGAGAAGGTAAAAAGTGCAGTACTGATTCTGATACGTTATCAATGCGCCAACTGTATGCTTGGGGTGCTCATTAGAGTCCATTTGTAACATCTTGTTCGACTCAATTTGAAGTCACGTTTCTGAGATCAGGATTACAATATCTGAGTCATTCTTCACTGTGGAGGCACACGACCACCCATTGCTTTTCCGTTTGCCCATCTATTACCACAAACGAGAGACCCCGCTTGCATGGCGATAGCAAACAAATTGTTATTTAGGACTTTGGACATATCCGAGCGGGGCGTTGCATGAAATGTGCTCCCACTTGATCCGAGTTAAGGACGTGAGTTAAACACTGCCATTCTTCTTCACCCACAGATAAACCTGTCGGCCTTCACCATGCCGCCCCTATCATTTTACTTTGAGCCGCCATGTTAAATGCTTAAATCTAATAACATGGGTCCAGGTGTGTGATGATCGTCAACGCCTGGATGTGGGATTGCAATTGCTGCCAACCTTGTACCACTAATACGTAGGTAACTCAAATGACATCTGCTTAAAACATCTAGCTAATCATTAGTAAGAAATACCACGTTCAGTTCTCGTTTTGTGTACTACCCTTTTGTTAAACGGAGCTATCAGAATTTTTTGCACGTAACTGTACAAACCTTGGAAACTGGCCCACCTGGGTAGTGTGGTGGTAGCGTGTCTGCCTCACATTCATGTTAATAATATTTTATTTTATATTTTGTTGTGGTTTATGAGTATTTTCTTCTAAACGTAAAAATGTATTAATAACTTTGTTAAGAATTTGTTGTTTTGATTTTATTTCTTATTTTAACAGGTCGTGAGTTCGAATCTCATTTAGGGTGTGTTACCCGGATACAGTTTTTTTTTTTTTTTCGGGGCTTTCCTTTTTCCTGATAAGATGAATGTCAAGTAACTGTAAGCATCCAGAGATCATTTTAGCATCATTTCACCAATTTAATTCATTGTCCGATATAACCAAGGACGTTAAAGTAAAAAAACAAATTAAATGGAACTTGTGTACCATAAAGTAATCATTAATTTTTAATTGTTTGTTTTTTCACACAAGCCATGTGTAGGCCAGGCGTTGGATAAATAGAGTCAAACTGAAAAATTCAGTGCCACAGCCGGGATTTGAAGCACGGATCTTCCAGTTAAACTATGAAGCCCAGGACTTAAATACTCACGATATTGTAAGTCGCCATTGGGATATATCATCTCAAAATAATTTGAGATCACCTTGTGGTTTACCCGGAAACATGCGAGTCAGTTGGGGAATTTAATACCGTGCTGGCATGTTGGCATGGTAGATCAGTGGTTAGAGCAACTCGGTGTTCCATGGCTCAAATCCCGGCTATGCAATTGTATTTTTCAGTTTGACTCTAAGTTTTGAAATACTCTTAAAATGGAATTTTGGAGAAGTTTGATTTATTTTCGGAGCCTTTGATCTTTTTACTATCTCTAGCACGTACCTATGTACATAGTAGGGCAGAGGAGGTATTGCATTTCCATCTAGAAATTCGATACCAAGATTTTCAGGAAATACACGTTTTAGCTTCTGTATACAAAAATAATTTTTGGAAAAAGGTCTATGCGCGTGTGGGTTTGTGTGTGTGTGTGTGTGTGTATGTGTGTGCAGTGTGTGTCTGTATGTCTGTGGAAACGATCACTCAAAAACAAAAGGTCAGTAAAATACCCAACTTGGTATTTAAGTGTGCTATCCTCCAAAAATTTTGAGGAACATCCCCCATCCCAAACTACCCTTTACATGGAAATATTAAAATACCGTTATTAAAGATATTTACATGACAAATAAAATATTTATCTTGAATTTTATGGAAACAGCCTCTGAAGAACTGTTTATTCTGGATGAATTTTGCATGAAGTTGATAAAAGAACAAGCTTTCCTGCACAATAATTGCTATAGAGATATAGATAACTTTTTTTCGTGAGCCCCTTTATGAAAATGACTGTCTGGCCCATGAAGTAAGGAATGGATTATCATTTGATAATTTGGTTTAAGAAATTATTAATCCATTTATGTGTATTTATACTGTAGTTTGTGTTTTAATTGGTCATGTACTAAACATAGAAGGCGGAAGTTCCTAACGAAGTGACTTCTTTTTGCTTCTGCTGTTTCGCCGACGGGCGTGGTATTATTCTGCACTCATAAAGAGATAACAAATTGACATGTCAGTGAAAGGAATTTGTACATCACACCTGGCCAACTGCACCTCGCTCTCGAACTTGTAACATTCATGAGCAGTTGTTCTTTGTTTCCCATTTCCGTCTTAAAGTGTTCAGTATTCCACTCTCCTGTTGCTTGTGAAGGTGCATTGCATGCGTAAACGTCTGCGAACATCATCCCCTTGCTGGCAATTATCGGCTCTAAGTTGCCGCAACGCTCCTTGACCTCGGGCATTTCATGCCTCAGAGCACTGCTGGATGCTTTGTTTTTAGCCTGAGATTATTGCTTCGGAATGTCAAATGATTTTCTCTACACGTACTATGTACATAGTGTAAAGAGAAGGTATTGTATTCCACCTAAAAATTCGATACCGAGATTTTACCGGAAATACATGTTTTGGGTCCCCCTGAATAAAAAAAAAAAACATTATTGGAAAAATTACGTGTGTGTGTGTGTGTGTGTGTCTGTGTGTCTATGGACAGCATAGCTCAAAAACGAAAAGGCCGCTGAATAAAAACCTTGGTATTTAAGTTTGGTATCTTCCAAGGATGTGACACGAAGATTTTCAAGAAAATCCCTCACCCCAACTACCCTTTACATGGAACTTTTTTCGAATTTGTTTTATTTTCTCAAAAATGGCTCTAACGATTTTGATCTAATATTTAAGATATTTACATGCCAAATAAAATGTATATCTTGAATTTTCTGGAATAGCCTTTGAAGACTACTTTATTCTGTACGAATTTTATGGAATTTTGCATAACTGCTAAACCATAAGAGATAGACAAAAACTTACCACACCAATACATGCATCAGACTATGTGGGGGATAGGGAATAATTCTAGTTAAAGAAAAATTCTCCGCCCCAGCCGGAAGTCGAACCCGGGACCCCGAGTGAGAAGTCAGCCCGCTGACCACTAGACCACCATTAGATTTTATCTCTAGTTGAAGCGGTCCTAACAAGCGAGCGTCTACTCAGCTATCGAGGGCAGACCAGGTTGCATAGTCGTGGTTACATCCAAACTGTTGTGGGTCATATGTACCTTGGGCGACTAATCACCTCCGATATCCACATGTTACTTTGTTCTTACGAAATAGGTGCTGTGTTTAATGAATAGCCGCAGAATCTCAAAGCGTCCTGTTATCCATCGAACCTTGTTCAAAGCACTAGCCGCAGCAAACGGACCTGCAGGAGATTGTGGTTACTGGTGCATCACAATCAGAATAACCATTCATTGTTCATCAAGAGTAATTACAACGAAATTTTGAACCATCTTTAGGTACAGTAATAAACAAGCTTGCGGACGAATTTGTACACGAATGTAACTCACGGAGAGCGGGAATGGAAACTAAACGAGTAGAAGTAATTGCAATTCTATAATTACTGTTCTAGTATTTTTACTTTCCCTACACGTACTATGTACATAGTGTAAAGAGAAGGTATTGCACTCCACCCAAAAATTCAATACCGAGATTTCACCGGAAATATACGTTTTAGGGTCCCCTGTGTCCAAAAAAAGTATTTTTACAAAAAGGGCCGTGTGTCTGTGAACACGATAACTCAAAAACGAAAAGTCGGTAAAATACCAAACTTGGTATTTAAGTTTAGTATCTTCCAGGGATGCGACACGAAAATTTTGAGGAAAATCCCCTCACACTAAACTACCCTTTACATGAAAAAAGTTTCAACATTTTTGATTTTCTCAAAAATGGCTATAATGATTTTGATTAAAATTTCGTATATTAAAGATATTTATTTACCTGACAAATAAAATATATTTTTTGAATTTTCGGGAATAGCCTCTGAACACTACTTTATTCTGGTTGAATTTTATGGAATTTTGCATAACTGCTTAACCATAAGAGATGGACAAAAACTTACCACACAACAAATGTAGAGCACATTAAAACACACAATTAATGATACATACATTTTTTCGTGGAATTTATCGTTTTTAAGATATTCCTTGTTTTTTGTTTCAGCTTTGAAAAACGTGTACTTTTTTCATGCAGGAATTTGTCAACTTGTGTCCATACAAACAAAGGAACTTCAGTCACATAGCAATCAGCCTTTGACTATCAGTTTAACCTATAGTACTCCCTTATTCTGTTTCTACTTACAAAGAAGCAAGTAATAAGATTATTTCTGCTAATTTTTTCTCGATTAGAAATAGAAGCATAAGCTTTTTAACAATAATTTGTTGTAGAGATGTTGAGAAAGTCATGTGAATGGAACACATCAGATTTTTATTAAGTTAATGATTTTAGTCCAAAAATGTTGATTTTGGTTTTTTGCTGCAGAAATGCACCAAATGTTAAATCGTATACTTACATTCTCCTAGAACGAATGTAACTCATATTTTGGACGATTTTTTAAGGGTTTCGCTGAAGTGATTCTCTGTCAAACTGTAAAGCCATTTTCTCAAGTTCAGCTCTTTCATTATTTTCCCATATTTTCTCCCACAAAATGCTGCTACAGGTGTAAAGACGTTTCTCGATGTACTTCAGAATGTGTGTAATAAAATGACAGATTGGAATTTTGATATTGGTAATAGTTTAAAAATAATTAACCTAATCATGCTCTGCTTTTGCTCATTTTTTTCGGGTGCAGGACCGAAGCCTTCCCAACCGAGGTAAGCTTAACAGGTAACAAGCCTCCCGCGAAACCGGCGTAATTAGCCAACAGGTGGGGTGGAATGTGTATGCCTATTTTTTTCCTTGATTTTTTTCAGTGTACGGCAAATTAGTTCACAGTTGACATGTTTTCCAACGAGACTGGATTACGGTGAGTAGGACAGGAAGGAAAAGTCTGCTTCGGAACGGCTACACTTTCGGATTCCAGAATTTTTTAAAAAGTGGGGTAGCGCGATGGACGTGCAATGTTAAAAGTTGCAAAAATTTTATTAAAACCTTTTCCATTGAAGAAATGGATGTTCTAGATATTCAAGAGGACCATAACCACGCGGCACCATCTAGTGGCAGAATTCAGAGACAGAAAGTACTTTGTGATCTTAAGAGAAAATTACGGAAGATAAACTAATATACTAATCAAATATTACAAACACCAAACTGTAACTGTAACCTGTTTCGACCGGGAGACTACCTGCTTTGGGGAGGCTTGGGGGCTATGTAATTAGGGAGCTTTAAGGGTCCGGGAGGGCATCGGGGCTATTTTTCTGATCGCGGGAGGCTTCTGTACCGCACTCAGTTTTTTGACTTTGTGGTATAAAATATATTTTTTTAAACAAAGCTATAGAACATATGGGAAAATTCCAACCAAACATTTTGTTACTATGCAGAATGAGGAATGTTATTATGTAGGTGGAAACCAAATCATTAGAACTAATTGCAATTCTATAATTACTGTTCCAGTATTTTTACTAAATTAAGGGGACAAAGAAGTGCTTTTTTATAATTTTATTAGAAAATGTCGATTTAGGATTTTTTCTGCAAAAATACACTATACGTTAAATCGCATTTTTTGCAATGTTTGATTCACCTAGAACGAACGTAACTCATGTTATGGACGCAATTTTATGGTTTTCGCTGGTGAAATGATTTTGTATTTCAAACGTAAGAGAGCATTCATCAATTAGATAAAGAATTCGAATGGAAAGTAAAGCAATAAAACTAAAACTACTAAATGTTTAGAGATTTCTAAGTATTAACCGTCTATTACATATCGATCTATAATTTTATTTGTCATTAATGATACAATTATATAACCTACTGAGATTACAATTATGGCCATTTTCTCAGGTTCACCTGTTTAGTTATTTTCCCATATTTTCTCCCACAAATACAAAGGTCTAAAAACGGGGTCCCAATACGATGCAAAATTTATCATGGTCGCGTATCTGTATCGTGTTGGAGTTGAATGTCAAAGGACGGTCTAGGTGTGCTGTGGCAGCTTGACGACACCCTGAGCGGTGTGCAGCAGATGGAAATAGTGGATAATATTTTGAGTCCAGTGAGGATGAAATTGTTGAATTTGATCCTGTCCACACATTTCGAAAGGTTTCGAATTGAGGTAGGATATCAGAGTGATAGAATGTGAGAATGTGTGAGTTGAGGTAAAAAGGGAGCTGCGCTCTAATTAAACTGTAGACAAAAACGATGCCATTTAGACACACATTCAAGAAGCCTGGGATGTTGTAGATTCTCGTCCACATTACTACAGACATTTAATTTTCTCTATGCCCTGAAGATTGAGGACAGTTACATGGCCTGAGACATCATACACCCCATATTATGTTTAAGGTTACGTTTTGTGTTTTGGCTATAGAATATAGTTTATTTAGGATTTTTTTTAGTTATTTAACCGAGTGTTAGAATTATATTTTTGTGTGCATATATAGGCCCATAACTTCAAATGCCAAAGTTATACTAAAGCAGTATTATGTTCTCAGTCATAAAATTAACAAACATAATAAAATGACAAGCAGTGCAAGATTTGAACCTAGGAACTTATGAGTGGAAGCAAGGACCTTCTTAACCTCTCGGTCACCGGAATGTTGTTTTTGTGACCTGTTTTCAGTACTCTTAAGAATTATCTACGCTGTGAGTCACAGACCATTCTACAGTTTTTACTTTCTCTATACGCACTGTGTGCATAGTGTATAGAGAAGGTATTGCACTCCACCCAAAAATTCGATACCGAGTTTCACCGGGTCCCCAATATCCAAAAAAAAAAAAAAAAAAAGCATTTTCACAAAAAGGTCCGTGTGTGTGCGTGTGTGTGTCCGTGGGTCTGTGAACACGATAACTCAAAAACGAAACGTCGGTAAAATACCAAACTTGGTATTCCAGGGATGCGACACGAAGATTTTGAGAAAAATCCCCCCACCCCCAACTACATGGAACTTTTTTCGAAAATTTTTATTTTCTCAAAAATGGCTAACGATTTTGATTAAAATTTCGTATATTAAAGATACTTACCTGACAAATAAAATGTTTATTTTGAATTTTCTGAGAATAGCCTCTGAAGAGTAGTTTATTCTGGATGAATTTTACTGAATTTTGAATAACTGCTAAACCGTAAGAGATGGACAAAAACTTACTACACAAAAAATGTAGAGTACGTTAAAACACACAATTTATGTTATATATATATATATATATTTCGTGAGTTCGTCGTTTTTGAGAAATTCCTTTTTTTTTCTTTCTTTTTTTTTCTTCTTTTTTTTTCTCCTCTGCTATGGAAAACTTATACTTTTCTCATACAGGAACTTGTCAACTCCTATCCATATAAACAAAGGAACTTCATTGACATAGCAAACCAGCTTTTGACTTTCATTTTAACGTATGATAGTCCCTTATTTCGCTTCTACTTACAAGGAAGCAAATAATAAGACTATTTCTGCTCATTTTTTCTGATTAGCATAAAGTAAACAGAAGTATAAGCTTTTTAAGAATAATTTGTGGCAGGTATATAGAAAAAGTCATGTGAATGGTCCACATAAGATTTTTTTGGGTGCATTGTGAAACCAGATTTTAGAAGATAAACGAAGCTCTTCAATCGACACATGGAATCTGGGAATGGCTTATTTTTTGTGTCCACTGGTGTACATGATTCGTGTAGAAAAGGTAACAAGTCAGAGTGGGCATTCCAATCGGGATTGAACTCGCGGCTCCCGAATGTGGACCACAGACTAAACCGCTTGAGCCATCCCACTCGGCATTATTATTTTTTCTATAATTAGAATGTAATTCAAATCAAAAGCTTAAGATGATCACGCCATCATTTTATTATAAGACATTAAATATTACATCCTGAACAGCTGCAAAGAAGATATCTGCATAATTAATTAATTTGATATCAACTTGAAATGTGTGCTGCACACGCAATGAGGCGATTTACATTTTTCCCATTTATGAAACTTCTATCATGTGTTTTTTCTTTTCTAACTCATCAGGAGAATTAATGTAGCTTAATTATCTTCAGGTTACTCGACCGGAAAGTTACTGTAGTCTTTAATGTGAGCCAGTATTCGGAACTTATTATAAAATTCTAATTGTAAAGTTAGTTCATATCTATAAAGGAAGCGGCGGTTTATACGCCCTTCTATTCACAGTGAAACATTATTTTGCGTAATGAAATTTTGTGGTGAACGCGTTTAAATAAAAGCATCTGTGAAATTCCTAAATCCAACAGTCTTCAACTAATCAGCCTAACATTTTGAACAGTAGTTACATTCTTTAAAGTTTAGTTTATGTATTTAAAGTAGTTTATGAGGTATTACTTTTAAAATTAAAAATCTGGTGCCAAATTTAAATCGCTCCACACGTTGAAAATGATTAAAAAAAAAATATTTTTTTATTTTTCAAAATATGCATTTAAGTATCAGGAACAGAAATATCATATGAATTTATTGTACCACAATTAGTTCTACAGGTAAAAATATTAAAGCAGTAAGCAGACAAAAATTCAAGAAATTTTAAAATACCATTGACTTTAAAAATCAATATTTACAACAATATTAGGACTTTTAAAAAATCATATGATTAACGTGATACGGTTTAAAGCACCGCATGCTAATAAAAATAACAGGAAATTGAACTACAAACATTACATTATTTAATTAGGCAAAAAAACAAACATTTTTTTAATTTTTTGCACTTTTTGATCAAATTTCACAATGCGTTACCTTAATGAAGACACTGTGGATAGCAATACCAATACCTGGTGGCCATTTTCCAATAGTTAAATTGAACTAAAAGAATAGGGATTACCGCGCCGCGGTAATGTGTGACACTCTTATTCGGGAGGTCCCGGATTTGATCCCCGGCGGCCGCCCTCCGGGCCAAGGAGTTTTCGTGATTTTCGATAGACGAATAGTGGGGTTGTTTTTAATCTGCCATGATTTCCTTTCGATCGTTTCCCCTTCTCTCCATTTCCTTATCATTTTTCAGATGTACTTCCAGTGTATGGCAGTGCGGGCAGATGGCGCAAATGCATGTTCATATGAAGAAATATTCCCCGTGGACACTAGAAAACGCCAGGTTTGATCGGTTTGTGAGGAGGGTATGTTGAGCATGTACCTCCTAAAAGAATCAAAAGGCTCGCTTGGTCGTTCTCTCTGGTGGCCCCAGCAATGGGATAGGTCTTCGGGAATTGGGGTTAGGGACTTCCGCGCGTCTCTGTGACCTGTAGCCTCCTATAGTTCTCGCCCTCCATCCCTTCCTACTAGTGTTATCTACAATAGATGTGTGTAGGTTGCAGTGCGTGAACTATCTCGCTCCGTTATCTATCCCGTATCCTTCTACTTGTTAGCGATTACCTTCCATCCAGAGCAGTTGTTCTCAAACTGGGGGCTGTGTTTTTCTACATGGGGCTCGATTCCTCGCTTACATTTCTCTTGTCATTTAAGTCCCTTTTGTGCAGATCCCTCCTGTCCATAGCTCCTGAGATTGAATAGTTATTTAATTTAAAATGGGTATTATGTTTCTTGTGATTGACATTGGCAGCAACAAATTATTTCCTTGTTTTTATCCTTCAAACTATAAGATCAGATGTTGGTTCTATAATAATGCATTTGAGTACTGGAATATGAATTTTTCTTTATTTTCAGTACGTTTTTGATCAGAAATTTTTTAATTTTGTTTTTCATTCCAATGCATTGATAAATAAGTGTTGGATTTCTGAATATCAAAAACAAGAAACTCAAAAGAAAGCTTGTTATAGCTTTGTACCAACTCACTATTTCAACATAGTTATTACGTCTTACGTATTGGTGTTAAGTGTATTTATAATTAAACACTTCGAGTTCGAAGTTCTAATTTTTGGCCGCAACCTCTGTCCCTCTTAGTATCTTCCAAGACTTTCGAAGGCTCTATTTTTATTGTTTCTTTTCTCCGATGTCCGGTTCCATGTCAATTTGGCCCCTGTTCATTATATTTCTTCCAATTATTTTGATTACTATTTGTTCTTGTTAAATTATAGACTCTTTTAATTATCTGGGATGAAAAATATCAAAACAGGTTGAAGTAGATGTGCAACATAAAATACAAATATTTAATCAAATATTCGACAGAATAAGAGGAACATCCAATAATAAAACAAGGAAAGACAATATTACTACATTTTATAAAAGAATGGTCACAACCATATATGGATGAAAGCTGGACTTTAAAGAAAAGATATGAGTGCATAATACAGACAATATAATGAGATTTCTGAGGTCAGTAATGTGAATGACAAGGGAAGCCAGAATAAAAAATCAAACAGGAATCACACATATAAAATGTAAGTGAAAGAAATTTAGAAATAAAGTAAATGCATTGTAACCCTTACAGCGCATTCCAGAAAAAGTATACCCAAAGACAGCATTAATATATAAACAAAGAGGATGGTGAACATGGAGAGGACCTTACAAGAGATGGGCGGACCAATTTGAAGGCGCAACAGGCGTCGTGCAAGAAAAAGAAGATTCCCACGTGTTATATACAACTAAGGTAATAATGTGGTGGTATCCTTAGTGCGGAGGCCCAGGTTCGATCCCCAGTACCGGCTTGAGACCTGTTTCGGGGTGCATTCAACCTCGTGAAGTCCCTGGAAGGCTAATTGAGGGAAAGTATTTCTCCAGTACTGCATCCCAATGATGATGCATGTAATGGACAGCGGATGAGGACCGTAGATGTTGGATGCTAGGCCTTGGTCCAGCCTCGGGTTTAGTTAAATATAATGTTGAAACTATGTTGTTCTGAACAGCATAAATTTGAAGGTTGAAAGCGTGATTAATATATATGCGGCATTCGGGTAAATGTTGCATAGTGAGTTTGATTCTTCTGTCTCGTTTATTTAATTTATTTTTATGTAATCAAATGCTCAGGTTATTGAACAATTGTCATTAGCCTCCTAGCTTCCTAATGCAGTTGTCCATTTGACTTGTCCCAACATTGCTGAAGAGCAAAGCATGTACTAAGGTGTTCCCAGTTTTGGATCAATCCTCTTGACACAGCAGCAGTTTGGTGAGTTAAGAATGGTGTGCTAGACAATCGTTATTTTTCGGAATGTTTCACTTCGAGGTAGTTCTGGTATGGAGTTTTTATTGCTGAGGATGCTGGTCCATTGCTTAGGCTAGTGATGAAATCAGTTCTTACAATTCTAAAGAAGGATTTAATCTTTAGTTTTGCCGATTGAAAATATAAGATTGTTGATTTGTATTTAATATTTTTGTTCCCTTTTTTGTAAATAGCAGCTTTTTCATTTCCTTTTAATCGAATGTAAGATGGGATCCATTGCAGTTTAATTCCTTTCCCCCTCTTTCCAGACTTTAAGCTCTATTATTTTCGATGATGTAGGGTATTTACATTTAGTTATTGCTTGGATTGTTGAGATTGAATCACAAAGTTTCATAAGTTTAGCACGTCAACATAAGTTCTATCCAACTCATCACAAGCATACGACTGAAATGATTTTTATGATCATAAGAGATCATCTTGTAGATTTTCATCACATCTCAGAATCTTGGTCATCAATGGGCAGGATTCGCCGACTGTTTTTGTCCCCTCTGTTGGTTATTTTGGTCTCAATTAAAACTGTATATGTGAGACTCCACTATCCATGATCACCAATGTCGGATTCTGATGGCGTCATCTTTTGGTTGTTGCATCACATGCATTGCTTATGTGTATATAAACCCTTATTAAGAGCCCCAGATTATGAAAATGCATATTTATCATCTCATTTTTGTAATTTTATATTTTCCATTTTATAACATTCGTTTTTATTTTGCGTCGCTGTTTTGCTTACACTCAGTTTTGGGGGAAAGGGGAGAAGAAACATGTCTATTGGTAATGGTGTTGGTTACTGAGTTCCACTCAGCAAAATGTGGCTGTGAGGAATGCGTTGACGTCAACAACTCGAGCGTTACCTGAGAAAAATCACGGCTCTGCTTTCAACATATCAACCATACTTAGAAGCTCTTAAAAACATATGCTCTTGAGCTGAAACTGAATACCAAAGTTAGCGATGTATTTAATGTAAATAGTAGATATATGTATGACGTCATCTCTTCCAGAGAGCAGAACACCCATCAGACGTTTTCTCGTTAGCGGCTTACGTACCATTGTCATCGGATTTTATTTCTTTGCGTTTTATACATTGTCACACATTCAGGATTAAATTTCTGAATCTGGTAGCCCTATGGTTGAAAGTAAATCAACTTCTGTACTGCTATCTTGCACTGGTAAACAACACCCCAGCTTAAAGAGGAGGAGAAGAGGATTAATTGTTGGTTACCTGATTGTTGCGAGTAATATCTGAATGGAAATGATATTGTAAATTACCTTGCTTCTCTGCCTGTGACAACAGAGAATAACCACAAAGCGATGATTTATTCCAGAAGCGTTCGAATTCTTGCGTGTGACGGCAATTATCGAATTCCCCAAATGCAAAGCCTTATCCTCGAAGCATCGTTTCCTCAGTTGCCTTAATCTCCATCCGGAGGCACCGTGTAGGCATTCGAGGAAGTATATTATAATGCGCCACATCGTGTTGCCAGTTAATTGCTGGGAAAAGGTTTCGCATGGGTGACTGGCGCCGCGGGCCCGTCTTATACGGCAGTAAAAACTTGTCTTCATTAGCTAACAGCGCTCTCCTCCTTGCCAGACATCGATTTGTCGATAAATAGCTCGGAGCTGTTTCTCAAATTGCTCGGCTGCTTTGAACCTCTAAATCAATGCCTACTGTTCGCTATATCCATTAAATTTGATGTCGTACCTTCGGTTTAATATTCATAAATGACTCGCCACCATTTGGCTGTCTTCATTAATGCGACCACTGCATATTTGTATTTAAGTGCGTAACATAATATTTAGAGTAGTTTGTAACAGAGATTGAAGGCAAAAGTCTGATAAGTTGCCTTTACATGACTTGTTTTTCCTGTTTCTGCAGACAAACTATTCTTACAAAATATTATTCTATTATTCAACATGCCAATCGAGATAAACATTAGCAGAACTTGTCATTTTATTTGTTTCCTTATAAGCAGAAGGGAAATGAGAGAATACGCTAGGCAAGTGTGATAGTCAAATATTTTAAAACCTATTGCTATGTGAAACAATTAATTCGGTTCTCTTTGCGTGGCTAGGAACAAAACAAAAGAGAGATGAAGCGACAGATGGCCTCCCATTTGAGTAAAGTTTAAGTAGCTTAAAACCGAAACCAATGACAAAGAGTGTCTCAGAAACTCTAGAAGCAAAAAAAAAAAAAAAAAAAAAAAAAAAAGCATAATTTGTGTTTTTAAGAGTTTTACATTTTGTGTATCTCTTACGGTTTACCAGTTACGCAAAATTCATCCAGAATGAAGAAGTCTTCAGAGGCTATTCCCAGAAAATTCAAAATATACATTTTATATGTCATGTAAATATCTTAAATCGTTTTGAGAAAGACAAATATAAAAAAAAAATCCATGTAGAGGATAGTATGGAATGGAGATCTTGAAATGAAGATTTGACTATTACTTTAGCTTAATGTATTCTCCTTGAATCTACAAGAAAAATTTGTAGTAAAAGAATGTCTTTTTAGGATGAAGTAAGTAGGCGAATTAGCTTTTATACGAATAGTTTGTTTTAGAATATACAGAGAAAGTGATTGTAACAGATTTTTTTCACACATACACGTTCGCGCGCAAATGAATTCTTTTTTCTTTCTAAGTGTACCTTTCTGGGTTCAAGTGATCTCAGAAGAGGATGAAATCTCGATACTGAAATTTTGTTTGGAAATCAACTCTTTCAACTGAAGAACTAATGAATTATTGTTTTTGTAAATTCAAGCACAGAAGATAGACGTCTTATTCCGCTTGAAACCATCAGTGCGGAAAAGGGACATATTCGGGCAATCCATTCTGTTTGCAGTATTATAAGAATATTATCCAGAGATGTTGGTAATAATGGTGGTATTGATGATAATGATGATGATTGTGATGAAGTTATGAATAAACCAGCATTGACCTCAGCCAAGTTTCTCGTGTGGTTAAACAATAACACCTTCACAAAACCCGATTGCCTGGCATTTCACAGATGGTTGAACTGCCGGCTCTGTCACACAGTCAGACAAGGACCGCATTCGTCAAGAAGCGAAATAAATCGACCAGATGCTTCTTCAACTGAGACTCAACGTTTTAAATGGTCCAATAATAAACGAAAACATTGTTGCTGGCTTTAGGGCTTCACAGATGCCACGTTAGTCCATTACAGTCGCAACAATGCCCAGTATATCAGGCATATTTTTTGTTAATACAGCAGTCAACTCTTGCGTATATTGTCGTGTTTATGAAAAATAATCCCCACTGCTTTAAATAGGGAATTCCGACATCCCAATCTGTTAATGATTTGAATTGCGGAAAGTGGTGTAGTGTGAGTCAAAAGAAATAATGGCATCTTAAACTATTCTTAATATTTCTAGATGAGGTGTCCTCATACCAGGTGCCCAACAGCGCCGTATTTCACGCATGCAGATAACCTTTCGGAGTTAAAAGAGTTGCAAATATCAACGAGGCAATTCCAAGTAAACCCCGGTCAGTGGCGATGTTAGGAAGAATGACGATCGATCTTCGCCCTGTTCTTCTATCAATCCCGTACCAAAGTTAGCTCGAGAGTTTAAGGTCCTCACAAAATGTCTAGTTCTCCAGCTCTCCATCTGTATTTGCGTCGGCAAAATTACTGGGTAAGTTTTTAATAACATGTAGCCGCTTCAGATTTGGTCATTTTTTATCGTTTCATGTTTCTGTATTTGACTCTCTAAATTATTTAATACTTTGTTATGGGACCCACGTGGAGAACTAGATTAACCAATATTATTATTACTATTTATTATTATTATTATTATTATTATTATTATTATTATTATTATTAGGGAGTAAATTCTCAGGAATACTCGGAATTTTTAACGTCTTCTTTTTCATTCTGATTCATGCCAATTTCATTCTTGACTGTTAGGTATGTTGTGGGATTTTTAATCCGTTTTTTGTAAATTCTGATTAAGGACAATTCATGGCAGTCTGAGCCGTAGTTGTTCACCTGTTTGTGTTCAAGTTCGTCTGTTTCGTCTATTTGGCTTTCCTGCGTTTGTCTCCAGTTTGGTTTTATCTTTATTCATCGTGAGGCCTACTTCTTTGCTTCTTGTATAGAGTTCTTGGAATAATTTTTGGACCTCCCTTGCTGATTTGCAAAAAGTATTCGCCAGCAATTTTTTACCCAAAATCATACCGTTCCTTCTCTCTCTCTCTCTCTCTCTCTCTCTCTCTCTCTCTCTCTCTCTCTGTGCCTTATTTTCCTGGTCATGTTTTGCGCACATATGTATACTTTGAGGGAAATAGGCCTTCCTGTTTCACTCATCTCCCAAGTAGCAAATGTGTGCCTTCTGGATCTGTTTGGACTTTTCCATAGCTGTTCTCATATAGGTTAGTGATTTTAGTATTTTGCATTTATTCCCTGATGAGCCAATGCTAGCATTACACTCTCCTGTTCCACCGAGTCAAATAGCTTGTTATAGTCAACGAATGCGAGGAATAGAGTGAGGTTAAATTCATCTGCCTTTTCCATTATTTTGCTTGGGGCTCTGCAGGTGGTCCGCTGTGGTGTAACCGATTCTAAAGCCCGTTTGTTGTGGTGGTTGGTTTGCATTTAGGATTAATGTAACTCTTTTGGTTAAGATCTTCAAGTCGTTCCGTTTGCCTTTTTTGTGCAGTAAAATGATCGTAATTTGCTTCCGTGTTGTAGATGGACTCTGTGATCGGAGCAGCAATGCAATCGTCTCTCAACTTCACATATTCCGTCTTCACCCCGATTTTGATTGTAACACCGTATAATAAACATTTTGCTTGAGAAATAAAATTATTTTTAAAATAGCCTCTGAAGACCTCTTCATCTGGATAAATTTTGTATACCGCAAGAGATAGACAAAAACTTATTACACTAAAATGTAGATTTCATTAAAACACACAGTTTATGTCATGTCTTATTATACTGTATCATATACAGTTGTTACAGAGATGTAGAGAAAGTCATGTGAATGGAACACGTCAGACTTTTTCTAGTGTTACATTATTGCACAAAAATATATTATCTTTAAACGACACAGTGTATCTTCAAACAAAAATTTTGGTGGCGTTCTCAGATATTTTGGTTAGTGGTTTGGATTCTGTTTCTTCTCGTAGTCATGGAAAGGTCATCGAATTTGAAAGTCATAAAATAACGGTTTTTTTTTTTCTTTCTTTTTTTTTTCTTTTTTTTTTTTACCTGATAATCGCTTTAGCTATTGGAGTCTTTTCATACGTACATCGTTTTGTGTATATGAACATTTATCTTGATTAACAATTAAATGGAAGAATAACATTTTGTAAAAATAGTTTGAAGGAGAGAGAGAGAGAGAGAGTAGAAAAAGACAAGGGCATAAAACACCACAGATTTATTTTAATTCGTGGATTTAAAAATATATATTTCAAGGCACTCTCGAAAACAAATTTTGGGGGAGGTGCACTATAAAAAAAAAAAATCTCATATGTTCCATTCATGTGACGTTCTCTACATCTCTTTAACAAATTATTGTTAAAAAGCTTATTTTTCCATTTACTTCATGCTAATTGAGATAAACATTACCAGAAATAGTATTATTACTTGCTTCCTAGTAAGTAGACGAGAAATAAAGGGAGTACACTAAGGTAAAGCGATACTCAAATCTTTTACGAGTTGGTTGCTATGTGATCTAAAATTCGTTTCTTTGTATGGCCAGGAGTATTTAAAGCTGAAACCAATAACAAGGAATATTGCAGAAACGGTCAGCTGTAGAAAAACTGCATTTGACATAAATTATGTGTTTTAAAGAAAACTACATTTTTTGTAAGTTTTTGTTATACCTTACCATTTACAGGTTGTACAAAATTTAGTAAAATTCATTCAGAATAAAAAGGTATTTAGAGACTATACCCAGAAATTTCAAGCTATACACTATATTTGTCATATAATATCTGTAATATTAAGATGTTTTAACCAAAATCGTTGGAGCTATTTTTGAGAAAATTAAAAGTTTCGCATTTCTCCAAGTAAAGGGTAGTTTAGGATGGGAGGTTTTCCTCAACATCTTCGTGTGGCATGCTTAGAAGATAACTCCATGGCACGACAGCTCACGGGGAACCTTGGCCTACCGCCCGGCCGCTGCGTCCCCCATCTCAGTCCACTACAGACGTCATGGATGGGGGGGGCAGTATTGGAGGGTGAGACGTGGTCAGCGCCTCGAGCCCCTCCCGGCCGGTTAATGCGGTCCTCATGACCTGGAGCCGCTACTTCTCAATCAAGTAGCTCCTCAATTGGCCCCCCAGGGGCCTTACGAGGCTGAGTGCACCCCGGTCCAGGTCTCCCAGCGGGGAAAAATCCCCACGCCGGTACTGGGGATCGAACCCAGGTCTCGCTCTTGGTAAGCAGCTGCGCTACATGCTTAGAAGATACTAAACTTAAATACCAAGTTTGCTATTTAGCGGACCTTTCATTTTTGCTGATATGCTAGACAGACCCACATACCCTGACCCTTTTCTAAAAAACTCTTTTTTGGGTTCAATGGTTCTTCCGGTGAAATCTAAGTATACAATTTTTGGGAGGAATAAAATACATTCTCATAGTTATGCACGACTTATTTAACTACCGTAATATGACCGGTGTTCAGCCGTTTCTTTAACGTTCATACTCATATTTTACAATAGTTTCTCAATTTTAGCTTGTTACACCATTTTTACTTTATTTACCCATTTATTTTTCACTTTATATAAGAATTGCCCAGTCTTCTTAATGTCTCTTTAAAACATTTCAACTACTGCTACATTTTTATCTTTAACCAGTTATTGTTAATATACTCTTTTCTCCAAACTCCAGTCACTTTAAATTTAAATAAGTGTTCCATGTCTTTATTTCTGCCACATATAGGACATTAATTTTGCGGAATACCCTTCCTCAAAGCTTTTAAGCTCCATACTCCTGCTTTCAGCCATGCAATACTCTCTCGCTCCTCTCCCTCGTATTTGTCACATCTATATACTTTATCCTTTCCCATGATTTTTTCATTGGTATATAAAAAACTAAAGGTCTCTTTACGGCTATCTCACTAAATATTTTTTGTATATCTATATCCTAAAATTTTTCCTTGCCAACTTCTAGAAATTATTCACATTATTTTCTCTTCTTCTTCATATCTCCTCTAACCCACCACTTTCCAACTTATTTCTCAGACAGTCTACCCATCCCTTGTTCTTTAAAGTTTTCTCTTGAATAACTAGACACTGTTTTAACAAATCCTTTCTTTCAAATTCAATAATCTATACCAAAATGTCAGTGCCCTTCCATAATCTTACCTTTCTTGTCACTCCATTTGCATTTGTTTGCAAAATGTCCTATGCGCCTCATCTATAACTTCCCATCCTCCTTCTAATCCCCCATACTTTTATCTCATATAGCATTTATGCCTCAACCACCATATTGTACACTTTTTTTAATATTTATGTTAGGTACTTTGTATTTGCAACTACTAATGGCTGATAAAGCTCCTTTTCCTTTTGCCAATGTAAATTTCTGTTGTTTTTCTCAATTGCCACCACTGTCGATTTTAACTCCTAGATAAAGACATTCCCTCACTACCCTGTATAAATAAATCTGATGTGTTACACTTACATGACTTTCTCAAGCTGCTCTACAAATAAACTTCCTACAAAAAATCTTTCTACACTATGCTAATTAAGATAAACATTAGCAGAGTGTCCTTATTACTCAGTTCCTTATAGATAGAAGGGAACTAAAGGAATGCGCAATGCTCCAGTAATAGTCAAATGTTTTAAAATCAATCGTTAGGCGATTGTCACTGCAAATCGCTTCTTTGCTTGGGCATGAGTGGAACAAAAGAAAAACGGCCACTTCCTGTCTGAGAAAAGTATAAGTACTTTACAACTGAAACTAATAACAAGGAATATCTCAAAAACGGCAAACTCCACGAAAAAATGTATCTGACATAAATTGTGTATTTTAACGAGATCTACATGTTTTGTGGAGTAAGTTTTTGTCTCTCTCTTATGGTTTACTAGTTATGCAAAATTCAGCAAAATTCATCCAGAATAAATAGGTCTTCAGAAGCTATTTCCTGAAAATTGAAGATATACATTTTATTTGTGGTGCCTTTAATATGTGGTATTTTAATCAAAATCGTTAAGTCATTTTTAAGAAAACAACATTTTAGAAAATTATTCCATTAAGGGTAGTGTGGGATTTTCTTGAAAACCTTTGTGTCGCATCCTTGGAAGATATCGAACTTAAATACCAAGTTTGATGTTTGATATGTAGCGGACTTTTCGTTGTTCTGATATGCAAGTCAGATCCACACACTCTGAGATTTTTTTTCTAAAAGTACTTTTTTGGGTTCTAGGGGTCTCACAACATGTGTTTCCGGTGAAATCTCGGTATCGAATTTTTGGTTGGAATCAAATGCCTTCTCTATACACTATGTACATAATACGTGTAGAGAAAGTGAACATTATTAAAGCACCGTAATTGTGTGAGTAGTTTAAATACAGCTTTGAATTGCGGACTTGCTTGCGATGCTGAAACACTTCCTGTGAGCAGAGGACGCACCATTGGGCACAATATTTCTGCAGGGTTTGTTCGCCAGTTCACTGGGAACCACTTGACAAATGGCCTCCTCCTTGCCAAGAACATGGCTACCGTGTAGTGTGCGCACGTAGTGCAAGTGTTTCTAAATGGTAGAAAGGTTAGAGTTATATTGTGCTGCTGCCAGAATAATTCGTCTCGGGCAGCCTGGGAATTCTGCGAGCCTGCCCTGCATTGTGATCTGTGTGACCTCCCGCTATCGAGGTGAAGAGTCACTCCCGTTAATTACCCATCGCCATCTTCACATAGTGCCGCCGAGATTCCTTATTTGTGTGGGCCACAAGTCTTCCACTGCTGCGACACAAGATCGCGATAAACGAAATCTGGGAAACTCGAACTGCGCACGGAATTTAAAGCAGCATGTCGCCGAAGAGTTCATTCACAAGGCTTTCTCACAAAGTACGGATGCTCTCGTCATGATGGAAAAAACATATTCTCAAAAATCTGATGTGTTCCATTCACATCTCTGTTACAAATTATTGCTAAAAAGCTTATTCTTCTATCTACTTCTTGCTAATCGAGATAAAATTAGAGAAATTGTCATTTTATTTGCTTCTTTGTAAGTAGGAGAGGAATAAAGGAACATACTGCGATAGCCAAATGTGTTCCATTCATATGACTTTCTCTACATCTCTGTCACCAACTATTGTTAAAAAGCTTATTCTTCTAATTCTAATTCTTCGAGATAAAATTAGTAGAAATTGCCATATTACTTGTTTATTTGTAAGTAGGAGAGAAATAAGGGAATACACTAGGCTAACGCGATAGTCAAATGTTTTAAAAGCTGGTGCTATGGGATTGAATGACCAGCAGTTGACCAATTCCCATAAGAGAAAAGTTTTAAGTATTTTAAAACTGAAACTAATAAAAATAATATCTCTAAAACGAAAAAAATGTGTAAGGCATAAATTGCGTGTTTTAATAAGATTTACATTTTTTGTGTAGTAAGTTTTATCTACCTCTAACAATTTACCAATTATGCAAAATTCATCCAGAATAAAGAGGTCTTCAGAGGCTATTCCTCCAAAAATTCAAGATATACATTTCATTTGTCATGTAAATATCTTATATACGAAATTTTAATCAAAATCGTTAGAGCCATTTTTAGGAAAAGTTTCGAAAATGTTTCCTTCTGAAAGGTAGGGTGGGTTGGGGATTTTCTTTTCCACTATGCACATAATACGTGTAGAGAAAGTAATAAAGCAATGTATGTATAACTTAAGGTAATGCATCTGTGTACTTTGTCCAAAAGTTGTGAAAAATTCAATAATTTCTGTTTTCATAATAACATAATATGAATTCTAAACTTTAAGTAAAGTTTTGGCAAACTCAGTTATTAAAACTGAAAAATTTATGTGCATGCTTATTAATAGTCACTACCACATTTTCTCGCAAACTATTTCCAATACTTTTCCATATACAAAATGTTCCATGGGATGCAATTTTTCGCCAATTTGTTTAAAAACTTTTACACTTCCTCTAAAAACACATTAAAGAAAATCAGTTTTTCGAAATGTTGCTCCAATTTTGATAAACAAATTACTAAATTTTGAAAAATCAAGAATTTTGGAGCTAACGAAAATCAGTAATTTATCTACCTAATTAGGGCTATTATAAAAATTAAAACATGACAGATGAATTTGTAAGTTCATTTACTCTAAAACTAAACTTTTATGTGAATATTCTTAAAATACTTCACGTAGCTCGTTTGTAGTACATATAATAATGAATTTAGACAGTAAAAAAAAATATATATATATTATTTAAATAACCATGGAGCTGTAATTTTGATTTATGGCCGAAATGTAGGTATAACTACGTACAATAACTGGTATAGATTGCAATAATATGTTAAATACTGTGACATTTGGAAAACCCACAGTAATAAAATATAACCCTTGAATGTTCTGAAAATAGTCTGCATACTGGATTATTTTTGTATAATTTATAAACTGTACCGAAAGATAAAATTTTACTAAACAAGAACTGTTTATGTTAGAACACGCAATTTATGTTTTATCATTAATGCATTATAGCTATTATAATCATTATTATTGCTTTTCAGAACTTAAGTATTTGCGAGATATTTATTTGTTTTGAACTTCTCAAATAGGTACATTACTTTTAAGTGGTAAGAAGGCATTCATTTTTTCTGGCGGGCATGTAATGCCATCACATAGAGACTGGCTTTTAAAAATATATCACTACAACCTACTGTTTTCTTCTTATACCCTCAACGAAATATATAATCGTGTAACAAAAATTATATGAAAAAGTATATCATCTGACAAGAGTTTGCAGAAGAGATAAGAGAAAGTCCTGTGAATGCAACACATCAGTTCTTTTTTATAAGAATTCCACAGAATATAAGATATCTTGAGGAAATTTTACCCGTTATTATTTACAATAATTGTTATACTTTTGCTAAGTATGAGCATTCTATAATTATATTATCCCCTTAATGTATTGTTGTAATAAAATGAGCTACGTAATGCATTTTGGAAAATATTCAGTTTTAAAATAAATGAGTTTACAAGTAGATTTATCATATATTTTTAGTATTAGTCCTAATTAGTGTAGACAAATTATTAACTGTTATGTTGTCCACTCTTGAGGTTTACAAATTTAAGGATTTATTTTTCAAAATTAGAATTTTATTTCAAAAAGAAGTAAAGCCATTTTCTTCAATGTGCTTTTGAAGCATTTCATCGCATGGAACATATTGTGTATGGAAACAAGTTTACGAGAAAATAAGTGTTAAAGAAGGGAGTGACTATTAATAAACGTACATCTACCCCTTCATAACTTCAGTTCGCCAAATGTAAAAATATCTTATGTTTACCATTCACATGACTTTCTCTAAATCTCTGCAACAAATGATTGTTAAAAAGCTTATGCTTCTATTTGCTTAGTGCTAATCGAGAAAAAATTGGCAGTAAGAGTCTTATTACCCGCTTCATCCTAAATAACGGAAATAAGGGAATACACTAGACCAAATCGACAGTCAAGCCTTTTAAAAGCTGGTTGTTCTGTGATTGGAGTACCTTTGTTTGTATGGACAGGAGTTGACAAATTCCCATATGAGAAATGTATAAGTATTTTAAACCTGAAACTAATAACAAGGAATATCCCAAAAGCGGTCAACTCCAAGAAAAAATGTATATAACGTAAACTGTGTGTTTTAGCGAGCTCTACATTTTATGTGTGGTAAGTGTTTCTCTATTTCTTACGGTTTATCAGTTGTGCAAACTTCCGCAAAATTCATCCAGAATAAACATGTCTTCAGAGGCTATTCCCCAAAAATTGAATGTATAAATTTTATTTGTCATATAAATATCTTAAATATAAGAGATTTTAATCAAAATCGTTATAGCCATTTTTGAGAAAATCAAAATTTTCGAAATTTTGTCCATGTAAAGGGTAGTTTAGGGTGGGGGATTTTTCTCAAAAGCTTTGTGTTGTATCTCTGGAAGATACTAAACTTAAATACCAAGTTTGGTATTTTACCGACTTTTCGTTTTTGAGTTATCGTGTTCACAGACACACGGGCACACACGGATCTTTTTCTGAAAAGACTTTTTTTTTGGATACAGGGGACCCTAAAACTGTATTTCCGGTGAAATTTCGATAGTTTTTGCGTGCAATACACTATGTACGCAGTACGTGTAGAGAAAGTAAAAAATATATTTTCTTTAAGTTTAGAATTCGTTTCATCTTATTATGGAAAGGGTGTTTATTTTCACAGTTTTTTATGAAATTTCACAGATACATCACCTCAAGGCAACTTACAGATGTTACATGAGTTTTAAATTTTACATATTTGTACTTTAATATATTTAGTATTTTTCATGTCAAAAAGCAAGAGCATATTTTGACTGAAAATGGCTGAAATTTCACTTATCACCTTAAATTGTTACCAGCGTTCTAATTTTTCGCTGCCATTAAATATTAGAGTTCAGTGAATTATTTTTAATTGGATGGTTTTCATCGTTTCCAAATAATCCGTGAAAAAATGCCCTCTAGGTAAGACTTTCTAACATTGACTTGTTCAAGCGAAACCCCAGGAAAGGTTTCATTGCGTACGTTACTCTCATGAAAGAAGAATAAAGCTGGTGAAGTTTCCCGTTCTTTGCATCTAAATGACTCGAATTCAGTGCCAAGGGAGCGTTGTAGAATCTTCAAAGGAACACCATTTGCACTGTGAAGCAATCATTGCAGATGTGACGTTTTAACAGACTTGTACAGCGATAAACCGATCAGCATGTTACGCTAACGGCGAGACACTCGACTCTGTGCATTTCCCCCCCCCCCTCTCTTTTTGTATTTACAAAATGAAAATACACTTTTGCCTTCGGGCCATATTCGTTCAAATTAAATCATACTCCGCTAAACTGCGAAGTTGCTTTCTCCCCTGTTGTACCCTTTTTTAAAAACATGTAATCCTTAATTCACTCCGGGGTATTTACTGTATGTAAAATTTAATTCATCAATATTTACTACATCTGCTGCTTGTGTGATGAAGGTAATTTTTCATTTATAAGCACTGAAACCCGAAAGTTGGCTGCTGATTATTAACAATGCAATAAAAACAGGCAGTTTTATGTCCTTTTTAATTGGAGTTGCATCATTTTGAACATTAATTTTACTGGATGTATGTTTTTGATTCGCGTATGTTTCTATAATAGCCATTGTTGTACTGAATGTTTTTGGCTTTACTTGAAAAGCTTTAGGGGATCAAAGTAATTATTTTTGGCAGATAGAAATCTGTCTATACAAACGCTTGCATCCATCAAAGCTTTAACCTCATGTGATGTAATGTTTTGTATGCTTTGCTGAAGTATTGCATATAACATTTCGGTTTATTTGAGAGCTCTGTAGTTTAGAGATGACGCAAGTAGGAAGGAAAGCATGTATTTAGGCTTTCTCTAGAAGTACATTTTATGGTATGAACACTGCAGATATCGCCA
Source organism: Hymenopus coronatus (assembly GCA_030762935.1). NCBI lineage: Eukaryota > Metazoa > Arthropoda > Insecta > Mantodea > Hymenopodidae > Hymenopus > Hymenopus coronatus. The sequence continues at coordinate 52,824,941 of CM060895.1, read as the reverse complement.
TAGTAATTTAAGATAACGCAAGTAGGAAGGAAAATATTGATTTAGGTTTTCTCTAGAAGTACAATTTATGGTATAAACACTGCAGATATAACAATATTAATTTAGATATAACGCAAGCAGGAAGGAAAATATTTATTTAGATATTCTACAGAAGCACAATTTATGGTATGAACATTGCAGAAAGCGTAGACAATCTTGCTCAATGCCGGTAAGGTGAGCACCCGAAGTGTGAAATGCTCTACCCCAGGCACGTCCAAAGGGAGCTACTTACGCCAGAACGTTCCCCAACTGCAGTCAAAGTGGAGAAATGTTGATGAATCATATACATTCTGTCATATATACTTACATGGTTCGGTAGTAAATGTGTAAGTAAACATAAACAGAATGTGACCTCGAATCGCGGGACATATAATTTTTAGAGCCTCCACACGAACTGCAAATCAAATTACTTGCACTACAAAATTGTACGAACATAAAATGTACGAAGGAAAGAGGATGGGAATTATTTAAATCACTGCCTAAATATTCCAAAAGCCGATTACTCTCGTCGCATTTACTGTCAACATGGGACATTTGCAAGTAAAGTTTCTCTACAGTTAATTATATTAAAACTCAATATCGTAGTAGGCTACACGACAAACATTCCCTTGATCTGTTAAGGCTCTGTAAATCATCCTTGAGATATTGATAGACTCGTCCAAAGTAAAACATATCATTGAAGTAGAAAATAAATTTTAAAAAAGCTGATGTGTTACACTTTCTCTAGCCGTTCTACAAACAAACTTCTTACAAATGATTGTTCTTCTTTCTACACCATGCTAATCGTGATAAACATTAGCAGAATGTTCTTATTACTTAGTTCCTTATAAGTAGAAGGGAAATAAGAAATACAATAGGCTAAGCGATAATCAAATGTTTTAAAAGCTTTCATTATGCGATTGTCATTGCAAATTGCCTGGCCAGAAGTAGAACAAAAGAAAAACGGACACTTCTTGTCTGAGAAAAGTATACGTACTTTGCAATTAAAACCAATAAATAATAAGGAATATCTCGGAAACGGTTACTTCCACAACAAAAATTTAAAAGACATAAATTGTGTGTTTTGACGAGATCTACATTTTTTTTTGTGCAATAAGTTTTTGTTTACCTCATACAGTTTAGCAGTAAAGTAAAATTCGGCATAATTCATTCAGAACAAAGAAGTCTTCAGAAAATTCCAAATAAATATTTTATTTGGAATGTAAATATATGTAATATACGGTATTTTATTCAAAATCGTTAGAGCTATTTTCGAGAAAGTAAAAATTTTCGAAAGTGTTTCCATGTAAAGGGTAGTTAGAGGTGGGGAGATATTTTTTAAAATCTTCGTGTTTTTTGGTACTGAACAGTCTTTTCGTTTTTGAACTATGCCGTCCATACACACACACACACACACACACACCTTTTTCTGAATTGCTTTTTTCGGACTTAAGGGACCCCAAAACATATATTTCAGGTGAAATCTCGACATCGAATTTTTTGGTGGAATGCAATACCTTCTCTATCCCTATGTACATTGTACATATAATGTTTAGCAATCATAACATTATAAATTTTAGGATAGGATTATCGCGGAAGTCATTGGGGTAAGGGATAACACGTAGGCCATTGTGGACTTTTCGACTTACGTGACCTCCTGAGGAGGTGTAATGGTTACCATACTGACTTCATATACCCAAGATCGCGGGTTCAAATCCGGCGGAGGACGATGGATTTTTTCGGGTGTAAAAATCCTTAGCATGGCTTCCTTCGGAAGGGAAGTAAAGCCGTGGGTCCCGTGTCGTAGATTTACGTCACGTAAAAGAACCTCAAGCCTGATAGAGAGGCCTCTGAGCAAAATTAAGCGATCTTTCACAATATAGAATGGGACTGTGAGAACCACAGCAGTTAAAGAACGTCCATAAAAACAACACGCCATTTATTTTTTCCGGATAGTGACGGACGCAAGAATGGACGGAGCATATAGCGGTACCATAGAACTCTAATCTATAATATTCTTCAATTGTAGTCATAATGTAGGCAGTTAACAGACACAAATGTTGCCTAATTTCTGAAAATACACGGAATCACGAGGCAACGATACCATCATAACTGTTGCAAACTACTGTCGGTGAGAAATTTCCTTGTGGGTTGTGTCGTCTGCTGGCAGGGGCTCATCTGGTTGCTGACCAATCATAATGTAAGAATACATAACCGTCCGAGGTATGATGCCATCGGCGTTGCAACACCTGCGGGCTTAGTAGAAATTAACGCGCGCGTATAAGAACGCATGACTGATCTGATTGTTTGATTTTATTGTGTAAAACTTTCAGTTGTTACACACAGTGACTGCGTAAGGATTTACATTTATAATCGTTGTTACTTTTTTATATCTCTGACATTGCTTTTGCTCTCATCTTGGAACTACCACGAGTGATATTGTGATTTGAAAATGTCTTACAGTTCCGATAAACGAGTTGACGTTACTTTAGCTGAAATAATAAAATGTTTACGTTTAGTGAGCACAGGATCCGATGTTGAAAGGAATAGATGAGGTAACTAATGAGAAATGGGGAAAAATAGTTCAGCATACGAGAACTGTCATATAAAATGCACGGAACGAAGGCATTTTAGAAGCAGCAGTGGAGCAAGTGGCGCTGCAGACGGACAACGAGTAAATATAGCAACAGCGTACCGGGACAGCCACGTGCTAGTAGGAATGTCAATCACAAGGTAATTTCTCACCAATAATAAAATTTTGTACAGGGATGTAAATTCTGCAAGCAATCTAGGGTTAAAAAATTAGCAGACCAGTAAAGCATAAGGATTAAGGAGTAACGTGGTTATTGCTATGATTGGTTCTTTCATAAACACCAGTCAAAAAGTAAAGCGCTATACCTCTCGCTTCGAAATCATTTCCTTTATATTCTAATACACTTCTTTACATATTCCAGGCTATCACTTTAGTGGGGAAGCTACAAATTAGAATAAATGCTTCTACCTTGATGGATGTGTTAATTTTCTGTCTTGCTTTTCCCTCTTTCTTTTTTGCTTCACTTTTATTAAAAGCCATTTCCTCGTGGGAGTTTGTGTAAATTCCATCACCACTCGTGTTACATAATAAAAAAAAAAACCTGAGAGCTTCTGTGACTGCAGCACTTGTGTGACATTTTGGCAGTTAAAACATCATCTGTCTCACTCTTTCCCTCCCTCTCAACGTTTCTTCAACTCCATCACGCTTAATGAAGCTCGTGCGAGCCTGCCATGATTGGTTGCAGCGAAGACAACAACGGTGACATCTGGCGCAGCTCAGCGCAGATTATTATAAGTAACACAGTAGCCTGCCACGTGATCTCTCAAGATGGCCTCCGATTCGGCGTCAACGTCGTCTTTTTGAAATTCATGTGCGCCACTCGTTCATTAAAAGGGGCTGTGGGAGGCGAAAAAGAAGCCTTTGAAAGGGAAAAAAAAAAAAAAAAAAAGTGAAACAGATTAAAAAGAAGCAGAGCGTATTTCCTTTGGCTGATTTCGTCAATTGGTTTGTGTTTTATCCCTGTCTCTTTCCTTTGCTTCTCTGGAGCTTTTAGAGCCAGAAGTAACTTTTACTTCGCGTCTATAAAAATAAATCAACGCATTTTAATGGTCCATTCGTCGCCGGGGCTTTAGAAGATGGGATTTGCCCTTCGCTTTACGAGACATTTTATATGCTAAGGGAGAAAGAAAGAAGGATGATTTGAGTTACTGAACCTGATACTTTGTAAGCATTTATGAATTTGTTTCTAAAATCTGCGTATTTTAAATTTATTTCATTTTAATGGGAAAGCCTATACCAAAAATCTAATGTGTTCCATTCGCATGGCCTTTACCTGTTTTGGAAACAAACTAGTATTATAAAAGTTTATTATTTTATCTACAGCATGCTAATCGAGATAAACATTAGCAGAAACATTTTAGTCAAACATTTTAAAAACTGGTAGATATGTGAACAATTAAAGTGGATTCGTTTTGCATTGCCAGTAAAACAAAAGAGAGATGAAAAGAAAGGAGATCCCGTTTAAGAAAAGCTACGTACTTTAAAATTGAAACCAACAACAAGGAATATCTCGGAAGCAGTCAACTCTACAACAAAAATGTGTATGGCATAAATTGTGTTTTAACGAGATCCTCATTTTTGTGTAGTAAGTTATTCTCTATTTCTTACAGTTTACCAGTTATGTAATTTTCATCAAAGAATAAGACTTCAGAAGATGTTCCCACAAAATTCAAGATATACATTTTATTTGTGGTGTAAATATATTAAATACACGGTATTTTAATCAAAATCAATTAGATCCATTTATGAGACATACAAAATTATCAAAAATGTTTCGAGATAAAGGGTGCTCGGGGGGAGGTAATTTTTTGAAAATATTTGTGTCGCATCCTTGGAAGTTACTAAATATAAATACCAAGTTTGGTATTTAACGATCTTTTCGTTTTAGGGTTATGCTGTCTACACACGCACATACGTACCCACATCAACAGAGAGAGACGCACACTGACCTTTTTCTAAAAAAGCTTCTTTTTTTCTAGAGAAAGTAGAAACGTGAAACCACTCATAATGATGCAAGAGAAATGTAATTCTTGACAATCTTGTGAGGAAATGAATGTGCCTTAACGTAGTTTCTTTAAATGCTGTGTTTCATCCATTATAATTGTTAAATTGGGTGTGCAGAAGCCGAAAAATATACTTATTATATAGCATTTATAATTTTTAGTCGTAACTTAATTTCTCTAACGCCTTAGTCAGCTTGCAGGTCACTTCAACGACAGTGCTTTAGACCAGTAAGCAATAACGGCATTGTGGAGTTCAGAACTGCACTAAATATTTTAGGATCTGTAAGAAATTGGCTAATGGAACACCTGATTAGGAAGTGGAGGAAAGTACAGTCTCCGGTATTTTAGTTTCTCTGCCAGTACTATGTACATAGAGTGAGAAGAATTCAATACCGATATTTCACCGGAAATCCATGTTTTGAGACCCCTGATTCCAAAAAAGAATTTTTAGAAAAATGTCTGTGTGTGTGTTTGTGGGCAACATAGCTCAAAAACTAAAAGACCTTTAAATACCAAACTTGGTATTTAATTTGGTATCTTCCAAGGATACGACACAAATACTTTCAAGAAAATCCCCCCAACTACCCTTTACATGGAAAAAATTTCGAAAATTATGATTTTCTCAAAAATGACTCTAACGATTTTGATTAAAATCTCTTATACCCAAGATATTCATGTCACAAATAAAATGTATACTTTCAATTTTCTGGGAAGAACCTCTTTATTCCGCATGAATTTTCGGAATGTTGCATAACTGGTAAACCGAAAGAACTAGACAAAAACTTACCTAACAAAAAATATAGAGCTCGTTACAACACACAATTTGTGTTAATTATATTTTTTTCTTAGAGCTCGGCCGTTTTTGAGACACTCCTTGTTATTAGTTGCAGCTTTAAAATACTTTTACGTTTCTCATGCGGGGTATTGTCAACCCCTGTCTATACAAATAAAGGTACTTCAGTCACATAGCAACCAGTTTTTAAAAAATTTCACTTTCGACTTAGCGTAGTGTATTCATTTATTTCTGTCCTACTTACAAGGAAGCAGGTAATAATACCCTTTCTGCTAATTTTTTTCTGGATTAGCATTACGTAAATAGAAGAATAAGCTTTTCAACATTAATTAATTGCAGAGATGTGGAGAAAGTCATGTGAATGGAACACATCAGATTTTTTAACAATGTAAATTAGTGGATTTCCAAAATTTAAAGAGCTTTCCTTATGGGTAACTTAATGAATATTTCTCCTTTTCTCAGTAATTAACCTTTCACAAATGCTACTCATGATATAATTCTAGTTTCGAAAATTTGATGGTATCAAAGTTGTGAATTATTAGAAGTGAACTAATAAAACATCCTGAAGGAAAGTCATTTTGTCTTATTTTACTAATTCCCCCCCCTCTCCGAGAGTTCCGAAGTCGAATCTCTGTTAGGGTGAGCTTTTTTCTTTATGTATTTATTTCTTGCAAGAATTTGAGAGGATTTAAGCACTGCTGCTAGAAGCGTTTGCTGTATGCAACCTGCGGAAAGAGGGGATGAGATGACAGTTGACTCTCGGAACAAGTAGTGGCAGGTGCGGATATTGCGGGAGACCCTAAATTTCACAGATGCAGACAATCCTGCAGGCAGCCGCACCCCTCCTAGGGTCCCTTCTGGTAAACAGGTCCGTCTGCCCGAGTTCCATACTAGAGTAGGAAAATTGAAATTAAGCTTTATTTATAGAAGCTCTTTAACCCTCAGTCCATTAATTTTGCTCAGAGGCGTCTCTTTCTATCAGGTTTGATGTTCTTTTACATGTTGGGGACCAACGGCTTTACTTCCCTGCCAGAGGAAGCCCTGCTAAGGATTTTTAAGTCGAAAAAATCCCTCGCCCTCCGCTAGGTTTGAACCCGCAACTTTGGGAACCACAGGCTAGCATGTTACCCATAGATAGAGGGGAGGAGAAGGGAAAAAACACTTACATAGCGCATATCCACCGCGCACTACACACACCAAACTATCCAATCAATTCCGAAGCCCGAAAGATGACATGTAATGAAATGATGGGAAATGAGCGAGCGGAAAGTTTCAATATTAGAAGAAAGAAAAAAAAAAAAAAAACAGCATTCACCTGTCCATAAGGAAAACGGCGTGAAAAAACAAAACAGCTGAAAACGAAATTAAATATTTCATAATAATTTATTAAACAGCAGCTCATTTACTAGAATTCACTAATCAAATAAAATATGTGATCCGTCTTTGTCGAAGGGGATCGAAACAAATTCGGACCAAGAACGAAACTATTCTGCTCGGGTGTGATCTTTGAATTATCTGAATAAGGCTTTTTACCCGGTTTTTCGCTTATCCTAAGAAAACTGTTATTGGCATCCTTGGAAGATTCTGAACCTCAACTTCCAAGTTTTGTATATAGCTAACTCTTCGTATTTGAGTTGTGTTTACGGATCCAAAGACACACACACATATATACATACGTACACGAACCTTTTTCTAAATACAGAAACTCCCAGTGATATCTGCATATCGAATTTTTGGGTGGAATGCAATACATTTTATACCTAACCATGCACTAAATAGAGAAGGTAATAAAAAGTATATATGCTTAAACTGTATTTAGTAGTAGATCCACACTGTATATTTTTGTAAAGATTTTTTTTTTGACGTTCAGTTGATCCCAAAATTGTATTTCTGATAAAAGTTTGATATAGAGTGTTTGTTTCGAGCACAAATCCCATATCTACTATATCATGCCGAATTCAAAATCCAAGCCATAAGGTTTCAAGTGATAAATTGGTGAACACAAATTTGTAAAACGGGCAATAACATAGTGTTTCTGTAGGTACTGTATAATAGCAGCAAGCTGTCTTACATCATTCAAAGCTGCTGCAATAATGACGTCAGAACATCCTGGTTACACTCCTTCAAGTTTGAGGCGACTCAGGATTGATTAATGACTTGATGTTAAACTAGTGTCTCAGTGCCAGCGTTTACAACGAGGTGAAGGTCTTCAATTGCCTGTTGACAATGCTCAAGAGAAGCCCAGCTTAAGTTACACTGTCAACGTTTGCAATAGGATCATTATAATTGGGATCGATGTCTCAAGAAACTATTTATTTCTGAAAATGACAGGAATCGCAGTATTCTGCGCAAGGGTTCTTGAACCACTGGCTTATTATCGACGGTATGTTGCAAATTGGGGTGCGCAAGTTAATGCCGGGGTTGCTCCCTATCTCTGATCTGGCATTTCCCCCCACAGGATGCACTTTTTGCTTTCCTTTGCTGCCTGCTCCTTACTGCGCAAGGGATATCAATCATTTTTACTTGCTCTACAACGGACTACGTATGTAGCAGTTAGAGAAGGTATTCTACCCAAACATTAATGTCGAGATTTCACCAGAAATATATCTTTTGAAATCCCCTGAATAAAATAATTTTGGAAAAAGGCTCGTGTCTTTCTGTATTATATCCATGTTTCTGTGGACATCACAATTCAAAAACGAAGATTCCGTTAAATACCAAACTAAATATTTAAGTTTAGCATCTTCCAAGAATGCGGCATGAATATTTTCAGATAAAAACCCCCAACTACACTTTACATGAAACATTTTTGGAAGTTTTTAATTTTCTCAAAAATGACTCAAACTATTTTGATTCAAATAACATGTTTAAGATGTTTTTTTTTTATGAAAAATGATGTGAATAAATATAAGAACTGCAATAAATAACATTATTGATCCTATTGATGAAATAATATTTAAGAATAATTTCCAGGTTGACTATAAGAATATAAATATAATGTATAAGCAGCTCTAAAAATGAAAGTCGATTCTTAAAAAAATACAAAACATTGATTCCATATGAGCTTTTTGGGAATAATCTCGAAGCCTCTTCATTCTGGATTAATAACTGATGAACAGCCAAAAATATACTATATATTATACTATACATAAACTGCAGATCTCGTTAAAACACACCGTTTATGTGATATACATTTTCTTAGAATTAACAATTTCCGAAATATTCCTTGTTATTGGTTTTAATGTTAAAATACTTAAAACTTTTCTCAAATGGGAAACCGTCATCCGTTTCACATCTCTTGTCATTTTACTGCTGCTCATACAAAACAGCAAAGTTGCGCAGCGACCAGCTTTTAAGATTTGACTATCGCTTTAGCCTAGTGTATCCTCTTATTTCCCTTCTGCTTACAAGGAACTAAGTAATAAGACCATTTGACTAACTTTTATCTCGATTAGCAGATCGAGTTTATATATACAGTAGATAAATATAAATTTTTGTAGAAATAGTTTGCAGAACAGTGGAGAAAGTCATGTGAATGGAACACATCAGATTTTTACTGATAAATTCTTTATTATATAAACTCACTCAGTGATGTCAAAGTACTGAATTTTCTACAAAATTCGAGAAAGGCTTTTTTAAATCTGCATACAAGAAATTATCAAATACCGTGAATAATTTTTTTTTTTTTTTTTTGCGGCCATTGTTTTGTAGAGCTTAATTCTTGTATCTGCTGTTTTATTTCTGAGGGTGCTATGGATTATTTCCCACGTCGATTGGAATGTTTCTAATTTTAAATTTATATCTTTATTCTTTTTAGGGCTTACATCACATCCTAAGTATTTAAAAGTTGAAATTTATTCTGGCGGGTAGTTAGTTATGTAGGATAATTTTGTTTTTATCGAACTAGGTGTTTTCCCCAGAAAGCCATTATTTTGGATAGTTATGAACTATATGCGTTATGGAGGATAGATTTATAGCGCAGTTTTAGGTTTCTTTTGAAATATATTTTTTTAAAAGGTTAGTGCGTTGGACCAGCAAAATATATTTTCTGTTATAATTATGTTCAAAACATCTGTTATTAAGATTTCAACTCATAATTATTTGTTTGATCAATTAATTAATATCAATTATTCAACACTGAAGATATTAAAAAATGTTATACATTTTGAGCTAACAGGTTAATAAAGTTGTATTTTAAAGAAAATAAAGTAAACAACATGGTCATATTATATTGACATAAGTTAGTTATTTCCTGTAGCTCCTAAGTGGTGCATAAGGCATCGTTGCGATGTTTCCATGATTGGATTTGAATTTCTCGTTCGTGAGTTCGCCGCTATAAGCAAGCCTTGGAGATCAGCTCCCCGCCCACAGATGTCACTTTAGGACGAAATCAAGTCTTGCGGACGCGAAATGGAGAAATAGTTCTCAGAAACGTTTTTCTTTCAAGGTAAGGGATTCTTTCACATGCAAACAAACATTGCACGGGACCACCGGCTTTACTTCCCTTGCAAAGGAAGCCATGCTAAGGATTTTTACGTCCGAAAAAAGTTCATCATTCTCCGCCAGATTTGAACCTAGATTTTAGAGCATGATTGGATTTAAATTTCTAGTTCGTGAGTTCACTGCTATAAGCCTTGGTGACGAGATATTGGCTTCCCGCCCACAGATGGCACTGTAGGTCGACATCAAGTCTTGCGGACGCGAAATTGAGAAATATTTTCCAGAAACCTTTTTCTTTCAAGGTACGGGGTTCCTTCCCGTGCAAACAAACCTTACATGGGACCACCTGATTTACTGCCCTTCCAAAGGAAGCCACGCTAAGGATTTTTACGTCCGAAAAAATGCATCACTCTCCGCCAGGTTTGAACCTAGGTTTTAGAGGCTAGCATGGTAACCACCACACCACGGAGAGTGACACTGACTTAAAACATCTGTTTATATCTCCACAATTAACTCTTTATTTTTCCAGTGCTTTGAAATAAAGATTTGTTCACAAATGAATGTATTCTTTGATGCTTTCGCAACAATTCTCTTTCGACGCTCGGTGGCTGTGGCTGCTACTGCACGCTCCAAATGTCACCTGTCGGTCACGTGGTAGAAAACAGTCGCACGTGCATACCACCGCAGGATCACATTTCCCGGCTTCATTTAAAAGAGCTTGCCAACGGCACACGTGTCCACAATGCAGTGTAACAATGGATGACAACAACAAGCTGTGACTTACGAAGCAAGCTGTACACACACGTTCGACGATTACGACCGCAAGGCGTAGTCATAATGTTTTCAATGCATTCGCTGTAAAGGAACAGCAAAGAATAAAGACAGACTAAAAAGATAGGAGAGGGACATAAGGAATAAATGCATATGATTTGGATATGTGACAAACCCAAAACCATCGGCTAAGAATAGAAAGGATGTCGATGTAAACAAGAAGGTGATAATTCAGATTGTTATTTCACATCCATAAATATTTGATGTAGCGATTGATTTTTGTGAAAACTGTTATAGATAGCTCAAATGGATATAAACCACACAATAGGATATGTTTCCTTTAAGAAACCTTCCTTTCGTCAACTAGTATATGTACTGTGCTGATCACCAAAATCATAAAACGTGCAAAGAACCCATAAAAGCCAAGGAAATGTGAAGGTTTCCCTTTGGAATCATTGCACGCCGTCTGTGGTTATGCTTTTCAAGTTGAAATGAATGTCGTCATCAATCATTTATTCATAGGAAGGAAGGCTAGCGTATTCCCCTGCTCATTGTGCGCTGGAAGCCCCAGTTTCACTCGCGAACAAACTGTACCACCATGGAGGAGCTCATTTCGCGACATGACAAACGATGTGGCAACGCTGTTCGGTTGGCGTCGAGCCCTTAAAACACTTCTCTTCTCTCTTATATTATCCTCCTCCAGCCCTTTCTTTCCTTCCTTCGCCCCAATCTCTGTTGCCCTGACGACAGAGTCTGCAGCATCCATTGAGGGAGTTAGCCGAGCGCTCTTTGTTTTCGGCGGCCAGGCCCATAATCCCTTGGCGAGCGCATGATTCATTACTCCACCACCATTCCCCGCATGAGCCGAGATCGTTTAACCTTTTAAGAGTTGTCTTGACGCATTTACTTGGTCGGACAAGCAGCGGCGTGATCTATTGGGCTATGACAGCACGCGCGGCGCTGCCTCTGAAATTCCACACCACTTGTGCATATTGTGATTTAACTACATCACAAAATATACGACTTTCATACAGTTCCCCTCCTCCTCGGCATTACTCGCTTAGCTTAAGAGACACTGGGAGTGAAATTTCAAATGTCTATTTTTCTGTAGAAATGTTTTCTTTCTCTAGCTCGCATGAACAAGTATACAGTGGATAGAGAAGGTGTTGCAGTCCACCCAAAAATTCGATACCGAGATCGGAAATATGTTTTAGGGTCCCCTGTATCCAAAAAAAGCATTTTCACAAAAAGGTCCGTATGTGTGTGTGTGTGTGTGTGTGTGTGCACGAGTCTGTGAACACGAAAACTCAAAAACGAAAAGTCGGTAAAATACCAAACTTGGTATATAGGTTTAGTATCTTCCAGGGATGCGACACTAAGATTTTGAGGAAAATCCCCCCACCCCAAACTACCCTTTACGTGGAACTTTTTTCGAAAATTTTTATTTTCTTAAAAATGCCTCTAACGGTTTTGATTAAAATATCGTATATTAAAGATATTTACCTGACAAATAATATTTATATCTTGAATTTTCTGGAAATAGCCTCTGAAGACTACTTTATTCTGATGAATTTTACGAAATTTTGCATAATTGCTAAACCGTAAGAGATGCACTAAAACCTACCACACAAAAAATGTAGAGCACATTCAAACACACAACTTATGTTATATAACTTTTTTTCTTGGAGTTGGTCGTTTTTGAGATATTCCTTGTTTTTGGCTTCAGCTTTGAAAAACTTGTACTTTTCTAATACAGGAATTTGTCAACTCGTGTCCATACAAACAAAGGAATTTCAGTCACCTAGCAACCAGTTTTTGAGTATCACCTTAACCTATGGTACTCCCTTATTTCGCTTCTACTTACAAGGAAGTAAACAATAAGACTATTTCTGCTATTTTTTTCTCGATTAGCATGAAATAAATTGAAGCATAAGCTTTTTAACAATAATTTGTTACAGAGATATAGAGATAGTCCTGTGAATGGAGCACATAAGATTTTTTGTTTACCTTTATGTAATCTTTGATCTGCTTCTTGTCTTGCTGAAACAAATTAAGACCATTTTATTTTGCTGTCGAGATTTCACCGAAATATATGTTTTGTGGTTCCCTGAGTCCGAAAACACCATTTTTAGAAAAAAGGCCCGTTGTGTCTGTGGACAGCATACTCAAAAAGGAAAATAATAAACTTGGTATTTAGGTATAGTAACTTCCAAGGATGCGACACAAATATTTTCAAGAAAATCTCCCCACGATTACAAATTATCCTTTACATAGTAAGTTTTTCGAAAATTTCGTTTTTGATTAAAATCTCTTATATTTAAGATATTTATGTGACAAATAAAATTTATATCTTCAATTTTCTGGGAGTATCCTCTGAAGACAAGTTTATTATGGATGAATTTTGCGGAATGTCGAATAACTGGTAAACCGTAAGAGATAGAAGAAAACTTACCCGTAATATATGTAGAGCTCGTTAAAGCACACAATTTATGTTATATACATTTTTTTCATGGAGTTGACAGTTTTTGAGATTTTCCTTGTTATTAGTTTCAGTAATATATATTGTACTTTTCTCATACCGGAATTTTTCAACTCCTAGCCATACAAACAAAGGTGCTTCAATCACATATCAACCAGTTTTTAAAACATTTGGTACTCTCTTATTTACCTTGCACTTACAAGGAAGCAGGTAATAAGACCCTTTCTATCAATTTTTTCTCCATTAGCATTAAGTAAGTAGAAGAAATAACTTTTTAACAATAATTAGTTGCGAGATGTACAGAAAGTCATGTGAATGGAGCACATCGGATATTTCTGAAAACGTTATTGTGATTATGTTGCTCGTACATAATACTAGGTGGCGCAGCTCTCCTTATTTGTGTTCAATATCTGTTCGTGCGTTAACAGAGTTGCACAACTCAACGGAGCTATTTCAAGTTAAAACCAATAAGTGGGGAACTGGATAAGCAAATTTCGTCTGCGTGATCTAGGGGTAACATGCTAGGCTCTGGTCGCAGGTTCAAATCCGGTGGAGGGCGAGGATTTTTGTCGTGCTTTATAACATCCTTAATTGGCTTCGTTCGGAAGGGAATTAAAGCCATTGGTCCCGTGTCGTAGAAGAACCTGAAACCTGATAAAGAGACTCAGAGCATAATTAAGCGGGTTTTCAGGCTCAATGTAGAATGGCAAGCTGAGAACCGCAGCAGTTAAAGAGCGTTCATAAATAAAAACCAATTTCAATTTCGAACTTCACTTTACCTCTCTTACTGTCAGTGGAGATGTTGAGTGGGTTGCATTCATTGAGAGCAAAACGAAGTTTTGCACTGGCAGATTTTAACTTGAAATAGTCCCATTGAGTTCTGCAACTCTCTTAATGTACGAAGGAAAATCTGCAAACATCAATTACGGGACAGTAGGGTCATCTGGTATAAATACCAAATTTCATTCAAATTGAATAAATTCTTTGTAAGGTATAATATTTTATAAATTTTATTATTTAAATATATTAATCAAATTATTCCAGATCCTCAAAATTTTAGAAAATCGTTCGCTTTTCTGAATTAGAGCTTTGAACATATTTTAATATATTTTATTGCTCAATTAACATAATTTATTTATATCATAAAAATTACTTTTTGAAAAATTACTATCGGTGTTAGGATAAGTCTGTCTTTAACAATTACAATAGATACTTCTGCAAATTTTGAGAAATTTTATTTAAACAAAAACTAACATGCGTGGAACATTTTGAAAGTGTGAAAATATAGTTTGAGGAAAAGGCTGTTTTATGAAAATTATACTAGAAAACAGGTACGATCTTTAGATCTCTGTAGAGTCTTAAGCAAGAGAAGCCCAATCAAATCTTGATTCTCTATACACCTCCAAACGTTCCAATTTGCTATAAACTGGTCAATATTTCACTCCTAGTGTCCTTTAATACTAACCAACGTTAGGCATATTGTATGAAGGTCCCTTTAGGTGATACATCTGTTAAATGTAACCAAAAATAGTGAACAATTATTAAAAAAAGTATATTTGTTCATTATAAAATGGTATTGATTCTAAATGTTAAGAAAACTTTAACCAATCTCCTGCAGCTATAAATGGGTAGACGTATGCTTATTAATTGGTACACCCAACAATCCCAATTTTTTAAAAGAACATTAAAGAAAATTAGCGTATGCTTTTTCAAAATAATACCCAATTTGGAGAAATATATTATTTAAGTTTGAAAAATCAACAGTTTTGTCGAATACGAAAAATACACATTTTTTCTACAATAATTAAAAATAATGCGTATAACATAAATGGTGTGACTTAACGTGCTCTACATTTTTTGTTTATCTCTTACGGTTTAGTAGTTATGCAACATTCCGAAAAAAATACATCCAGAATAAAGTAGTCCTCAGAGGCTACTCCCCGAAAATTCAAGATGTACATTTTATTTATCAGGTAAATATCCTTAATATATGATATTTTAATCAAAATCGTTAGGGGCATTTTTGAGAAAATTAAAATCTTCGAAAAAAGTTCCATGTAAAGGATAGTTAGTTGAGTGTGGCGGGGATTATCTTGAAAATCTTGTCACATCCTTGGAAGATATCAAACTTAAATACCAAGTTTGGTATTTAACGGTCTTTTCGTTTTTTGAGCTATGTTGTCCACAGACACACAGTCCCACACAAATACACGCACACACACGGACCTTTTTCCAAAAATGTTTTTTTTGGATTCAGGGAGACCCAAAACATATATTTCCGGTGAAATCCCGGTATCGAATTTTTGGGTGGAATGCAATACCTTCTCTATACACTATGCACATAGTACGTGTAAAGAAAGTAAAAAATATATGATACATCTATTTGTAAACTATTTTCTGTAAACCTTAATTTGTTATACAAATATTTTTAAAAATGCATCAAATGCTCATTTGTATTAGAACAGTGAGTTTAAAAAGCATTATTAATGTTTATAGTAACTGAAATAAATTTCAATAAGATATCTGACATGCCTTTTCCAAATGTCACAGATGTATCACCTTAATGATGGGTTACGTAAGGTATCTGTAGTTCTCGAACCTCTGTAATTTATTCTTTGTTTTAATCTATGACTGAGTGCTTAAATTCTTTGAGTTGATACACATGTGTTGAGAGTTTTACTTTCTCTACACGTACTATGTACATAGTAGGTAGGGATGTATTCCAGCCGAAATTTCAAATCAAGATTTCACCGGAAATATATAACCTGAACGCCACTAAATAATAATAATAATAATAATATCAATAATATGATGATAATCTTACCTTTACTAATATATTCTTTTTATGTATTTAAACGCACTTGGCTTTTTCTGTTCCATCGAACCAGCTACCCTCGGAATCCTAGCCTTTCCCTGGAGCTATTTCGCTGGCTGTGACAAGGGTAATAATAGTAATAATTATAATAATAGTAATAATAATAAATACTCTTACGTATCTATCTTGTACCTATATTTCGCTTGCTATAAGAGTAATAATAATGATTAATAATGATAACAATAATAATAAATACTCTTAGGTATATATCTTGTACCTATATAACGCTTGCTATGATAATAATGATAATAATATTATAATAATAATATAATAATAATAATAATAATAATAATAATAATAATAATAATAATAATAATACTCTTTCGTACCTATATCTTGCACCTATATTTTGCGTGTTTCTCAGCTACGGCAACTTAGCATACACAGCGCTCTATTTTCTAGCGATGTTTCCCTCTTTACTTTAGAAATCGTTCAAATGTATCCTGCAAACAAAGCCGTGCGATAAGTGCTCTTCAAAGGCGAATTGAGTAGAATCAACAGTAGCTAAAACGTCCAGGTGCCGGGATCTTGTTTTCTTTCGAAAAAGCGACGTATTGTGCAATGTTTCCTCAAGTTCGGTAGACATTAAAGAGAGTTGGCACTTGAAGGAGAGAAGAGGCAGTGTTAAAGAAATAATTGCATGGTGTGTATGAGAGAGGCCGACCCTATCACTTAAGGAACATCTGGAAGCTATTTGTGTTCCCTACTCCATTTGGCCAGACTGCCAAGCAAATTGGGATTAGTGTTTCAGTGCTTTACTACCAAAGTGGGCCAGTGTCGTCTATAGGTTAATAACCGTATAATTACAAGAATTTATATCATTACATATATTTTTATCCATCCACACCATGATTTTATCGATACATTTACGACCAACAAAGTCAACAATAAATTCACCTACACTAAAGGAAAGCCAGTGAGCTTGAGTATGTTTTCAGAATAAAATATAATAAATTATAAATACATTGTATTTATTATTAAATAATATAATAACATAATTATGTGCAATTAACGGAAATGAGAGCATGTCTTACCTCAAAGTAAGATAAGCTACGAAAAACGTTTAAGGTCCACAGAAATAATAACAGCATATTTTAAAGGAAAGGAAATAGAATTTCAGTCAATTAAAGATGATGAAATAAGCAGCACTCATTTTAATTGCAGTTATTAAAAGTTCTATACAGATCTTCGACTCAACAATTTGATCATTTGCTGAAAATAAAATCTGTAGATTTATAGATCCAGCTTAATTTTTGTTAAAACGTATACTACCTACAAATATTTTTACTTCTCTATATGTACTATGTACATAGTGTGTGGAGATGATATTTGTAATGCACCCAACAATTCGATACCGAGATTTCACCGGAAATACATGTTTTGGGTCCCCCTGAATTAAAAAAAGCATTTTTGGAAAAAGGTCCGTGTGGATGTATGTGGTATTTAAGTTTGGTATCTTTCAAGGATGCGATACGAAAATTTTCAAGAAAATCCCCCCACCCCAAAATACCCTTTACATGAAACTTTTTTTCGAAAATGTTTATTTTCTCAAAATGGCTGTAACGATTTTGATTAAAATATCGTATATTAAAGATATTTACTTGACAATAAAATGTATATCTTGAATTTTCTGGGAATAGCTTCTGAAGTCTACTTTATTCTGGATGGATGTTAAGGAATTTAACATAAATGCTAAACTGTAAGGGATGGACAAAAATGTATCACACAGAAAAATGTAGGGCACCTTATAGCACACAATGTATGTTATATAATATTTTTTTCGTGATGTTGATCGTTTTTTAGATATTCCTTGTTTTGGATTCAGCTTTGAAAATATATTTTTCTCATGCAGGAATTTGTCAACTCCTGTTCATTCAAACAAGGGAATTACAATTACATAGTAACCAGCTTTTCATTATCACTTTAACCTATGGTACTCCCTTATTTCGCTTCTACTTACAAGGAAGCAAGTAATAAGACCATTTCTGCTAATTATTTTTGATTATTATGAAGTAAATAGAAGCATGGGCTTTTTAACAATAAATTGTTGCAGAGATGTAGAGAAAGTCATGTGAATGGAACACATCAGACTTTTATTGTTACATATTAATTTTGTATAGACAACGTCAGCATGTATAATTCCAAAATAACAAATGTAATGCATAAACTTTTTGAATGTCTTTGGATAGTAAACTCTTTTCACTGACATTACCAAAGTGATAGAAGGAAGCTATAAAACTAAAATGTTATTTTAATACGTGACTTTACATACTATGGGCGCACCTTTTCTTGGGTGTTCAGCCTTCATTCGGTAAGTTTGTGCAATTTCGGAAGAAGAGGAAGGCGACTATATTAATATAATATATATTAGGACATGAGATATGTTATACGCCCTGACATCTAGTGCCTTTATGCTAATACAGGTTTCATTGTGTCTGTAGATCTCAGAGTTCGTGCACCTGCGCCATGTTTCGTTTAATAACTATGATAATTCACGGTAAATTAGATAATATGTTCAACATTATGGCTGAAGGCCTCATAGAAAGAAACTTTCTTTGGTTGACATCACCTCGGAAAGACAGGCGGCTCTCTTCATCCCCCGGGCACTTGCATATTTGAGGCTTTATCAATAAGGATACCCTAATTATTGTTTTGCTAACATATCTTTGTTTTAAATAACGTAATGTATTACTATGTTTTAATAACAATAATGATTTCATTTTAGTAAATACGGATTTACTAATACTAATTTTTCTATTTACAGGTAAATGCATCCATGTTTGTTTGCTTAGCTGCTACATCTTGAATTTGGTAAGTTTCAAACAATTAATCAATATGCTTAAAAAAAAAAAAAAAAAAAAAAAAAAAAAAAAAAAAAAACTAAGCTCTACTTGCATGAATCTTCAAATTTATTCAGCCTTTGCCGCCAATCGTTTTTCTGCGCATCACATCAATACTAACAGAGTTTTATCATGTATTGCCTCTTGAAAGGACTAGCGAACGATGAGTAGAAGGGATGGATGATCTTACCTTTCAATCTTTGTTTTTCAAACATTCCCTTGCGTCCCGCTATCACAGCATTTATGCCGATAGGTAATTCAAATGGCAACGCAGAGGGATATAATGGCACAGCTTCCCTATTACAATAAACACCTACTCATTGTCTTCACAGCAGTAAATACACAGAATAAATTCAGAAAATGGACAAAAACTAAAGAACGTAAAAATGTGCCGGTGAAAAACAGTTCTGCACCGTTCAGTACATCAACCTGTTCACAACTTTCTGAAGGCAATCAGTTTATATGCAGCTTTTGGAATTAACCTTGCTGCAAATGGAAAAAAAAAAAAAAAAAAAAAAAAGTAAGTCTAATAACATGGCTTGTTTACTTTGAAGAAGTAAAATCATACTCACTGCTTGCTTACCCAATACTGTTAACAAAATTAGATTTTAAAATAACTAAATTATAACACGAGTAAAGAAAATATTATTTAGTTAGGTGATTATTACTAGTAGTTTCTAAGTGGAATATAAGGCACCGTTACGATGTTTTCATGATCGGATTTGAACTTCTAGTTCGTGAGTTCGCCGCTATGCGGCATGGTGGTGAGAGAGCAGCACATCGGCCACAGATACCACTGAAGAACGAACTCAGGATTTGCGGACGCGAAATGGCTAGATTTTGTCCAGGAACGCTCTTCTTTGAAGGTGTGCTTTTTGATGCTCAAATGGGCCGCGCCGTGGCCAAATGGATAGACCTTTCGCTTCTCACCTAGACGGCCCGGGTTCGATCCCAAGTGACCGCATGCGAGATTTGTGGTTGTCAAAGCGGCACAGGGGTGGGATTTTTCTGGGTTCTCCGGTTTCCCCCGCCATCGCATTCCACCGGTGCTCCATTCTTCATTCATATATATATATATATATATATATATATATATATATACACACAATTGTGTATTTTAACGAGACATACATTTTTTTTTTGTAAAGAAGGTTTTTATCTATCTCTTACGATTTACTAATTATGCAAAATTCATCCAAAATGAAGAGTCCTATAGAGGCTATTCCCAGAAAATTCAAGATACAGATTTCGTTTGTCATGAAAATATCTTAAGCATATGGCATTTTAATTAAATCGTGTCGCCCTCCGTGGTGTAATGGTTATCATGCTGACTTCATATACCCAAGATCGCGGGTTCAAACCCGGCGGAGGACGGGTGTAAAATCCTTAGCATGGCTTCCTTCGGAAGGGAAGCAATGCAGTTGGTCCCGTGTCGTAGATTTACGGCACGTAAAAGAACCTCAAGCCTGATAGAGATGCTTCTGAGCAAAATTAAACTGTCTTTCACGCCCAATTTAGAATGGGAAGCTGGAACCACAGCAGTTAAAGAGCGTCCATAAATAACACGCCATTTCCATTTAATCAAATCGTTAGAGCCAAATGTACCATGTAAAGGATAATGAGGGAATTTTTTTTGAAAATCTGCGTGTCGCACCCTTGAAATATACTAAGCTTAAAACCAAGGTGTTTAACCGACTTTTCGTTTTTAGCAATGCTGCACACACGGGCAATTTTCTAAAGATTATTTATATATGTATTGATTTATTTAGGTTTCAGGGGATCTCAGTGCATATTTTATACCTGCTCTATCTACTATGTACATGCAAATAGACGAGATCACTGTAAACATGAATCGCAGTGGCATGACCTGATTGCTTCAGTCGGCCGGCAAATAGTAAACATCAGTCTATCAAGCACCGTGGCAGCGCGAGTATGGAAATAAAAATAGATTAAGTTAGTGCCATCAGTTCTCAGCAAATTACAGGGAAAAGTCTTGCATGATGAGATGAAGGAAGCAGCAAAGAGGATCCGTATTAATTCTAGCTACACAGAAATGAGTAGCGGAAGCCACCAGTAATCCTTTAGTTAGCCAGTAGAATCAACGTTGAAGTATAATGTACTCAGGAAGAGAAATTAGTGCTTTTCTCAATACCTCATAAAGGCCCAGAAGGTCGAGAAAGCCCGACATAGACGACTTCATAATTCGTCGTTATTTTTTTTTGTAGTGTTTAACGCTCGCTTCTACTACTTATGGCACCGCAGGCGATGACACTGGTGATACACGGAATGATGATGATGGAGCACCGGTGGAATGCAATGGCGGGGGAAACCGGAGAACCCGGGGAAAATCCGCCCCTGCGCAGTACTCTGAATGACTTTTACATAAAGAAAAAGAAAGGGCCGATACTTGAAAACATCCTGGCTAAATTCTATGGCAGTATCAACACATTCCGGAAGATCCTACATGCCGTAGTTAATCATTTTAGTGCATACTTTCTAAATTGTAGAACATATTTTAAAAATTTTGAAGCATGAATGCTGGCATATTTTATATAATAGCGCACACAAACTGATGTCTACTAATAACTAATGCCTATGTGTTTGTTGTATCATCATTTGTCTTCTGTGCTATCTTCGTGCGTTTATATAGGTCGTGAGGCGAGATATGAACAAATCCTGTGCATAGGGGTAGTTGCTTTCTTTCCCTCCCTCTCTGGAACAGCTGAGAGGAGTAATTGAGAAGCCAACTTGGCTCGAACAACACAACCACAACAGCTTGCAGCATTAAACAATTATTATAGTCCACATGAAAGTAATTGTTGGCACATATCCATCCATAGCTATAGCCAAATCAGTTGGTTTGTTATAAAGCTAATGTTTATACATGTATAATGTGTTATTAGCAATGTACAGAGCGTGAGACGGATTATTTACTTGAAGGAATGTCGATATGTTTATTTTTAGTTGCGACCCAGCTTATCACATAATGAGTTAGTAACCATGAACATAGACCATATTGCTATACCCACCACATGTTTCTACAGCTTCTCATCCGGCTCATTGCACCATCATCTTCCTCCTCTACCAGCAACGTAATTGATATAATCGGCATCACCGTCCTCTTCCAAGTTAACGATCTACTAGTGCTTATTTGCATAAACACTAATGAATCCAGCACTAAAACTAGCGCTAGTATACTTCACTCCTTCGTAGACAGAAACGTTATGACTTCTGCGCATATATTTTGGCGCAACTTCTCCCACCATCAATCCTTCACGTAAAGAGTTGCCACTGCGCAGCCTAATGTTGAACTTTTCTCGCCTCACGACTTCTGCGTACTCCCTGACTATCGCCTGAAGGCTTCGCCTCTTTCCCCCACTCCTTGTACTGCTCAAGTAGACTGCTCTCGTCTATTTGCATGGACAGTACTTACGTGCTAGAAAAAGTAATCACAAATCACAACTAACATGCCGATAATTATACATATTAAGGTACCATTTACCAAAATATATGTAAATATACCCCTAATATTTAAATATTATCAGAGGTTTTAAAAATATAATCAATCTTCAGAATTGGTTATATGGAATAACGACCTTTATAACACCTCAGTTGCGTTGCCTGAAGAGGTAATTACTTAATGGGAGCCGAATTAGCTTAAACTTACCATATTTGCTGTGTGAGAATAATGCAAACCCCGGGGGGGGGCGTAACTTACCCAAGCACCAAAGAGAGGTGGGCAAAGTCTTGAGATTCCGATGTCTTTTTACTTTCTCTACTACGCATAATAAGTCGGGGAAATCTTATACTCCACCCAAAAATATGATGTCAAGATTATACCGGAAATACATTTTGAGGCTCCCTGAATAAATAAGAAAATTAGTTTTAGAAAAAAATGTTCGTGTGTGTGTTTTAATGTGTGTCCGTGTGTATATTTGTGTCTGCCAACAGTATAACAACAAAAAACACGAAAAGTTTGTTAAATACAACTTGATATTAAGTTCAGCATCATTCAAACATGACGATTTTTAAGAGAATTCCACACTCCAAACTGCTTTACATAGAATACTTTTCAAAATTTGTGATTTTTCACAAAAGTGACTCTAAAAATGTTGATTAAAATGGTGGATGTGTAAGATATTTCTATTACAAATGAAATATATAAATATCCGAGATATTACTTATTGTTGGTTTAAATTTTGTAATATTTATACTTTTCTTAAATAGAAAGATATTCCTCTTCTTTTTTACTTTCTTTAGGTACAATGCTTATAGTGACTGTATGTGTCTATGGGCAGCATAGCTCAAAAAAGGAAAAATCCGTTAAATACTGAGTTCAGTATTGCAAGAAAATCCCCCCATTCCAATTACCCTATACATAAAATATTTTTAAAAATTTTTGATTTTCTCAAAAACGGCTCTAACGAATTTGATTAAAATCCCATATGTTAATATATTTTGATGACAAACGAAATGGATATTTTGAATTTTCTGGAAATAGCCTCTAACGACCTCTTTATTCTGGATGACTTTTATATAACTGGTAAACTTACTATAAGAAATATATAGATCTCGTTAAAACACAATTTATGTCGTGTACTTTTTTTTGTAGAGTTAATCGTTTCCGAGATATTCCTTGTAGTTTGTTTAAATGTTGTACTACTCAAACGGGAAGTCAACATTCGTTTCATTTCTTGTGGTTTACACCCGGGAATGCAAAAAGAGAATGGAATTTCAATTGTTTCACATAGCAATGAGTTTTTAAAAGATTTGACTACCGCTTTAGCCTAGTGTATTCCCTTATTTCACTTGTAGCATAAGGAAGCAAATAATAAGACATTAATTCTGCTAATTATCTCGATTGGCATGGCGTAGATAAAATAATAATCTTTTGTAAGGAAAGTTTGATTGTGGAACATTATAGAAAGTTATGTGAGTGGAACACATTAGATATTTTTTTTTTTTTTTTTTTTGTCAAGCAAAGAGAACAGAATTTCAAAATTATCACACAGTGACCACTCTTAAAAGATCTGACTGTCGCTTTAACCTAGTGTATTCTCATATCCCTTTTGCACTACAAGGGAATATATAGTGAAACAATTTCTGCTAATGGACAGGTAGAGTCAGAGTGAAAAATGCAATGCCATAGCTGAACCACGGATATACTGGCCTCCGTCCAATTATTCTGAACACTGAGCTACCATGTCAACATGCCGACACGGCATTAAATTCCACAACTGACTCGCGTTTTTCCTGGTAAACTACAAGATCTCAAAGTATTTCGAGATGAATTACACCATGAGATGACAAATTCCCGTATGAGAAAAGTCTAAATACTTTAAAGTGAAACAAATAGCAAGGAATATCTCGAAAATGCTTAACTACACAAAAAGTTGTATATGACATAAATTGTGTGTTCTTACGAGATCTACTTTATTTTTTGTGTAATAATTCTTTGTCTGTGAGTTACATCGATTTCGTTATTATGTTGTGCACACATACATACACGCATGCTATTCTAATGTGTAATTCTGTGAGCTAAAACGCATTTTCTTTAATTTGTCGATATCGAATTTTTGAGTAATATACCTCTTCTACCTACTATAGGTTGTTGATAGAAAAAATTAAACATAGTCCTGTCTTTCTCACGGCTAGTGTGGAAGAAAAAATTCACAGTTCTGCTAATGTTCATCTCAATTAGCATAAAGTAAATAGAAGAATGAGCTTTTTTCAAGTATATTTTGTTGCAGAATAGCTGGAGAAAGTCATGTGAGTATAGTATCAGTTAGCTTTGATACTATTTGAGAATAATGTAAACCACCCAATAAGCGTAATCGATCTACAACTCCATTCCGTCAAAGCCCTCCATAAATTGCTCTTTCGTGGCATTTAGGTTTGATAACAATGGTTTAGTGGACTTATGTCATTGTTACATAAAGTGCACTGGGGCATGGACGAGCCGGATTATAGATTATGAGAAAACGTCATTTAATTATTTTTTGTGCGCTGCTAGGGGCGAGTGGAGGATGATGAGGGGAGGAATGTAGGGGGATGGTAAACATGACAAGGGAAGGTTGACGAGGCAAAAGAACGGCGTCACCTGCTCATCCAATGGACGCAATTTGATACACTGGCTTCAATCACACTCAGAATGATCCCTAACCAGTCTATGAATCTTGTTGCAAGTGTCACGTGAGGAAACAAAGCCAGCGCGCGTGTGAAAAGTGTTTGCTTTTCTACCCCAAAGTTTCCTTCAACGCGCAAGAGGCAGTCAAATGTAAAAAAAATCTGATATGTTACACTCACATGACTTTCTCTAGCTGCTCTACAAAACTCCTACAAAAGATTCTTCTTCTTTGTACACAATGCTAATCAAGATAAATGTTAGCAGAATGTTATTACTTAGTTCCTTATAAGTAGAAGGGAATAAGGGAATGCACTATGCTAAAGTGATTGTCAAATGTTTTAAAAGCTATCGTTATGCGATTATCATTGCAAATCACTTCTTTGCTTGGCCAGGAGTAAACAGACACTTCCTGTGTGAGAAAAGTTTTACTTCACAATTGAAACCAATAACAAGGAATATCTCGAAAACGGTTACCTCCACAACAAAAACGTAAATGACAAAAAGTGTGTATTTTGTCATGAGTTACATTTTTTGTGCAGTGCGTTTTTTTTCTATCTCTTACGGTTTAGCAGTTAAGCAAAATTCAGCAAAATTCATCCAGAATAAAGAGGTCTTCAGAGGCTATTTCGGACATAAATAGTTTTAATATACGGGACTTTCATCAAAATCGTTAGAGCCATTTTTATGAAAATCAACATTTTCGAAATTTTTTGCTTGTAAAGGGTAGTTTGTGGTGAGGGGATTTTGTTGTTGTTGAAAATCTTCGTGTCGCATCCTTGGAAGGTACTAAACCTAAATACCAAGTTTGGTATTTAACGGTCTTTTTATTTTGGGGCTATGCTGTCCACAGACACACACGGACTTTTTTTTAAAAATGCTTTTTTCGGACTCAGGGGACCCCAAAACATATATTTCCGGTGAAATCTCGGTATCGAATTTTTGGGTGCATTACAATACCTACATTGTACATATGGTGCTAGAGAAAGTAAAAAAAGACCAAAAACTGCAAAAACGCATAAATGTGGATTTTAGATTATTAAAACTAATCGCGGCGGCGCCGTGACCTAGTAGACAGACCCCACGCTTCTCACCTAGGTGGCCCGGGTTCGATACGAGGAACCCATGTGAGATTCTTAATAGTAGGGTCGGAGGGGACTTGACACCGAACCAGAAGGTATGGTGCCTACACCAAAAGAGGGCGCCTCCAGAAGGGAGGAATGACACAGCAATAACATGGTCCTTACAGTAACCGAAAAGAAGCATCCCGACAGTCGGACAGGCCGACCGGCGCCGGAGATGGAGTGTTACTTTGAACATCCTTTTTCCCTGCCACGTCCAAATGAGCTCCATTGCCGATACTTTCAACCCTGCCGGTCCGCATGGTCGCGGTCGCTAAAGTGCCTAGCTTTGGTCCTTCGTGACGCAGGGGATCGTGGGTTCCAGTCCGGCCTCATGCATGGGTGTTTATATGTTTGTGAAATTTGAGTATATGTGTCTGTAGGTGTATTGGAACAGCAAAACGGTAATATAGTAAATATTAGGAAAATGCAAAAAGAGGAAAAAGGGATATACAGCGCCGGAGTCCTGACTAGACTCCGGAACTGTATATTATATAAAAAAACTGAAAGAATCTAAAAGGAATTAATGGAAATGACACAGGACAGAACATTCACAGTATGAAAAAAACTTGGCTGGTATTCGCCTAGCGACCCAGGGATACCTCCGAAAAAACCTATGGGTCAGGTATACGGGCCAGGGAAGTGAACCCGCGACCTGAGCCGCAGAGGAACCTCCTGAGCTATCCCGTCCTCGGTATTCGTGGTACATGAAACAGCGTCTGATCGGGTTTTCTTTGGATTATCCGATATCCCCACCATTCATTTCACCAATTGCTTCATAGTTAACTTTCACTATCATTCCATATCCTCCATTTCAATGTTATACCAAGCATCGGGCTGATCACCCATCCTGGCTTCTCTCTGATCCAGAACCTCAGCTCCTCGACAGGCATCTGACACCAGGCGTTGGCTTGTAAGTCTCTGGGAACTAACTGTAAGTCCAGCACACAAGGAGGGTAAACAGAGAAAGAAAGAAAGAAAGAAAGAAAGAATTAAACACTAAAGCAAGATCTACGTGTATCGGGGGCATTAACCGACAGGACACTAAATTTCGGCATGCAACCGGATAGAGACAGGGAGATCCTGGTTCAAATCCCGGCTATGACAATGAGTTTTTCAGTCTGACTCTATCTATCTATCCAACTCCTATACATAGTTTGTGTGAAAAAACAACTAAACCAATACTAATTGACTAGAATAGTTGGCTATTAGACATGGGGCGAGTCATGAACGAATCGTTCATATGAACTAGTGCAAGGAAAGAATCGTATGAATCGTATCAACCTTAGCATGAATCGTCGTTCAAAAAGAATCGTAAGAATCGTGCTAGTCTTAACATGAATCGTTGTTCAAAAAGAATTGTGTGAATCGAAAAGAATCGCATGAACTGAAAAGAATCGTATGAGTTGAAAAGAATTGCATGAATCATGTCAGCCATAGTAGGTATCGTCGTTCAAAAAGATCGCAGATTTGAAATATCGTGATCAGCCATTGGGGTTTGTTATTCTTTTGCTTCGACCTTTCGGAGTACCAAACCGAGTTTCGACGGAAACTGCCGGGTGAGCACGATGTGTTAACCATTTATTTTAATGTGAAAAGCCTACAGCGCTGAAGCCACGAGGCTAAAGAACATAAGAAAACGAACACTACCGACCATTGCCGAAGCCACAACGAGCGTCTTTATTTTAGATGAGTTATTGTACAGGCTAAAGTAAGTTTATAATTTACAACTGCTTTGTATATATATATATATATATATATATATATATATATTCTTTTTTTTTTGCAGAATCTTAAATGTAACATATGCACAGGTAAATCGTCACTACGTTAGCAAGATACATGACTTCAGAAACTAATTTTACGTAAAGAAAGAAATAAAAAATGATCCAACAAATTACAAATAAATTTTATTGTAGTGTTGCTAAAGCAATAACCTTTTTTGTTCTCTTTGTTTGACCAGCATAAAGAAAAACGAATAACGACTTTCCATTTGAGAAGAGTATAAATATAGAAAGACTGAAAAAATAAAAGAAAATATGTAGAAAATTATAACTCTGTAATATATATATAGAGTCGCATGTAGGTAGATGCAGAACTTGAATATCAACTTTTGTATTTACCTAACGGATTTTTCGTCTTTGATTTATGTTGTTCATTCACAGCTACATAAACACACACGCACGCACACATAGTCCTTTTTCTGAAAATTCCGTTTTGAATTCAGGGGACCTCAAAACATAGTTTCCGATGAAATATCAACATGACATTTTTAACTGGAAAACGATAGTTCACCATGACACATACAAGATAGAGAACGTTAATAATAGAAAACAAGTTTTTGTCAGGTTTCTGAGGTACCATTAAATTGATTATTCAAGGAATATGAAGGAATTTTCTCTAAAAGTTAATCTTCACGTTCCTGATCATTTACCAAATTGTAAATTCCTCCGATAGCTTCTCAATATGAAATAATCTACCATCATATAGTGCAATTAATATTGCCATTAATAATTCTTCTGAAATTAGATGTCCTTACAATCCAACATGCTGTACGTTGAATGCAAACATGAAATGCATACACAAATTTGCTTGTGGCCTAATCGGTAAAGTCAATGAAATGAAATTTAAGTCTGGTATGCAATGTAAGGGGTAACTCATGCCGCGCAATTTTATAACCTGCCTCTTTCACGACACGTTTTAGTAATTGATGATTTGTTAGGTGATTTTCTTGAAATTCATGACGCCTCTTTGGAAAATAAGAGAATTTAAATACCAAGTTTGCTATTTAATTGAATTTCCATTTGCTAATTATGCTGTTTAGAGGCCCTCCCCCCCCCCCCCCACACACACACACACACACACA
Organism: Hymenopus coronatus; assembly: GCA_030762935.1. Lineage (NCBI taxonomy): Eukaryota > Metazoa > Arthropoda > Insecta > Mantodea > Hymenopodidae > Hymenopus > Hymenopus coronatus. Next base: position 52,796,018 of record CM060895.1, on the reverse strand, counting down.
CACACATTTTCCATTTTAATCAACGGGGCTTCAAAAGAAGTTCCCGATGAAATCTCAATTTCCAATTTTAGGTGGTTGCAATATATTCTCTATCTAATATGTACGAGTATATGGTTGAGAAAGTAAAGAGGAACACAATCTAAATAATTATTTATAAGAGATTCCTGGAATTTGATGAAAGGAAATCGATACAATACTCTGTATTCTAACATGATTTTATTAACAGGTGTTAAATAATAATAGTAATAATAATAAATTTATATGCTCTGCAATATATCTCATGTAACACAACTAAAGTGAAATTTCATATAGCGATTTTATTGTAAAAGTCAGAAAACTCCAGAATAATGGAAAGCATACGTTCAGTTTTACTTTTGTTTTTCTTTTATGCCAAAAAAACAAAAAACAACTCCTAGTCCCTATCGTAATAACAAAGTCGGGATTACAAGGTTGTTTGCATAGCAGGGCGATTCATGCAAGAATCGTGAATCGTGCACCTGGGCAGGCTAAAAGACAAGGCGACGATTCATGAACGAATTGTGAATCGTGCACTTGGGCAAACTAAAAGACAAGGAGACGTTTCATGAACGAATTGTGAATCGTGCACCTGGGCAGGCTAAAAGACAAGGAGACGATTCACGAACGAATTGTGAATCGTGCACCTGGGCAAGCTAAAAGACAAGGAGACGATTCACGAACGAATTGTGAATCGCGCACCAGGGCAGACAGGCTAAAAGACGGGACGATCATGAACGAACTGCGTTTAGCCAAGTGAGATACTTGTTGCCAAGCCGAGTACGGCCGAATACTGCCGAGCACGGTCGACATTCCGTGATTGCCGTGCCCAGTGAGTACGAAAATTACCATGGATTCTGATGTTCTATCATCTGTCTGGCTCTAGTTAGCGAAAACAGAAAACCACTGCCGTTAAATATTATATTAAAATAAGAACTATAGCTTTCCTGGCGACGTGTTAATTCAAGATCTTTGCCAAGTTTTTACCTGGCTAGAAGCCCGAGAAGATCTTGAAATATTATATTGTTGAGTTCTGACGATACGGAGTTAACGATGATGGTTGATTTTTTAAAAACAATAGCGTATAATCGAAAGCGCAGTAAATCGAATCGATAACATTTCCATTGAAACTACAGCACCACATATAAGGAAAGGATGAATGTTCAGTAATTATTTTACTGAACATTATTAAATATCTATAACATTGTATTGTATTGTGTGATTGTATGTGGTAAATATACCAAAATTGTTAATGGAGGAAAAAACAGAAATTTTAGAATTCCTGGGTTAAAAAATTAATATCTACCTTTAAATTATAATTTAACGGCATTGATTTATATACTATAACCTACACTAAATGCAGGTATAGAAACATCTTACCTCCAATATTAAAATTACCTCGGAAGAAAATAATAATTATTCTGCGTTGCCTTATAATGATATATTTATCAAAATTATACGACTTACTAGCGTGCAACCGCGGCAGTGAATAATAATTACTCTGCTTATTAACATTACACAAATACCGCCAGGCGCCATGCAATCGAAGCTTAGGTGTCAATTTTAGATTTAAACAAACTCTTATGTGGTTTTTCTTTTTTCCTTTAATGGAGGACATTTTACCAAATGTTTGCAAATGAGTACAGCGTCTTATATAAATTACAGTTTTTATGCTATAAGAGCTGCCATATGTCTACCATCCCCGTGTAAAAACGAGACAGCTTAACATAAACACACAGACGGCATGGGTTACCAGGAAACATGCGAATCAGTTGAGAAGTATAGTGCCGTGCTCGAATGTTGCCATTGTAGCTTAGTGGTAGAGCAACCTGTCAGAGACCAGAAGATCCATAGTTTACTATAACTCTACCTATCCAACATCTGAAATAATAAATGTCAGAGAACAGGAGCCAGGAGCCAGGAGCAGGAACTAGTCGCCCGAGTGTACTCGGGCAGGGGCAAATCACCACGGTACTTATCCGCTTTTCTTGCGGATTTACCCGTGTGATATAAAAGATATAGTCTTATGCAAGCGTTTTTGTCAATGTCAAAGTAGAAACAAAAACAAGAATGTATAACTGAGCAGTAACATATGTGACCAGCATTTGGTATATCCTGGGTTCAAATCCCATGGGCTGAACAATCTGCTGGGGTTTCCTCGTGGTTTCTTTCATTTGCCAAGGTAAATACCGAATTGGCCATTTAATATTATGTTCCGAAGTTCTACCTTCAGTCTAAAACAAAAGCAAAACTGAGAAAAGATGGTAATTGCGATTGCGCTTCCATCTGTCCACAGATAGTGTAAGCAGTAGACAGGACAGCACTCCTAACACCATCTATCCGTCGCGGAGCTAAATGGTAGGTATGGTGTGAAGTGATGGCCAGCTACACTTTGCCATTCTCTGAGGATGGTAGCACATATGGATTCGGAATAAGACTACATAGAGTCGAGTTTTTTTACCGAACAATTCCGCTGAAATAGGAGAAAGTTATTAAAGCGAAGGGAAATAGACTTGGGGAAAAAATAAGTTTACCATATGACAATGAAAATTACCAGTTGACTACATATGTATTCTCTAGCGCGAATGTACAATGTACATAGTAGGTAGAGAAGGTGTTACATTCCACATTCGATACAGAGATTTCACCGGAAATAAACGTTTTAGGGTTCCCTGTATCCATTTCTGTAACTTTTGTTTTAGAAAAGTGTCCATGTGTTTATATCCGTGTGACTGTGAACACGACACCTCAAAAACAAAAAACAAAAAATGGTATTTAAGTTCACTATCTTCCAAGGATGCGACAAAAAGGTTTTGAGGAAAATCACCACCCCAAACTACCCTTTCCATGTAAAAAATTTCGAAAATGTTTATTTTCTCAAAAATGGCTGTACCTATTTTGATTCAACGGCCATAAATGTAGGATATTTACATAGTAAATAAAATGCATCTTGAATTTTCTGGGAAAAGCCTCTGAAGACCTCTTAATTCGGAGTGACTTTTGTATAGCTGGTAAACCGTAAGAAAACGTCTTGCACAAAACATGTAGACCTCGTTAAAACATACGTACAATTTATGTATATACATATTTTTCGAGGAGTTGACCAGTTCGGAGATATTCCTTATTAGGGTTTCAATTTTAAAATACTTAAACTTTTCTCATATGGACTTTGTCAACTCCTGGCCATACAAAGAATGGATTTAAACCACATAGCAACCAGCTTTTAAAACATTGTCTAGCATAGGACATTCCTGTATTTCCCTTCTACTTATAAGGTGTAATTAATTCGACCTTTACAACTATCTTCTGTTATATTGATTAGCGCGAAGTAGAGAGAAGGATCAGCTTTTGTAAAAATAAAGTGTTGCTAGATAAAGTCGTGTGAATGGAACACATAAGATTTTTAATTCTTTCTATTCTTTTGATGCCTTTTGTATTTCTTAAAAATCTAATTCTGCTGCTTGGAGCCTTCTTTCGAGAGATCATTTATATTTAGTTGGGAGGAAACAAGAGTTTTGTGTGTTTTTATTTTAGTTTCTTTCTTTAGTTTTACATTTCTATTGATCGTTAATATGAATCATCTTAGTTATACTTTGCGAACAACTATATAAAAGTTATGTTATATCTCATTGCTTACCAGTTGTACATTTCATAACATCAAATAAGGAGGATTGCGCTGAATATTCAAGGAATCTCACCGTCACATCGTAAGCAAATTGGTTACATCTTTCTCTGAGAAAGCTGAAAAAGTTAATTATCTGTCACTTATGAAATGCTGAGCATGAGTACGAAGCTTTTAAATTCAGGGGATCTCAAAATTGGCAATTCCGTTGCATTCATAATATGGGATGTTTATATTAATTTACCAATATATTAATAAATCGAAATAAAGTGGGGAGAGCCGGTGTTTGACTCAAGTGTGAAATTCTTTATTTATCCGATTGTTTGTTTCTGAGTTATTATATTTACACACACGCGCGGATATTATTCCTTTTTTCGCTTTTTAATCACTTTGGTTATATATACACCGTGTGCGTACAAGTCAAAATACGGGGCAGTTTGGCCACCTGGTATTACCCTTTTTATTGCCTGTTGTACACTACAAAACGTTTTATTTTGAAGAATTTCTGTACTTCTTTCTTTACGTTTTACTATAGTCCTCATCACCCTCCGTGGTGTAGTGGTTACCATACTAGCCTCTAAAACCCAAATTGCATGTTCAAACCTGGTGTAGGGTGATGAATTTTTTCCCCACCTGGGCAAAATGTTCCGCCATTTCGCGTCTGCAAGCCGCGATTTCTCTTACAGTGCCATCTGTGGGCGACGAACTGATTCCTCGTCGCTATGGCGCATAGTGGCAAACTTATGAACTATAAACTCAACTGCTATCATAGCAACATCGTAACAATGCACTTTGCTCCACTTAGGAGCCACAGGAAATACTATTATTGCTTATATATCCCTCACTGGACTGCGTCTTAAAACACCACAATCACTTTCCCAATCAATTTTCACAAAATCATAAATTGAGTAGAGCCAACTTCTGGACGTTCAAAAGAAACTAAGGTGCGGCTAACGTTGAGAAAATAGCACAAGTTTTATGGCACCAGCATTACAACATGTCAAGAGATACGCGGCAGTAACATTCATTTATTTTCCTAAATGTGAAGGCATGTTTTTACAACGCTAGCCAAGCATCAACCCTTTGTGAGTCATTATTAGCTATTGCTTTCCCTTTTCTAGTTTATTTCCTACACAACACGCGGACATGTAGCAAACACAAGAACAGTCTTGTATACAAGACTCACGTTTGACTTGACAGGATTGGCAAGGCTGTTCCATCGATGTACTGGGTACATTTCATTTTATAAGTAAATCCGTTAAGGTAATAATGAGGTTGTACATAGCATATTCCCATATTATCCATTGCTATATAACTATGTTTCTGTCTCGCAGATAAAACCTAACATTAAATTTTTGTAATCGTAGCATTAAAAAGGCTTATTTTGATGGCATATATCGTGCGAAATTACCCTATTTATGGCATATGGCACTGCGCCAGAAAATGAATGTCGTAATTACTACGGTAACAAGACAGGAGGAATGACGGCATCACCGCCACAACACAGTTTTCTCCAATGTGCCTGTAAGAAAACCTGAAATCGTCACTTTAACAAGTGCTAAAAGTCCAAATTCAAAAATCAGCTCATTAAATTTAATTTAAAACCAAACCAACAACACTATACATGTAAATCAGAGCCTACGTTACTTGGTATCCTCACATTCCTTGCTAATTATTAACAGTACCTTCATGGTAGATGTCTTTTTCTACTCATACGCATTCAATTGGACATTAGTTATATAGATGTTCTTTCTTTTGTAAATTTACGTATTGTACGTACTTTTTAAAACTATTTTGCAATTGTAATTATTTTAAACATATCTATATTCAGCATGGTTTTTTATATGTTCTTAAATTATTTAGTACACTTTGTCTATAATGGCAACTCCAAATAAGGAAAGATTATTATTATTATTATTATTATCATTATTATTATTATTATATAGTCTTATTAGAAAAGGTTATCCTTGAGCAACTCTTGACTTCTACTGCATTAATATTTCTGTTCCTACAGTAATTCTTTTTGAGATGTCTATTTTACTTTCAGTAGATTTTTCTACGTAATTTTCAGGAACTGTTGCCGACTTCCATCGTCCTAATCTCTTTACTATAGTTTTCTCATTATCTTCCTTTTCATGTAGTAATATTGAAACAAATGAAACATCTAGTTTCATATATTTTAATGCTAAAAATTGGATAAAACGTTGAAGGTAACACGTGTATAACCTCATTATAATACTTCTAAAATGTTTTTGAAGAAGAATTTGAAGAGTATTAAATTGCAAAGGAATGACAAGGAAGCTGCATGTCCCCCGTACTTTTTAATAATTATACAAAGTGGCCCAACTGTCCCGTATTTGACGTGTGCGGATAGCTCTTCGTGCATTAAAACAGTTGTGGAATTCAACGGGGCTATTTGGAGTTAAAACCTGTTAGTGGAAAATTGGAGGAAGCGACCTCCGCTCTTTATATATTTTGATGGTGAGGCAGTTGAGCCATCTGGTATGGATGACTTAATTATGAAGTGGAATTTTAATGTCACACCAGGAATTTATTTTAAGCAAAATGTAGTTATAAATACTTGACTTTTTGCTGCCAACCAAGTGTCATCGTCACAACAGAGAAATTAAATATATATATACAATAAATAAAAGGCATAAGTTAGAAATATCCATAGAGAAAACTAAAATTATGGCTTTTATTTGTAGTAATAGTCTAAGATCAAAAGTGCATAAATAATAAAGCCCTTGAACAAGTTACCCATTTCAAAAAATCTAGCCTGTTATATGCAGTGTCCCAGATTTCGACCGCACAAATTGACAGGATTGTAGAGGGATCCAAAATAAACAGTTTGAGATAGGAAACCTATGGGCTATGGGTTCTAAATTCTTTGCTAACCATAAAATGAATTAAGCGTTAGCACGCCGCTGGTCAAACTGCAGTGGACCGTGAGTGAGCACCTTAATTTCGAAGAGCGTAGATATAGTGGCATTATTTAGGGCTGCGGTTAGGCTGTCCACAACGGATCAAGATGTCGAGGGAGTTGAGGGTTCCAGCCTCCATAGATACATTTTATTTTTAATCTCTCTCGCTCTCTCTCTCTCTCTCTCTCTCTCTCTTTTATTTGCCTTTTATAGTGACCCGTTCGTATTTTTCTGCGTAACTCAATATGATTTATTTATACTGACAAATAAAATAATTGTATGTACGATTAGCGTGTAGGAGGAGCAGAGAAAGTTTCAATAATAATTGCATTTAACACCTGAAGAGGTACACTTCTGCACACGCTTGAAGGAGTTTCTAAAATACAGTCTATCGTACATTGCTTTGTACGTGCACATTACAATTGTAGTTACAGTTCACAATTTACGAAACAATATTATTATTGTGTCAAATGAACTTCAAATGAGGCAAAAATGAAATACTATATCTGTAGTAGACGGCCCGGGTTCGATCTAGTGGTAATAAAATTTACTGCTCCTATAATTCTAGATATTCCTGCAAGGTGTAGTGAGAAGATAGTTAAATCTACAAGCGACAGCATGTGAGATTTGTGGTGGACAAAGCGGCGCATGGGAGGGTTTTCTCCGGGTTATCCGGTTTCCCCCGCCATCTCATTCCACCGGTGCTCCATCTTCATTCTTGTATCATAGTGCGGAGCCATTGTAGTAAACGCGGGTGTTAAACATCAAAACAAACATCTCTGTAGTAAAAAGTACCAACATAAAACTAATTAAGAACTATGTACTATCCAGGAAAGTGAATTCTACCTTTTCATCTCTGCATGAAAGGCAAGTAGAAGAAAAATTTTAAAAATAATACAATATCCGAAACTCAAAATACAACAGGTCACCAGATGTAACGACCTGCAACATTCCTGCAGAGATTGCACCCTCTCAAAACTATTGAGCATTGTTGTGAATCTCACCACAAAAAAGCTCACGTTGGTATCAGTAATTGTTCATCTAATTCAATGTAAATCTGGTAAGCGAGTCTCTTAAGCATGCGATATGGCATACCAGTAGAACTCAATATGTTCGCGTTGCAAGATAAAATCAATGAATACAGACACAATTATTGGTATCAACATGTTGAAAGAATAATAATCAAGCCATCCAAGGATTAATATTCACTGTTCTATTAGGTATTTACTTTACTGCTCTACAACTTTTTGAATATATTGAAGCACAGCAGTAAATTTTATTACCATTATAATTAATATAAAACCAATTTACATAAACCAAGCCCAAATACCGATGGCATGAACCAAAGTTGGCCATCAATTATAATTCTCGAAGGGAAAAATTAGTATAGGATGCCCTAGAATGAGGTGGTAAATATGGCCAGAACAGGTTACTGGGTGGTGGTGGTGGTGGTGGTGGTGGTGGTGGTGGTGGTAGAAGCAGTAGTAGCAACGTTAGAAATTAGATAGTACAGCGACAACAATCGAGTAACGATATTACCGAAAATGTGACACGAGGAATAAGCACATGAAGATTAAAAGCGAAAATGCTGGAATATACCATCAAGCATGGATAACGGTACTGTTCCGAAAAATTCGAAGCGCGTGGTGACCGTCGCTATGGATAAGAAGTAAAGAGTGTGCTGTAAACTCTGGTGAGCTGACCTCTGGAGGGAAAATTGAGTAAGATACTTCCTCATATCGCATTTTAAAAAGCCTTACTAGTCTCGATGTTTAGGCGAGAGGTTTTAACTAATTGACCACATCACATAAATCTAACTTTGGTGAAAAAATATCTCCAAAATGTTTTTGGCACCGTCCAAAGCCTGGAAATCCTCTGGAGCTCTCGTGGATTGTAAAGAGATGATTTTTTGAATACACTGGTTTGGCAGTTTTATAATGTTATTTGTAACTATATTGACAGACTTTTGCATTAGAAATGGCTTAGGTAGTTTCGACTTCGCAGAAAAAAAAAAAAAGATTGGAAGTGCTTGGACAATTGGAGTAATTTGAGGTTCTGTTGTGTAGCGTGTTCCTCCCTCGCAGCGCAGTGACAGAATAGAGAACTGCGGCATAAAGAGACAACGCTAACTGCTATTAAATTCCATTTTAAATTCTTCTCCCCTCTAAACTTATTTCACCGTGACTTGCATTGAGATGCATGTTAAAAGGGAAACATGACTATGCGTCAGGAACTCCCCTGGATGATTGCAACAAAGGACATGATGACGATGGCAAGGGAAGAAAGGGACTGCAACTCAGCTGATTAAATACCCCACGGGCTCCGCTCCAGTGGTTCCAACTGATGGCGAGTGACAGCTTTTAATATCCCACTCACTCGTCTGTCCGTCTTCCCTCGTCCCGGATTTGTGAGGAACCCTTCAAACCCCCCCCCCCCTCTGGGTCGATCCCTCCCCATTGCCCAACATATATGCATACAAACACCCTTCGGCCCTTAACAGAGCACATCCTATTGAACGAAACTCTGTCTCTCCCTTACAGCCATTGCTTTATAGCGCTCCACATGAACCCGTCCGTCTTCTCTTATGCAACCACCATCACCTCACTTTGTATTCTCTTCTGCCAATATCCCTTCTTCATCTTTTGTGACCATTTTCTGTCTACACTTTCCGGCCCTCCACTTGCGTCATGCTTCCTCATTCAACTCTTCTTTCAAACGCCTTTTGCAACCCTCCAAACGTTCGTCGTATCTCTTGTAATAAAGGCAATTATCGTACAGGCAGTTTCTCCTTCTCTTTTAGTTTTTCTCCCTTTCATGCCACATCGAGAGACGGCTCGCAGTTGTCCCTCGTGTAATTCATCCCACAATTCCTTCTCCGTTCATGTGCGCAAATGCACACTAATGAAATTTTAGCTCGCCAACTAAAAACCATCTATTAAGCGAATCCTGTGAATGCCATGAGTTCCTCTTTCAACTCTCATTCTACAGAGATAATGATGCAGTGTATTCCCTGTAATTATTTTCTTTGTCAGGTTCATATTGAAACCTTCATCATATGACTAATCATCCTCTTGGATTTAAGTCATTATGTTGAAACTGACCTACAAGCAGAAATGTGACACATAAACCCCTGAAATTTATATCAGCAATAGGTATGTTAAATAGTGTGTGGGACAAGACAATAACAGTGGAAACAAAACTACAAATAACTGCCTGTGTGGTCGAAAGGTCAGCACTCTGGTTTCTTACCCAGAGGTTCTTGGTTCGATTCCCGGATAAGGCGGGTAATTTTTCTTTAATTTGAATCATTCCTTATCCCGTAAAGAGTCTGGAAGTATGCAGTGGAAGCGAATGTGTGTGTGTTTAATAGTAAAAAACTAAAAATAAAATAAAATAAAACCTACAGTTCAGCGAGAAAATACCAGCAATTGCTTGTAAGGCCTGATCATAGAAGTTAAAGAGGGCTATATAAATGAAACAATAATAACAAATCTAATCTGTTTCATTCGCATGACTTTCTCTTCATCTCTGTAATAAATTACAGTTAAAAAAACTTATCCTTCTATGTATTTCATGCTAATCAAGATAAACATTAGCATGAATTGTCTTATTACTTGCTTTCTTGTAAGTGAAAAGGAAATAATGGAATACCTAGCCTAAAACAATCGTCAAATCTTTGAAAATAATGGTTGCTGTGGGATTGAAATCCGTTTCTTTGTATGACCAGGAGTTCCCGTATGAGAAAAGTTTTAAGTATTTAACACTGAAACCAAAAACAAGAATTATCTCGGAAACGGTCAACCCCATGAAAAAATGTATATGACTTATATTGCGTGTTTTAACGAGATCTACATTTTATGTACCGTAAGTTTTTGTCTTACGGTTTACCAGTTTTGCAAAATTCAGAAAAATTAATCTAGAATAGAGGTCTTCAAAAGTTATTACCACTAGAAAATTCAAAATATCTATTTTATTTGCTACGTAAATGTCTCTAATATAGGTATTTTAATCCAAAAACATTAGAGGTGCTGTTAAATTTTCGATTTTTTTTTCCACATAAAGGGTAGTTTGGGGTGGGGGAATTATAGCCGAGATTTGAACCACGGATCTCCCGAACTCCAGCCGGTTGCTCTTTTACTGAGCTAACATGGCAACATGCCGGAATAGCATTGAATTTCTCAACTGACTCCATGTTTCCCGGTAAACCACAAGGCGATCTCAAATTCTTTTTTTGAGATGATAACCCCAATGGCGACTTACAATGTTGTAAGTACTCTAAGTCCCAGGATTCATAGAATAGCCAGCGATTATGGTCAATGAATATTGGTTTAATTGTTTTTTCACACAAGTTTTTTCACGGGACAGGAGTTGGATAGGTTTGCCGATCCCGGTGGCCGCGCTCGCTAAAGTGTCTCGCTTTGGCGCTTCGTGGTGCACAGGATCGTGGGTTCGAGTCCCGCCTTGGGCATGGGTGTTTCTGTGTTTGTAAATGTGTCTATGTACATACATATGCATATGTAAAAGGGGAAAAAAAAAAACGTTAAGAATAATAAGGTCTACTAAGGAAATATAGGAAACTGGAAAAAATGGAGAAAAAAGGAATACAGCGCCGTAGTCCTGACAAGCCTCTGGAACTGTATTTTATTTAAAAAAAAAAAAAAAAAAAAAGATAGGTAGAGTCAATGCTATGCCGGCATATTGCCATGCTAGCTCGGTGGAAGAACAACCGGTTAGAGACCGGAGATCCGTGTTCAAATCCCGGCTATGGCATTGCATTTTTCAGTCTGACTCTTACTTATCCAGCTCCTGTCCTACACACGGCTTGTGTGAAAAAACAACTAAACCAAAGTAAAAAGTTTTCATAGGCAAGATGAATAAATTCCAAATTAAAATAATAGAAACAACTAAAACTCTACACATTAAAAGTTAAAATACATTTAAATAAGAATACAATAGACAGAAAAACCTGGAGAATAGCATGCGTGCCAAGAGGAAGAATATGATGACAGGTCGCCTTTGAAGCCGAACAGGCTACTTGCTTCATGATGTGGATGGATGGTGAAAGCTTTACATACTAGTCAGAAACATAGTATATGCGTATGTCATTCATCCCAACTCTTAGCGAATTTAGTTTTAAAATGAGAGCAGCGTCGTGACCGAGTTATTAGACCGCTCGCCTCTCACCCAAGCGGCCAGGTTTATATCCCAGCGGACCACATGTGGGACAAGTAATTGCTATATTATTATAATGTGGTTTAAGAGAGCATTACTTGTTTTTTCTTTAGGCATTATTGGAAATGTTAATAAAAGGGTGAATTTGACGTAAAGTTAATTTATTGGTCGTAAAGGATTGATTTAGGATGAGATGAATATTTTGGAACCCAAAGTTTGTGTTTTCTTTTAATAAAATTAAGCGACGTCTGGGCAGCTTTCTTCAGATTCTCCTGTTATTCATTCCTCCAATTGCTCCATAATCATCTTTCCTGTCATCCAGTTCATCGTCGTTTCATATGATCCTCTCACTTTCATACCAGGCATGGGGCTGAACACCCCATATGGCTTCTCTCTGATCCAGAGCCTCTGCTCTTCAACAGGCGTCTGACCCCAGGCGGGGGAGGGGTGGAGGTCCTATATTCGAGGAGGGTAAAGAAAGAAAGATCACACATATTCACACTGTCAAACTCTGGGGAACAATCTTGGCTAGAGAGAAATTCTCACCCCCACAGCTGGGAATTGAAGCCGATATCCCTCACATAGCAGACAGGTGCTCTACCTACTGAGCTACAGGACCAACCATTGTGTGTCCTGTAAGGTGGCAATGTGTTTAAATATTTCTGGTTAAACAGAGCCCCAGTTATTTTGTTAAAACTCTGAGATTATTTTAGTATTCCAATGAAGCATACGTCTCCAATTAACGCCAGGTTCAGACATGAAGGTGCCCATCCTTCAGACGCAGGACAACTTGTTCCTTGCCTGCTTGTTTATCCCGTGCACAGCCAAAAGGCGATGAAAAGACCCAACATCTGGTTCTGTTTTGGCTGTGCTCCACATTCTGCCGGATCTTATTAACTCGCATTTCCCCATGTGGCACAGGAGCATCTTCCTTCCCCTGCTGTTGGGGTGCGGCCAGACAAGTGCTTGTGTAAGCACCGACATTTCCATGTCGTTCACCAGACATTTCTCTCACCCTGAACAGCCGCAGCCGTAAATGTGGGCCAACATTCATCGACACTTCCAGCTTAGGTAAGTCGCCATTACTAAAAGTTTTGTGTGACACATTCACACGACTTCCTCCACAAATGGCCAATACACGTGCTACAGTAATCAAATAAAACTTCCTGCTTCTATTCACGTTGACTACATTTTTACTTTCTCTAACATGTATGTACGATGTATGTAGAGAAGGTATTATGTTAAATTTTAAGTTTAGTATCTTCCAAAGTTGCGACACGAAGATTTTTAGAAGAATTTTCCCACCCTAAACTACCCTTTACATGGAAAAAAAATCGAAAATTTTGTCTTTCTAAAAATGGATCTAACGATTTTGATTAAAATACCGTATATTAAATTGTTTACATGACAAATATAATGTATATGTTGGATTTTCAGAGAATAGCCTCCGCAGACCTTTTCATCTGTGCGAATTTTGTATTGCTGGTAAACTGTAAAAAATGCAGAAGAAATTTGGAACCCGGCAGTGTGGGGGTAGCGTGTGTGTCTCACATTCACGAGATCGCAAGTTTGAATTTCGCTCACTATGAGTTAGCCGGGTAAGGTTTTTTTTTTTTTTTTTTTTTTTTTTTTTTCTTTTCTTCTCTTGAGTTTTCCCTTATGCTCAAAATACTTATGTCGTGCAGCTTAAGGCTCCATGTACCCCAATATCATTTCACTGAATTCATTCATCGTCCAATATGACCAACCAGGTTAAAGGATGTTAAGCTACAAAAAATGTAGATCTGGTTAAATCACGCAACTTATATGCTTTTTTCTAAAGTGAAGCATTTCCGGGATATGTTTTATTATAACAACTACTTAAACTTTTATCAAACAGGAAGTCATCTTTCGTCTCAGCTCTCTTTGTTTACTCTTGACCTTTGGAAGGAGAACCCAGTTTAAATTGTTTCACATAGTGACAGATTTTAAAGGATTTGACTATGACTTTAGCCGAGTTTTTTTTCTTTGCTTAACGTCCGTGAACCTGATTGGTCATATCGGACGATGAATTAAATTGGTGAAATGATGGTCAAACGATCTCGGGGTCCATAGAGCTTAAAGTTACTCGGCATTCGTCTTCTAAGGATGAGGGAAAACCCCGAATAAAAACCTTATCCGGGTAACTCGCCCTAAGCAAAATTTGAACTCGCGAGCTAAGGAACTACGATTTGTATCTTGAATATCACGGAGTAAAAAAAAAAAAAAAAAACATTTTTTGTAGAAATAGTTTGTTATAGAATAGGTAGAAATAGTGATGTGAATGTAACATCATTTTTTTCGTTCGTTTTTGCGTTATCTTTATTTTATTTTTCCCTCCTCCGTTTATGCAATAAAAAAACGTTTGTAGAAATAGTCTGTTACAAAATAGGTAGAAATAGACATGTGGATGTAACATAAATTTTTTGGGCTTTTGCGTTATCTTTATTTTATGATTCCCTCCTCCGTTTATGCAGTTTATGTGCAGAAACCACTCTGGAATACATGAAAGAAAGGAGGATAGTGCATTTTAACGGCCAGCTAACGTTTGATTAAAATTCTGTACACTGTGATGTTTCGAAACACAAAGAAAAACGCTGCGTAAATATTTGTTGAGAACATCTCACTGGAAAAGAGAAAGCGCCCTCTTCTGAGCAGATTCATCGTTTAGCTTCCCAAAACACGAAGTTTAGTTTCAGCATTTCACGTGCACTTTTCTCCCCTCACCCGGGGTAGGTAGGTATATAGCTATGCGAGGAGGATATTCCCCATCGTCTTTGCAGTAGAAGCTGTATTCCTTTCTTCTTCACCACCGCCACCTCATTTTCTCCTGACTCAGACATATCAGCCCTCTCTGTTCCTCCTTCTGTCTCTCTCTCTTTCGATTTCTCTTCCACTTTCATCCTTTTCTTGCTGCGCCTCGTCTTGTCGCCTGGCGTGAGACAATGTTATACAGCTACATAATGGGTTGTGAGAGATGGAGGAACAGTTGCCCTACTGCTGCTACAAATGCAAATAAGGGAGAATCGGCGCCATCGCCGCCTTGCTTCAGGAAACGCCTTATAACATCGCCACTTCCCAGTCGAGGAGGCGCGATTTGGTGGTCACTTGAGACACAGCTGGACATCTGACAACTGTATCCACAACTTGGGGACCTAGTGCCATCAGCGAAATTTCTGCTTCTTCTTTTGTCGCTAAGATATCAAAATAGTTCTGGTAACCAAATTTCTTAAAGCAGACAAACTTTTTACTTTCTCTAGAACGTATGCACAACATACATAGTTGCTACACAAAGTATTATATTCCAACCAAAAAATCGAAATAGAGATTTCACAGGAATATAAATACTAAAAGTGTTATTTTAGAAGCAATATTTTGTCTTTTTTTAAAGTTGAATTTTAGGTATTTTTTTTTAATAAATTGGTTTATTAAATAGGATAGTTAGTTGAATATGAATAGTAATACTATTGTTTAATAATTTCATTTTTAGAGCTGTTAATACATTTGAGAACCCCTGAATAAAAAAAAAATTGGTGTGTTCCGCTCACATAACTTCCAAAGCATTGTGTATAGAAACAATTTTTTTTTTTAAGTTAAATTTTAGGCAAAATATTTTCTTTTGAGAGAATTGGTTTATTAAATAGGATAGTTGGTTAAATATGAATAATAACAATACTATTTAATAATGTATTCATTTTTAGAGGTCCTTGTACATTTTGAGGCCCCTGAATACAAAAAATCTTATGTGTTCCATTCATATGACTTTCTCTAGCTATCCACAAACATTTCTTAAAAACGATTATTCTTTTACCTACATCATGATAAACATTAGCAAAATTTTCTTATACCTGGCTTCTTTGTAAGTAGAAGAAAAATGAAGGGAATGCACAAGCTAAAGCGACAGTCAAATCGTTTTAAAGCCGGTCGCCATATGAAACAATTGAAATTCGGTTCCTTTTCCTTACTGGGAATAAATCGGGTTGGAGAAAACTTTTAAGCAGCTTAAAAAAGAAACCAATAACTCGGATTATTTCGAAAACGGTTAACTCTACAAAATGTTAAATACCAAACTTGGTATTTAAGTTTAATATCTACCAAGAATGTGACGCCAAGATTTTCAAGAAAATATTCCCACCGCAAACTGCCCTTTAAGTGGAAAAAAAATCGAATTTTTTTATTTTCTCAAACATGACTAACGATTTTTATTAAAATTTTATATGTTAAAAAGATTTAAATGGAAATTAAAATGTATCTTTTGAATTTTATGGGAGTAGCTTCTGTAGCACTCTTTACATAACTGGTAAACCATGAGAGATTAAAAAAGGAATGTACTACACACAAAATATAGATCTCGTTAAAACACATAAGCTATGTCATTACATTTTTTGTTGAGTTATCCCAAGATATGTCTTGCTGTTGGTTTAAATTTAAAATACTGAAACTTTTCTCATATAGGAATTTCTCCTGGATATGCCAAGAATCGGATTTCAACGACATGGCATCCAGTATTTTAAAAGATTAGACGATCGTTTTAGCCTAGTGTATTCCCTTATTTCTCTTCTACTTACAATGAAGTATGTAATAAGGTAATTAATGTTAATGTTTATCTCAATCAGCTGATGTAGGTTCAAGAACAAGCTTTTTTGAAAGTAATATGTTACAGAGAGGTACAGAAAGTCATGTGAATGGAACACACATGTTTTTATTTGACAATTCTGTCCAAGGACTCAAAGATATCAAAACCATTCTGGGACGTAATTTCCAATAGGAGACAATCGTTTTTACTTTTTCTAGCAAGTAATATGCATGTATGCATATATACAGAGTATATACTGTACTGTATTCCATCCTAGGTAATATGCATGCATGTATGTACATACAAAATAGTTAGAAAATGTATTGCATTCCACTCAAAAATTCGATACCGAGATTTCACTGGAATGTATGCTTTGGGGACCCATGAACTCAAGAAAAGCCTTTTTAGAAAAATTGTGTGTGAGTGTCCGTTAACTTGTGTGAATATTTTTTACTTTCTCTTCATAGTACATGGTAGATAGAGAAGGTACATGTTTTAGGGTCCACTGAATCAAAAAAAAAAGGAGTTTTAGAAAATAGTCCGTGTGTGTGCCCGTGTGACTGTGAAAACCATAACTCAAAAACGAAAAGTCGGTAAAATACGAAACCTGGTATTTAAGATTAGTAATATAGGGTACCCAATATGGTATTTTGAGCAAATTAGAAGAATGCGACACGAAGACTTTGAGGAAGATCTCCCACCCCAAACTACTCTTTTCATGAAAAAAAATTATAAAATTATGATTTTCTCAAAAATGGCTGTAACGATTTTGATTAAAATGCCGTATAATAAGGATATTTACATGACAAATAAAATATATATTCTGGGTTTTCTGGGAATAGCCTCTGAAGACATCCTTATTCTGGATGAATTTTGTTGAATTTTATATAACTAGTAAACCATAAGAGATAGACAAAAACGTACAACAACAACAAAAAACGTAGATCCCATTAAAACACGCAATTTATGACATACATTTTTTACCATTTTTAGATATTCCTTGCTATTGGTTTCAGTTTTAAAATACTTAAAACTTTTCTCATAATGGAATTTATCAACTCCTGGTAATTCAAATGCATCCACTTGGCAACCAGCTTTTAAACATTTGACAATCACTTTAGCCTAGTATATTTACTTGTTTTCCTTCTACTTACAAGGATGCAAGTAATAAGACCATTTATGCTAAATTGTATCTGGACTAGTGTGAAATAGATAGATGGATAAGACTTTAACAATACTTTGTTACAGAGATGTAGAGAAACTCATGTGAAGGAACACATCAGATTTTTACAACAGGATTTGGTCAGACAAATAGTAACAACCAAACCTTAGTGGTCGTTTTTTAAAGGTTTTTTATTAGCCTCGTGTTTAACTACCTAAAACGAGTTTTACTTAGTAGTGCCGTTTATTTTGTTCCACACTGCAAGCAAATAAAGGAGGGGATCACAGCCCATGCCCCGAGAACAAATTTCTATCTCTTTCTAGCACTCAAGCCTCACGTAAACCTCGTAGGACCTTATCCCGGGTAACGTATCTGTGTAGAAGCTCATATACTCTCCAGGCGCGACGTTAAACGCTTCAGAAAAAGTAAGGGAAAGTAGACAAAGGGAAAGGAAGTGAAAAAGTGGAAGAGGAGAGAATGGCGGTATATGTTGGCACTAAGTTTTGCTTTTCCTAAAGGACCTCAATGCAAACAATTGAGCAAATACTGGCCGTATTCCATACAAAAAACAACATGCGCTCTAGCGACATTAAACTGCAATGGAAAATGCCTAAAAGACTTTTTGAATATATATATATAAATGAGGAAATTGTTGTCTTTTTCAGACTATTCTTGTTTTATTGCCTTATTAGTCTCCTAAATACCCCATCCAAAAATGTTTAAATAGACACGCCCAGGTGTGTGAAAGTAATGCTTAAAATTTGAAAAGTTTGGGTCCTCCACTCACTTTTCTTAGTTTTTGGCTTGGTTCAATGTTTGTTCAGTTTTCTTAACGTTTCCAATTTCTTTGAAGCTGGATAGATAAACTAAGAACAATAATTTTTGTATTTAGTTTAATATAAAGACTGGAGTAGAGTTTTAATGTAATAATGTAATTATATTTTGAAGAATTAAAATGATTAAATACTTCAATTTTAATTGCAAAGATCTGTATTGTGTGAATAATAATAAAAATAAGAATAACAATAAGAATAACTATATTTAATGTTAAAATTATTCTAAATTTCATCACTTGGAACTTTATACATGAGATAGTTTTCGTTTCTTAAAATTAGTGAGTCTAAAAATGATTTATTGCAATTACAAAATCAAATTGAAAGTTAGAAAAAATACTCAAAATGGATTCCTCCTGCTTTGATATATGCCCTAACGTAAGTGTTCCATGATTTCGCGTATCCTGTTGCAAGTTCTTGGAGTTCATATTTAATCAAATCCAAAGTGAGTATGATCAAACGTGCAATATTCGGTACAGGAGTCGCATAAACCACGAACTTTAAATGTCTCCAGACAAAGATACCCATTGGATTCAAATCATGAGAACGAGTAGACCATGCTATGAATCCCCTTCGACTAATCAATGTATTCGGAGATGTATCATTCGGGTAATTACATACCATACGAGAGAAATGAGATGGCGCACCATCCTGTAAAAACATATTCTTTGAATGACACGCAGGCTCATCTTCAATTAAATATGCAACTGATTTCTGAGATACTCTAGATATGTCTTTGCATTAGGAAAATTGACACATAGGAAAAAGTATATTAATAAAGTGATCTTCAATGAGTCGCCCGCAATTATGTAGACAGAGCCTCCTTTGAGTATGACCTGCCATACTTCATGTCAAAGACCAATAAAGGAGTGAAACAAGCCTCATCAGTGAACGATGTACAAATTAATGTGCATTGCACAGTCCTGTAACATCGATGTCAGGAAGTTCTTCACCAAAGTTCGCAACATTTAGCACTTTTTCCGCTAAATGTGATAAAGATACAGAAGCTTTTCATAAAAAATTCTCCAGATAGTCATGCAACTAACGTCTTACCTCACAGAACACGTTTTGTGATATCTGATGGATTTGCGTCCACTCGTTCTTCAGTCAGTGCCTCGTAGCTCTCTTGATCTCCCAACATCCAAAGTCTATAAAATGAGCCTGTCTCCCCCTCCCCCTCTCTCAAGCATTGCCGAATTCGCGAAATTGTTCCTGGACAATGTAACTGCCTGTCGTGTACCATTCTGTATATAACCCACGTGCTCGGCCACACATACAATGCATGTCGACCTGCTCACTCTCGGAATATTTCTCCAGTAAACAGTTACCTAAACAAAAAACAATCAATCAGGGGTCAAGATTTCAAGTAATTAGTATTAATGTCAACGAAGAGGCAACATGCGATTTTCAGACCCTTGAACATTTTTACTGTTTCGATTTTGAGAGAGCGTCCCAAAAATATTAAACACCATAAATTTTACATTTTATCTGTGAATGTATACATTTCACACTAAGCATTAAAAGCAGCCCCTTTTGCGCGTTACATAGCGTGTGCTCTTTCTGTAGTCAGTCACTATGTATTTCACATCCCCCTTTAGGTGTTGAACCCACGCCAACTTTCTAGTTTCTAAAACAAGCACCTACGCTTTGCTGTCTCTATATCTCAAGCTCTTTCCCATTAAATTGAACATTTCATCAACATATGCATGTAAATATTGCAACTAATAAATGAAACACATTTGATATGGGCGTTTCACTATTTTTCATTTGACTACCCACAACCTAGATTTATGATTAATATTCATTTTGATTTGTTGTGGTGGGTGATTAATTATTCACATATCAGCATTGTAATCACAGTGCTGCCTCAAATACTTTACTGGTTATCAAACTCAGTCGATCCACTATTTTCTATTTTTGTGATGAAATATAAAATCATCGAGTTTTTTTCTTTTTAAAGAATTGTCATTGCTGCTGTGTTATTTCTGACTTAGTAAAAACCCGCCTAAAATTAAAAATCTACGCTCATGTCTTATTTTAAAATTTAAAAATTTCATAAATAGGTTACACAATTTTCTACATATTAATATTATAGTTGGGGAATGCATTGATAGTGTTCAATTTTCAGCAAGTTAGGTGTGCTGCTCTTTAGCGAATAAGTGATAAAACTAAAGGAATCATCTGAAAGGTCACTAATATCTAATCTTATTCGTATCCATAGATTACTTTCTTAAATTGTTTTACAAGAAGATTATATACTAATGATAACACGATTCAGTCAAATGGAGGAACGCCAAGAAATTGATATAAATAAAGAATTGGATAGTAAGCGCGCACCTCACCTTTTCTTGGGCGCTAGTTTTAAGGGGGAAGCGTGGGCCGGGGGAAAGTAAAGAGAGCACGCCTGCCTGACTTTCCGCAGTGTTGTCAAATCAAAAAAAAATCTTTCACTGATGCCCTCAGTGATTATGGTGAAAAGGTTATCTAATTTACCACGAACTTGCTGAATTATTAAACGAAACACAGCGTGTTTATGTACGTGAATCTTGGGATCTACAGACAGAATGAAACCCTAGCATTGAGGATATTAGGTGTCAGGGTGAATAATATATTTCATGTCTTAATTTGTCGCTGAGTTTTGCTTCCAAAATTGAGCAAAACCTTCTGAATAAAGACCAGGGAACCGAGTGTTCAAGAAAAGGAGCATGCATAGTATTGAAATGTGTTTGAGTTTCAAATTTAGACGTATATTAACGCTGAAGCAACAGTTTAAATATGCAAAAGAGAATATTAGAATTCTATGTGTTACTTCATAAATTTGTATTATACTTTATACCGGTATCTTTGCATACCTCGTATTTCATTAGCATAAAGCTACCGTATCTACCTACTTTTGCCCATTCCTGTATTGCAAATTCCGGATTTGAAAGCAGAGAATGGTAAATTATATTTCAGTGTATTGTTTATTCTAGTAAGAACACAGCTTATAAAATTTAAATATAGTATCTAATGCATATTAATAATCTCAACCAAATGAATAATTGTTACCTCCTAAGAGCAGCTATAATAAAGTTTTCAGAGGCTAAAATCAAACTGCCTCTTACGTCATTCCTCGCCTACATTTCGAAGAGTTTTGCGTGACAATATATAGCGTTCGTGATTTCATTCCACTTTCTAGAGAAACTTGGCGGATTTAAAGTCATGAAACTTTAAGCAGCAGTTCTTCAATAGAAAGTCAAAAGTTTATACTCACACGGCATGTTTCGTTATGCGGTGGCTTTTTAGCTGAAAATTGGTATTAGCCTCTGTCATTAAAACCTCGAAAAGAATTACCGGAAAATGTGATTTTGTCATGACACTTGAGAAACTATTTACGTGAAAGGAACTCCTAGAATGAAATTCCAGGGAATTAAAAATTCTATCTAAACCATATTTAACTTTTGCATGGAATACTTAACTTTATATCAGCAGTAGTAATAGCTTGTCCAATTGAGCCTTTTCTCTACCGCTTCACCCAAAGTTTTGATAACAGCAAATACATGTTCTGAGGTCCCTGTGTGTGTTTACATGAAAGAGAGAACAGCCAGTTAAGAAGCGGGTTTTTTCCATCCACATACATTTCTCTACCTGTTCTGCAAACAAAGTATTGTTACTAAAGATCTACTTTATGCTAATTGACATAAACATCAACAGAAATTCTACTTTATTGTTACTTAATTTATTAATTAGTTCCTTATAAGTAGAAGAGAAATAAGGGAAGGCATTAGGTTAAAATGAAAGTCAAATCTTTTAAAAACTGTCTCTGTGCCATTGATTTTGAAATTCGGTTATCTTTGTGTGACCAGGAGTAAAAGAAAAGCGGATGACTATCCTGTTTGAGAAAAATATAAATAAAACAAATAACAAATAATAAGGAATATCTCGGCAATCGTTAAAAGAATTGTCTATAACATAAATTATGTGTTTTTACGAGACCTACACTTTTTTGTGTAGTATTTTTTTTTTGTATCTCTTACAGTTTACTATTTATGCAAAAGTAACTAAAAATGAATCGTAGTTTAGAAGCTATTCCCAGTAAATTCAAGCTATACATTTTATTTGTCGTGTAAATATTTTATATGCGGTAGTTTAGTCAAAAGCATTAGACCCATTTTTGATAAATAAAAATGTTCGAAATATTTTCCATGCAAGTATTTTTGGGTGGAGGTATTTTGATGTAAACCTTTGTGTTACATCCTTGAAATCTGCTGAACTTAAATTTTAAATTTGGTATTTAACCGAATTTTCGTTTTTGAGTTGCGTTCACAGACACTCGGACCTTTTTATAAAAAATGTTATACAGCAGATCCTAAAGTTGTATTTCCAACTAAATTTTGGTATCGAATTTTTGGGTATAATGCAATCCCTTTCCTATGTATCTAGTTTGTATGAAGTGCAGAAAGCAAAGAGTAAAGTTCTGCTACGGTAATACTTGAATGATTTTTTTCTCTCACCCACCTCCCTCGCCCCCCTAAATAATTTACTCAGAAAATCTTTTCTTGCCTCTATTTTCTTTGAATCCTCTGTGGCTTCTTTGACTAAAACGACTTATATTTCAGATAATTTTTATATCTCAATTAGCATGAAGTAGATAAAAGCATAATTTTTAGTAAGAATATTTGTTCCGGAATAGGTAGAGATATTAATATGAATGTTACGCATAAGATTTTTTCTGTTTCTCTACAATTGTGTATAGATTGACCCATGGAAGCCAAACTAAAGGAATCCTAACAAAAATTCATAATCAATAATATTGACCCCAATGTTTATAATCAGGGAAGAATTATATTTAAATGTAAATTAAATTATTATTTTAATTTATTTAAATTATCATTATCATTAATAACAAACAAACTTATAGACCGATATGTAATAGACGGTCAATACTTAGAAATTCTTTGAACAATTTGAGAGGATTATACACTTTCAGTTTGGGTTTATTTTATTTATTTGTTTATTTTATTTTTATTTCTTTTATTTTTTGGTTTGTACGAGTATAGCAGTTTACAGCTCTACAGTTGAAGACAGTCAGTGGTCCCCATATGAGTCACCAATAACCGCATGCCGGAAAATGCATGAGTGACATCACACAGGAGTTTAGGTTATGTTTTTACGGTTCCACCAATGAGAGTCAAATAGCAAATGGGGCCGGGGGGTAGAAAGTCTTACGGTACCAAAAGTATTAAAAGACGCCCTATTAAGTGGGAGACGACCTTCCTCTGCCGTCATTGAACCCGTGGCTAGACCACTGGAGAAATCAGCAATAAAACCTGATGTATTGTGGCAACTTACAGCAATAGATAGACTTCCAAGTCCTAGGTAAAGAAATATGAAGCGCTTTGAACGCTGTTTTGTTTCAGTGCGGTCGAGTTCCAAAGCTCATGCTGTCGATAATTGAGTCATTCCAACCTCCTCCTTCTTTCCTTATTTTCCTTCATCTGGTATTTTTTCGCTAGTTGACGTTTTCTCTAAAATAGAAACATGCAAAATGTTGCAATTATTTTCTTTCCTACAGCATCTATTTTATTGGGAAAGGGATTAATTTCAAGAATAAAAGATAAAACATTGGAAATAACATTTGCACACAAAATAGTTTGCATATTTTTGCAGTTAATAATCCCAGGGTAAACGGTATTGCTATAATAAACACCTATATAACAAACAGAAGTTACCGCAACTCTTTAACTCGCGCAATACAGGTCTATATTGTGACAGTGCCGTGTGCCTCTGTTCTTATGTTCGCTGAAGCTTTGGTATGTGGCGGTGGAGATGAAATATGATAAACACAGGAAGTGCGAAGCGACGGTAATCGGAGGCTATGGAGCGCGACACGTCTGGCATACGCTAGAATCTTCCAGTAGCTTCAACAAGCTTCTAGAAGGTTCTGTGATGTCACTTTTAGCTATAAAAAGAGTTGCAATACAGTGTGAGTCATGAGTAAGAGTTCTACTGGAGCAGTAAAGACATTTGTTAGTATATTGAAAGTTCCGTTGTTATAATAATAATATTAATAATAATAATAATAATAATAATAATAATAATAACCATAATATCATAATAACAAGAAAAACTGCTCGAGATAACAATGACGATAATATTAAACACTTTGATGAAGAAAGTGAGATATCAATATTGCCATCTAGTTTCATCACCAAAGAAACGTTAGTTATTTCTTAAAAGACACTGACAGTGAAATTTCAAATTTGTGTAATTTTAATCGATTTTCTGAAAATGTCACTGTTTTTTTTTTTTTTTTTGGTAGTGTTTAACGCCCGCTTTAACTACTAATGGCATCGCAGGCGGAAATGTCACTGTGATTACAGTGCAGTTATGTTAATATAAATATCTAATTTGATTCAAATTGGATATACTTTGCAAGATAATGATGTATTTCATAAATGTTATTATATAAATATAAAATTAAAATGTTTCTCATACCTCAAATTTTTAGAAAATTGGTTATCAATTACAAATGTATCTTTAAACCACGCACAAAAGTAATTCAATAATTTTTATTATTGAATTATGTTTTTTTTTTTTAAAGTTATAACATTTAATCTCTAAAATTAATAATTTTATCATAAAATATTTTACTGAACAATCACTAATGGTGTGAGGATACTTTTGCAGTTTTAATGTTACAATAAATTCTTGTGCATATTCTGGGATATTTTGTATTTCAACAAAAACTGAGACTTTTTAAACTGTAAAATTATAGTTTTGAGAAAAATCTGTTTTATAATAGTAAGCCAAGACACGGATATATTGTACGATCATTAAATGCCTTAGAGCCCGAAACAAGGGGTAACCGTTAAATGTTAATTATTTATGAATGCCCAAAGGTTCCTTAAACAGTTGCTATAAAAAGCGATTTTCTACTTTTTGACGGATTGTAGTAAGCTTTTCCCAGTGTCTCTTAACAACTGTTGGGCTATTTAACGTTCCAATCGTATTTTGCAGTTGCCAAATTGGTGTTAGTAAGGCGAAGCGCCGATATGGGTCCGACGATAATTAAAAACTAATATTCGTGATGCCGAGAAATGAAATCAGAATTGTGGCTACATTCAGAGAGAACAGCACTGAATTCATCTCTGCAAACATAAAAATACATTCTAACGTCTTATATATATATATATATATATATATATATATATATATATATAATTTTTCCTTCAATTTATTTATTTATACATTTTTGCAAGAAAAAAGTCAAAGTAGTTTCATTAGTAGATATTTTTTGCCCATAGCGTACAGTATTTTGAAATCGGGACAAAAACCCCGATAAAAGTGAATAGTCACGGTTCATAGAAGCATACTTTATTCCTTATCCAATCGCTTATGATGTAACTTGTAACTTGTTCATTTGCAAGAGCATTTATTTTACATAGTATATAAAACTTTCGCTCATATGTTGTTTATAACTTATTAAGATACAATAAAAGTGACGAGGCATTGAACATCTGACAAAGCGTTAATAGCTGTGGGGAAAAAAAGAAAGAATTTAACAGGAAAGTATACACACTCTGTAAATGTAGAATTCGTTGTGACGAAGTGAAGAAAACCGATGCTAACCGTTTGAAATCTGAGCATTGACAATAACAGAGCATACAGGTGGCCTAACTTCCCCGTATTTGACGTTTACTGATATTGCTTCGTGCTTATTCGTGGAGACATGAGCGGAGTAAACGAAGTTCTCTATCGGCCGGTTTTAACTTGAAATGGCCTCGTTGAGTTTTGCAACTCTTCCGCACGAATGAATGTCTGCAAACGTCAAATACGGGGTAGATGGGCCGGTTGACATAAAGTGGACTCGAAATATGTACATATTTATAACTACACTGTAATAAAATACCACATTGTGAATGAGTGTGTGTGTGTGTGTTTGTGTGTGTGGTTATTTTGGCGCGTAACATAGCTAAATCTCGGTTAGATATAGGTATTCGGCATCTTCCTTAATTAACACAAAAATTTAAGTTCCAATGCTAGAAAAAATAAATGCATCGAAATATCTCCCATATTATTTATTTTTGTTAAATATCCATCACATATACCCATGAACGTTGTGTTTCTGACAAGATTTGTTATTTACATAATTTAAAGGCTATTTTAATTTTTTTATTATTCTATAAGAATACGATTATCAAGAAACAGCCTATATCTGATAGTTTTGATTTTACAATTATGGATATATCACAAAGTAAAAACATACACAAGAGGCATATATCTTAGAGGCATAGAAAAAGGATTAATTTAAACTTTGCCAACAAAGTTATTCTTTGTAATTCTATCAATGTTTGAAGATAATGAAGTGTTGAGCTATAAATTGAACTGTAATTCATTGTGGAGGGGGGGGGGACGTAGGAATGAAATCATCACGGATTATTAGAAAATCAGGTTTATTCTTTACCATTTTATTAGGTCTCTGCGAAACTTTTTTTGTTCCCTACTCTTGCCCCTAAATTGATTTCTGCTATTGTTTCTGTTCCCATGATCTTACCAGGTCGTCCACATATAAATTAAAAATCGACCATTCACATAATTTTCTGTACATGTTCTGCAAACAAAATATTCATATACAAAATTATTCTTTTATCTGCTTAATGTTCATCAAGATAAAAATTACAAGAAGTTATCTTATTATTTAATGCCTTATAGATAAGAGTGAAACAGGGGAATAAATACGCTAAAGCAACAGACAAATCTTTTAGAAACTGCCACTACAATTTTGTCGTTGAAATTGAATTCCTTTTCCAAGGCCGGGAGTAAAACTAATGAGACAAGAATTTTGTGTTTTAACGAAATCTACATTATTCTGTGTATTAAGTTTTTTCTACCCTTACGGTTTACCAGCTATACAAAAGTCATCCAGAATAAAGAGATTTTCAGAGGCTATTCCCAAAAAATTGAAAAATTCATTTAGTCTGTAATAAAAATATCTTAAAGTTGTTTTTTAAACAAATTCAATAGCCATTTTTGAAAAAATCAAAATTTTCGAAAAAATGTTCCATGTAAAGAGTAGTTCACGGTTGAGGGGATTTTCCTGAAATCTTCGTAACGTATCCTAGGAAGATATGGCCTAAGTTTGATATTTAACCAACTTTTCGTTTTTGAGCTATGCTATGCACATAGATACACACACACACACACAGATACACACACATTTTTACAGAAATGGATTCAGGAGTCCTCAAACCATGTATATCGGTATCGAATTTTGGGACGAATACAATACTTTCTCTATGTACTATGTAGATTGTATCTAAGTGATAGTAAAAGTACAAAAGTGTTTCACATTTTACAACTTTAACTTCTTTTGAAATAAAAATTCATTTTCACTCATTTGTTTAGTTTTGGTTTGTTCATGTATGTTTTTTCTTACGTTTATTAAAAAGAGCTAGTAATCCTTTAGTTTATTTTAAAAGTATGTTGACCAAATATACTTTATTAGCATAAGAGAAATTCAATGAAAAGTGTAGTCATTTGTTTGGCGTATTACACCATTGTCTATTTTCATTGTACGTATGTTTTGATGCCATACTTTATTGACGGATGCAGAAGTAATAAGGGACGATTAAGCGTATAAAAGCTTTAGGCCGAAGATTGTTACTATGGAGATAATGAGCAACTGAATGAAGAAACAGCGCTTGTAACCATAGAGTTGCTAAAGAAATAAATAAATGAAATCCCTCTTTTCATACTATTAACAAGCAGAAACGTACACCAGTTCCCCACAGAGTTGTCAAGCTTGTTAAAGGAAACTGTTTCGTGAATCGACAAAAGTTAGATAAGTAAGTCGCTAGGAGGCAGCTCATTTGTTTGGCATGAAGTGTACCCCTATCTCACTCACTTTGCTGTTCTCACCCGCAGTTTCTGGTTTTTAAGCTCTCGAAATTGGCATCTCTCTGGCTTTAGAACACATTTCCAAGTACTAAAAAAAATTTTTTATGTGCGGCGCTGTACCAGCGTAATCCTCCAGATGAAATGCTGTCTTGAGGGCTGGCTCTGCAGAACAGAGGGAGGCAAGAAGAGAGAAAGAGAGAAGAGCTAAATGGAAAGAGAAAGGAATATATCTGTTCCTGCTGAGATTCCCTTGCCGTGAAACTTGGTTTCGCTACTGTCGGGTGTTTTAGCTTGTCAAGGGAAATTGGACCCAGCACTTTGCTTTTCTTACCATTACTGTAACTTCCCCAGTACACGAAATGAGTGGGAGTGCAATATTTAGAAGCTAAAACGTACAGCATACTCATATATCTTAACTTTCAATTGTTATAACAGCTACAAATACTATAATAAGAAGCCAAAAATAATTTGTGTTCCATTCACATGACTTACTCTATATCCCTGCAACACATTCTTCTTAAAAAACTTTTACTTCTATTTACTTCATGCTAATCAGTAAAACATTAGTAGAAATAGCCATATTACTTGCTTCCTTGTAAGTAGAGGTGAAATAAGGGAGTACCATAGCTTAAAATTATAATCAAAAGCAAGTTGCTATGTCACTGAAGTTCCTTTGTTTGTATGGACAGCAGTTGACAAAGTCCTGTATGAGAAATTATGTTATTCATAGCAGAAAGCAAAAATAAGGAATGTCTCAAAAACGACGAACTCCACGAAAAAAAAATGTATATAACATAAATTGTGTGTTTTAACGTGCTCTACGTTTTTGTGTAGTAAGTTTTTTTCATCCCTTACGGTTTAGCAGTTATTCAAAATTCAGTAAAATTCATCCAGAATAAACTACTCTTCAGAGGCTATTCCCAGAAAATTCAAGATATACATTTTATTTGTCAGGTAAATGTCTTTAATATACGAAATTTTAATCAAAATCGTTAGAGCCATTTTTGAGAAAATCAAAATTTTCGAAAAAGTTCCATGTAAAGGGTAGTTGGTGGTGGGGGGATTTTTCTCAAAATCTTCGTGTCGCATCCCTGGAAGATACTAAACTTAAATACTAAGTTTAGTATTTTACCTACTTTTCATTTTTGAGTTATCGTGTTCACAGACACACGAACACACACACGGACCTTTTTCCGAAAATGTTTTTTTTTTAGATAAAGGGGACCCTAAAACATATCTTTCCGGTGAAATCTCGGTATCGAATTTTTGGGTGGAGTGTAATACATTCTCTATACACTATGTACATAGTGCATATAGAGAAAGTAAAAAATTAGCAGAAAGGGCCTTATTACTTGCTTCCTTATAAGGAGAAGGGGAGTAGGGGAATACTCTAGTCTAATTCAATGGTTAAATCTTTTAAAATCTGGTTTCCATGTGATTGAAGTACCTTTGTTTGTACTGACAGGAGTTAACAAATTCCCGTATGAGAAAAAAATCAAGTATTTTAAAGCTGAAACCAATAACAAGCAATATCTCAAGAACGGCCAACCTCACGAAAAATATGCATATAACAAAAAGTGTGTGTTTTAATGATCTCTACATTTTTTGTGTGGTAAGTTTTTGTCTATCTCTTACGGTTTACCAGTTATGCAAAATTCTGCAAATTCATTCAGTATAAACATGTCTTCAAAGACTATTCCCAGAAAATTGAAGATACAAATTTTATTGGTCATGTAAGTGTCTTAAATATAAGAGATTTTTAATAAAAATCGTTAGACATTTTTGAGAAAATCAAACTTTTGGAATTTTTTTTCATGCAAAGTATAGTTGGGAGTGGGAGGATTTTCTTGAAAATCTTCGTGTCGCATCCTTGGAAGACACCAAACTTAAGTACCAAGTTTGGTTTTAACGGTATTTTCGTTTTCGAGCCTTGCTGCCCATACACACACACACACATACACACACGGGCATTTTTCTAAAAATTCTTTTTTTTTTTTGGGTTCAGCGTCTCAAAACAATAAATTTCCGGTGAAACCTCGGTATCTAGTTTTGGATGCAAAACAACACCTCTATACACTATGTACATAGTACATGTAGAGAAAGTAATAATGTATTTCAAAATCATGTACGTGTTACATAATTTCTTCCCCTACTATTATTTTTTGTTTCAAAACTATTCTATAAATTATACAAAGAAATTCTTGTTTTTTCTATCTACTTCATGTTAGTGTATTAAGTATTGGCAGAACGGTTTCAGTACACGTAGCTGCATGAGAGCGTAAGGTGGCTCAAATAACACCAGGTTTGTCTTGAATGACGCGACTGAAAGCCCGCCGTTCTCACACATTTTTATGGGAATCCGTCAGCATCAGCGCAGAACCAATTCGGCGTTTCTCGCCTAGAAACGTTAACGATGGAAAACCATAAATATGTTGCGTTTACTTTTCGTTATACATAAAAGTTGTTAGAAATGTTACTCAAACGGCTATCACCTATTGAGCACATTATTGAACACTGGATGAATCTGTAGATAAAATACTGGAAAATCCACTCCGGATAGCTCCCTATAATTCATCCGGGATTTGTTGCATACAAATTATCTCTAAGCATTTCCCAAAGATAATCTTTACCTTGATATGGAGATTAAGTACGCAAACCAATAATGTCGTGACTGCCTCTGTGGTCCAGTGGTCAGAGAGCCGACTTCTCATCCGGAGGTCCAGGGTTCGATTCCCGGTTGGGGCGGGGAATTTTTCTTTAACCAGATTTATTCCCTATCCCCCACAGAGTCTGGAAGTATGAATGTGAGAATGAATGTGCGTGATTAACCTAATGTTCTAACCTACAGTAATACGAGTAGTTTCACAAGTCAAAGCCCCCGATATGACCATTGAAGTTAAAGGGGGCTATAGAAATGAAAAAAAAAAAAAATAATGTGCACGGCTTTGACTTTCTTGTATTGTTTTCCATAACATTACGTATCTTGTATAAAATAGTTGGCTGTCTATGCATTCTTTTGTGTAGCATAGGTCCATTTTGTTTACATTTTTTACAGCCTTTTAAGCTGGGAAGTTGTAAGAAAAACATAATAAATTGCTATACACCTATTAGTAAAAGTACTTCCCTCTCCCCAATTAAAGTTATATTAAGAGCTTAACTTTAACATGCTAACTAATTTATTTTCAGTTTTAGGCCCTTCATTGATTAAAGTATCAATTAATTTGACTAAGAACATTTATTGGTCTTTAAATACTATGGAATATCTGTATTAATTCAAGTAGACGGTCTGCATGTGTACTTATTTGAGTAAAACTTAACATAATAGGTAAAAAACGGTCTGTATAAAAAATTAGAACGTTATAACGCTATTCCCAATGCATACCCTACCAAATAACGTTGGTATGGCGTGAGCTAGGCTATCACAGAGTGAGGCCATTCAAGAGTCAGACATTGCTGCTGTTAATAGTTTCATTCAAGTTAAATGTGATATTATAATATACTATTATTTTGTTATTAAGCGCCTAGCATTAATTCTGGATAAACAATGGTATGGCAGTAACCGCCTGCCTGGCATTTAAGAGGTCCCGAATCCAAACTTGGTTAGGATGAGTTACAGATAAGGAAGGTTTCTTCTTGTTTCTCCGTTATTCTGAAAAAATAGATATTGGGTATCTTTAATTTCTATAGATTATGGATTCATTTCACCATCATTTTACCCATTTCAATAATTTGTCGTCCGATCTGTGTTAGATAATTGTAAATTTAACGTAATATATATACATAACTAATATTTTACTCAAGCATTACAACCATTCCTGAAGAAAAATTAAAAGTAGTGAAGATTTTTCCAGATAGAAAGGTTTGAGAAAGAAGAATTTTCTTGAAAACTCCATTTTTAAAATATGTCTAATTCAAGTATGAAATGCGGTATTTCCCATATTTTCGTTCTTGATTTGTATTCAAACACGGGAGCGGTTGCCTTTTTATGACTTTAAAGCAAGTGTTTTTTTCGAATTTGTGGGAACTGGTGTGTTACAGATTTTCACCATAGACATGACAAACCATTAAATTCTATTTCATTATGCTTCAACTTAAGATTAAAGACTGAATATACCGCAGTAAATGGTATAGAGTGCTATGAGGCCAAATATATGTCATCAAGATCTTTACTGAACTGCAACAAAATGCAATAGCGTGCAGATTTAAAAGTTGATATCGTTATTAGGACCAGCAATAAAGGTGCACGAATATTTAGTAATGGACGTCTGGGTATTCAATCGGATATTACCGAATTTATGTTATTAGAGCTCAATTTTGGGTTCCGAAACGCACACAGTTACGAATACACAGAGCAGTCAGCGGTATAAAGAGACGATAGTGGGGAGGAGTTTGTAGCGTAAACATGTACACGTTGAGGTATAATCTGTTTCAAAAGTAGCTCATTACATGTATTGATGTATAAATATTTCTAATGCATGAAGTAACACAATAAAACAATTACTTCATAATATGATTAGTAAATAAAACGCCTTGTACTTTTACAAATAAAACTACAAAGGAAAAATCAGAATGATAATTTGCAGAGCTTTGAGAAGACAATGAACATAAATAAACTAAACTTACTCAGAATTCATTGCAGTGAATTACAAGATGCATTTTTACTGTATCGAAAGAAAACGTTTTTCTCCTGTCATTCAAAGTATGTTTTAGTCATCCATAAGTGTGTTCAGTGTCGAACGCCTACCCTCTTGTATTCTCGATATTTGCACTCTCTTTTAGTGTTCACTGGTTTATTTTCTAGCAGGAACTGAACGAGACTAGGCAGTGAGCAATCCTAGATAGTGCAAAACCACTGTAGAGACCCCGCCTACTCCATATCATAGTTTGTACACTCAAAGACAATAAAAATACGCTTAGCGCTTGATTTTGCTGAAAATGTGAACGTTTGACGGCGACACGGGTCTTACCCGTATTTCATTAGTACATTTCACGGGAGTAAGAAAAGGCAAAAATGATTGGGCAATCCACCGCTTCATCTCCCAACCCCAATCGACGGTCTCTCAGAATAGGTCGAGTTGTATAAGCAGTGTATTAATTTAGTGTACCACGTCGCGAGAATTACCGTGGCATTAGAACTTCAGTATGTAGCGCAAGGAAAAAACTAATTTAATTTTGTATCACCCGGTGAGAGGGGTGGATTATTGTCCAACCAGAAAGTTTAGGAATCACCAATTCGAACTCTGAACTTCATTTGTCACAAGTTAACATTTTATGTCCATCCTTTTTCCCTCGGTAACCTAGCCTGTCGAATACGCGTTTAATAGCATAGCAAACATGTGGAAGACATGGGTGGAGTCAGCAAAAATATGCCGTCTTATGATAAGTGTTTCCAAACGTATTTTAATGCTTTTGAGTGCACGACGAAGAATGCTGCAAATGTGTTACGAGCACTTTAGAGATTCTTATAATGGGATTTCCATTTAATTTACAAGTAATTTTTACCCATTTACTGCTCTGTGCATTCTTCATTCTAAATGCCATGTCATCACAAAATTATTGCGCTTTGCAGAACGAAGAAAAGTTTTACGGGGTTGAGTTTCGGAAGTTGGCAAGTATGCTAATGCAGCTGCAATAAATCTCCAAGGCCAAATGAATTGTCTCGGCGGGCCGCTTGTGGAGCAGGGGCCGCAGGTTGAAGACCCATGCTCTAGTCCTTGCTTAACTCTCCACCACAGATGCTTTGTTTGCAGAATCACTTCTATCTGATGACCACGCAGACTTGATACGTGGTAGAGAAAGATCTGCAGATTTTACAGCGTATCATTTTAATTTAGAAATGACATCTCTGTGCACAGGAAAATTACTATTTCGTTTGTTTTTAACGAGATGGATTCTTATTTTCAATGACGCGCCATAATTGATCGGTTTCATATTAATACAAACTGGGAATTTTGTGGACCAATACTGAAGAATGTCTGATATGGTTTTTCTTTCCATTATTCTGTTGCTCAACATTCCGCAGCCACCGTGAGTTTTAAATTTATAAAATAATTCCTTCAAATGCTCAAAAACCAGAAAATATACCCAATGTTTGCAGATAGAATATTTGTTTTTAAGTGACTCTGAATGTTAGTGCATTAAACAAGGGATGAATAAATTGTAAATTCGAACATTTGTTATGTTATGTTATATAATCAAATCTCTGTAAAATCATTGGTATGCTGTTGTAATGATATGCAGTCTTTGTGTGATCTTAAAACAAATAATAAAGAAAGCCTTCACTAATAGAAAGAAATCCACTGCATTAGCTAAAAAGAGCTCAAATTGATGTTAACACGAATATACGCATCGCCATACTGAACCCCGAATTTGCTGATGTATCCCTGGAGCATGCTGAGTGAGTATTACTATAAGACGGTTACATGGTATAGCACCGAAGAAAAACTATCGGTGGTGAACTTTAGAACTACAAGTGTTACATCATTCTCATTTGTAATTGCATTCCTACTATGCAGAGGTAGCGCAACTGCTTCTAGCTGTTCTGTGATTACACAATAGTTTCATTTCGTATATATAGAGAATATCTAACACAAATTAGTGATGTAACAAGCAATAAAGCGTTTCTCAACACATGCTTTTGTAATACATTTCTACATATATTCCCGTAAATATCTGGCTGGCATTATGTCACATTTTCTGTAAGTTGAAAATAAGAGGTGACTACGCACACGCCTCGGTATCTAAATTCCTTAATATAAAAAAAAACCTTATGTGTTCCATTCACATTACTTTCTCTGACTGTTCCGCAAACAAAACTTTCCTCACAGAACATTATTTTATCTGCATCATGCCAATCGAGATAAACGTAGGCAGAAATTGGTCTCATTACTCTTACTTTAAATAGAAGAGAAATGATGGAATACACTAGACTAAAGCGGTATTGACATCCTTTAAAAGCCGGTCGCTATATGAAACAGTTGAAATTCCGTTCTCTTTGCTTCCCAGGAGTAAACAAAAGAGAGAGAAAGACAAAAAGTAAGATGCATTTTCAGAAAAGCTTAAATTTGAAACCAGAAACACGTATATCACATAAATTGTGTGTTTTAACAAGATCTACTTGTTTTGTGTAGTAAGCTTTTGTCTATCTCTTATGGTTTACCAGTTATACAAGAGTCATCCAGAATGAAGAGATCTTCTTTATTCTGGATGCTTTTTACGGAATTTTGCATAACTGCTAAACCGTAAGAGATGGACAAAAACTTAACACAGCGAAAATGTAGAGCATATTAAACACACTTTATGCTATATACATTTTTTTCGAGGAGTTGATCGTTTTTAAGATTTCCCTTGTTTTTGGTTTCAGCTTTGAAATACTTATACTTTTTTCATACAAAAATTTGTCAACTACTGTCCATACAAAAAAAGAACTTCAGTCACATAGTAACCAGCTTTTGACTATCACTTTAACCTATGGTACTCCGTTATTTCCCTTCTACTTACAAGGAAGCAAGTAATAAGACTATTTCGGCTAATGTTTTCTCAATTAGCATGAAGTAAATAGAAGCTTGAGCTTTTTAACAATACTTTTTTGCAGAGATGTAGAGAAAGTCATGTGAATGAAACACATCAGATTTTTTAAAAAAATGTCGCAAAATGTTCCATGCAAAGATTAGTTGCGGGTGCGAGATTTTCCTGTAAATCTTTTTGTCGCATCCTTGGAAGATATTAAACTACCAAGTTTGGTATTTAACCGACTGAGTTATGCTGTCCATAGACATACACGCACACACACGCGCGTGCGAATCTTTTTTGTATACTTTTTTTTTTAATTCAGAGAAAACTAAAACATGTATTTTTTGTGAATTCTCCGTATGGAATTTTTGGTGGAATATAATATCTTCTCTATCTACTATTTACATTGTGCTAGAGAAAGTAAAAATGTAAAGAAACAATATCTTGATGTCATCCATCAACCGAAACCCATTTCTATTGTCGTTAGTCGTTTAGACGACCTCAAGAATTACACAACAAGTAAATAAACACTTTCCTTGCCCAAGCATCGTCACTATTTCATTACCATTAATTCTATCGTTTGTGTTCGGAATGCAGAGCAAGGCAAGCCGAAAGAAGAAGAGTTGGGGGAAGTGGAAAGAAGTAGGAGAGAAAACCCTCCATCCTTGTCCCGCAGTAGATGAGAGTCATTGCTTTTCTGCTACCCGCTGAGGGGCGGTGGAAAACTCCTTGCTTGCTTGGTCTCGGAATTGGTTTCCACAAAGTGAGAGAGATAGAGAGAAGGAGAAGCGGCGAAAGTAAGAGTGAGTAACGGAGGATGAGTTGATATCGGAAACACCAAGCAGTAGTGTAAATGGCGAAGGGAGTCTCTGCAATAATATACTACACAGCTGCAGTAGTAGTAGGTGTTAGGGAAACGCTTGTGAAATGCAAAGTAACTGGATTTCATGAGCAGCTCGATCCATACAATATTCTTAGTGGGTCTCTCTCGCCTTCCTAATAACTTCTTCCTCCTTACTCGTCTTGTTTGTATGCTTAAAATGTTTCCCACTTTCCATTCTTTGCAGCCAGCAAGTATTAATACAAGCCACGTTAACTATTTAAAGTGTGTGTGTATATATATATATATGTTTTGGGTCTCCCTGAATTCAAAAAAGAAGCATTTTTAGAAAACGTCCGTGTTGTGCGTGTATGTGTCTGTGACAGCATAGCTCAAAAACGAAAAAATTGTTAAATAGATACCAAAATTGGTATTTGGTTTGATATCTACCAAGGATGTCACACGAAGATTTTCAAGAACACCCCTCCCCTCAATTGCCCTTTACATGAAATATTTTTCGAAAATTCTGATTTTCTCAAAAATGGCTCCTACGATTTTCTTTAAAATATCTTATATTAAAGATATTTACATGGAAAATACAATGTATATCTTTAATTTTCTGAGAATAGCCTCTGAAGACAATTTTATTCTGGGTTGATTTTGCATAGCTGGTGAACCGTAAGAGATAGACAAAAGCATATTATTTAAAAAAAAAAACAAACAAAAAAAAACGTTTAAGTCACTAAAATACACCATTTATGTTATATACATTTGTTACGTGGAGTTGACCGTTTTTTTGATATTCCTTGTTATTGGTTTATATATTTCTCATATGGGAATTTGTTAACGCTTGGCCACACAAAGAAACGCATTTCAATCATATGGCACCATCTTATAAAACATTTGACTATCACTTTAGCCTAGTGTATTACTTCTACTTACAAGGCAGCAAATAATAAGACCATTTCTGTAATTGTTTCTCGATTATCATGAAATAAATAGAAGAATAAGCTTTTTAACAATTAGTTGTAAATATGTAGAGAAAGTCAAGTGAATGGAACACATATAAAGGGCAGTTGAGAGTTGGGGGGGGTTCTTGAAAATCTTCGTGTCGCATCCTTGGAAGATACTGAATTTAAATACCAAGTTTGGTATTTAATGAACATTTCCTTTTTGAGCTGTACTGCCCACACACACGAACATTTATAAAAAATGCTTTTTTTGGATTCAGAGGGTGTCAAAACATGTATTTCCGTGAAATCTCGGTATCGAATTTCTGGGCAAATACAATACATTCTCTATACACTACGTAGGTGTAGAGAAAGTAAATATGAATAGGTATTGCTGAAGTGTTATTAGTGAATATTCTCCACATTTTATTCATAAAATATTACGCATGTGATGGTTATGTCGATATGTAGCTATTACAAGTTCTCGAATTTTTCCAAAACTATTTATATATTTTCGTAAATTATGTTTCGTACTTCAATGTTTACACAACTTCTTTGCCAGCACGTGCGTTCTATAATTAACGCTCTCAGGCTTCCCACGTGCACTTAGTGCACGACAATTAATCGAATCCCGAAGGGTGGGGAGGGAAGTAGAGTGGTAGAGGAAGGGGATTGAGTCTCTAAATGCTGATCACCAAATAGGAAAACCCAATGAAGGTGGTCAGATTAATTATTAAATTTGATAGCAAATTTGTAAAAGCATTATTTATCCCTCCAACTTTCCAAGCAGTAAATTGCGCCCGCGTAGCTCACCCTTTCCCTGCTCTCAATTAGTTTCCCAACCCTTTTAGGTGTCCCTTTTTTACGTGCTGTATATAACTGGGGTTGTATCCCCTTTCATCCACTCACCCTAGCGAGTGCAAGTGCAAAGACCTTCAAAGTGGTTCTCCAGCTACACACACAAAAAAGAATACGCTAACGACTTCTGGTGGAAGATTTCTTCAGATGCTGCACTTGAAAACGTTTGATGTAGGTTCGCATAACGCTTCTGCAGAATGAGGTTCTACTGGATATTTGGCACGATCAGGAAAGTGGCAATTTTATGATAAAAGGCGATTAATAATTTAACTTACGTAATTGCATTTAAGGCAAATCCTCTTTGCATATTACACGCGATTTGTAATGGCTTTCTGATTCATCTGGTTCATTAATGGAACCGTTGTCACCAAACTCCGTCGCTTTTCGTCCCTACCTTGTTTATGCGGTTATCGCTCTCGTTTAGGCATTTTGTTTACCCCGTTTTAGAGCCCTTTCATTTCTCTTTCAATTTGTTTCGGACACTGTTTCATGATATTTTTACTTTCTCTGTCTCTTCTACTCTAGTACATAACAGATATAGAGGGTATTTTACTCCACCCAAAAATTCGATGCTGAGAGTTCATCGGGAATAATGATTTGGGGCCCCTTGAATTTAAAAAAAAAAATAGAAAAAAGTCAGCGTTTGTGTCCGTATTTCTGGACACCATAAGTCAAAAACAAAAAGTCGGGCAAATATCAAACTTGGTTTTAGGTTTAGACAAGAAGATTTTTCATGAAAAACCCTCCTGTTGAATTTTCTGGGAACAGCCCCTGAAGACCTCTTCAGTCTGGATGACCTATGTATAACTGGTAAACGTATCTACTTAAATGTTTCTCAAGAGGGAAGTCAGCTTTCGTTTCATTTCTTTTGTTTTAACTCTGGAGAACCGAATTTCAATTGTTTCACATAGCGATAGCTTCTAATAGAGTTCATTATCGCTTTATTGTGGTGCATTTTCTTATTTCCTTTTTGTTTACAAAGGAGTAAGTAATTGGATCATTTCTGCTAATGTTTATCTCGATTAGCATGACTTAGATAAAATGATAACTATTTGTAAGAAAATTTTGTTTTTGTAACAGCCATTTTGGAACCTTTGTTGTGGTTATAGGTGTAACTATTTAGCAGGAGTACCCAAAGTAACCAACCATGGCTTCGCAAGGCCTCGTGCAACGATAAATAATGTGACATAGATGCGATTTTGTTTTGCGCTCTTTGTACATATGCGGTTGAGCAAGTAAAGCGGAGTCATTTGATGAAAAATTAATTATTCTATTTTAAAATCATCGTTTTTATTATAAAGTGTACAAATCTTACAAAACGCGTAAAACATTGCGAATGAACTGATATATGAAAATAGGTTTTAATTATTATCACGATGGTGTTATTCGATGTTATGCG
Source organism: Hymenopus coronatus (assembly GCA_030762935.1). Taxonomy (NCBI): domain Eukaryota; kingdom Metazoa; phylum Arthropoda; class Insecta; order Mantodea; family Hymenopodidae; genus Hymenopus; species Hymenopus coronatus. Next base: position 52,756,278 of record CM060895.1, on the reverse strand, counting down.
ACATTTTATAAGTTGGGCTATTCGGTTTTTTATGGCAAAATATAATATATAACACAAAATAAACATAAACTAATACAGTTGTAGCAATATAAAATACATTGCTGCATTGTCGTTAATGATCGTAGCTTTTATTTACAATTTTATATATATATATATATATATATATATATATATATATATATATATATATGTAGTTTTATCTAACGTTTTGTTGATATTATAAATGACAAAGTGATTCTTAAGTTCATGTTATATCTTTATGTACTCGCATTAATGTTAATCATGTATGTCTCTTAACCGTGCAACGTTGAGTATTTAGAAACCACCTGTAAAAGGTTTACAAAAGTAAGAAAATTTCCATTATAGTTTAAAGACAATAGAACAGTCCATGATCCATTCGTAACATCTTAAGTCTGATAGGAATTATGGCAACTGATTTTCCGTTCCGTCAACTTAACCAAGATTTCAGTTTGTGCACGATTACCAGTGGTACTCGAAACATGGGCAAACATTTAAAGCTGGAGAAACAGGGATCAGAGATCAATCTCATAGCGACCCTAAAAATCGAAGGAAAGAATGGCTGACATCATTAAGGAAGACTGATGTGAAATTACGGCACAATAAAATCCAGGACATCATCGAGATCTGATTTTCGGCGATTGACCTCGTCTGTTGACCGAGAGCAAAAAACAATCGCCCAAAAACTTTTTTCATAGACGTGGAGTGGAAGTAAGAGTAATGAAAGCTGCTTCCATTCTTACACATCGAAACAAAACTGCAGAGTATGGAATATCCCTTAAGTATCCCCATCAAAATGTTAGACAGGACAGCCCCATCAGCTGAAAAAGATATGACCTCAAGTTTTCTGGGATGTAGGGGTAACTGATGCTGATTTAAAACGGGGATAACCATTAGCTCTTCTCTAAACATCATTTCCGTAACATCCACCATTCATGTGTAATTAATGTTCTGAGAACATCATCCTGCATTAATAACAATAGGTCCCCAAACCGCCTGAGATTGCTGCCCGGTAACGTGTGAAGCTCGCTTTAGGTAGGTCACGGGTTCGTTTCAGGCGTTCGTAGTTTTTCCTGATAGACAAGGTAAATATTGAAGTGACTTCTACCGCGACTTATTCTCTCGTTTCTTCCATCCAGTGTCGACGATTGCGTCATCTGTCTTGCTGGAAAGAATTTTCTCCGTGGAGAAGCCAGAGAGAGCTGTCATGCTGCCCCACCCGCCTGCGATAGCTCCCTAATAGTGCGCGGGTGTTCAAGTTTGGAAACGTTATATTGCGATCCGCGCACTGACCTTTTTCAGTATTCAAAACGTGTGTATCATGTGAAGCACTAGTATAGAATGTTTGGTAGGCTACCTAAATTTACTATAGGTGGGTAAGTTGCAAAGTAAAAAATGGAACTGAGATTATATGCAATGCATGGCCTCCAGCGTTAACTACATTAGGACTAATCAAGCACCGCATCTCCAATCATTGGGGCATAGGATCTCAAGGTAGATCTTTAGAGCCCTTTGTAAATCCGTGACCCCAGGGAGGGATGAGGGGAGATACCCGAAGGGTGATCAGATCTGGTCGACCGCAAGCATGAGCTGGATGTGTAATGTTTCCAGAATAAATGCCTCTAACGCCGGCCGGGCTCAATCCATAATCCCAAAGTATCCAGTTCCCGAAGGTGCCCTAGCTCCAAATACGACAGAACGGTTACCGCGACGACGACATCAATAAACCTCTGCAGTGCTCAGCCGCAACCCGCCGAACACAGTCGCCTGCCCTTCAATCCCGAAAAAAGATGACAATGAAGTGTTGGTAATAGGAAAATTCGGGGAATGTAAGAGAGAGTGAAAGTTTTTGGGCTTCCTGTTGAAGTCTAAAAAGAAACATTTCTGCTAAAAGGTCAGGCTATAAAACCAAGAAAATAATATTGTTAAAACAAACTAAAAATATCTCAAATAAAACGACACAGTCTTAAAAACAGTAAAAGAAAGAAGCTAGATAAAAAAAAATATATATAATTAAATAGTGCCAGGACTTCAGAATGCAACTGAAACAAAAAATCAAATCCTCCAATCATGGGACAGGTGTAAATTAGGAGGTATAATTGTTCTAGTAATATAAATTCCAATCTTATTATTTATACCTCTAACAATTACAAATTCTTGAGGACTGCAATATTATCCAATTAACCAATTCATATTTTAGTTGCTGGCAAAGATGACAGCATGTCCAAAGTTATCGGGGGATGTAAGTAACCTTCCCAGCATTCAACTGGTAACCCGGGAAACCTCCGAAAAAACCATGGAATTGAATCCGCTCTCTCCCGATTGCAAAGTCGCACATTTCCGCGGCGTCATCATACTCGGTCAGCATGAAGTGTGTGTGAGTGTGTGTGTGTGTGTGTGTGTGTGTGATGCCGGAAGGGATTCCACTCAGCAGCCATTGGCCTATATTGTACGTCCCCAGGAGCATAGGATGAGAGCGCGCAGGAGACTGGCCGAACCTGGCCATCCCGCCGCCGAGAGCTAGATATATTTTCAGAGCGCATTTACCACCACGGAAGGGTGCCACCACCACAGAACTCGCCTAAAAGAGACCAGTTGGATGAAATTAGATGAAATGAAGGTACTGAAAGAAGAAAGCATGTTTTGTTGGAAGAAAGCAAACGAATGAAGGAGAGTAAATACAGTTTTATTCGGGGAATGAAGATACCTCCCCAGAATTTTCCTAGTGAGCCGGGAGAACCCTCAAAATATCTATGGGTTAGAGAGGGCAGCAGCGGGAACCGATCCCACGATCTCTCACGAAACGCCTGAGCCAACTGGCTTGGTCAAGAACTAAGAGAATCAACAATCGTTTTAGGAACAAAAAATGTGATGCCAAATGAATAAATTGTTGTGCGAGCGTTCCTAAAATTCGACGTTTAAATGTTTGCCGAAGGGGTGAAAACAGTTGTATGCAGGTTGCAGCGCTTGCTCGCTAAATAATTGACTTTATCCGCCGGTCACAAAACTGTAAGGGTTTTTATTACAATTTGGACGGACTATACGGCGGGTCGTCTTGTGCTAGTATAGCCCAGCTAAATGGGATGTTTAGGCAGTTGGTAGTGGAGTAGGTACTTTATGTTCTCAAATGGGCGCCGCAATAAAACGGGCTGCCGCTGTTGCTTCAAACAGGTTGCCAGTATTTTAACAGCCGCACCACCCTTCTCACCCCCTCCGGCAGACGATCAACCCTCCACGGCTCTCTCGCTCTCTCTGGAAAAGGGGAATCGGCAGGCGAGCGAAACGAGTTTTATTAAATGGAATGGCAAACTAAAAGCAGATAAGATTAACCAGAATTCGAATGCCGAGCCCTCACTTCTTTGTTTAACGGCATGGGGACGTGGACCATTTCCATTGGCTCTGTAGAGCAAAGGCACAAGTTGATACGGTTATTACAAATACACTACAGGAAGATGAAATTACATCGCAGTTGGCAAAACTCGCGTTAAAATCTGCTGCCAGCACACAGAGAAAGTGCACAGAAATTCCTTTGAGACCGGAATTAAAAGCACCGCCATTCTCGAGGAACGTAGGTATCAAAATTAATGTTTTCAAAGCCAATTTAATATTTCGATTCACTTGGGAGTATGACATGCATGGTCTCTGCTTTCGTATACATATGTGCAGCACGTATATTAATAACTCACAAATGTAAATCTAGAAGCTCTGCTAAGAGTTGGTATATAGTTCAAAAGGTTTACTTTTGGGAGGATCGATAGCCATCGATGGGCAATATTGCGTGTTTGAAAATACGTTTTACTTACTCTGCTATTCATATATCACACACTTTATGTGAAATCAAATTTTTGTTAAGAATTTCAGAAATATTTCTTTCTATTGGTTTGCATTTTAAGATAGTTCAGATTTTCCTCAAATGGGAAATCATTATTAGATTTTTCTTTCTTACTGGTTCTTTTGTTGTGGCCTTGTACAGAGAACGGAATTCAAAAAAAAATTCACTGCTGTATATCCCCATCCTAGTTGTACCTACTTTCAAGGAAATGTGCAAATTTGCATTATGAAATTGTGCATCTCGTGGTAGAATAATATCAGTTTGTAAGAATGGTTTGTATAAGAATAAGTAGAGAAAAGTATATGAATGTAACATATAAGTTATTTTAAATTCATTTATACTTATTTGAATAACTCAGATCTTATAGTGACTTATACGACGTATAAAATGCTTCCCTCAGTAGTATATGCAATCCTTGATTATGGAAATTATTCTTAAGCCTTTCCCAATGGTATATTACTAATTCACAATAAGGATCTTATAGTATTTTGTTTATTTTAGAAAACTAACGTTTTTCTATCTCCTTGAAAATAAGCATTATGTATTATATGGAGATATACTTAATTGTTCACCGTTTTACTAAATTAATTCCTGTAAAAACATATGATCCTTGAACCTGTTCTACGGATTATTGTAGTTATTAAAGATTAAATTAATAGTTAGTGAAAACATAAACACATCGCGATAAGTGCATACGTACTCTTGCTAATGATGCTTCAGGTTATAAAAGCCCTAAATCTACACGTTAATTACAGAACTAGCATTTTTGTTTAAATGTTTAGTTGCTCTTTGGTACAAACAAAGGATCAAAACCATATTCATATAGGGTAAATATTTATCTTTTAAAATCAAATTCCGAGTGCTTTATTACAGCACAAAAAGTTGGATAACATTGTAAATCCATTTGGCTTAATTTAGTTGCATAAAATATTTTAAATACACGTGTTGATAGTTTATGCATGCATTTTTTAGTTCTCTATAATTAGAATAAAAGCATACTATATTAACAATACCAAATTAAGTGACTAAAGTTTTCTTGGCATCAGCTGTGGTTAATAACTAAGATTCTATGTGAATAAGTCACCCCCCAATTGTTCTGTGAAGTACATCTAAGTCTCTGTGACTTTTGTTCTCACAAGGAAAACTCCAATCGTTCGAAATTGGAATTTCGTTTGGGTTTAATAAAGGCTTAGAAGCGATTTTGTCACATTTAAGACAATTTTCTAGCTGAAGTTTTGAATAGTCGGCCTTGTGCTCAGCGCGTGAGCATAAGTCTTAACCTTTCGCTCTTTCTCTTATTGTAATATTCATTCCAAATTGTTATATCTTTACGATATAACGTTAGGTAACAAACTAAATAATAGATGTGATACGAAAAGTTTGGCCTGGTCATCATTCCCGCTTATGTATATTAATCAGTGACGTCAATATGTGTGGGATCCAGAGAAACCAATAGCATTCCTCAGCGAGAACATCATGCATTGTAAGTGTGAGATATGAAGGGATATTTTATAGTTAGGAGGGCACTTTTGGGGTCAATAAAAACAGAATGGGATTACTTCTGTAAATGGCAGTATTTCTCACGAGATGGAAGACGTGTAGAAAGAAGTAAAGGAAAATAACACAAGTTATGTTGTAGTTACTTCGTCATTGATTTTGTAGGAAGTTTCACATAGCAGAATATGATCTTGTCATCAAATAAGTAGAGATAATTATGGTGTGATTTTTTTACACTTGTTATCTCTATTTTGAGGGCAAAAAACGCAAACGATTGCCTCTGTAATCGACTGGTCAACAAGCTGGCTTCTCGCCCGGTCTCGGGTTCGATTCCCAGCTGCGGCGGGGAATTTTTCTTTAACCAGAATTATTCCCTATCCCCCATAGAGCCTGGCAGTATGTATGTGAGAGTCAATGTGTGTGTGTGTTTGAGGAAATTAACGCTATTTAAACCCAAGTAAAGAACCTACAGACGAGTTGTTTCTAATGCAAAGCCCTCAATATAACCTTAGTTGTTAAAAGGGGACTATACAAGTGAAACAATGGAAAAAACAGTAACATATATTCGCATTTCGAAGTGTGTTGAGTCAGCCCAGTAAGAGGTAGAAAGACATAATTTATAATACTTTTAGAAAATCTTACTATACGTCTAGTTGAAAATTATGCTTTGCTGGTACAAAAGTGCAATAATTATTAGACTTAAAAGAAAACTTGTTATATTTGCCTGAAGTTCCGTCTCCAAAATATTGAAGTGATAAAGGTAGAATTTTCTAGCGATCAGAATTAGGTGATTGTCTATATGGAAAAAAAAAAAAAAATCGCGCATGTTCCATTTACATGGCTTTCTCTACATATCTATGATAAGTTATTGTTAAAAAGCTTACTCTTCTATCTCCTTCATATTAATCGAGATAAGCATTATCAGAAATAGTCATTACTTGCTTTCTTGTAAGTAGATGCGAAATAAGGGAATACACTAGACTAAAGCGATAGTCAAATATTTTAAACACCGGATACTTGTATTTGAAATTGTTTCTTTAAATGAGATAAAATTTTAACATTTTAAAATTCAAGCCAGTAACAAGGAATATCTTGGAAATGGTCAATTCCGTATGTATATGACATAATTCCAGTTTTGCGTAGAAGTTTTTGTCCATCTCTTACAATTTATCAGTTATGCAAAGTCATCTAAAATGAAGAGCTTTTCGTAGGTGGTTCCCAGAAAATTCAAGATATGCATTATATTTGCCATGTAAATATCTTTAATATATGGTATAATCAAAATCATTAGAGCTATTTTGAGAAAATCAAAATTTTCGAAACTTTCTCCTTTAAAAGGATAGTTTGTGATGGAGTGATTTTCTTCAAAACGTTGGTGTTGTATGCTTGGAAGATACTAAACTTAAATATCAAGTATGGTATTTTACCGACTTTTCGTTTTTAATTTATATTTTTTCCTTGACACACATGGACCTCTCTCTCTATAAATTATTTTTGTTATAGAGGGGGACCTAAAACGTGTATTTTAAGTATCAGTAGAGCGTTTAGTACTAGTACGTGTATGGATTTGTTTTTATTTTGCCAAATATGGATTTTGGATGAGAGTTTTCAGCCGTTCTTATTCTCAGTATTTTTATATGTGAAAATTCAAAACCATATATGGAAATTAAATACTAGATAATTAATCTGTCCTTTTGCTCTGTGTATATTTTTGAGGGGATATGTTGAAACGCTTGCCCCAAAAAAGTATCTAGTACATACATACATACATACATACATACATACATACATACATACATACATACATACATACATACATACAGACAGACAGACAGACAGACAGACAGACACACACACACACACACACACACACACACACACACACACACACCTTTACAAATGTACTAAATGTAAAATTGTGCTGAATATAATAATTCCCATGCCTCTGTAAGATATTTAGGATAGATGTATATAACAAATGAAAAGAAAGAGAAGCGTAGCGTTTTATTGTGGTTCTGAAATGCTTAACCACAAAGATTATAATCTTGTATTATTGTTCATCCTGAAAGTTTCAAGTCATTTAGAAAATTAATGCTTTGTGTTTAAATTATACTTTCATATAATCGCATTAGCTTGATAATCTCTCTTCATCGCTTTGCATAGCTTAGTTCTCTTTTCGTCCTCTACTGATTCCATCAACTGAATTTGTTTTGAGCCCACAGACCTACACTAATCACGCAAGTAATGTCCGTGAGACTAAAGTAAATTGTTGCTCATTTCCAGGAAGTATTAATAACAAAGAAAATAATTAAACGAAAACAGTATACATTTATAAATAAAGAGAAGAGTTAGAATGATGATGGTACAACAAAAAATAAAGAAAGGGGTACAAAGTATAAACCTTTCCAGAAACTTTAAGTCTCTGGAATTTAGCTAAACTTCTCAACCTATCACTTAAAAAAAATCTGAGATGTGTTCCATCCACATGAATTTTACCTCATCTCTGTAGCAAATTATTTTAATAAGCTTATTCTTCTATTTCATGCTAATCGAGATAAGCATTAGCAGAAACGGTCCTACTACTATTAGTTCCTTACAAGTAGAAGGGAAATAAGGGAATACACGAGGCTAAACCGACAGTCAAATGTTTTAAAATGTGGTTGCTATGGGATTGAAATCCGTTTCTTTACGTGGCTAGGTATTCACAAGTTCCCGTAAGAGAAAAGATAAGTATTTTAAAACTGGAAACAAATTACAAGGAATATCTCGAAAACGCTCAACTCCACGAAAAAATATATATTACATAAGTTGTGTGATTTACGGAGATCTATATTTTTGTAGCAAATATTTGTCTATCTCTTATGGTTTACCAGTTATGCAAAATACAGAAAAATTCATCCAGAATGAATAGGATTTCAGAAGTAATTCCTAGAAAATTCAAGATATACATTTTATTTGTGATGTAAATAGCTTCAAATATGGTGGTTTAATCATAATCTTAGAGTCCGTTTTGAGAAAATCAAAATGTTTGGAAAATGTTCCTTGTAAAGGGTAGTTGGGGATGGGGGATTTTCTTGAATCTTCCTGTCGCATCCTTGGAAGATACTGAACTTAAATATAAGTTTGATATTTGACGTACTTTTCGATTTTGAGGTATGCTGTCCGCAGACTCACATACACACATAAACACACACACATTGACCTGTTTTCTAAAAATGCTTATTTTGGGCTTAGGGGACCTCAAAACATATATTTACGGTGAAATTTCATATCGAATTTTTGGGTGGAATACCATACTTCCTCTATACACTATATACATAGGATGTGTAGAGAAAGTAATATGGAAGCAGTATCGGCCGTTATTTTAAAATGAGGAGGATCTCCTTACATAAGCAAATTCTTTTTTTACACTGTAGTCTGAATAAACATTATTTGTTTATAGCATGTTTTGACATTTCTCATCTTCCTGTACCCAAGGAATTTTATTCCTTAATTCTGCGCATTCACATCTCTCTATCTCATTCTCCGCCTCCCCAGCCATATATCTGCATTGCTTCCTACACATCATTTAGCCATATTCTTCTACATCTGTTTTGCTTCTTGTCCCATATATTTGTCATATTACCTTCACAAAAATAAGCATAAACTTGCTGTATAAAATGGAACTGGGATAAGTGTAGAAATGTATCTCATCAATACAGCTGTAGGGCACCTACGCTTCTAGCTTTTCTGTAGATAGCGACTTGCTTTTTTTACACGACATGTATTCGAGCAATAGCGTTAGTAAATAGAAGTGGAGCAGGGAAACTTCAGAACTCGGCATTCATTAAAAGGATGGAAGGGCATAACCTCATGTTCGTGTAGCACGCTGCAGTTTGCTGAACTGGAACCAATAAGCTCACGAGATGAAGCCCCGATAGCTACAAGTTGCAACTAGAGTTAGCAACAGCATAAATGGAAAAACACTTACAGTCAGAAACAGAATTGAGAGAAGGGAGAAGGGGACAATAAAAGAAATTGGAAGATCCCTTCCGTAAATGCTCACTTTTCTAGGTATCAGTCACTTGTCTTCCAGCAATTATTTGCTCAAACAACAAAGGGAAAAATAAACATTTTATTTGGTCTTGTCGGTGGTAACGCTTTTATATTTCTTACAACCTATAACATGACGCTTGTTTGGAGCATTATTTTTGTAAATCTGTGTGCAGATTTTCAACATCTTCAAGAGATATGCTTCTTGTTGCTTGATCAAACTTTGATCCTTATAGGTTGTGTTTTTACATAAAAATAACACTTATTTTTCTGCTCCTTAATTTACATTCTGATTTTAAAAGTTATTGAAAACAATACTTGAGTAGTAGAAGTGAAGCAGGTTCAGTCATTAGGTTTTCTCAAAAAAATCTAGCTCAAGAAGCAGCTTATTTATTAGTTGTTTTATCTTTCAGCTGAAAAAATGTGTGATCAGAGTCAAAGAAATAAATACAGTATTTCAAAAGTTATTTTGACTTTCCTTATAAATGACTAATATTTGGGAGTACCTACTAATGGCTTTACCAGTTAATGTTCGGAAGTGAAATTCTGATAACATAAATAAGGAGGTAAAATTAAGATTCAGTCAGAGGAATGTATAGTGAAAGTATGCATAAGAAGGGATTTGACATGAAATTAAATTATATGAGAAGAGTTTAGTATGAAGAAATAAGAGATCATAAAGACAATAATTGGAGATTGCACATATCTGCAATTAATACTGAAGAATTCAAGAATTACCATTGGATTTGCTAACTATATATTTATCTGGGAAAAGTTTATCCATAATCCAAATCTTTGGGATTTTCACAATTTCGTGTTGAGTAATTAACTATTACATCAGAATTTCACTGTATGAACAACACCATGTTTTTAATTCAACCCAGTTACCTAAGGCAGAAATGACTCAAATACGTGGATCGATAATGTCAGATTAATGGAATGCGCCTCTAGAGATGATAGTAGTTGTTTCAAAGACCTTTGTAAATCGTCTCAAACCTTGAGAAAAATTTCATTTGCTGTATAAAAGCACTGGAACAGCGTCGGTGTCGATGCAGAAGGGATGTTTGAGAGTCTTAGGTTACCTAAACCAAATATAGATAAATTGTGTGTCAACAATAAGTCAATATAAGTCAACAATATGTTGCCTGTACACCTGCAACGACATACACCAGCCTAAAAATTTAAGAGTCTGGCGTGTCCAGACTCGCACATACTGATACAAGCGAGAGATTTATTAAGCGTTCCTGAGCAACCGCTCTCCTCCAAGCGCGTTACTGTAATGCTCATAGGCATCCTCGGAGTCTAGACTCTGACTTCCTACATTGTGCTGTGAATTCAACTGCTGAACCCATGTAAGGGCTAAGCCTAACAGATATGTTGTTTGTTTGTAAACTATTAACTAAGCAAGCATCAGAGTACAATTTACAAGTTCACTCATTCTTTAATTGTTCACTCTGAAAATATAATGGATTCAAGGTCATTATCCAAACAATATATTTGTGATAGTAGGTACATATTTATGGAGAAAATCTAAGGAAAGCCCCAGACTCCCCAGTCAATTATGACTAGCTTACTTACCGAATAAGTATACTGACATTTAGTGTTAAATTCGAGAAATTCAACATGACTTGTCCCTCAAAGGTACATAACATCTTATGTTTGAACCATGTCTCCCTTGAAGATATCCAGAATACGTTTTATTTTACCAACCACCTATAAGTGAAGCATTGACGCTACAAAATATGGATGACAAATTTGAGTAACTCGGAAGAAATCCTTAACTGGCAGTAAATTCCCAGCCTTATTCATTTATTGGGTTTCGCAATATACGAGAACCATCCAGAAAGTAACGAACGATTTTTCATAATTAAATAATAACGGAAGATATCTACACAACACTGTATTTACAAAGTTTCTCAACTAATCTCTATTCTGTCATGACATTTTTCTCGTGAGACCAGTTTTTCAATATACTTTTCTATGCCAAAGAACTTGTTCCTTGTTTTTGAACGTACAAAATGTTCGGCCAATTGTATTTTCTAGGCAAATAACGCACACGATAATGCAATGAAGGAATCTTCAGTAAGGAGATAGCACATAGTTTACGAGTAATCAAGGAAGAACCAGTGTGTACGATAAAGACCGGAGTGCAAATTCATCAATCGTTATTGAAGAGTTGAAAGCAAATGTTGATAAAAGAATTTAGAGGTACCGGTGTTTCACTTTGGACACCGTACATGGCTTTTTTGCGTGGAAAAGATGAGGGCCGAAGAAGACCTCAAAGTCGCAGTGACATCTTGGCTAACATCTGCATTGAAAGCCAGTAGCACGTGACCATAAATACGACCTGGATACCAATGGCGATTACTTGAGAAATAGAGTAAGTTACTGTAAATTTGTAAATACAGCTTTATGTGGATATCTTCGTTATTATTTAGGTATACAATTGTTTGTTACTTTCTAGATGGCCCTCGTTTGTACCGGCGATAGACCCTGTCAACAATATTATGATACAATAGTTTGCCAAATTGTCAAGCTTGCTTTTGTACCTTTAGAACTTATTCATTTGTATTTAAATTTCACTCCATTCCGAAAGAGCACAGACTCCGTGGAGAGCTGGAACTAAATAAGCGTAATATGCTTGGGTCGAATAACATCCGGATGTATTACGCAGATATGAATAATGGATCGTTTACATGTTCAGAAACAAGGTTTTAGTATATCGTTTGGTTGGGGTGTTTTCTGCCGCGAACAAAGAGAGACTGCGGTGTATTCGCGTTGCCATGGAAACCCGGCCCTCCCTCTACACCAGAGGGAGAAAGAGAGAGAACGAGAATGGGATAGAGACAGAACTAGTGAGTAAAATGTATGTGTTTGTTTCTCGGATTTGCCGTCCCGGAGGCGAGTGTCTCTATATAGCTGCTGCACCAATCAAGAAGGGTCTGAACAACGATCGTTAAGTGGCAGTTGTAGTTGTCGCAGCGTAGCCACACCTCATCCGGTCCGATACGCCCGTGCGCCTTCCAGCTGTAATTGAAATTCTTTTGTTTCCTAGCTGGAAGGGGAAGTGGCTGTACGTGATTACAAGGAGAGGAATTGGATCGGGGGAAAGGGGATTCGCCTCGAGTGTCTCCCGCATGTGTTGACATTACCCTGGTGTGAGTGTTTTGTGGGAGGCCGTAGGTATTCTGTGATGCAAGTATCGCTTAAAATCGGCCTTGGAACCCAACAGGCAGGGGTTGAGACAGCATCCCAGGTACAAGCATGGGCAAATAACTTTACACACCTCCCTTCTTTCAACACCTCATTGATCTTAGCCCTCTTCCTGTCAACAATCACAAGGGGATTTATAAACTGGGGACTGATTTCTTGTAAACGAGACGGTATTCACTCTTCCTGAAGCCTAAGCAGTGAAGAAAACATTACATTTGATGCAATAATAACACGACAGCGATATTTTCAGAAACCATATTGAAAAGCCGTTCCACATTTTATGCATGACCAGCATAATTAAAAAATCTGATGTGTTCCATTCGCATCAAACCATTCTTAAACAAGGAGTATCTTAAAACGATCAACTCCACAAAAAAATGTATATAACATAGAGTGTGTGTTTTAACGTGCTCAATATTTTTTCTGGGGTAAGTTTTTGTCCATCTCTTACGGTTTAGCAGTTATGCAAAATTCCGCAAAATGCATCCAGAATAAAGTGGTCTTCAGAGCTATTCCCAGAAAATTCAAGATTTACATTTTATTTGCCAGGTAAAATATCTTCAATATACGATAATTTAATCAAAATCGTTAGAGCCATTTTTTAGAAAATCAACATTTTCCAAAAAAGTTCCACGTGGGGGGATTTTCTTGAAAATCTTCGTTCGCATCCTTGGAAGATACGAAACTTCAATACCAAGTTTAGTATTCAACGGTCTTTGCGTTTTTGAGCCATGCTGTCCACAGGCACACACGGACCTTTTTCTAAAATTATTTTTTTTTATTCAGGGGGACCCAAAACATGCATTTCCGGTGAAATATCGGTACCAAATTTTGGGTGGAATGCAATATCTTCTCTATACACTAAGTGTAGAGAAAGTGAAAAAAATAATTCTTCTACTTTATGCCAATCAAGATAAACGTTAGCAGAAATATATATATTATTTCCTATAAGCTTGCTCCTTATTCCTGTCTCACTAGACATTTCTCATTGGCTGCGTGATGAAATAGGCGAGAATTCTTCGTTTTAATACCTTCCTCTCGGAGGATGAAAGCCTATGACGGAGTATTTATATCACTTACAGAATGACTTCTCTCTCTCTCTCTCTCTCCCACGCGAGCCTTTTTCTATGAATCTAGAAATGCTTATTTTCAGTCTAGGATCCTCAATAATTAATTTTCCGGTGAGATCTGGGTAGCAAACTTTTGGATGAAATATAATACCTTCTCTATCTAATATGTATATTCTTCATGCGTGCTAGAGAAAGTAAAAAGGAACACGACACGGGTTATCAAAGTCGTTAAGATATGGCGAATCAAATCCGGAAAGTGCTGACCTTTACAGGTTTTTTTTTTTTTTTTTTTCCCCTGATTACCCTCAATTCTCATTAGTGAGAAATGCAGGGGAACATAACCGATATTGGAAAATCTTAGTATTAAAACCAGGACCTATTCACACATTCTGCTATTCAGGGAATAAGAATCTTACACATGTAAATACTGCACAACAGGAAATTATGCTCTAAAACGTCCCAAAGGCAAAGCTTAAAATATCTGATGTGTACCATTCACATTACTTTCTGTACATCTCTGTAACAAATTATTGTTAAAAAGCTTATTCTTCTATCTACGTGTTGTTATGTGAGATAAGAGAGGGAAGAATCGACGGAAGAGTAAAAGAGCTTACTGCCGGTTCACGTGTCCACTAACGCACTGAAACAATGGATGGCAATAGTCAGCTATGACTTAAGAAGCCTTACACACATAATACTACGAGAGTAGCAGTGGCTAATTCTAAGAAAACCCAATTTGCGACTTCCTAAAATGTGTGAATTCAATTAACCTTGGACTTCGCTAATAATTGACGGCGGCGTGAGTCACTAATTACTTCCCGTATACCAAAAGGTCAATATTTCCCTCGTTTCCAATTCTAATTTATATACAATTATAACACGAATTTTTAAATAAGAATTAGTATACAAATGTTCAAATTGCTGCGATCATATCATATGCCAATAACAACTATTTCTTAGGAATCACTTGCATATGTTTTTCGTTTATTTATTCCTGAATTTTAATTATATATGATATTTCTAGAGGAATTAGTCATTGAAATGAATTTTTCCCCATTCATAAATGTTCAAAAGTGTGAGCTGAAGGTTCTTTATTAATATTATATAATTTAATTCTCAAATATTTTATTTTAATGTACCGATTGCCACTACAAAACAGAACTCCGGAAAATATGTAATATAAAAATTTCAAAACATAAAAATAAACTTTTTGAGGAATCACTCAATAGGGTCAAAAATCATATAAAAATTGCTTAACAAAGCGGAGCTTCAATTATTTAGGGCAACGGTTCCCAACCGGCAGATGGTGATAGTGGTCGATTCATTTCAATAATTCAGTTATACTAGTATCCCACAGATGGCATTACAGCTATACCCTGCCGAACATTCCCGAGACTACTCGCTTCCTCACGAACATTCCCGAGACTTCGACAGGTGAATATATAAAAGTGTACGCCGCTTGGCGCTTTCAGTTGTCTTCCTCGCGTTGATTCACAGTGTTAGCTATGGATAAGTTCATTGTTAAACGTAAACGCCAGGACAGTGAAAGTGAACAGTCGGCTCCTACTGCTTGCTTTAAGAAGCCAAATCTTACAGTTTCTCCCGGACCGTCGAATTCACCACATAAAGAAGACAAACGAAAGAAAAGAACATACCAGGACAGTTACTTAGCGTATGGATTTAAGTGGAATAACAACGAGGAAAACATTATTCCTGTGTGTTTAGTTTGTATGGAAACACTTAGCAACGAGGCCATGGCACCTAGCAAACTGAAGCGGCATCTTACAACAAAGCATCCTAGTGTGTCACAGAAAACTGTAATGTATTTTTCACATGTATTAGAAGGGGAGAAGAAAACAGCTGTGCGAATGGTAAAGAGAATGACCATAGGTGATACTGCTCTTGAAGCCTCATTTAAAGTAGCAGAACTCAAGCTAAAAAAAAAGAAACCTCATACTCTTGGAGAGGAAATCATTGGCCCTGAATGTCAAGTTATAGTTTCGACAATACTTGGCGAAGGAACAGCTAATCAAATTTCAAAAGTTCCTCTGTCCAACAACACAATCAGCCGCAGGATATCTAAAATGTCATGCAATATCAACGAACAAGTCACGGAGAAAAAAAAAAAAACTTATAGAACATTTGCTTTGCAAGTAGATGAGAGTAGATGAGTAGATGACAAACTGCAACTCCTTGGTTTTATCAGATATATTGATGAAAAAGATATTAGTGAACAGTTTCTGTTCTGTAGACCGCTGGAAACTACAACCACAGGCCATGATATTTTCGTTTCTATTAATTCCTATCTCAATGACCATGATCTTTCATGGAAAGACTGTTGTGGTATATGTACAGATGGTGCACCATCTATGTCTGGGAAAATTAAAGGTTTTACTGCCAGAGCTCTCAATGAAAATCCATCCATTATTATAACTCACTGTTTTCTGCATAGAGAGGCATTAGTCGTGAAAGCGTGTAATGAAGATTTTGCTGAAGTGTTTAAACAAGTTGTGAAAATGGTGAACTATATGAAGTCTCAACCTTTAAAGTGCAGAATTTTTGAACAGTTATGTCGCGCAACGGATGCAGCTCATACCTCTTTGTTACTTCACACAGAAGTAAGATGGTTGTCGCGGGGTCGTGTATTGAACCGGTTTCTCGAACTTAAAGAACAGCTAAACACTTTTTTTAAGGATGAAAATCAAGACACATTTCATGAGCTCTTACTAAGTGATTCTTGGTGTTTTGAACTGTCGTATCTGGCAGATATTTTTCATAAGCTGAATGAACTGAATGTTTCGATGCAGGGTCGACATGAAACAATAATCTCCTCAACCAATAAGATGAAAGGTTTTAAAAGAAAACTTAGTTCTTGGAAGTATACAGTTCAAAAAGGAGATTTGTCGAATTTTCCATCTCTTCTTAATGTGGCAGGAGATAAAGATCTGGGTAAGCTGAAAGACCGCATTTGTGATCACTTATCAAGATTGCAAGATGCAATCGATGCGTACTTTCCAACTATTTCCACTACGAATCTCGACTGGGTTGTCTCACCATTTGATTTCGTAGATAGTGCAGATGAAATAGATTTCACTGCTTGCGAACGAGATGAATTTATTGGTCTTTGCGCTGATTCCACACTCAAAGGTAAGTTCACCAAGAGTGAGGCGTCGGTGGCTAGTTTTTGGCTTCAACGGAGAGAGGAGTACCCTAACCTAATGAAGAAAGCAATTAACACACTTTTGCCCTTTTCAACATCCTATCTATGTGAGCAAGCCTTCTCTGCTATGGTGACAATAAAATGCAAAGCAAGAAATAGACTGAATAACCTTGAGGATGATTTGCGTGTTTCACTGTCAACTGTAAGACCCGACATCACATATCTGTGCTCTAAGCATCAATCACAAGTTTCACATTAATCATTAATCGAACAAAATTTATTGATATATTTTTACTCAGTGATTGTAGTAAAGTTTACTGTATTATGTTATGGTGTACGTTATTATTATATAATATTTCAATAAATTAACATATTAAGCTTAATTTTCTTTTAATTCAAGGAAGGGTGCCCCTAGTGTTTAATGTTATTCCCAAGGGTGCCGTGAACTTCAAAAGGTTGGGAAACACTGATTTAGGGTGTCAGATAGGTATGCTATAAATTAGAAAGCAAAAGAACTGCGAATCTCAAGTATGTGCGGAAACATTAAAAGAAAATTAAGGAGCATTACAAAATAAAACCTTTTAATTTTCGATAATCGAACAACCGTACCAATACATTTATTGATTCTTCATTAGATAGAAGACATAATTCACTCATGATAAATTCCAAGTATTGGAGTGAAAACTGGTGCTACTTTAGGACGCGGAAAGAGAAGGTACTGGGCTAAATTCCCCATTTTCCAATCCGCAAATCGTAATTTCCTCCTATAATGCCATCTATAGGTGACGAATTCATTCCTTATCACCATGACGCATAGTGGTGAAATCGTGAATTAGCTATTTCTCTCGGTCAAAAATACACCGCTAGATGTCCCTGTGTTCTAAAATAGGAGTAACAGGACCTAAGTAACCACAAAAGAAACAACGCTGAAATTTTAGTCATGGCAGTTCGGGTGATAAAAATGTATGAGTCAGAAAATTGGGTAATGAATAGATAAGATAGAAGTTCAATAGATAGAAAGGGCAAAAATAAAATTCCTCAGACACGTTATAGGTTGTAATTGATATATCACATCCAAGTAACATAATTAGGCAGGGTCTTAAGATAGGTATAAATACACAAAATCTCTTTGTTACTCAAACCTGTTTACAAAAGTTTGTCCTTATTTAGTACTGTACTGTACAATTGTTATCTCGTCGCTTCGACGCGTAGACAGTTTTCAACTGCGTGCTCAGAACTCAAGTCGAAACCTAACGCCTAGCATGTGGCTCTTGCTTTTATAGCTGTCTATGACGTCAACAGAAATTTTTGCACGTGTTCATTGTGCCCAGGTGTCGCATTCTAAAGCTTTGAGGTAGTGCTGCCCCTTTTCACAGGTTAATATTTTTGAACATATATGACAATGGTGCGGCTAGTTAAGCGTAGCCGACTACACACGTGCAACAATCAGCTGCAAGATTTTCATTGCAAACCGCTAATGCACCTGTGGCGATTGCGCGCCATTAAGGTGTAGTCACAATAATGTAAACGAAAAACTATCAAAACTATAAACATACGTAGCATGAGCATATTTTAAGAATGGACTCTTCTATATTAACAAAACAGATAATAGAGATGTGGGACACCCTAAAAAGGATGGGAATATGGATACAAAGAGCGGAACAGACTAAAGCCTACCATGAGGATGAGTATGATGCGATGTTGATGTCATTATGTTGTCTGTTGTCTTCTTTACTTGCTAAAGAGGGCATACTCTCTATCACAGTTTGGTAATTCTCCTGCGGAAAAAGTTTACATTCTAATTAACCAGTTATAATAGTTAATTTCCCAGGTCCGTAAGGCATTTTTTTTTAAAATATTTAAGTAGGTATATATTTAAGTAAGAGCAGTAATAGTACTTATAATAAAAACAATTTCGTCACATCAAAGCAAAATGTTTATGTAAATAAGGTGAGTGGATTGTTCTTGATATTCCCAGCTAGTAGAATAGACACTTCCTTGTTCCTATGTATTGGTCTATCACCACCACCGTTGCTATTACTACTACTATACTACTATTATTACTACGCTACTATATTACTATTACTACTACTATACTACTGCTATTACTACTCAGACTGTACTACTATTACACTATACTATTACTACTACTATTACTGTTACTACTGTACTACTACTAGTACACTACCATTACTACTACTCTACTACTATTACTGCTACTACTATACTACTAGTAGTGTACTACTATTATTACTATTACTGCTACTACTGCTATACTACTAGTACTATACTACTACTATTACTACTTCTATACCACTACTATTACTGCTACTACTATACTACTACTACTACTACTATTATTACTATACTACTACCATTACTATTATTACTCCTATACTACTATTACTGCTACTACTACTATTACTACTATACTACTGCTACTATTACTAATACTATAATTACTACTAATATTACTACTACTATTACTATTACTAGTGCTCTATTACTACTATACTACTACTATACTCTACTACCATACTATCACTACTACTATACTCTACTACTAAACTACCACTACTACTATACTACAACTACTATTACTACTACTCTACTACTATTACTGCTGCTACTATACCACTAGTACTATACTACAACTACTACTATTACTACTACTACTAGTAGTAGGTTTTACTCGTATGTTTATGATATACACCATTATTGCTACTACTGCCATTTTTTCTGCAATTTTTTCTGTTAAATATAACACAAATTCTGTTAAATTAAACACAGGAAACCCTTTTGGATGCAACATTCTTGAAATTTTGAAAGCTTCTTGTCGTCTGCCTCGGATATGTTTCTGCTCTTTTTATATCCACTCCTTGTCGACGCGCTCCATAGAATTGTGAAAACTGAATACTGCAAGTTTATCAACACATTGGGGAGCACTGTGACAGCTTCTGTGTGTCTTTTGGAAATGTGCCGCAGTGTGGACACTGGTGGGGATATTTGAGTGCTCTGTTATTGCAGCGACACAGAAAAAGTGCACTTTGAGGACGATAGCGCTGTTATTACCAGCATCATGATGATAACGTATGGGGAGTCATGATAACTGAGGGAAATTTTTCATTTCCCTTATGCGAAATTAATATCAGTCAGCTAGCTCTCGCTGGCAACAAGGTCGATAAGGCACGCATTGTGCTATATGGAGGACACGAAGAATAATTGAAACAAAGAGAAGGGACAGATAGCAAAAGAATGAAGAGAGAGAGGCAAGGGGATGCCATATAAAATGTGGACGGGGAGAAAAGGACGCCCCTATTATCGCCTTGGGGAGAGATCGGTATACGATTCGTAGTTTGGTCGGGATTTTAAGGAGAGTAAAGGCAAGGGAAGAGAAAGGTATATGGGGAAAGGCGTGATTCGAATTTAGAATATTGCTCACAGCAGTTTGTCTCGGCTGGAAACAAAGGCAAAGAAAAGAAGGGCTTGAGTCTATGATGTCCAGGCGAGGGGAGCAATAGGGGTTGCCAAGCGGGGGTAGAATGGGCTGACCAGGGAAACAATGGCTTCCTTTGTTGTTCTCTATGAACAATCGCAATAAAAGCTTCGTAGAGAAGTGTTCTTTATTATCATCATCGGTTCTTTTTTAGGCTCAAATAGCCTCCCAGTATTTTTGTCTAAGTGAATACCATATTCTGAATCTGCAATATTGTTCTCTCTCTGTATTCATATATTTACACATGCAGTTTCGCTGGGGTATCCGAGTTTTTCAAGAAACAGTATATACGTAGTATAAAAGACAAGTAATAAGCGGGATAAAATACAAGTGTATACCCTGTAAGAATCTCATACACTTGCTGTATAATGTAATTTACAATCGCGACCAAGAACGGTATGAGTCGTTTAGTTTCCTCTGTGTGTGTGTGTGTGTGTGGTTTTTGTTTCTCTCTCTTTATTTTATGTTGTAATAATTCCCTTATACCAGCCTCTTATTGGTTTAAATGAAAAATGAAAGAAGTGAGAAAGCAAATATTTTGTGTGATTAAAAGACACTCATCCGTGTCTATCTCCTATTGGATTTACGTGAAAAGTCTGGAATTTAAACCCTAGCCAATAAATAGAGACCGGTTCTCCAATCAGAACGAATGAAGGAGCGGGTTTAAGACAGCATTATACTGCTATCTTTATAATATATTGCATATGAAAGCTACAAAGGACATGGACGGTGAACCGGAAATTTCATTTCTTATTGAGCAAGATCATGCCCCATTGTCGATTGATCCACATACTTTTTCATTTTAATGAAACTGAATTTATTGTATTTTCTCAGCGTATCTAAACAATTAGAATTTCTTACCGCTGCAATTGGATTTTGTAACACCCAGAGTAAAACCCCACTGATTCTTACACATTCCACTCAGTGGTGATGCCCAAAAGATAAGCTAACGGGGGTTGGGAAAGTAAAACATTATAGATCAAGTAAATGGTGACAATAGCGCATGCATGGCTCTACTACGAACTGGTTGTTGTAATCTCTGAAACTCGTTTATTCAAACACTACTACGTAATATACTTCATCATAGATTAGATTCTAAAGGTTCATGATGGCCAAGTAGGCCTTGAACATAGAGCATGTGAAAGCATACAAAATTAATTACAAATATAAATACATTTAAAATTCTCACATTACAATTAAAAGTAAACATAAACTTTCAAGTGCAACTTAAGGCAAGTATTAAACATTAAAATCTGATGTGTTCCATTCACATGACTTTCTCTGCATCTCTGCAACAAATTATTGTTTAAAAGCTTCATGTTACCTACTTCATGCTAATCGAGATTAACATTGGGAGAAATACTTTATTGTAAGCAGAAGGGAAATAATGGAATACACTAGGCTAAAACAATAGTAAAATCTTATAAAAGCTGGCTGCCATGTGGATCAAATTGTTTACTTGCATTGCCAGAATTTGACAAATCCCGTATGTGAAAAGTTTTAAGTAATTTAAAACGGAAACCAATAACAAGGAATATCTCATAAATGGTCAACTCTACGTAAAAAAAAAAAAAAAAAAAAAAAAAAAAACGGATCACATAAATCCTGTGTTTTAACGAGATGTCATTTTTTGTGTAGTACGTTTTGTCTGTCCCTTACAGTTTACTAGTTATGAAAAATCCAGCAAAATTCAACCAGTATGAACAGGTCTTCAGAAAATTCAAGATATACATTTTATTTGTTCTATAAATATCTTTACTATACGGTATTTTAATTAAAGTCGTTAGAGCCATTTTTGACAAGTAAAGGGTAGCTTGGAATGTGATGATTTTCCACAAAACATTCGTGTCTCATCCTTGGAAGATACTAAACTTATATACAAAGTCAGGTATTTTAGCGTCTTTTCGTTTTTGGGTTATCGTGTTCACAGACAAATGGATACACACATGGACTTTTTTCTAAAATACTTTTTTTTTTGGATACAGGGGACCCTAAAACGTCTAAATCCAGTGAAATCTCGGTATCGAATTTTTTGGTAGAATGCAATACCTTCTCTATGCACTATGTACATAGTACGTATAGAGAAAGTAACATTTATATTACTTGACTTGTACAGTCTATGTCACTGTTGCCACCATGTTTTCTACTAACATCTCGGGCCTGGTAATCAGTTCATGAAGCTTGTGTTGATAAAAAATTAATATTTCCATATTTGTAATTTATTTCTATTTTCTCATTTTCTGTTATTTTTAATCAGTCCCTCTTTAATACTGTCGTTATTTCTTGCTGTGGCATGTTTCTTCCAACTGACATTCTAATTTCTTCTAACGTTGATATTTTATTTAATTTTTGTGAATTAAACGTTCCCTACACTATTAAGTGCCTCAGAAAAAGCGGGAGATTAAAGACAATGACGCTCTT
Source organism: Hymenopus coronatus (assembly GCA_030762935.1). NCBI lineage: Eukaryota > Metazoa > Arthropoda > Insecta > Mantodea > Hymenopodidae > Hymenopus > Hymenopus coronatus. The sequence goes on along the minus strand of CM060895.1, from coordinate 52,733,539 downwards.
GTGCGGGGAATTTGATGATATCCGTACATTAAATAGGTAAAATTGCTGAGAAAAGAGTTTTATTAATTACTATTCTGTTAAAACTTGAATAAAATATTCTAATGCATTTATAGTCCACCATGACAGCATTATCTTTATAATTAATTCTTTGTTTTAATGAAGAAGTTAATAGGTAGCGTTAGGGAACCCTTTACTGTGCGCTGCGTAACGAAAAGGATTTTCTGAGCAGAAGGGGAGAAGAGTGCACTAATTCCGTCAAGTACGCGCTTACAAGGGACAAAACGAGCAAGTAAAACCGCTACAGAAGTGAAGGGAGAGAACAATGCAAACGTTAATTCTGAAAAGAATCTAGTGACAAATATTACCACGCTGTGTTGTCTTTTGTTGAGGTGTTTATACCCATACAAGTCTGTGAATACATTAGGAAATGGCTTACCTTTTTTGCGTTAGTAAAGTTTAAAAACATATATTACCCCTTTTATTAACCTATGAGAAGCCGTCATGACTTGCATTTTTACTTTCTCTACACGTACTATGTACATAGTGTATAGAGAAGGTATTGTAATGCACCCAAAAATTCGATACTGAGATTTCACCGGAAATACAAGCTTTGGGTCCCCCTGAATCCAAAAAAAGCATTTTTACAAAAAGGTCCGTGTGTGTGTGTGCGTGTGTGTGTCTGTGGACAGCATAGCTCAAAAACGAAAAGACCGTTAAATACCAAACTTGGTATTTAAGTTCGGTATCTTCCAAGGATGTGACATGAAGATTTTCAAGAAAATCCCCCCACCCCCAGCTATCCTTTACATGGAACTTTTTCCGAACATTTTGATTTTCTTAAAAATGGCCCTAACGATTTTGATTAAAATGTAAAAATTTAAAGATATTTACTTGGCAAATAAAATGTATATCTTGAATTTTCTGGGAATAACTTCTGAAGACTACTTTATTCTGGATGAATTTTACAGAATTTTGCATAACTTCTAAACCGTAAGAGATGGTCAAAAACTTAACACACAAAAAATGTAGAACACATTAAAACACACAATTTATGTCATGTATATTTTTTCGTGGAGTTGATGGTTTTTTTTACATATTCCTTGTTTTTGGTTTCAGCTTTGAAAAAATGATACTTTTCGCAAACAAATTCCTGTCCATACAAACAAAGGAACTTCAGTCACATGGCAACCAGCTTATGGTTATCGGTTTAGCCTATAGTACTTCCGTATTTACCTTCTACTTACAAGGAAGCAAGTAATAAGACTATTTCTGCTTTTTTTTTTCTGATTTAAATGAAGTAAATAGAAGCATAAGCTTTTTAACAATAATTTGTTGCAGAGATGTAGAGAAAATCATAGGAATGGAACACATCAGATTTTTTAATACCATTTTATCCTATTTCCGTTCATTATTACCTTGGAGGAGAAGCTGATTTTCCTGCATTCAGTTCTAGTAATTCAGCCTCTCTGTGTCTTTGTCTATTTTCAGGTACCTAGGTATGCGTTTAACTATATTAAGAGCTCTAACTTTGATATATTTACTATGGCAGACATGCGATATAATCTTACTGATATTTACTTAATTTTATTTGTTCTTATGTATTTACTTACGACTTAATTTACACAAAAACTAAGTTTCGTTACGCAGTCGGCTTACCCTCCCCGTATTTAGGACTGACACCCCCCAAGGACTTACAAGCAAATGTACAGGGGTCAGAAGCTGTGAGGAGCCAACGGTACGAAACCAAGAATGGAGAACCTGGAATGAGTGCCAGGCATGAGGAAGTGGATGATATGAAATGCAAGAGAAATGGATGATAGGGAAGGTGATGAAGCAATTGGTAGAATGAGTGGCGGGGGAAGCCGGAGGACACGGAGAAAACCCGCTGTCACCGCTTCGTCCACCACAAATCCCACATGCGGCGCTTGGGACAAAAACTAAGCATGATCTGTAATTATTGTTTTTTTAAATACCATCAACCAAACACGGATATCACTTTACCACCAAGTTTGATGTGGTCACCTTGCTGCTGGAACCCACATATGTAACAGCTGTTAGAACTTATACATTTTATTTTAGCGTAAATAATAAGTCTATTATTTTATTTAAAATAATTTATTATCCTTATTACATAGCCTACCTTCTTAAGGTCTTATTATTTGGAAATTCTAAAGTAATTAATATAGAATCCTACTGAAGAAAGCGCTGCGACCTTAACATAACTTTCACTATAAACCCTTGTTTATCAACGAAAGTATACAGAGATTTGTTGTTTGTTTGTTTGTGTGTGTGTGTGTGTGTCTAATGACCATTTGAAAGGAGTCAATCCATCTTTGAAAACACTATAGATATCCAACTACGAAAATTACTTAGTTCCTCCTCAGACAGTAAGTCTGGCAAAACAACGTTGTCTCTATTCACAAGGTGTAAGAATTATTAATGAAATACCCAATGCAACCATGAATTTAGTATTATCTAGATTATCTTGATTATTTATAATTGATTAATTTTAAATACTTGTTATTTCACTGACGAATATTTTGACTTAAATATTATGCAAATATTTAACTACTGTGCGTCAATATTTATACTTAGACGATGTTTATGACCTCTCGCTCGAGATTTAAACTCAAATAAAATTGTTGTAAATAGTAGTAAAACTGCACTAAGTTACACAAGTAAAGTTGCAGTGAAGATTGGCATACGTTGGAATCATAAACATTAGAGATAGAGGACTAAACTAAGTCACACAAGTAAAGTGAAGTAACATTGAAGATTAAACTAAGTCACACAAATAAAGTGAAGTGACAATGAAGACTGAATTAAGTCACACAAGTAAAGTGAAGTGACAATGAAAACTGAACTAAGTCACACAAATAAAGTGAAGTGACAATGAAGACTGAACTAAGTCACACAAGTAAAGTGAAGTGACAGTGAAGGCTGAACTAAGTTAAACAAGTAAAGTGAAGTGGTAGTGAAGACTGAACTAAGTTACACAAATAAAGTGAAGTGACAATGAAGACTGAACTAAGTTACACAAGTAAAGTGAAGTGACAATGAAGACTGAACTAAGTCACACAAATAAAGTGAAGTGACAATGAAGACTGAACTAAGTCACACAAGTAAAGTGAAGTAACATTGAAGATTAAACTAAGTCACACAAATAAAGTGAAGTGACAATGAAGACTGAATTAAGTCGCACAAGTAAAGTGAAGTGACAATGAAAACTGAACTAAGTCACACAAATAAAGTGAAGTGACAATGAAGACTGAACTAAGTCACACAAGTAAAGTGAAGTGACAGTGAAGGCTGAACTAAGTTAAACAAGTAAAGTGAAGTGGTAGTGAAGACTGAACTAAGTTACACAAATAAAGTGAAGTGACAATGAAGACTGAACTAAGTTACACAAATAAAGTGAAGTGACAGTGAAGACTGAACTAAGTTACACAAATAAAGTGAAGTGACAATGAAGACTGAACTAAGTCACACAAGTGAAGTGAAGTGACAGGATGACTGAACTAAGTTACACAAATAAGTGAAGTGACAGGAAGACTGAACTAAGTCACACAAGTAAAGTGAAGTGACAGGAAGACTGAACTAAGTCACACAAATACAGTGAAGTGACAGGAAGACTGAACTAAGTTACACAAATAAGTGAAGTGACAGTGAAGACTGAACTAAGTCACACAAGTAAAGTGAAGTGACAGTGAAGACTGAACTAAGTTACCTAATAAAATGAAGTGACAAGAGAAGAATGAACCAATTCATACAAGTGAATTGAAGAGACAATGAAGACTGAACTAAGTTAAACAAGTAAAGTGAAGTGACAGTGAAGACTGAACTAAGATACACAAATAAAGTGAAGTGACAGTGAAGACTGAACTAAGTCACACAAGTAAAGTGAAGTGACAGTGAAGACTGAACTAAGTTACCTAATAAAGTGAAGTGACAATGAAGACTGAACTAAGTTACCTAATAAAGTGAAGTGACAATGAAGACTGAACTAAGTCACACAAGTAAAGTGAAGTGACAATGAAGACTGAACTAAGTTAAACAAGTAAAGTGAAGTGACAGTGAAGACTGAACTAAGTTACACAAATAAAGTGAAGTGACAGTGAAGACTGAACTAAGTTACACAAATAAAGTGAAGTGACAATGAAGACTGAACTAAGTTAAACAAGTAAAGTGAAGTGACAGTGAAGACTGAACTAAGTTACACAAATAAAGTGAAGTGACAATGAAGACTGAACTAAGTCACTCAAGTAAAGTGAAGTGACAGGAAGACTGAACAAAGTTACACAAATAAGTGAAGTGACAGTGAAGACTGAACTAAGTCACACAAGTAAAGTGAAGTGACAGTGAAGACTGAACTAAGTCATACAAGTAAAGGGAAGTGAAAATGAAGACCGAAATAGGTTACGCAAATAAAGTGAAGTGACACTGAAGACTGAACTAAGTTATACAAGTGACACTGAAGACTGAACTAAGTTATACAAGTGACACTGAAGACTGAACTAAGTTACACAAGTGACACTGAAGACTGAACTAAGTTACACAAGTAACACTGAAGAGTGAACTAAGTTATTCAAGTAAAATACAGAGACAGAGAAGACTAAACTAAGTTATTTCAGGCAAATAAAGTGATAATGAAGAGTTAACTAAGTTACATTAGCAAAAAGAAGTGACGATGAAGACTGAACTAAGTTACATCAGTAAAATGAAATGTTTGGAAGACTGAATTAAGATACTCAAGTAAAGCGAAGTGGAAGTGTATCTGAACTATGTCGCACTAGAAAATAAATTGCCAATACGTGTGGATGCAATTACAAATGTTGATTTCTACAATTTTTGCTCGTAATTTCCAAGACTCTTCAGATATTTATATTTAAGTAGATCTCCCAAACCACAGATTTCTCCCCTAAATAAATGTCAAGCTGATACACTGTACTGAGGGCCTGCGTAGAAACTCAAGAATACAAGCTGCATTTATTGGAGAAAGAAAAGAAATCCTTAATTTGCTGACGCATTAAGATAGTTTTCCTGCCTGGTATAGTTCAAATACTCAAGGCAATTAATATCAAGCAGACAATTTCAGCGAACCATGCGTCTACGGTTACTGCGCACTATATGAAAACATTTTGCGATGAATCGCACAGGTTAGACTTACTCTCATACAAACTGTGTAATGTGCCACTAAGAGGCATTCAGCAATCGTAGCCTTGCTCTTAAGTTTATCAAAGTAAATGATGAGAATTATATCCATATTTCTAGATTGCAAAGATCTCAACGGCCTAGAAAGTTCTGAAACATCATCTGCAATCTCACTAAGTAGTCGTTTGATTTCGCTTTCAGTTCTTAAGGGCTGTGTGGTTTGTTTACATACATACTGTGTTTTAAATTCTCCCACACATGAAACTCACATTATTGATTGCTCCATACTTTAACACACTATTGTGAACAAGGAATTTATTGTCAACATGATATTAGAATAACGCTGAGCGGTCGGCCGGTATGTCGTGAATGGGAATTGATCTTCACGTGAGGGAGCGGCGGGCTAAGGTTTGAAATTGTCCCCACTGTACAAAACTACAATATAAGACCGTTAATCCCCTTAACCCCTTTATCGATATTTTGACATCAATATATGCCGTCCGTGTGAGTGAGACCTTTCTCACGTTCGTTCTGGTATGCGGCACTGAAGCTGGAACGTGGTAAACAAGGAAGTGTGGCGCGACGGAAGCTTGTGACTTCATCTGATACACTCTGGAAAATCAACATTTTGAAACTTTTTCCGTGTAGTTTGTGGGGGGGGGGGGTTTCAGCCTTAAATACAAAGTTTGATATTTAACGGTTTTTTTCGTTTTTGAGTTATGCTTCCACCGACACATTTTTTTTTTTCAGGGAGTCTGAAAACATATATTTCTGGTGAAATATTGCTATCGATGTTTTGGGTGGAACACAATGCCTCCTTCTCTGTCTACTATGTCATTTGCGCTAGAGAAGGTAAAAGCGATATTATTTGAAAAGTTTCCAAAATAAGAAACTTTTCAACACGTAACAGTCAAGATCCAAAAAATGAAATATACATAGTTATTCTGCTAAAGAGGGTTCTATACTTTTACTGTAAAGCTTTTTGCAAACTCGTGCTTTACTTCTGTGCGCTAAAGAGGAAAAGTTTTGTGTATGCACCTGCAAACTGACATGCAGCAGATAGCATCTCTGGCACTGTGTTCAGCTGCGGACCTACATAGAAAACTCTGCACTTGTTGGCTTCGTGGTTCCCATACAATCGTGAGATACCTAATTGTGCAAAATATAACCTTTATGGGAAGTGAAACATCCCTTTCTATGTGTGTTACGTTTTCCCAATTATTATTATTATTACTAGATGTGTCTCCTGTGCAGCGGTTCCCAGTAGTCTCCAGAAACGAAGATGGATATATTCCAGAATGCAGGAATAGCCAAGTTTCGCAAATGTTTCAGGAGTTCCTGGATTTATATCCCTTGGGCCGACCATTTTGGCTGACTATTTTTTTTTTTATTTTGTTAATTCATTTTTTTTGTGGTTTTCCTCAGTCGTCAAGTAAATACCAAATTGGATATTTAATACCACACAAAAGTTCCACCTTTAGTCTAAATTAATAGTAAAACTTAAAATAGATGGTAATTGTGATTGCCCTGACATAAAATTGCGCACAGCCGCTGGAGCTTTTTGTGACGCGTTAATTCTAATAGTGAATACCAAGTGAAGCAGACGGCTGCCGCAATGCCGCTTCCTCGCCGGATTCAATGCCAGGACACCAGCACAGTATGTAAGTGTGAAGTTATTCGTTTGTAAAGTTAAGGTTTTTTTTTTTTTGTTTTTTTTTTTTTTTTTGTTTTTTGTTTTTTTTTTTTTTTTTTGAGAAAGCTGTTTGTCTAGAATATAATTTCCGCTCCAGATAGTCTCGAGGCCTAGTGCGAGTTAGTTCGTAGATAGTGCAAGCATACACTGGAAGGCATCCCTAACCCCATCTGCCTGTCGCGAAGCTAAGTGAGGAGATGAGACCTTAGAAGGCTAGCTGCACTTTGCTACAGGTCGCGTGGCAGTTCTTGACGAATGGCATCTTTAAATGAGAGGTTGGATGCGAGTGAGTCACTTACTCACCTTTAATGGAACATAAGTACACAGAAGCAGGAACGGCAGCCATATTTTGTACATATGCGTTATTCTCACGTTTCTAAGCTGCTTTTTTGGGATTTGGGGACCTCAAAACATATTTCCGGTGAAATGTCGACATCGAATTTTTGGGTGGACACAATACCTATCTTCTCTACCTACGATGTACTACAGCGTACGTGTAGAGAAAGAAAAAACCACAGGAGTTGCTGTTGAAGTCAAAGGCCCGATGACAATAGAAGTTAACGGGAGCTATATAACTGAAACAAACAAAACAAGACAACTACGTTCCAAGTTCTTTGCTGCTGTATCATCCACTCACACTGATTTACATATGCTGCTACTAACTCTTTGAAAATGAAGGCATCTTTCTGAAATAATAAACAAGCCAAGATTGTCATGACTCGTATGCAGTTTGCTTGAGGCGATCATTACGGAGTAGCAACATGTCGTGATATATTCACAGATTCGAAGTCTGTATGGCTCAGAAGTCTTATTAGCGTCGTAATGGATGCAGAACACACGTGGTTCGTTGGTCTGGACGGGTGGGCAGCTCAGAGTGCAAGTGACAGAGCGTGGGACAGCAAAAACAAATGGGATATCGCCCTCCTCGACTCAACCAGCCAATTAATGTGTTTGTTGTAGTAGCGCTTCGAATAAATGGGTCGATAGGTTTAATGGCTGGAACAAGGCTGCCAAAGACTGCAGCATTCATTTACATATCGATACTGCACTCTGGATGTTTGATACTTAACCTGTGCCCGGACTATAATCTTTGGTGACATCTGAATAACGACACATCAGGTGCTAGTGGGCAACACATGACATTTTATACAGTCACTCAAAAAAGTATTGCTCTTCTTAGTAATTTTTGGTACTACTTTTACTACTTGTGACACCGCAGGCGATGACACTGGTGATACATGAAGCGAAGATGAAACACCGATGGAATGCGATGGTGGGAGAAACCGGAGAATACCCCCGGCGCCGCTTTGTCCACCACGAACCTCATATGCGGTCGCTTGAGATCGAGCCCGGGCCATCTAAGTGAGAGGTCAGTGGTCTAACCATTCAAGCCATGGCGCGGCCTTCTTGGTAATATCACATCAATATATATTTTATTTGCAAACTAAGAAGTGGTTCTTGTTTATAGCATGTTATTAGCGCTTTTTCTTGATAAAAATTAAAATTAGTAAATATTATCTTTGGTTTATAATAATGACACAGAACGTCATAGGTAGCTCAATTCTCCTGGGGTAAAATGAGTATTTGTCTGAGGAAATAGATAGTACAAAACTGTCCCGTTAGATGACTCTCCCTCCTTCAGCAGGTGTACTACCCGTCCCACCTCATGTTACCGGTGGCGAACGCTCGAACTAACTGTTACGTGATACACTGGACAGGCGCTGGGGAAATTCAGTGAGCATTAAACAAGTGTTCGAGTACAGTAGTATGTTAAAATAACGTGTTCACTCATCATGTACAATGTCCCATTACAGCAGTGCTAACGTTACCGAAGGTTATAATAAATGATGAAATGGATCACAAACATAAATGCCCACTGTCTATAGCATTATGTGACGGACTGCGTCATGCGCTGGATCCCCGTAACTTCCCATGAGCCCGCAATAGTCTACATTCGTTAGGCAACAGCAACACTAGCGACACCATCGTCAGCGGTTGCCTGAAATGGAACGGGCTATACCTAGGCTGTGGTCAATTTATTAATACTACCACTGGTAAACATGGTGGAGGCTCTGTGTGGGAGTGTATGAGTGCGAAAGGTGCAGACGATCTGTATCGCTATTGATGGCAACATGGACCGCAGATTTAAGATATTGAAGGCACATTTTCCACAGAGTGTGTACAAAATGAGTCTTACAGATGGCTACAAGACAATGACCATAAATACAGCTCTGAACACGAAGCTCTGGTTGTTGCACAACACACAAAAATGGATGGGAACACCTTCACCAACACTAGACGGCAATCCCATTGCAAATGTATAGCATATATTTATAGAAAGTATACGAAAACACAAGAAATCAAACAAGAATGATCTTATCAGACTATTTATTACTGGAGGAGTGGAATAACGTTACAAGATAATTGCAGAACATCTTGTGAACTGAATACCTAGAAGATTGCGTGAGACAATACAGAGGAAAGGAGTGCCTACAGAGTATAAAGAATATACCCAAAGTGAAATCAATAGTTTATGTTCTGGAGACGAATATTTTTGTGGTGAAAAGCGAAAATTGTGATTTTATTTATTTTTCTTATTTTTTTAAACTGTAAACAATGTTTTGTTAAATATAACGTTTTCTTAAGACATATTAAACATACCAGCACGCAAGTCAACCTTTAGTCTTTAATTTTCTAAACTTTATTTGCATTTAAGCGTAATAAGATAGTGGACGGACATTTTTGAGTGACAGTAGACTATTTTGAAACAATATCGATCGAATATAGCACTCATAGTTTATACTTGAACTGGTCAGTGTCGCAGCTTCGAAACTCTTTTAAGTTTTGATTTTATGTGAGTTAAAAATTACTTTATTTTGAGATTAGACAGCGTACAAAGCACTAGTTTGTGATACCAATATGCAGCTCAGAGGGTGCTCTTGTCAGCACTTTCATGAGAACAAATGGGTTTCTCTGTGTTCATCATAAAGAGTTCAGGTAAAAGGACAAAGGAGAGTTACGTACTCAAACAACCGTTTATAATACGGACGATTTCGAGGTGTTCATGAATGCAAAACTACGTACTTTGGATACGTAGAGTCAGTCTGAAAAATGTAGTACCATAGACGAGATCTGAACCACGGATCTCTCATCTCCGTCCCGTTGCTCTAACCAGGTGTTACCATGACAACATTCCGTTACGACATTAAATTCGTCAATTATTCGATTTGTTCCCGGTTAGCACAAGGAGATCTCAAAGTATTTTGAGATGACGTAATATTAAGATAACTTACAATTTCGTAAGTAATTAGTGTTAATGATTTTTTTTTCTTCACAAGCTGTGTGTAGGAGTTGGTTAGATGGAGTGCAATGTCATAGCCGGAACTGAGCCACGGATTTCTCATCTCCATCCGGTTGCTCTAACCACTGAGTTACAGAGCTACAATGGCAACAGCACGCCCTCGCCTCCCAACCTACCGCGTTACCTGGTTTAGCGTGGGCCAGGCGCGTGACTTTGTTCCTTGATAACTACACAATCTCCACGCTGACTATGAAGCGTTCTGTTGATGTGCTTTTGTGCTTTTTTTTTTTTTTTTTACTTTCTCTATACGCTCTATGTACATAGTGTATAGAGAAGGTATTGCACTCCACCAAAATGTTCGATACCGAGATTTCACCGGAAATATATGTTTTAGTGTCCCCTGTATCCAAAAAAAGTATTTTCAGAAAAAGGTCCGTGTGCGTGTGTCCGTGAACACGATAACTCAAAAACGAAAAGTCGGTAAAATACCAAACTTGGTATTTAAGTTTAGTATCTTCCAGGGATGCGACACCCAAACTACCCTTTACATGGAACTTTTTTCGAAAATTTTGATTTTCTAAAAAATGACTCTTAACGATTTTGATTAAAATATCGTATATTAAGATATTTACCTGACAAATAAAATGTATTTTTTGAATTTTCTGGGAATAGCCTCTGAAGACTACTTTATTCTAGTTCAATTTTACTGAATTTTGCATAACTGCTAAACCGTAAGAGATGGACAAAAACTTACCACAAAACAAATGTAGAGCACTTTAAAACACACAATTTATGTTATATACATTTTTTTTCGTGGAGTTGATCGTTTTTTAGATATTCCTTGTTTTTGATTTCAGCTATAAAACATACTTTTCTCATACAGGACTTTGACAACTCGTTCCATACAAATAAAGGAAAATCAGTGACATAGCACCCAGCTTTTGACCATCACTCTAACCTTATTTCGCTTCTACTTACAAGGAAGCAAGTAATAAGACTATTTCTGCTAATTTTTTTCTGGATTAGCAGGAAGTAAATAGAAGAATAAGCTTGTTAACAATAATTTATTGCAGAGTTGTAGAGAAAGTCATGTGAATGGAACCCATCAGATTTTTTAATAAGTAGCCTCCTCCTTGTTCCTATCAGTTGGCTTTGACATGTGAAACAACTCATATATTAACTGACTGTAGATTATGGAACATAGGTTATCATTTTGTATCATTAAACACACGAATGTTCACTCTAATGTGCATGCTAGGAAATAATTCTGGAAAAAGAAACATTGCCCGGGAGCTCCGAGTGAGAAGTCGGTTCGCTGATCACTCGACCACGGAGGCAGTCTGTTGATATACCTTTATTGGAAAATTATATTTTCGTATCGCATAGGATCTGTACAAGTCCACATCTTGTTTCTAAGTCGTGTAGAAACAGCTTGTATATTGATACTGTATTGTTGATGATCGATCTACAATCTTTGGTGACATCTAATTAAAGGCAGCCCAGTTTTGTAGCTCCTAAATATTGCAATCTGGGTGTTTGATCTTAACTTGTGCTGAAACCACACAGTCTTTGTGACATTCCAGGTATGCAGTAGGTAAACACGTCTAATTTACCTGTGCTGGGGCTATAATACTTAGTGACTCTAAATAACCACGAGATTTACATATGGACAGTAAGTATACTAGAATGTTCGATAGTTAACCTGTGTTGGGACCATAAGGTGACATCACAATAATGACACTTCAGGAAGGTTGTAAAAACACACCTCATTTACATATCGATGTTGTGCTGTGGACGCTGGATACTTAACCCATACTGGGACCATAAAATTTGGTGGCATCTAAACGATGAAATTTATACATCTATAGTACACTTTGGATGTTCGATACTTAACCTGGACTGAGTTTATAACTATTGCTGAGAAATAACAAACAGTACATGAAGTACATACTGAAAGCGAAAAATCTGATATGTTCCATTCACATGACTTTTGTCCACCTGCTCTTTAAACAAAATTCTTACAAAAGATTATTTTTCTCTCTGCACAATATTAATGGAGATAATCATAGCAGAATGGTCTTATTACTTGGTTATTTATAAATAGAAGCGAACTAAATACACTGTGCTAAAGCAACAACCAAATGTTTTAAAAGCTGTCGTTATGCAATTGCCATTGCAATTCAATTCTTTGCGTGGCCAGTAGTAAAACAAAAAAACACGGACGGATTACTTGTTTGAGAAAAGTATCCGATTTTAAAATTGAAATCAATAATAAGCATGCTGCACAACAAATATGGAAAGGACATAAGGTGTGTGTTCTGGAAAGATCTAAATTTTTGTTTATTATTGTTAGTATTATTATTGTTGTTATACGATTACATCGCGCGGTCTGTTCAGTATCTTCTTCTTCCTTCGTTGTTTACACTCTTCGTATGGAGGACTTACACCCCCCAGGACTTACTAGCCAGCACCTGGGGTCATATGCCTGTAAGGAGCAGAGGGACCTTGTATCACAGAGAGAAGACAGGATGAGTGATCAGTCTAATGCGTGATAAGAAAATAAGATGATATGAAATTACGGTGAAATGGATGAAAGGAGAGGTGATTATAGGACCAGGTGATGGAATGAATGGCGGGTAGAAACGGAGAACCCGGAAAAACCTACCCACACCCGGCTTTGTCCAGCATAAATCCCACAAAGGAGTTCGGACCGGTTAGGTGAGAGGCGAGGATTCTCAACACTCAATTACGGCGCCCCCTGTTAGAATTCAAGATGTTAAAAAGATCCTGTCATCCACTAAATTAGGAAAAATTGACCTTCTGTAACGTAGAATTTGTCACCTTTCATGGTGTAGTGGTTATCATGCTAGCCTCTAATACGCAAGATTGTAGGATCAAACCCGGCGGAGTTTTTTTTTTTTTTAATGTAAAAATCCTTAGTATGGCTTCATTAGGAAGAGAAGTTAAGCAGTTGGTACCGTGTAATGTTTATTTGTACGTAAAATAACCTTGAAAGAAAAGTCCCTACACCAAATTCACCATTTTTACGTCAGCAAGTCATGGTTTTGTCCTACAATTGGCTTATGGACGATGAGTTGACCCCTCGTCACCATGCCGTATAGTGGCGAAATCGCAAACTAGAAATTCCCTGACTAAGATATCTCAATACATAGATGTGACGTGGCGGTACTTGAATGAATCTAGATTATTATTATTATTATTATTATTATTATTATTATAATATTATTATTATTATTAATAATATCATTATTGTTGTTCAGCTATTAGATCTTGTTCTATCTATCTATGAGGAAGAAAGAATCTTTGGCAATCTAGAATGTATTATAACTGTTATTATTATTATTGTTGTTGTTATGACTACGCCTTGCTGACCCGTAATTGCCGCGCATATGTTAGCAGTTTGCTTTGGAACGCTTATAGCTTTATTGTGAGGTAGTTTCACTCATTGTCGCACGTGTCGTAAGTTTAACATGTGAAGAATGACTGTAGAACTTCAAAGTTCTGCAATTCCACACCTGGGCACAATGGACACGTGCAATAATGTTCACATTTCCTGATAATTTCTGGCTACGTCATCTACAGCTATAAAAGGGAGCTGCACACCCGACGAGTAAGTTCCCCTACGAGGCGGAGTCCCAGAAAGCTCTGTACTATCACCCACCTCGTTTAGCCTTTATATGGCAGACTTCCCTACGGTGCAGGGCGTCAACATGGCCCAGTTTGCTGATGACGTCCTGCTCTACCGCACCGACAGGAACATACGCAGAGCCTTCAACCCCATTCAGAGACACCTCCGTCTCGTCCAGGACTGGTGCAGACAGTGGCGGATGTCCGTTAATCCAGGCAAAAGTCATGCTGTTCTGTTCACCAGAAAACGCCCCGAAATAAACCAGATACCCAACTTTTCCTATCAGGGCCAAAGGATAGAGTGGGGGAATTCCATCAAATACTTGGGCGTCATTCTTGATAAGGGCCTAACTTTTCGTGAACACGTGCGGGGAACGTCGGACAGGGCGAAGGGGGCGGTAGCCTCCCTTTACCCTGTGCTGGCCTCCCAGATGCCGGTTCACTTAAAGTTACGCCTTTTCAAGGCGCTTATAGTCCCCCTGATGCTCTATGCCTGCGAAGTGTGGGGTATGGCAGCAGACTCCTGGCTTCTCTGGTTACAGCGGGTGCAGAATAGAGGACTCCGGTCCATATATTCTGTATGTCGACGTTTCCCTTTGAGGCTACTAAATGAAGCTTCGGTCCTCCCATATGTGGAAGATGTTATTAGGCGCCGGGCTCAAAAATTCTACGCCAGATTGGGCGAACATGAGAACGCTCTTGTCAGATCACTGGGGGAGTACTTACCCTCTGAACGCCGAAAAAGGCGCTTCCGGGTTCCCCGCATGGCTTGTGGGTACCCCCGGTAACAACGGCTTTAAACCAGCCAACAGCGTAATAGCTGAACAAAGCACTCCCCCCCCTCCCATAGGGACAGATCTACCAAAATTCACCACCATATTTAAATAAATAAACACCAGCGGAGCAGAGGAAAGGATGCTGCTCCTGAAAATGCAACCGCTCGAGGAGCCTACCAGCGCTACCTCCTTAACACCAACACTCGAAACCTCAAAAAAAACCTTAACCATCACCTCATTCCTGTGGTTAAACCGTTACCAGGGTAGGTACACAGCAACAACACCCAGGCTCACTAAGAGCCTACCAGACACGCACGCACGAGTAAGTTTCGAAAGGTAGTTCGGATCCTCAGTGAGCATCGGGAGAAAACTGTACTGCAGAATTGTTTTAAAAGCAGCGGAGTAAGTATTGTTTGTAATCAGTTTTGTATAAACAAAGAGAGGTTTTATTACACTATTATTGTTTAAGTAAAATAAATATTATTATTGTCAGCCATATTAATAGTATCGTGCTTATTGTTTATTCACTTCATCCAACTAGCAAGAATATAACAAAAATTCACAGTAATGTCACGGTCCATTCGGAGGACATAAGTAACTTGTCAGTCAAGTGGATAGAAATATGCAAGAGGGAAAGTACATACTATACATTTCAATACAAACTTAAATCTTCCCGTTCTTTCCTCCTGTGTACTTCGTTGCGTGTTTTCTGTATTATCCTATTAATTTTTCGTTATAAAATCCTTAATTATTATCAGCCTTTAGGAGGTGATCATAAATGTGAAAACCAGAGGATACTCCCTGCAATTCAGCTCTACATTTCCGGCGGTCTTTATATACCTAGTGAATATGCAGAACAACATGAACTGGCATTTATATTCCAATTGGCGAGATAGGGCGCGCGCATATTGTTTCTCAGCGCATTGTTGCGCATTTGAGTAGAGCCTTGAAATGGTCTGCGTGGAAGGGAAGGGAATGATTCGATTTCATGCAGGATGAGCTAGGGCTAAACCTCACGTTAAACAGATTTGCACATAAATTAATTTCTAATCAACTCATCAACGGTTTATTTTCTGTAGCAATTATCTTTGCAGGCGCACTTCCGACCAGAGACGCAACCAATCAGGAAAGAGAGAGCATCCATTTCGATAATAGCGGGCAGAGGCGATTGGATTTACAAGGGAGGCCTTTGTTGTGCTCATCAGCTTCCCCGTTATAATGTACTTAACGTTCAAGTCAGAGTTAGCCCCGGTAATAAATCCCAAATTCAATGACCTAGTCAGTTGTTTATCGGTCCTGTCGTACACCAAACCCAATTTTCTGGCGTATCCCGTCCCATGTTAAAGCATAAGCCGCTTGTTTGAATTTGTAGGCCAATTATTTTACGGGCTTAGTGATCACGCCAGCTTGCAAACTTAAGATGCGAAACATTACACGCGAAATAAAATATTAGTTTAAAAAATCTGCGTTACATTCACATGAATTTCTCTACACTCTATGGCTTATTAGTCGGTATATAAATGATATTTACTTTCTCTATTTCGTACATAGTATATATGTAGGTTAGAGAAGGCATCTATTCCATTCCACACCAAAAATTCAATACCGAAATTTTACTTTTTCACTAGGAAAAGCACCTGTGTGTATTCCTGTGTGTCTGTAAATTTGATAACTCAAAAAAGTCGATTAAATACCAAACTTGAGTTCAGCAGCTTTCAAGGATGATGAAGATTTTCACGAAAATCCCCCCATTCCAACTACTCTTTACATAAACATTTTCAAACGTTTGATAGGTGTTCTCAAAAATGACTAACGCTTTTTATTATCAAGTCGCTTATATTAAAGGTGTTTATTTAAATGACAAAATGCATATCTATCCTGATATCCTCGTTATTCGGAATGACTTTTGCATTACTGGTAAATCGTAAGAAATAGACAAAGTTTATTACACAAAAAATAAGATGTCATTAAATATATGTCATTTATAGAGTTAGTATACTCGAAATATTCCTTGTTATTGTTTCATTAAAAAGTAATTATATCTTTCTCAAATGGGAGGTCCTTATTCAATTAATTTTTGATCCTCGTCAAGCAAAGAGAACCAAAATTCAATACTATCACATAGCGACCGGATTTTAAAAGGTTTGACTATTATTTTAGCTTATTGTATTTCCTTATAAAATAAGAAAATAATACAATAAACCAATTTATGCTGTTTATCTTAATAAGCATGAACTACTTAGAAGAATAAGGTTTTATAGAAATAGTTTCCTACAGCATAGGTTGAGAAAGTTATGTGAATGTAGTACATCAGTGTTTTTTATATATTTAATTTTATTGTATGTCGCAGGGGTCGTATTGTGACGAAGTTCATGAATCGAGTATATGGCTGATATAATATAGCAATTTTTCGTTACATTGATTAAAGCTATAAATAATACAATAATAGATTAAAGTAAACTGACAAGAAAAATGTTATACTATAGAAATGTACGATCGTGTTTTTCTTCCTGACTTTCTTCCTTAGATGTGACTGCTAAATTAGTTGATTTCAACACATATTAAGCTAACAATTATCAAAATATCTATCTATAATCAGGCCTGTATAATCCACCGTAGTATAACCTACCAACAGTGAACACGTGGAAGAAGCCAAGATCAGAGTGTGTCGGTCCAACTACGATCGAGCACGGAACTTGACGAATTCGAACCTAACAGGTTACTATGGAGCCATGTCACTCAGTTTATCGCTTGATATCAACACAATAATCGAAACTAAATGTTATCACAAGCAGTCAATGAATTTATTCCTTATGATTGCTAGCATTCTTAATTGTTTGAGGTGTGTGTGTTAGTTCTCTAGTACACACGTAGTACATAGGTAGATAAGTTATTGCAACTGATCCAAAAATTCGATTTCGAAAATACACGCTTTAGGGTTCCCTGTATCCAAAAAAATCATTTTTAGTAAAGCTCAAAAACTTAAAGTCGGTAAAATACCAAACGTGGTATGCAAGTTTAGTATCTTCAAAGGCTGCGGCACGCAGATTTAGAGGGTAAAATCCCCCCACCCCAAACTACCCTTTGCATAGAAAAGTTTCGAAAATTGTAACTATCTCAAAAATGGCTAACGATTTTGATTAAAATATTGTATGTTAAATATACTTAATTACATGTCAAATAAAAAGTGTATCTTGAATTTTCTGTAAATAACCTCTAAACACCCGTTCGTTCTGGACGACTTGCATAACTGGTAAACCCCAGGAGAGAGACAAAAAATTACTACACGAAAACTGTAGATCTTGTTCGAACACACAATTTATGTCATATACATGTTTTTCGTAGAGTTGACCATTTCCGAGATATTCTTTGTTTTTGGTTTCAATTTTAAAATGCTTAAAATTTTCTCTTACGGGAATTTGTCAGCTCTTTGCCATACAAAGAAACGAATTTCAATCACATAGCAACCAGCTTTTAAAAGATTTGAATCTCGCTTTAGATAAGGTTATTTTTGCTAATATTTATTTCGATTAGTATGAAGTAGATGGAAGAATAAGCATTTTAACAACAATCTGTTACAGCGATGTAGAGAAAGTCATATGAATGGAACGCATCAGATGTTTTCCGTTAGAAAATTATATTCTTTAGATAATTTAGGAAATGCTTCTCCACGGAAAGCACACCAAATTAGGCGATTTACAGAGTAAAATAATTGATTATTTCATTTCGGTATGTATAATTCTCCTCACTTGTGTAGTAATATTTGAGATATTGTGTTGCTCATTGTAACTTTCCACATTTGCTTGCACGCGATTGGCTGGCTTGATGCCCAGAACATGAGTGAAGTCATCAGAAGCAGTTGACACGGTGTTTATTGCACTTTCTTTGCATCAAGTGCAGTTTTATAACGTTTTTATTGCGGTTGATTAGCGGCAATTTAAAGAGAACAGCGACCAGTTCCATAAAGTCAGGTATTTTATTCCTGTCATTAAATTTCATCGCCGCTTTCTGGCTCCTTTTCATCTTTCAAAGTAACTACTGCCGTTTGATGAGTCGCTTTTTCACAAGACCTACACATGTTTTCCAAATTTCTATGCAAATGAACTGTAGAGTGTTAGATTTCAGTGGTGAAATGAGTTTCAATCATTCTTTAAACGGACTTGAAATGGATTCAAATACTTCTTACTATTTCCATTGCTTCTCCTTGCAGCCACTCAACCACCCCACCACCACTACCACTATTACTACCATTATCTCCACCACCACCAACACTACTACTACCACTACTACTTTATCGTTGCAAAGAATAGGTTGGTACTTGCGCGCACCTTTTCTTGGACACTAGTTTCACGGGGAAGCGAGGGCCGTGGAGAGGAAGGGAGAGTCCGCCCACCTGTCTTTCCGCAGTGCTCTCTCTCACCTCTTTTTTTATTTTTGGCTTTTATCCCTTATGCAAAATTAATTCCGCAATAAGAGGTCTTCACAGATATTCCCAGAAAAATTCGCTCGTCGTATGCGTTAAATATTAAGAGTATTTTGATAAAATTCAAAATTTCTGAATGTTTTGTGAATAAAGGATTGGATGTAGATTATTGCAACGGACACGCTTCCAAAATAATGTTCCAATTTCAGAAATAGTTTTTCAGAGTACAAAAAGTAATAATTTGTCTACAATAATAAAATATTATTATTTTAAAAATATAATATAGATCATTTTGTAACTCATTTACTGTAAAACGTGAATTCTTGATGTGGTGCACATTTTTAAAAATTCCCTAATGAAAATTTTAATTATAAAATCAATTTAGGTAATAAAACATAATATATAAATAATCATACAAACTAGTGTTTTTAAACACGAACAAAAGCTTCGTTTCTGTTGTATAATAGTTGCTGTAAGTTTCAACAACATATCTGAGATATTGTGGATTTGCCAAATTTCGAAAATGCATTTATCATAGGTGATCACACGAATCTTTTTATAAAAATGGTGTGTGTTTCATTCGCATGACATTATCCAATTTTCTGTAAAAAATTAATTGTTCAAAAGCTAATTCTTATCTCTACTTCATGTTAATTAAGATGATAATCATTGGCAGAAATGGTCTTATTACTTAGTTCCTTATAAGTAGAAGGGAAATAAGAGCTAAAAAGATATTTTAAAATGTACTTGAAATTCGGTTCATTTGCACGCCAGGAGTTGACAAATTCCGCATGAAAAAAGTTTAAGAATTTTAAAATTGAAACTAACAACAAGAAATATCTCAAAAAAGCTTAATTCCACAAAAATGTGTGTTTTAATGAAATCTACATTTTTACGTAGTAACTTTTTCACCATCTCTTACGGATTATCAGTTATACAAAAGTGATGCAGAATGAAGAGGACTTCAGAGGCTATTCATAGAAAATTCAAAATTTTATGTCATATATTATTATATAGTATTTAAATAACAATTTTTTTAAACGCTTTCCATGTAGCCTCAATATCAAGTTTGGTATTTAGCCGACTTTTCGTTTTTGAGGTACCGTGTTCATTGACACACCACACACATACTTGGGGATCTTTTTCTGAAAAGGTGTGTATATAAACAGTTTCACAAAAAGGTCCCCATTAGCGTGAGTGTGTGTGTGTTGAACACGGTACCTCAAAAACGAAAAGTCATATATCTAACTTCATATTTAAGTTACATGGAGAGCATTTCAAAAACTTTGATTTAATTACTATATAATAATTATATATAGGTTTCACCGAAACACCAGGTTTTCAGCCCTCCACGAAAAACATTATTACTGTCTCTACATAAGGTAGCCAAAATATTGCACTCCACCCATATATAAACTATATAGATGGATGGTAGATAGATATATGAATGCTAGATCGATAGATAGATAGATAGATAGATAGATAGATAGATAGATAGATAGATAGATAGATAGATAGATAGATAGATAGATAGATAGATAGATAGATAGATAGATAGATAGATAGATAGATAGATAGATAGATAGATAGATAGATAGATAGATAGATAGATAGATAGATAGATAGATAGATAGATAGATAGATAGATAGATAGATAGATAGATAGATAGATAGATAGATAGATAGATAGATAGATAGATAGATAGATAGATAGATAGATAGATAGATAGATAGATAGATAGATAGATAGATAGATAGATAGATAGATAGATAGATAGATAGATAGATAGATAGATAGATAGATAGATAGATAGATAGATAGATAGATAGATAGATAGATAGATAGATAGATAGATAGATAGATAGATAGATAGATAGATAGATAGATAGATAGATAGATAGATAGATAGATAGATAGATAGATAGATAGATAGATAGATAGATAGATAGATAGATAGATAGATAGATAGATAGATAGATAGATAGATAGATAGATAGATAGATAGATAGATAGATAGATAGATAGATAGATAGATAGATAGATAGATAGATAGATAGATAGATAGATAGATAGATAGATAGATAGATAGATAGATAGATAGATAGATAGATAGATAGATAGATAGATAGATAGATAGATAGATAGATAGATAGATAGATAGATAGATAGATAGATAGATAGATAGATAGATAGATAGATAGATAGATAGATAGATAGATAGATAGATAGATAGATAGATAGATAGATAGATAGATAGATAGATAGATAGATAGATAGATAGATAGATAGATAGATAGATAGATAGATAGATAGATAGATAGATAGATAGATAGATAGATAGATAGATAGATAGATAGATAGATAGATAGATAGATAGATAGATAGATAGATAGATAGATAGATAGATAGATAGATAGATAGATAGATAGATAGATAGATAGATAGATAGATAGATAGATAGATAAATAAATAAATAGACAGATAGATACATAGACAGACAGATAGTCTCCTGTGTTTAGAGTAGAGTCTCTTTTGTATGTGTGTACACTGGTTACCTTTTGTACTATGTACTAAGTAGAAAAAGTAAAAATGTTTCTGAGGGTATAACTCAAGGCGCCAGGGGCCTCAAAACCTGTTGTTCCGGTGAAACCTTAAACGTCGAATTTTTGGTTGGGATGCAATATTTCCTCTTACCTACTGAGTGAGGTGGCAAAGAAAGTAAACATGAAAAGAAAATACAAAGATAAATGGTTGTGAAGGGTACAAATGTGTGAAAGAAAATGAATGTGCTGCAAATACATTTTAATCACCTCCAAGAGCTGCAGAAATTATATTCCGGGCAGCAAAGTGAGTGTTTTATTTTTTCGAGTGAACAAACTCGAGCACAATGAGAGCGATTTAAGCATAATGTATAGAGGAGCTGTTTAAAATTCCATCTCTTGGACAAGTGGGGCTAGAAGAACCCCATTACACAGCCTGCAACAAGCTGGGGTGCGGATATAGCATGGGGGAAACGACTCAAGATTGAGTGAAATGGCAAAAGAGAAGACCGCAAAAGGAAAAGGGGAGAGAATGCGGGACGCAAATAAAACATACACGATAAGAACAGGAAAGCAGCAAAGAAAAATGAGAGAGTTTATAGTGGTAAACGCTAAGAAAGCAAAAGGTTCCGGAAAAGCTTTTATCCATACCAAATGTATAGAGTTTTTGTGTTTCACTGGCTTTTGTTACGTTACAGAACGAAGTGAACTTGTGGCGTATAATAACTTTACTTCCAGACTTTTAAACCCGAGTAGTTGTGTTAGTTAAGTTACTATATCAGGTATATTATATAAGAAGAGTAAATGCATTTAAAATACCTTTAAATGTTATCAACAAATACATATAGGAAGATTCTTAGCTTTAAACCTGCCTCGAAAGCATATAATTCCATAATAATTGGAGTGTTTAGATCCCCTTGCCCTGCAAGGGCTTTGTATCTCGTATTCAAAGGATACTTTACCATCAGGTGAAGGGGAAGAGAAGTGTGCGCGTAAGGTTATACATCAGCGGGGAAATCTTATAAACATTAAGTTTAGAAGGTTTTAAATTTGCAGACACATGGGAAAAGAAGACTACGGATACCTAAGAAAAGGCATGAGAACGGAACAGATCACTTGGCCAAACCTCCAAGAAAGGAAGACGACGACGATGTGAGGAAGCAGATAAACCCTCCTTCCCCGCACAGAGGCTTAACTTCATATGTTCCCACCCCCACCCTGATTGTACAACATTTGCAGATGATATGACTCACTATTGGAAATTGATCGCTGCATTACACTTATGTCTACAGCAAAGACGGAACTTGGGAAGAACATTTAAATCTTCTCCAATATTTCAATTTCCACTTTCTTTATTACTTTCCTATAGCAAGAATATAAACTATATATTTAAATATTCGATATCGATATTTCACCGGAAATGCATGTCTTAAGACTCCATAAAAATTAGTTACATCCACATGACTTTTTCTACCCATTCATCAGCAAACTATTCTTAAAAAATTCTGCTATCATCTCCATTTTAATCGACGCAAACATTAGCAAAAATGGTTATATTACAATTTCCTTGAATATAAAGTAAGAATAGGGATATAGTTTTAAGCTATATCAAATGTTTTAAGAGCTTCTCGCTACGTTATGGAATTGAAGCTCCTTTCTCTTTGCTTGACCAGGATGAAGAAAAAGGAAAAACAGCATCCCATTTGAGGAATGCATATGGATATTAAAGGTGCAACCAACAAAGAATGTCTCCGTAATGGTTAACTAAAAATGTTTGACATAAATTATGCGATTAAAAGAGATTACACATTTGTTTAGTAAGTTTTTTTTGTGTATCTCTTACGGTTTACAGTTAACAAAACTCAATCAGAATGAAGAGGACTTGAAAGGCTATTCTCAGAAGATACAGGCTATACGTTTTTTTGTCATGGAAGTATCTAAACATATTGTAGGGTAACCGATATTTCATTAGCAAGAGTTAATGTTGTATCGTTTTGAGCAATCGACATTAGTGGTAAGATGTCATAAATAATGCAGTCATGACCTCATTAAGCAACGCTGGCATAAGCATAGTTTTAGCTATAAAGACTCGGAGAAATAGGTCACGAATGTCTTACACCTGAACTACAGACGTAGAAAGACGCACTTTTGATCGACGTTGAGTAAAGGGGCAAAGTGTTAATCGTAAAAGTGTAACTTGCAGCTGGGCCGAATGTTATTTTTCTGGAATTAGGGTATCCATGGGTTTTCTGAATATTTCCTTAACCATGTATTCTCGTCAACTCCTCTGAGTAGTAGTAAAAGTACTACGTCTCGCAGCATCATTGGTACACTTATTTAGAGCTCCCTAATCTCTCCCCGGCCACACACCACCTTCACCATCTTATCCATGAGATCTTCATGCCTCTACGCATACGCGAGATGGCCTTACTCTGAACCTACTACTCCCTAAAGATGCGTAATGGCAGGGGTAACTCCTACCCCACACTGGGTAAGTTACAACATAAAATTAAATTTTTCCAAAATGTTTTCATGTAAGGTGTAGTTTTGGATGGGGGAATTTTCTTGAAAATATCGGCGTTGCATCCTTGAAAATTTTTGAACTTAAATATTCAATTTGATATTTAACTTTATTCCAGTTTTATATTTGGATTATACTACTCACAAACGCACGGAAACTCACGTGCCCTCGCAGTGATTGGATCAGAGGTCTTAAAACGTATATTCCGGTGATCTAGAGTTGTTGGATGGAATAGAACACTTCCCCTGCATGTTATACGTAGTAACCAAATTTGATTCCTCCAAACCAGTATTATATATGTATGACCGTATACCTTTTGTGAGAGAATTTTTTTGCGATTGGTGCCCAAGAAAAGACTAAATCAATTACATTACTCGGCCTTCTAGAGGAAAGCTGAAGGAAGGGTTGTTTGCATGTGTCTTTAAACTGAACTGGACAACAGCTACGACATTGGAAAATAGCTACACACGCATATATATATATATATATATATATATATATATATATTTAAATATATACTTTCTCAGCGACATGCAGACCAAGGTTAAAGTTATTGCCGTTATTAAAAATCTATATTTAGAAAACGGTAGTGTCACAAAAAGTACAATGTTAGTTGTAAGGTTACTCTTTGGAGTTCGGCCATATTTTGGGGAAGGTAAAATATCCTGCAAATCCACTAGCTAAATGTTATTATATTCGTTTATAGAGGTTGGATCGAGATTTAGTTAGTACACAGCTCCGTTTTATGATGAACCACATGTTATGGACGCGCCCACTGGTCTGTTTTTAAAGGTATTTGGGGGAGGCGTCAGAATTAGGATTACCTAAGGACGTTCGATAGGATAAATAATATAATTTTATTGCTTTTATTGATACTCTATATCACTCATGATACAGTTCAGTTGTAAAATTAATAAAAATAATATACTCGAAATTATTCAGATGTTTATATTTGATCTAGTTAAGAATCATCGCAATAAAAAAACCTTAAGGAGAAAGGTATAAATCACTGACTTAGGCCCTTGGGGCCCTGCGCGACTTTTGTGGGTTACGGCAGAGATCCGAGGGGCGACGATGAATGCAAGCATGGACGGGGCCCTAACGTGTCCGGAGTGAACGCCTCCGACGCTCTCGAGCACAACCCACGAGCCCCGAGAATTAGGGGGTTCCCCTAAGGGACCCTAGCCTGAAAACATCCGAAGACGGGTCCCGTTAGAGCGGTCCCGCACGAGGAGTAAACCTCTATTAGGAGTAAACTACCGCTCAACCGCAACCAGCCGAACACCGTGATCTGCTGCTACTTCAACCCTGAAACAGATGATAAGGAAGTGATGGATAGGAAATTCGGGGGACTTGAGGGATCCCACAGTGCTAGAAGTTATCTTCTAAAGTATTAGACGAAAGCTTTGGATTTTTGTACTGGTATTAATTGCAACAAAAGAAGTGTCTATATCAAGGTTTAGCATAATATACGTCATTCTGGAATTATTAATTAATGTATACCAATTTTATTAGTAAAATTCAACGTCTATCTTCTCCGACAGATATCGCACCTAAAGTGTCATTCTTTAAAACTACATTTCTTAAAACCTCCGTAACAAAATCTTAGATTGGAATTTTCCCATATTTTATACTTTTTTTCCAATATTTATACCACAAAGATAAAAAACTGAGAAAAAGTGCAATTATGTTAATTTTTTTAAAAACTAAACCACATCCAATATGAAAAAAGTGAGAAAAAGTACGTTTATGTTAATTTTTTTAAAAAATAAAATACATCCAACATGAAAACATGCATTTTATTGCATACATTCTTAAGTACCTTGAGACCTGAATCAGTATTTTTGAACGAGAAGATAGATTTTTAATATGGCAAAATAACAAAACATTGAGCTTGAGATAAATGTCTTTAAAAGTTTAACATAGAGAGTAATTTAAGCAGCTCAACGCCTTAAAATGGCATTTTAAGTTATTTCCGTCCTAGGAGAACCAACATTACAAATATGTTCTTTAAATTATGGTGAATTTTTTTACATAAAAATCCAAAAATTGACATTTTTTATCAAAATAGCTCAAAAAACACGTATCACCTTAATGAACCTTCACAGCATTCGCCTTGCCATCCGGGGAATCCCCCGGTAAAAATATTTACAAGGTAGGAAGGCCTGACATGGGAATCAGTCGCACACGGGGCTTTAGTATACTTTAAAACATTCGGTGAAATGTTAATGCTTTTTTTTTTGTGTGTGTGTACTAAGTGGTAGAGAAAGTAACAAAGAGATTAGTAATTTGTCGATAAAGTTAAAAGAGAGCATATGTGTATATATGTATGTGGGTGTTTCAATTGTCACTTTAAACCGCTATAAATATTATAATATTTAGCACAGGATGAAAGCAAAAGATGTTATATGCTGTGCAACAAAATATTTCTTATTTTTTCAGTTCACCGTTTCCTTTGTTGAATAAAATATTAATAATTTTATTGTACTGCTAGAAGAATTTGTAAGTTACAAATCATGTCTATCACTAAACAACAAGTTCATATGCTTTAAAATTTATTGTACGCGTCGCTTTAGTTCACAATGCTGCATTGACAACAGCGGAATAAAATAGACTGTTACTTAAATGAGCGCTACTACGGTATGCTACAAAGCCTCCTCATCCCTAGACTGAGGAATCACGATATAGGATACACTACCGTCATCCAAGATGGCGCTCCGTCCCAAATCTACATCTCTGCAAAACTATTAATTACCCAGTTCTTGGGCGATCGTGTCATCATTAGACATCTTCCAAAAAAAGTGGCCGCCGCCATCTCCAGTTCTCAATCCGATCGACTTTAGGTTGTGGAGTTACCTTAAAGAACGAGTTTTGCTGACGCTTCCAACAACACAACAGCAACTGAAAGATGCTATCTAGCGTGTAATTGCTAATAATCATCTGCAAAAAAACAAAAAACAAACAAACTGTGCATGTAGTCGCAGAAAGAATGACCTACGTTGAACAAGACAACGGGGAATATCTTCCCGATGTTTTATAAAACTCCACCGTTTGCCCAGCTGTGTAAGTTGCCCAGCTGACGCTTTCAACATCTCAACAGCAACTCGTAGATGCTATCTAACGCGATACTGCTAACAATTATGTACAAAATAAAATAACAACAAAAAAACAACTGTGCATAGAATCACAGAAAGAACGGTGTACCTTGAACAAGACAACGGAGGATATTTTCCCAATGTTTTATAAAACTCCATTGTTTGACCAGCTGTAAAAGTTGCCCAGCTAACGCTTCCAACAACCCAACAGCAGCTGAAAGATGCTATCTAGCGTGATACTGCTAATAATCATCTGGGAAAAAAAAAAACTGGGCATTGAGTCACATAAAAAAGTATATACGTTGAATAAGAGAACGAAGGATATTTTCCCAATGTTTTATAAAACACCACTGTTTGCTCAGCACTATGTGAACTACTTTTGTATTTTTTCTATCTCAAATATGTTTAAGACAGTTTAAAAATTTAAATGATTTTTGAAATACCCTATATTTTATAGTAAATGTTAAAACAAATGTTTGTAAAAACATAAGCTATTTGAGTTGTTTCCATAAGGTTGTTCTCTAGCAGAAAGTTGGAAGCGCTTATACGATTATGTACTTTATAAGCAGTACATATGTTTGGGATATTATCCGCTTTGATTCTCCAGAGCGAGGAAAACGCGAGACGGCCAGAAGTGTCTGTAAGCCGGTCGCTGTTGTTGATCAACACGGCTTCTGACCAGTTTTCTGAGCGAATCAAAAGGAAGCCGCTCTCAACGAATTATTCATGTTAAAAGCTGTCTGCGCGCCTAAACAACCGTAAAAATAGACCCTGAGACCTCATCGTTATTTCTGTTGCTTTTTCCTTCCCTACCTCATTATTTCTGACGATTGCTTTGTCCTATTTATTTATTTTTCCCCCACGTATCCTCTTTATTCCTCTTTCTTTGATGTCCTTAGCTGTTTCACTGACTGCAGGTTTTGTGCAACATTATCTGTTTGACACTAATGGTATATATATTTTTAATAAATTGCTAGAGGCTGTCGCTCAGGTAGTAGCTTCTACTCTCTGCATAAACACAGGGTGTGTCGGTAACTCATTTGTATAAATGAGACATTTCTCATCGTTTTCAAAGCTACTCACTAAGATGCACATGAAACATTTCTAATTAATTAGCATAAATCGCCACACCTCTTCGCACAGGATAAGAGATTCGAAAATCTGTTCATGATTTATACAGGGTGCCCCGTTTATCTTGACCACCTGCAGAAGCTTCATTGCAATACAATTCAACACATCCACAATGATTTTGTGTTGACAGTTATTTTAGAAATTCTCATTAATAAGTGTAAATAGTGGTATTTTTGTTGAACACACAGAATGCCTCATGCTCCATTCAAGTACAACAATTCGATAATTCAGGCAGTATCTTGTGTTGACAATTATTTTAAAAATTCGAATTAATAAGTGTAATTAGAGGTGTTTTGTGTTGAATGATGCCTCATTTATCTTGAGGATATACAGTAGCTTCTTTGCAATAGAACAACTGAATAAGTCCATAACATGAGGCAAAATTGTATGTTGATGGTTATTTTAAAAATGCGAATTAATAAATGTAATTGGTGATGATTTCTGTTGAGTACACAATAATTTAGCAAGACTATAATCAGAGTCACGATTTTGTGTTGACAATTATTTTAAAAAGCTCACGTGTTCCATTGACATAACATACTCTGCAAGATGTAGGTGCACGGAGGAATGGAGGGAAGTGTATTTACCGCGATCCTTTACCACTACGAATGGAGAGATAGGTACGCGGACGAGATTGGTAAATTTCTACTTAAGGCGAAACAGCTGATAATAGGGAAGAGGGGGGCGATAAGAAGATATAGAAAGTGATTATAATGTTTTACATATATTTTATGTTATCCTTATCGGGCATTGTTTTGTTGTGTTAGTATTATGTATATAGTTATCTAAGTCTATTTTTCTACTATAAAAGGGTAATACCTCGGAATACGGATTATTTTGTGTTGTAAATTTAAGATGATGTATCTGAATATCTTAACTTATTCAGTCAAAGTTTTCTACCTGTTCTACAAATTTCTTACAAAAAGGTTATTATTTTTTTTTTTCTCCATGCTAACCGAGATACGCATTAGCAGAATGGTCTTATTACCAGTCCCTTATAAGTAGAAGCTAACTACGGAAATACACTATTATGAAGCGTAGTCCTTATACTTAAGGCATAAAAAGTGTGCATTATACAATGTTTAGTGTCGATACTGCAATTCAATTACTTCAGAAAATAACCTATCTCATTAAAAGCGGTTTAACCATCACACAAGTTGACCCTGTGGAGATATTACAGGATCACTCAAGGTCGACTTGATGTGCTATGGAGATGCCGGCTGAAGCAGCTCGGTTCCTCTCATTCTCCTGGAATCGACTTGGCCAGCAGAGAGGACTTTTAGACTTCGCTGACAGAGCTGATGAACCTCTCCAGATCCCAGGGAGAGCTCACCCAACTTGCTTCCCCACCGGCTGTCATTTCTTCCTTACAGACCAAGGTGTAGTCGCCATTACTCATCATTCAAATTTGTCTCTCCATCTCTGTCCACAGGAACTCATGTTTTCCTCTGACAAGACTCACCCCACCATGCCTTACAACCACCATACACTCCAGGACGATTAAGACAAAGAACCTGTTGATTTAATCGTGCTGAAATATTATTTGGACAATGATCAGAAATCTATGGCGCTAATCCTGTTCATAGATGTCATCGTTCCTGAAACTCCATGATTCATCATATCAGCAATGTCGCCCACATCATCTGCAGCTACCAGTTCTGAGCGACCTCTCTCTCCTAAAGGACCTAATTTAGCTTTTTTAACAGGCATGTTATTGAAGTTGGCAATCTGTTCCGCTGAGTACCACGGAAAGTACATACAGACAAGGTAACCTGGGTTCTACCCATACCGGAGTATAATTGGCTCCCTGAGTGAGTGGGGGAGATATTAGTGGCATATGAGTAAGTTTTCGGGAGTTGTGACTTGATCGTGTAATTGTCGAGTTAGACAGTCTTATGGTCTAATGTCTGCTGCAGTAGGGAGACAAAACGGACAGACACAAATAAAGGAGTGTGTTGGTTGTAGTTATAGAATGCAATGGTGGGGAGGGTTTATTCTGTCTTACCTCGTAATGATGGATGCATGAAAAAGTTTATTAGTATGCCTTACTGGTACTTCTCCGGGCGGATGCTCTGCCATCTGTACTGTTTTTGAGCGTAGAATTGCTCCGGGCCTGGGATTGGTGTCCCGGAGTTGGATTCACCCCTCTCAGCCAGTATTGCCCATGCAGGGCCAGCAGTAGATTTAACTGTCTTCTCATTACACCTTGCAGGGATATCTAGAATCATTGCCTTAACTCTGAACTGATAATATGCTGTTAGTTTAGGATATTTTGGTAATTTGATATAAGTGGCAGTATGGTTGCTTAAATGTGTGGTTAAAGAGTTGGAGTGGTCATTTGTGTGGCTTTTGCAGGTGGTGTTGTATAGGTTGAATGTGAGCATCTTGATGAACTGTTTTATGATGTGCATGCGGAGTTTGTCATGTAATTTGACCGTTGGGGCAATTTGAGAAACTCTACAGACTGCCGGAGTATCTCTCACCTTTTCTTGTGAACTATACGCCATTCAATGTATTCCAGACTGCAGTAACCACTTGTCTTTTAATATCTTCACTGATGCAACGAGTGCTTGCTTATGCTGAATCAGTGTAGTCTAATTGCCTGGCCAGAATGTACAGAAGCTATATAATGACTGTGTCATCACTGGAAAAGCATCACATTGACCTGGATCCCTGCACGTGCTGGTGTACCTGGCAACGAGACCGCCAATGAAGCTACAAGACAGCCACAAGCCTGCACTATTAACAGACCACACCAACATTTTCAATTCTATTAAAAAAAAAACAAAAAAAAAACAATGGAACAACAGTAAACTTCATATTGTGCATTCTACTCTCTCTCTCTCTCTCTCTCTCTCTCTCTCTCTCTCTCTCTCTCCGGGTTTCATATCGCACGCCTGCGATGACCAGATCAAGTCCATACCACCAGGTTACGCAACTGTAACAGCCTTAACTTATTCATAACAGTTAACGTACGATCCTCCACCTGTATGTAATCAGGAGTCAAACCTCTTCCACTGCTCAACATTTAATCACGGAAGAGTATAACATTGAAGCTGTTATTGAGATAATTATTATCTTTGAATATATTTATAAAAATAAATATTTTTATTTTTACAATGAAAATGTAATGTTTTATTTAAACTATATAAATAAATGAAGATGTAAATGGGTTCCTAGATTCTACAATCAAAGACGTCACAACTCAGTTCCTAACGACCTGTCTAAGGCTCTCAATGATGTCAATGTATATAATGTACTTAAATATTTAACGGTTACACAGTTGCATGATGTTTTATAATATTATTATTGTTAATTAATGCTTTGTAGTCGTAATATGACTTTAATCAAATAAATAAAAAAAGAATCGAGGGACTTTAGCTGCAATGTGCAACATTTTACTGCAGAAAGTCGGGGGTGATTTAACGTGTGTTAACCAACACACACATTTGCCACACAACAGCAGGCTCTTATGGAATCTGTAGTTACAACCTTCCCTCAGTTTACAAGGGTGGCCACTATTCCAGAGGGCAGCATCTCCCAGACACCGACAGTGGTAGTGAGTGACAAATAACAGCTGCACTTTTGGAGTTACTAAGCTATCCTTGTGAATTAGTGGCGTGGTGAATCGGGACTGGTCTTTTCTGAAAAAGCATGGTTCCCTTACTAGGAACTCAAACCGATGAGTTTTGTTATATATTGTGTACGCGGAGTGAATAAAAATAATTAATATAAGACTTACACGTGGGATTTTCATCTCTGTCAATCTTAGTCCACAATCAGGAATATTAGCGTTCAGTAATTTGTTGCTATTTGTTCCGGTTTTATATTACTTTAAGTATAGCTCATCCTAAAACCAACAAATAAGTGAGGAGGGAAAACAATGTGCCTTACTTAAATCCTTAATGGTTATGTGGACTTATTTCAATCTCCCCACCCAAATTAACGGAAATCACACGTGTTTCTCAAACCACTTCCGAGATATGAAGTTTTCTTAACTGGCTTTTCATGTTTTACCTATGCTGGTCAAACACAAAGCCCTTTTCTAATGTCTTTATTATTATTGTTATTGTTATTGAGACGTCCTCAAAATAAGTATTTCCGGTAAATCTTCTTACTATCGAATTTTTTGGTAGAATGCAACAAGTTCTCCACAGTATTTACATTGTGCGTGGAGGAAAAAGTATAAAGAGAGTAGATAAAAGTAAAACTTTGAGGTGAATCACGCATCACTAACAAAGGGTTTTAGGACCCAGTTGCCAGGAATAACCCTCTACTCTGTAGACACAAATTTACATACACTCTGTATAAAAAAGACTGACACAGATAAACTAATACTTAGGCGAACTCTTAAACTATTTTTTCCCGCAATGTATTTATCATTGAGCTTAGTTTAACGTTCATTACCCTAAAATGTAGTCCTCTCTGACAACTTTATCAGAAGAGCTTGGCTGGTAAGGTGTAATAATTTATGCAAATTGCTCGTAGCTGTTCCATGTATACTTCAACCAGAAGCTGAAAATTAAAATAACATGCTAACATGACCCGTAATTCATACACAAATTATCCTACAAACGTCTCTTCACAGAGGATGGGAAGGATATTTTCTCATCGCACTACAACTTGAAAATTCTAATAGCCAGGAAAACAAACAGCCCGGATGTATAACCTTAAACGATTAATGAAGTATTACTTTCTCTACCGAGTAGGTAATGAAGATAATGTATTCCACTGAAAAAGTTGATACTGGTATTTCACAGGGAATACATATTAGAGAAAGGTCCGTGCGTGTCTGTGTGCGTGTGAGTTTGGAAATTAACTATTTACATGGAAAAGTTCTCAAAAGTTTTGATTTTATAATGTTATGTGAATCTATTAAGTCCATTTCATTCGGAATTAATTTAGTATAAGCCTGCACAACTTGCATACGTTAAGTGATACACGAAAATCGTAGATGTCTTTTAAAACATGCAATTTATTCCAAGTAACCCTATTTGTGACATGAGCCATTTTAAAGATATTTGTTATTAATTTTTCTAATTGTTCAATGTTTTTCATTCTTTTATTGTCTTACTGATTTTCAGTTGTTTCTCGCGAATACATGGCCAGCATAAAGCGTTCCGTTTTTTTTTTTTTTTTTTTTTTTTTTTTTAATAATTTGACTATCGCAGAGATAAATACAGGTATATATTGAAAAACAATTAAATAAGGCATTTGTGGCACAATCAAAGAAAATTGAAAGATAAAGCCCTAAAGGAAACAAAAATAAAGCTCTATAACGGTAATAACAGCTCCAGTTATAGCTTACGCAAGTGAATCCTGGATCGTTTAAGAGATAGGTAGGTATATCTCTAAGATATATAGATAGATATCTTTATTGATGTCAAATTATTAAAGTTATCACAAAACACTTATTGAGTGGCTCGTTGGCCATGAATGCGTATTTCATATACAAGTTAAAGGTGACAAAAAGAATCAAAAGAAAAAAAACATAAAGAAAATTAATTTGATCTGGTTCCGCGCACTTTAGCCAGGAAATTGACCACTGTTGCCAGTTCCTCTGAGTAGCCAGTAGATCCCAACATGCCAATGTCCTTCTAGTGTGACTCAAACACTTTTGTTTTAGTTTAATTGTTCACTGGTGCACATTGCGCCAAAATATGTTCCCAGTCTTCATCCAAATCACAGAATGGGCAGATTCTCCTACCAGTATTGTCTGTCATTTTCTGTGACCTCCAAACTACCATGTCATTCCTGATCTTTCCTTTCTTCCAAATTGAATAATATATGCCTCTTTGCAACAGTTCAGTCAGTATTTGATTTTCTAGGGCTAGAGTGGGTTTAATTATACATTTTTCAATATCCTGCCGGGTGTTGTCTGTTAATTTTCTTTTGACACATTTACATGTGCTTTTGTCATTTCTTTTAAACAGAGAAATAAGCAAAATATAAGCAGCAGAATTGAGATTTTATGAGAAAAGTAAAAAGCTGCACCTGAAAGGACTAAATAAGAAATGAAGTCATTAGAGAACATCTACTTACTTATAATTTAAATGATAAGCTGGATGAATATAAAGAAAACTGGAAAGCACACATTAAAAGACTGGATAAAGGAAAAATACCAATTAAAAATGTAAGTTACAAACCTAAAGGAGAACCAAGTGTGTGAAGACCTAGAAAACGACGAAACCGGAACGAGAGCATGCCCAAACCTTGACCTGAAGAAGGAGAAAATTATTATGATGTTGTTATGCGCATCGTCATTTGTTTATACCCTCCAGTCTTAGGCGAGGATGATAACGAAAACCATTTCCTTCGTGCGCAGAAATACAATCCGCCACTGCACGCTTCCTCGTACTACACAGGGTAATAGAAAACCCGTTTTCACAAATGGAATCATTAATTTAAATGAGGAAGCTTTTAACTAAAAAGTGACCGGAGGACCCGACTATCAGGTTAAGTTATAAACATCTTTACGTGAGCAAGAAACTTGCAGGCTAAGTAATGAAAGAACGGTTACAGGATATAATCAGTTAAAATGAGATGGTGATTTTCAAAGGGCATAGTTAAACGGCCTCTTTGTTTTGTGGATTTTACTGGGATGCGATAGCGTGAAAAGGAACACCTATATATCTCCAGCTAATTTTTCAATAACTGCAGGCGTTTAGAGATCTTCGATGATTAAATCATATTAAACAATGGTCTGACTTACTTTATATTTTACTGCTTTTTCGTTCACGTTTTATTACCTTTATATAGGATAGAGAAGGTATAGTATTCTACACCCCTTTCCCAAAAATATTTTTAGAAACATGTCCATGAGTGTGTGTGTGTGTGTGTGTGTGGATAAGCATAGCTCAAAAACGAAAAATATGCTAAATATCAAACTTGGTATTTAAGTTTTGTATCTTCTAAAGATTTTCAAAGAAAACCCTCCTCCTACCCAACTATCCCATACCTGGCTTTTTTTCGACAAGTTTGATTTTATCAAAAATGTCCCTAACGATGTTGATTAAAAACCGTATATTAAAGATATGTGCATTAAAAACAAAATGCATAGCTTGAATTTTCTGGGAATAGCCTCTGAAGATCTCTTTATTTTGGATGAATGTTCTGACTTTTGCACAACTGGTACACCGTAAGTGGTACACAAAAACTTTATACACAGCAAAAGTAGATCTCGTTAAAGCACACAATTTATGCCATTACGTTTATTCCGTGGAATTGACCATTTCTGAGATATTCCTTGTTATTTGTTTCAGATTTAAAATATTTAAACCTTTCTTATAGGAATTTGCCAATACCTGAAAATGAATGGAATCGAATTTCAATCGCATAGCAACCAGCTTTCACCAGATTTGACCATCGCTTTAGTCTAGTGCATTCACTTGTTTCCGTTCTCCTTACAAGGAAGTAAATAATATAATTTCTGCTTCCATTAGCATGAAGTAGACAGAAGAATAAGCTTTCACAGAGATGTAGAGAAAGTCATGTCAATGGAACACATCAGATGTTTAATGCTTCGTTCATGCCCTGAAGTATTTCATAAAGACGAACTGACCTTGAGCCTAATCGTTCAAAAATTGGTCTTGAGCTGTGATTTAGACTGTCCCTCGAAGCTATGGAAATTTCCACATTTTAGATGTCTTTGTTCTTTCTTTTATTTTATATCTTGTACTGTCATTCTGTAAATTAGATTTTGTTATTAGTGCTGATATCTGTCCATCAAAGACTTTCATTTGTACCTCAACCATACCAAGGTTATGTTATGAGTACATGCGTACCGAGCGAGAAGGCTTTGTGGCAGTGTTTCGATTGCTCCTGAGTAGGATTCCCGGAATAGTCCACTCTGACTGTGCTTTTCCCTGCTTAACGCGAATAATGGGATGATTCCTCTTCTACCTTAAATTTCCTTTCCCTCATTTCCTATCATTTCGTTTCCCCTTTCTAATGTCAGGTAAGTTTAGGGACTGTGTTACAAACTACTCGTACCTCCCCTCAAGCGGATCAAGTTCTTCCCGTTTCCACCAGAGGGGAGCCTTCTATGAGCAGCTCGCTTTTATGATCGGGTGATCAAGCTTGAAATTATTTGGAATCTCCACGCATCTCTGTCTGTCGAGCTGACTGAGGCCTATAGCCTCCTGCGTTTCCTTCATCTCGTCTGCTACTCCTGAGGTTAGTAAACACAAAATATCCGCGTTTGGTCGAGCTGTGACATGTACTGCGGATTATGATCCATGTGTAATTTATTGTCATAATTGACCAATAAACTGAAATTTAAAGTTAGGAGACGTGCTTATGTAAGACGCGAATGACAACGTTTCAGAATTCTAATCAGTGGATCCAAACATGCTTAGTTCCAAATTAATTTCGAGAGACTAAAACGCCAATCCTATTAGCTTTAAATCGGCCAAATTCATGATCATCATCTCAGAAACGATTTTTTATATCTAACTGAAATATTTAGATGTATATCCGTGTCTTCTTATACTAATATGTTTTTGTTTTTTAAGAAAAATAGAATTATTTTATGTATATAAGCCTTTTTAATTAATTTATCAGTGATTATTAAAAAATGCACTGTTATTAGCACTAAATTACAATGTTAACAGTAATTAGAAGTTGTTTTACCTTCCTAAATTTAATAGTTGATACCAAAAAAAATTATTCAAAGGAAAAAATGGTAGTTGATACCAAAAAAAATTATTCAAAGGAAAAAATGGAGGGAGCAAACTCGCATGCATTTGCAAAGAAAAACCACATGGTTTGAGCACATAGAAAATACCATACTTACACGTTCCATTTGGTAGAACAATTTACATGTATTAAGTCAATATTCCTTAATTTAAAATAGTTTCTAAGCATGCACTTATGTAGAATGGGTAAACGTGAATTAGAAGACTATATAAACAATGCCTTATGTGATTTTATAACGTTTAGACAAAGTTTTATAATTATTGTAGATTTCTTGTTACGAATATACTGTTTAAGCCAAATTTAAAATGTTCTTACATTTATCAGGCCGGTCCATCGTAAATGTCGCAGTAGCAGTCACGACCGTTATGTTACTTTGTGCGAGAGAGAGAATACTGGTGTGTTGTAATGGCGACAGTGGATGGGTAAAATACTGCTTCTTGCCGGTGAGAGATTCGTAGCTCCACAGCCATCGGTTTGCGTGTTCGACCGACCCGATATAAACAATTATTATTAAATTTAGCGATCAATCCTATGTTTAATTTTTCAGTGAAGCAACTTATGCTCAAATCATACGTTTCCTTTACAAGTATAAGACGGAAAAAATAATTAAATTAAATTAATTTACGTTAAGTTTATTCTAGTATATTTGGGCGCAGAAATAGCATAAACTTACTACTAAACGAAACTACGTAGCGTAACAACCCAAAGACGGGCCAAGACCTACCGCATGGCCGCTGCATTTCCTACCTCTAAAGGCGTTATGAGTGGGCTATAGTACTGGAGGGAATACAAATATTAAAACCGAAAAAATAAATCGATTAAGTGTTACATCTATTATATAATCCTCGTTATACAAAATTACTAATGTAAAAATTAATATAACAAAACGTATAAATAATAAAGATATTCAATCTAACAATAAAGTTATAACAACAGATGAAGGGTGGGAAGTGGTTAGAGACCAGAATCGTAAAGGGTGCTTTAATGCTGTCTTTAGTCATTACGGTCCTTACAAGGCTGAGTGCACCCCGGAACAGGTCCCATAGCGTGAGCTAATTCCCACGCCAGTACCGGGGATCTAAACCGGGCCTCCAGTTTTGTAAGCAGAAATTAATGACTGGAGTTTCGAAATAAGCTTTTCCCAAACTCATAAACTTTGTATCATTTTAATTTCTTTCTAAAAAAAAAAAAAAAACTCAAGAGCAATGAATGCTTCTATAAATATCAGCATGGAAATACAAAGAATGAAGTGTTTGGTAACAAGCATTCTTTCAGATATAAACTGGGAGTGAGAAAGCAATGACGAAGCGGAATGTGACGGCTGATATTAGAAAGCAAGATTGTTTTCTCCTCTCTCCATCTTTCCCTCGCCCTTTTTATGTTGCCTTTGCCGGCTTTTTTTTTTTCGGTAAATAAAGGCTTCCATGTTTACCTTTTCCTTTGTACCAAAAACACTCCCCGAATTAAATACTTCAAACATCTATAGATGCCCTAATGCTAAAGAATAATTTACTTTTCTCAAAAACGGTATTCTTAAAAGCTTAATATAAACTGTTAATTTAACTATGTTTCACACACGCTGTGTGTAGGGCAGGATTTGGACAGGTAGAGTCAGACGAAAAATTCAACTTTCAGTCTGACTCTACCTAACTCCTGTGCTACACACGGCTTGTGTGAAAAATAATTAAATTAACACAAATTGACCTAATAGTTGGCTAATTAATTTGAGATCACCTTGTGATTTACCGGGAAACATGAGAATCAGCTGAAAAATGCAATGTTGCCATGATAGCTCAGAGGTTAGAGCAACCAGCTAGAAATCGGGAGATCCATGGCTTAATACAAAATGTTAGAGTTTCAAAAATAATCTGAATTTCATTTTATTATGATTACAATAAAATATTTCAACACCCAGATAAGGTTAAAATTTTTGAAAAAATAGAAAATAAATAATCTTATATGTGCTTCCGCGTTGTCTTCATTCTGCAAGGAAATCCATATGTGCTGGCAACCTCATTAAGCTCAATTACCTATCTATACATCCCTATCCATCATATATGGAACTTCTAGAGTACTTTGATTTGATTTTACGTACTTTCAGAGTCCTGCGAAATGAATGACTGAAATGAAATAGGTTAATGTGCCGGTTACTACGACTCTTATTACTTCGTATATTAGGCTTAGGTAGAGAAGGTATTGTACACCACCCAAAAATTCTATAGCTATATTTCACAGAAAATACACTTCTACACCTGTATGAAAAGCATTTTTAGAAAATGGTTACGTAAAAATAGACTTCAAAAAATATTACTAGAACATTTAAGATATACATTTTATTCGTAATATAAGTATGTTCAATATACGGTATTTTAATCAAAATTGTTAAAGCCCTTTTTGAGAAAATCAAAATGTTCGGAACTTTTTACACTTAAAGGGTAGTTTGAGTGAGGCATTTTCTTGAAAAACTTTGATGTCTCCCATTGACATGACTTTTTCTACATCTCTGTAACAAATCATTGCTAAAAAGTTTATTCTTCTACATACTTCATGCTAATCGAAATAAAATTAGCAGAAATAGGCGTATTACTTGCTTCCTTGTAAGTAGAAGGAAAATAAGGGAGTACACTAGGCTAAAGCGATAGTAAATCTTTTAAAAGCTGGTAGCTGTATGATTGAAATTCCTTTGTTTGTATGGCCAGGAGTTAACAAATTCCCGTATGAGAAAAGTGCAAGTATTTTAAAGCTGAAATCAATAACACTTAATATCTCCGAGACGGCAGCTCTACCAAAACAAAACAAAAAACAAACAAACAAAAAAGTCTATGAGATAAATTATGTGTTTTGAAGGTTTTTTTTTTTTTTTTTTTTTTTTTGTAAAGTAACTTTTTTGTCTATCTCTTACGGTTTACCAGTCCTACAAAACTGCCAGAATAAAAAGATCTTCAGAGGTATTCCCAAATAATTTAAGATATAAATTTTATTTTTCCTGTAAATATTTTTAATATACGATACTTTAATCAAAATCGTTACAGCCATTTTTGAGAGTATTGTACTGTACATCACCCTGACAATAGTAGACGGTCTTGTTTCTACCATAATTGTGTGACGTCAGCCAGTACTAGCAGATGCACTTTGATGGAAGGGCATATTGAGTCATGGAAAATCAAAATTTTCGAAATTTTTTCCACGTAAAGAATAGTTGGGAGTGGGGGATTATCTTGAAAATTTCCGTGTCGCATCCTTGGAAGATACTGAACTTAAATAGCAAGTTTTTGTTTTTGAGCTATACTGCACACAGACACACATGGACATGTTTCTAAAAGAGCTTTTGGGGGGTTCAAAGCTTCTCAAAGCATGTATTTTGGTTGAAAGATACCAGTTTGTCCCATCCAAAGATTAATCTGCCTTCAAAAGATAAAAAAAAACTAGAGAAATTATATTTAATCCGCAAAAAGTAAAATATAATTAATAATAATAAGATTATAAATAAAAATAATTTATAATACAATTTTAACTCGGTATCGAATTTTTGGGTGGAATACAATACCTTCTCTATACACTCTCTACATAGTACGTGTAGAGAAAGTAAAAATGTAATCGATGTGGAATGAAATCTTACTAGGAGTATTATAAATGGTAGTGTTTTCAAATACTCCTAAAATCGAATTTTTGGCAAATTTGATTATTCTGTTTTACATAATATACTCCTCACAAACCAATCCATCACACATGGTGAGCTTAAGATATCAAATTTGGTATTTAATCAAGTTTCCGTTTTGAGTTTTACAGAGTTCGATCCCAAGCGACCACATGTGAGATTTGTGGTGGACAAAGCGGCGCAGGGTGGGATTTCTCCGGGTGCTCCGGTTTCCCCCGCCTTCGCATTCCACAGGTACTCCATCGTCATTCCATGTATCACCAGTGTCATCACCTGCGGTGTTACAAGTAGTAAAACCGGGCGTTAAACACTATCAAAAAAATTTGATGTGTACCATTCGCAAGACTTTTTCTACATCCCTGCAAAAAAATATTGCTAAAAAGCCAATGCTTCTATTTACCTATGCTAATCGAGAAAAACTTAGCAGAAATGGTTTATTACTTACTTCCTTGTAAGTAGAAACGAAATAAGGAAATACACTACGTTAAAGTGATAGTCAAAAGCTGGTTCCTATGTGACTGAAGTTCTTGTTTGTATGACGCCAGTTGGCAAATTTCTGTATTAGAGAAGTGTAAGTTTTTTAAAGCTGAAACCAAAAACAAGGAATATCTCAAAAACTATCAAACTCCGCAAACAAACAGTTATATAACATAAATTGTGTGCTCTACATTTATTGTGTGGTACGTTTTTGTCTATCACTTTACCAGTTATGCAAAATTCCGGAAAAATTCATCCAGAATAAAGTAGGCTTTCCTAGAAAATTCCAGATATACGTATCATTTGTCAGGTAAATATCTTTAATATACCGTATTTTAACCAAAATCGTTAGAGCCATTTTTGAGAAAATCAAAAATTTCGAAAAAAGTTCCATGTAAAGGGTAGTTGAGGGTGGGGGGATTTTCTTGAAAATCTTCTTGTCGCATCCTTGCAAGATACCAAACTTAAATACCAAGTTTGGTATTTAACGGTCTTTTCGTTTTTGAGCTATCCTGTCCACAGACACACGCATACAGACCTTTCTTCCAGAAATGCTTTTCATGGATTCAGGGGGACCCAAAAAATGTATTTCCGGTGAAATCTCGGTATCAAATGTTTGGTACAATACCCAGTCTATTCACTATGTACATAGTACTGTAGATAAAGTAAAAAGAAACACACAGAGGCTACAGCTCCTTTATTGTAATGCTCGGAAGGATGGTGCCGTAAGAGATCTCTCGTAGGTCTCTCCGCTGAATTCCCTATACTTTTGGCAGAGACTGTGGTCATCTTAAACGCGGTTTCCACTTGTATCTGCATTTAAAGCACGTATTTGTGCCCAAGAACACGTGTGGTAATTTACAACTCTTAATGACCATCCCGGAACTTAAAACTAAATCTTCATAAAGAAAACAGCTCTTGCTAAATCGAGCACCGCCCAAAAATTTTGCAACTACTAACGATGTTGACTAGACAGATGCAATAAAACGAGCGGTTAAAGATCTTCACTCATTAAAAAAAAAAGAAACAACAAAATTGCCAGCTCCTATAGAGTCTGCACTTTCGTAATGAGGCTACAGAGTGCGACAGAGAAGGAGATGTGAGGAATGGCAGAAAGAAACGACATAATTAGCTTCATGGCCCGATATTATATCCTCCCCACGCCTGTTGACTTCACTCGCGTTGGGCTTTAACTCCCCTCCTCGCCCCGACCCTTCAGCACAATCCACAACCTCATTACAACATTGTTTTCCTCTAAACAGCAACTAAATTATTGATACTACTAAAATGTGTGCAAAATGACACAAAGACTGT
The DNA here is from genome assembly GCA_030762935.1 of Hymenopus coronatus. Classification (NCBI taxonomy): domain Eukaryota; kingdom Metazoa; phylum Arthropoda; class Insecta; order Mantodea; family Hymenopodidae; genus Hymenopus; species Hymenopus coronatus. The sequence continues at coordinate 52,691,113 of CM060895.1, read as the reverse complement.
CTCAAACTCAAAAAGCTTAAGGGGATGCATCTGTGAAATTTGACCAAAAATTATGAAAAATCAAAGTTTTACTTTCTCTACACGCAGGTACTATTTACATAGTGTATAAAGAAGGTATCGTATTGCACTCAAAAATTCGATGCCGATATTTTACCGCAAATATACGTTTTGAGACCCCCGAATCCAAAAAAAATGCATTTTTATAAAAATGTCCGTTTGTGAGTCTGTCTGTATTTTGTGTGTGTGTGTGTGTGTGTGTGTGTGTGTGTGTGTGTGTGTGTGTCTATGTCTGTAGACAGCATAGCTCAAAAACGAAAAGTCCGTTAAATACCAAACTTGTATTTCAGTTCAGTATCTTCCAAGGGTGCGACACGAAGATCCTTTACATGGAAACATTTTCTCAAAAATGGCTCTAACGATTTTAATTAAAATATAGTATATTAGAGTTATTTACATGACAAATAAAATGTATATCTTGCATTTTCTGGGAATAGCCTGTGAGGACATGTTTATTCTGGATGAATTTTGTGCAATTTTGCATAACTGGTAAACCGTAACAGATAGACAAAAACTTACCATACAAAAATGTATAGCTCGTTAAAGGACATAATTTATGTTATATACATTTTTTTCGTGAGGCTGATAGCTTTTAAGATATTCCTTATTATTAGTTTCAGCTTTAAAATTCACTTTTCTCATGCGGAAATTTGTCAACTCCTATCCAATCAAAAAATCTTATGTGTTCCATTCACATGACTTTCTCTAGGTATCTGTAACAAATTATTGCTAAAAAGCTTATGCTTCCATTTACTTCATGCTAATCCAGAAAAAATTAGCAGAAATAGTCTTATTACATGCTTCCTTGTAAGTAGAAGCGAAATAAGGGAGTACCTTAGGTTAAAGTGATAGTCAAAAGCTGGTTGCTATGTGACTGAACTTCCTTTGTTTGTACCGACAAGAGTTCACAAATTCCTATACGAGAAAAGTGTGTTTTTCAAAGCTGAAACCAAAAACAAGGAATATCTAAAAAAAAACGATCAACTCCACGAAAAATATGCATATTACATAAATTGTGTGTTTTAACGTGCTCTACATTTTTTGTATTGTAAGTTTTTGTCCATCTCTTACGGTTTAGCAGCTACGCAAAATTTCGTAAAATGTATCCAGAACAAAGTAGTCTTCAGAGGCTATTCCCAGAAAATTCAAGATATTTTATTTGTCAGGTAAATATTTTTAATATGCGATATTTTAATCGAAATCGTTAGAGCCATTTTAAAGAAATTCAAAATTTTCGAAAAAAGTTCCATGTAAAGGGTAGTTGGGAGTGGGGGGATTTTCTTGAAAATCTTCGTGTCGCATCCCTGGAAGATACCAAACTTAAATACCAAGTTTGATATTCAACGGTGTTTTCGTTTTTGAGTTATGCTGTCCACAGGCACACATACATACCTTTTTCCAGAAATGCTTTTGATGGGTTCAGGGGGACTCAAAACATGCATTTCCGGTGAAATCTTGGTATCGAATTTTTGGGTGCATTACAATACCTTCTCTATACACTATGTACATAGTACGTGTACAGAAAGTAAAAAGGTACTTCAATCACATAGCAGCCAGTTTTTAAAATATTTAACTATCGATTTAGTCTATGGTACTCCCCTATTTACCTTCTATTATAAGGAAGCAGGTAATAAGACCCTTTCTGCTAATTTTTTCTCGATTATCATTAAGTGAATAGAAGAATAAGCTTTTTAACAATAATTTATTGTAGAGATGTAGAGGAAGTCATGTGAATGGAACACATAAGATTTTTTTACTTTTTCTACACGTACTATGTACATAGTGTATAGAGAAGGTGTTGTAATGCACCCAAAAATTCTATACCAAGATTTCACCGGAAATACATATTTTAGGTCTGCCTGAATCCAAAAAAAGCATTTATGGAAAAAGGTCCGTGTGTGTGTGTGTGTGTGTGTGTGTGTGTGTGTGTGTCTGTGGACAGCATAGCTCAAAAACGAAAAGCCCGGTAAATACCAAACTTGGTATTTAAGTTTGGTATCTTCCAAGGATGCGACACGAAGATTTACAAGAAAATCCCCCCACTCCCAATTACCCTTTACATGGATTTTTTTTTGAAAATTTTGATTTTCTCAAAAATGGCTCTAACGATTTCGATTAAAATATTGTCTATCAAAGATATTTACCTGACAAGTAATATATTCTGAGTTTTCTGGGAATAGTCTCTGAAGACTACATTAATCTGGATGAATTTTACGAAATGTTGCATAACTGCTAAAGCATAAGAAATGGACAAAAACTTCCACACAAAAAACGTAGAGCACATTAAAACACACAATTTATGTTATATATATTTTTTTTCGAGGAGTCGATTCGTTTTTTTTAGATATTCGTTGCTTTTGGTTTCTGGTTTTACGAAAGTGTGCTTTTCTCATACAGGAATTTGTCAACTCGTGTCCATACAAACAATGGAACTTCAGTCACCTTGTAAGCAGCTTTTGAATTCACTTTAAACTATGATACTCCCGTATGTCGCTTCTACATACAAGGAATCAAGTAGTGAAATATTTCTGATAATTTTTTCTCGATTAACATAAAGTAAATTGAAGAATAAGCTTATTAACAATAATTTGTTACACAGAAGTAGAGAAGGTCGTGTGAATGGAACACATCAGATTTTTTCATAATAAATTGTATGACTTCAAAACTTTAAGGAAGTATATAGTTTTTTTCCTACTTAGCGCATTTAACTACTAATTAACTAAAGCTATAAATGGCTATAGGCGCATAGTTATTAATAGATACTCTCAACTTTAAACCTTATTTTCTCGCAAACTTTTTCCAACACTTTTCCCTAATTCAAAATTTCCACACAATGCAATTTTTCACTAATTTGCTTCAAAACATTATATATTACTTTTCAAAAGTACATTTACAAAATTACTTTAACAAAATAATGCTCCAATTTTGTAAATAAGTTATTAAATAGTCAAAAGCCATAAAATTTGGGGAGTACGAAAATAATATTTTTTTACACTTATTTATCCTAGGCAAATAACTAAGGTACAAAAACACAGATTGAATCATGAAAGGCAACAAATTTCCTTAAAAGCCTAGGGAGAAAGATTCCAGGAAACAGCAAAGAAATCCTGACAGTTTTGTACAATGTTTTAATTTGAGATCGTTTAACAATCAGACATTAACAATATAAAAGTTTTACATTTGTAAGTGTTAGGCCTTGAATTCACAATTTGAAGGGTAAATCTTGCGATCAAAAACTGTCCCCACTAGCAAAGTGGGATTTCCAAAATAGTAAGAATTTAGATTTACCAAAACCTACTCAACCCCACGATTTTGCCCAAGCCGAAAGAAAGCCCACTTTTCCTACCCTTGGCGGCTACGTAATGAAACTTCGCTGTGCTTTTAAGGATCTGTCCCTCGGTGAATTTCCAGTTAGACTGAAGAACTGCCTCCCAAGGTGGTACGCCAAAGATCTGAAGGAATGGGTAGTTTGAGCTTTTCCCACCAGGTTGTAGCTGAATCTCGTCTTATACGTCACTATGAAGATATTGGGGAGGTTTTGTTTTCCCATAATTGCGTGTCGTCAGTGGAGATAATCATGTCTGCCGCATAACTTGTGGAAGGAAGTAGACAAAGAAATAGTATAATATAATGGTATAGTATAGTAACCAATATGATAGATTTATTTTTAAATTAATTTTCCATAAAATTGGATTTTTATGTGAGTATTTTTAAAAATGCATTACGTGGCTCATTTTTATTAGAACAATGAATTTATAGAATAAAAATGTATCATTTAAACAACCAAGCAAGTTAAATTTTGATACATAACAAAATATTATTATTATTATTATTATTATTATTATTATTATTATTATTATTATGACATAAATACCATAAATTTCAATAAGATATCTTACATACTGTTGATTTTCCAAATTTTACAGATGTAGTACCTTAAGGGGACACGACTTTTTATACCTTTTCTGCAGTAAAGTTATTGTTACAAAAACGTATTGTTCTTTATGCTTCATGCTAATGGATTTATTACATATTTCCTTGTAGATACACGGGAACAGAATAGTCTAAAGCAATTACGAACCAATTGTTAAATAGTGATCAAGAGATAAATATTATTTTCCTTTTTTAATTCAGAGGGACTCAAAATGTGTAATGCCGATGAGTTTTCGTAATTGAAATTTTTTTATTCGAAAGATGACTTGCTATTCGGAAATGGCTATGTGTAGAAAAAAATGTATACGGCGTAACGGGATCTATGTTTTTATGCAGTAAGTTTGTCTATTTCTTACGGTTTACCAGTTACAAGAAAGTCATCCAGAATGAATAGGTCTTTCTTGGCTACTACCAGAAAATTCAATATATACATTTCATTTGTCGTGAAAATATCTTAAACATATGGTATTTTAATCAAAATCTTGGTCATTTTCTAGAAAACCAAAATTTTCTAAATGTTCTATGTAAAAGGTAGCTGGAGATTGGAGGATTTTCTGTAAAAGCTCCATATTGCATCCTTGGAATACCAACGTTTGTATTTAACCGATTTTTTCGTTTTTGAGCTATACTGTCCACACACAAACGCGCACACGCGAACGAACCTTTTTCTAAAAGTCCTTTTCTTTTATTTATTCAGGGGGTCTCAGTGAAATCTCGGTATCGATTTTTTGGGTGCAATACAGTGTACATATATTGTACATACGTGCTAATTTTATACTCGTTGAAATTTCGACATGAAATTTTTGGGTGGGATATGATATTTCCCCTACTTATCAAACGTACCAGAGAAGCTAAAATGGTATACATTTATAGAAGACAGCATATAGTTTATAAATTTCACTCGGGTACGTAGCACATTTGGCCAGGATTTGAGATGAGCTCTGTAAAGCCAGTTTGAAACAGTAACCGATTTGCCGTCTCCCAGGAGTGAAATCAAATGCCGCCACATGTTCTGCCGACAGCGGGCAACAAATTGCATTGCCGTCTGTCGCTACTGTGCAACATACAAACAGGTTGGTTTGCTTTAAGTGCTACTGGAACCTCGGCTACCTGCAGATAACACCAGTACATCCAGCAGCAATGTCCATACAAATCTCTCTTCCACTCACCTCAGTAGTTAAAATATCGTCGTTCATCAATACAGATCATAGTCAGAAGTATTGAATCTTCTTCTTCTTTTCATGGGTGGGTCATTGCTGTTCCGTTCCAGGCTAATTGTATCCTTCCATCTTCTTCTTGAGCGACCCAGGCCACGCTTCCCAACGGATACCGGTCCCCATGGCCGCGTTCGGTAAAGCGCCTCGCTTTGGTGCTTCGTGGTGCACGGGATCGTGGGTTCGAGTCCCGCCTTGGCATGGGTGTTACATGTTTGTGAAATGTGTATATATGTGTGTGCAATGGAACAGCAAAAAAAAAAAAAAAAAAAAAAATAAAATAAAACAATAATCAATTAGGAAAAATGTAAAAAGAGATATACACCGCCGGAGTCCTGAACTGAACGCGGAACTGGTTTTTATATATGTAAGCAAACGGATTGGTAATAATCTGATGTGTTCCATGCATATGACTTTCCCTATTTGTTCTGCATATAAAATATTCTCAAACAAGATTCTCTTTTATCTACACCATACCAATCGATTCAAATACTAGCAGAAATTGTCTTATTGCTTCCTTCCTCTGAGCCGAAGGGAAATAAAAAAAAAATGGAAATGGAGTCTTATTTCTGGACGCTCTTTAACTACAGTGGCACTCAGGTCCCATTCTATATTGGGCGTGAAAGACCCTTTAATTTTGCTCAGAGGCCTCTTTTATCAGGCTTGAAGTTCTTTTACATGCCTTAAATCCACGACACGGGACCACTGACTAAGGATTTCTACGCCTAAGAAAAGCCATCGTCCTCCGCCTGGTTTGAACCCGCGACCTTGGGTCTATGAAGTTAGCATATCTACATTACACTGAGAAGGGAAATAAGAGAACATACTGGGCTAAAGCGATAGTCAAAGCTGGTCGCTATGTAAACAATTAAAGTTCGTTTCACTTTGTATGGCGAGGAGTAAAACAAAAAGGATGAAACACACAGTGACTTCCCGTTTGGGAAAAGTTTAAGTTAAACGAATAGCAAGGAATATCCTAAATCAATTTACAAAAAAGTATATGGCATAAATTGTGTTTTTAATGTGATCTACATTTTTTTTTTTTGTAGGAAGTTTTTGTCTATCTCTTACGCTTTACCAATTATGAAAAATGCATTAAAATAAAGAGGTATTCAGAGGCTATTCCTAGAAAATTCAATAGATATATTTTATTTGTGAGGTAAATATATTTAATATACCTATGGTATTTAATCGAAATCGTTAGAGCTATTTATGTATAAAAAAATAAAAAAAGACAGGTTTATGCAAGGGGTATAAAGTATGTGGAGAAAAAGAAGTCTTAACATACTGTTTGATTGTAAGGAAAGTAAAAATTGGAGAAATGAACTCGTTAGGTTTAAATTTAAAAGGAACAATAGCACATTTTTAACAGAATAATATCAATAAAGGAGAGTAGATAGGGAAAATATTTATTTAAAGTTAAATATTGTATGTGGAGTGGTTGTGTACTGAATGTGTGACCACAGCTAATTTTAGTTGGATACCCCGTATACTAGAATTTCTTAGCGTTACCAATATTCATTCTTATATTTTGCTCGTGTAATCCGCATGGAGAATGTGGCGTTTGTTTGCCTCTGATCTGAAATCTTCAGTCACTTTTGAAATGACATTTTGACAATGTATTCCCACCTTACAGCAGAGCTTCACTTAACTTTATGTATAGCGAGATCCGCCACTGAACGATACCACTAATTAATTAGCTGTGCAGAGTTTAAGCGGCAGCGTTCAGAGTGGTTTTGATAATATCCTGTTACATTTAACCTCTCCATAAATCTGGATGTAATTCTAAATTATGTTGTTATCTGATTAATTTGCACTTGCAAAAAAAAAAAAAATGGAATTCATAGAGGATTCGAACCGAGGTGGTTTCATTTAGCAGCAGCGGGATTTGACCGCTCAGCCATCAGATCACATGACCAGCAAAACAAAAAAGGATGCAAATGAACTTATTACATTCTTTCTAATATGTACTTAACAGAGGCATTAAAAAGACAATAGTATTTTGTTCTGTGATTAGCTATTGTCGAAAAAAAAAATCTGATGTGTTCCATTCATCATAACTTTCTCTAACAGTTCCAAAACAGAGTTTTCTTACAAAAGATTACTCTTTTATCTATGTCATGCTAATCTAGATAAACGTTATCAAAATATTATTTTTATTACTTGTTTCTTTGTAAGTAGCATGGAAATAAGGGAACACATTACGCTAAAGCGATAGTTAAATCTTTTAAAAGCTGGTCGCTATATAAAACAATTGAAGCTCGGTTCGCTTAGCATGGTCTCGTTTGAGAAAAATTTATCAGTTTAAAATTTAAACCAATAACTCTACAATCAAGGCGTGTAAGACATTAATTAACCATTTTACCAAGATCTGCATATTTTGTTTAGCAAGTTTTTGTCCATCTCTTACAGTTTAAGCGTTATGCAAAATTCCGCAAAACTCAACTAGAATAAAGAACTCTTCAGAGGCTATTCAAAGTACATTTTATACGGAATTTAATCAAAATCCTTACAGCAATTTTTAAGAAATGTTTATTAAACTATTCCATGTAAAAGGTAGTTTGGGGTGGGGGGATTTTCTTGAAAATCTTGTGTCTCATCCTTGGAAGATACTGAACTTAAATACCAAGTGTGGCATTGAACCGAATTTTCTTTTTGAGCTATGTTATCTACACACACACATTTTTCTATAAATCTGATGTGTTCCAATCACAAGCCTTTCTCTACATCTCTGTAACAAATTATTGTTATTCTTCTATCTACTTCATAATAACCCAGATAAATATTAGCAGTACTTGTCCTTATTACTTGCTTCCTTGTAAGTAGAAGGGAAAAAGTCTAACACGTTCCATTCACATGATGTCCTCTAGCTCTTCGGTAAACGAACTTTTATTCAAAAGATTAATCTGTTATTTATATCCTGCTAATCAAGATAGGCATAAGCAGAATTAGTCTTATTACCAGCCTCCTTGTAAGTAGAAGGGAAATAAGAAAATGCATATTCTCGTACTTTAAAACCCGTTCGCTATGTGAAACAATTGAAATTCCAATCACTTTGCTTGCCAGGAATAAACAAACGAAACGAGAAGAAAGATATCTTCCCGTTTGAGAAAAGTGCCTAAAAAATCCAGAATATCTCGAAAACGGTTATCTGTACAAAAAATGTATATGACATAAAATCATGTTTTAATGAGATCTACATTTTTTGTGTAGTAAACTTTTTTCTATCTCTTAGGGTTTGCCAGTTATCCAGAATGACGAGGTCTTCATAGGCTATTCTCAGAAAATTCAATATATACATTTCTATTGTTATAATAATATCTAAAAACATAAGGTATTGTAATCAAAATCGTTACAGCCATTTTTAAGAACATCAAAAATTTCGAAAAATGTTCCACGCAAGTAAAGGGTAGTTTGGGGTGGGGGAATTTTCTTTGTGTCGCATCCTTGGAAGATACCAAACTTAAATACCAAGTTTGATATTTAACGGTCTTTTCGTTTTTGAGGTATGCTGTCCACAAACAAACATACACACAGACCTTTATCTAAAATGCTTTTTTGGATTCAGGTGAACCCAACCTTCTCTCTCCACTATGTAGGAAGAAAATAAATTTGTTATTCGCAAGATGTGTACAGTGGTCTATATCTAGTTTGCACATACTACATTCAAAAAGTTCCTGGAATGTGGAAATAACAAAGAAATAAATTACCATAAGACAATTTACACATTTCCTTCAAAATAGTTCCCTTCCGCAGTGACACATTTCTGCCATCGCGTGAAGAGACTGAAAGCGCTCCTGGAAGGCATTTTCAGATACCTGTCGTAGTAACCTTGTCGCATGTTCATTAATTTGTTACCGGGAAGGAGATTTGTTTAACAAAACACAAAAATCTTTGCTTTAACGTGCTCTGTTGCCGACACTAGGAAATGCCCCAAACGAACATGCATACACAACAAAAACTAGTGTGAAATGAAGTGTCGTCATGGACGTTACCAACACCTAAAAATAAAAATCCTTTATTGGTATATACCTACATTAAAGAGCAAATAAACGATTCCGGAGACTTTTGGATTTTGGATTATATCCCTTTATTTCTCTGATACCTACAACAAATTGTAAAATAAGTTAATGCTTATCTTGGTTAACATAGAATAGATAGAAGAATAAGCCTTTTAAAAATGATTTGTTGTAGAATAGCTAGAGAAAATTATGTGAAACTTTTCTCAAATATGCTACTTTGAGGGCGCAATATCCCTTAATTTATTTATTTTATTTATTTTTTTTTATTTTTTTTATTTTATTTATTTATTTATTATTATTTTTTGTTGCATTCTCTTATGAATTTCTGCTTACAGTTGACCTGTTTGAGGGATCACAATTCCAAGATATTCATACTGTTCTATCTAAATAAGATGTTGCTCTTCGAGCTTAATCCTTATTTGCTCACTCTCAACTCTTGCTACCATCATTACTTGACTCTTTTTGTTGTTAACTACCATCCTCCTTACTTTTAATGTTTCGTCAATTCAATCAAAGCTGTTGGAGCTTTCTCGCTGAGTCCGCAATTACTACATCACCTACATACACTAGTGCTTGGCAATAAACTGTCAGAGCTTCCTCATCCCCAGCACAGTCCTCTCAGTTCTTGCTTTACAAGACTCAGCCATAAATATTACATGTAATATTGGGCTTAAACTATCTCCCTGTTTGGCTTTCTTTTTGGTGAAAAATGGGCTTGATGTCTTACCATTAAGTCTTCCTACCCCTGTATTCTGAAACATAAATTAATTGCTCTTAAAAGCATTGGTAATGTGTTCTTTTTTTCTAGTGCCCTTCATATTTCATCCCCTTATACTGTATCGTACGCTGCCGGTAGATCCAATAAGACAGATTACTGACTCTTCACGACTGCGTCCGAACCCGCTGCTCCGAATTTGGTCATCTTCTGTGTCAACTTCAACCGTTCCTCCCGGATGTTCAATTGGTACAATAGGCCTCTTATGTACTGTCGTGCCGAAATATGCACCCCAACTAACCTGTTATACACTGAATACAGTACGGCATTCCTCATAAAATGTTATGCCGATATACCGAAAATACTTGTTTTGGGATCCTCTGAATAAATAATAAAAAGTAGTTTTATTTTCTCTAGCATGTACCTATCTAGCCTGTACATAGTAGCTGGAGAAGGTAGGGTATTCCACCCAGAAATCCCTTACCGATATTTCACCGGGAATAACACATTTTGAGGATCGTGAACTCCAAAAAAAAAAAAAAAAAAAAAAAAAAAAAAAAAGGATTTTTAGAAAAATGTCCGTGTGTGTGTGTAACTGTGAACAACATATCAAACGAAAACTCGGTTAAATACTAAACTTCATATTTAAGTTCAGCACATTTCAAGAATGCGACACAAAGATGTTCAAGAAAATTCCACACACAAAACTATCCTTTGCATGAGAATGTTTTCATTATTTTTCATTTGTTAAAGATGTCTCTAACAATTTTAATTAGAACAGCATTATATGTAGTTTATTTATTCACAGCACTATACCCACTATCTTATTTCTGAACGAATTTTGTATTGTTATATCTTGTTTCTTCTGCATCACTATCAAGCCTGTTCAATCTTCACTCCAACCATCTTTTCCTAATTCGTTCTTTTCTCACCTTCTGGTTTGTGTTTAATTATTTGTTTCTCTATTTTTTAATTTTTGTTTCTTTTAATATGTTAATTAGTTTTTATTTACTGAATCGTTCAATCAGTTGCCAGTTGTACATAATTATATCAGTGTAACTGGGAAATCAAGAACTTTCTGCAAATTTCGTTAAAACATATAATTTATGTCAAGTATAGTTTTGTGGCATTAACCATCTTAGAAAAATGTTTTATAGATTTCAAGTGCCCAGTCACCATTGCATTAAAGAGTTAAATTTCAAAACTAAAAAATATAAAACCCTTTATAAAGGTCTCAGTCCCCTTTAGCCTCCTGTTTACTTTTGCACCTAAAACGTAGAAAGTAAAAAGTAATTTCTGCATGGACAGAAAATTGGCGTAGAAAAGCGGTTGGAAAAAGTCACGAGAGTGCAATACATTTGATTATTTTCTAAATAACCCAGTAACATAAAAGGTCTGCCAACTTTACAAAGTTACGATTCAAATTATATTTTAATAACAAGCTGTTTCTTCAAAGAAGTTCGCTGACTGCTTCCACTCTCGTCAAATTTTGTTTTATTAAAAATTCAGGATGACCTCGATACCTCAAAACTCTATGCTCGTTTTTCATTTCAAAGTTGTTGCGTTTAATTTTATACTAGCTAATGAATAAAAAGAGTTGAAACACGTGTCCGCCAGGAGTTGGTGGGCTATATTTTTTTTTATACACTTTGACTGTTTTTCCTGTGTGTGAATGAATGCAACATTGCATGCAAGACATTGAAGGGGAATAAGATATATTCAAGTAACATGCAGCGTTCACTGAGTTGTGAATGAAGCTGATTTAGTTCAAGTTTTGTAACAGCCTTACTTGTGACTCGCTCTCAGCAATATATATTATTGCAACTTAAAGCTTACCTACCATGTTTGCTAATTCCGGAATGAAAAAAAAAAATACTATTGTCTTGTGAAGTTAGTGAATAGTAGTAGAATGGTGTAACACACATTACTTTTAGCTCTTTGAGTTTCATTCTATATATTTAATTTACATTTTTGGAATTGCAGAATAAAGAAAATTTACTAGTTTTGTTTTTTTGTTTTTTATTTTTCTATAGATAAAAATCTTTTATAAGAACGTTTTCAGCACAAATATAGTTATATAAAAAGTTTAATAAATAAACTATTATTATCATCTATTTTGTAAACTATCGAATACCGACGTTCAAAATCTCGTATCGGTATCGAGTATCGAGAAATAGTGCTTTCGTTGTATCACGACTAAAATATTTCAATATAATATTTTGAATAAAATATTTAAGTATATTTCGATAAATCATAAAAGGCATCTTTGACTTTGAAGGTGTAGATGTGGGCATAGGAGACAACGCTCAACGCTGTGGGGACGGATGTAAGCTATTAATGCAAGAGCATACCATCAACCCAAGTGTAAGCGACTCGCATCCAAGGCATTAAGAAAGGAAAATAAAATAAGTCTCCCTTGGCGATTGTTTGCAGAAAAGCGATGATGACGTTTGTGAGAGGATAGCAAACTTTACAAGACGCGAAGGGCCTGGGCGTCTCCTTACTTAAACGTGGACTCCTCCCCTTCTTGGTTTCAAATGACAAAGGAGGCGAGCAACTTTGTTTGAAAGGCACTCACTCCACTTGAAACACAAACTCGTCATTATTCTCCCTACCTGATTCCAACACTCCCTCTACTACAAACGTCAGCAACAAATAAATAGAAAGAGGAAAATAATGTCAAATGCTCCCTCTAGCAGGCAAAATGTTCATCTAAAACTCTGTAATTGTTTGGAGAATCTAAAGTGATTATCACTTGCAAACGGCGTTCAGCTTTGTAACTGAATTCTGTCATGGCTAACTTTGATTCACTCAGCAGTTTATTGCAGCGAATATTCTGCGACGATTAAATTAGTTTCCACTAGTAAAAATGTGATGAGTTGCATTCACATGATTTTCTGAACCTAAACAAACTTTCTTACAAAAGAGTATTCTTGTATCTACATAAGCTAAACGAGATAAACATTAACACAATTGGTCTTTACTACTTATTTCCTTAAGAGAATATACCAGGCTAAAGCGATAGTTCAAATCTTTTAGAATCCGATCGATATGTGAATAATTAATTGAAGTTCGGTTCGCTTTGCATTTCCAAACAAACAATAGAGATGAAAGAAAAAAAATGGAAATGGAGTCTTTAACTGCTGCAGTTCTCAGCGTTCCATTCTTTATTGGGCTAGCAAGACTGCTTAATTTTGCTCAGAGGCCTCTACAGGCTTGAGGTTCTTTTACGTGCCGTAAATCTACGACACGGGACCAACGGCTTTACTTTCCTTCCGAAGGAAGCCATGCTAAGGATTTTTACCCCCGAAAAAATTCATCGTCCTCCGCCGGCTTTGAACTCGCACCTTGGGTGTATGAAGTTAGCACCATTATAATTACCCCACGAAGGTCGACTTATACTTCTGTCTACATCATGCTAAACGAGATAAACATTAACACAAATAGTATTACTACTTAGTCCCTTATAAGCAGAAGGGAAATAAGGAATATACCAGGCTAAAGCGATAGTCATATATTTCAAAAGTAGATCGATCTGCGAACAATTAAGTTCGGTTCGCTTTGCATTTCCAGAAAATCAAAAGGGAGATGAAACGAAGTAAGTTTTTGCGTATCAGTTATAGTTTAACAGTTATGTAAAAATCAACAAAACCCATCCAGAACGCGAAGTTTGGCATTTAACGGTCTTTGAAGTTTTGAGCTATGCTGTCCACAGACACAAACACACCCACACTGACCTTTTCCTAAAATGTTTTTTGGACTCAGGGGACCTCAAAACATATTTTCGGTGAAATCTCGGTATCGAACTTTGGGTGGAATACAATACTTCATCTATACATTATGTACATGGTACGCGTAGAGAAAGTAAAAATTATTTTCATGCTGTTTTTGAAATCCAAGTACAGTATTCTGGAACAAGTTGAATTTAGAATCAGTGCTTTAATAGTGTGACATAGTATTATAATAATAGTAGTATTTATGGCAGGCAAACATTCAGCTTAAATATGAATAATAACAAGCGACCGTTGGTGGCTCTCAAATATGTCTGCGCTGAATAATATACTGAGAATGCGCGGAGACTGGAGGAGCTAACACTTCGGGTTAAGAGTGCGGATAAGAAAAGAAGACAGGTGAACTGTGATGGGTATTATCGAACTATTCGATAATCGCCTATAAGTTATTTGACTGTTACCCAAGTGACAATGTTTCACTTTTTAACTCGTTTTAAAATGTTGCAATACTATTGATTCTTGGCAGTCGATATCTTTTCAAGTCGTTTGCATCAATAAACCAACACGTATTTGGTTAGAGGGTATGATATATTCCCATTTCAGTGAGTATGAAGTGTCAATTGTTTTATTTTCTTTATTCAACAATTTTGACAATTACTCAGAAGTATTATTACATACCAAGTACTAAGCAATAAATATAAATATGCATTTGGTCTAATAGGGCAAACAGGTTGTTATAAGCATGTGCATTAATTTTGCATATAACCTCAAAAATTTTAAATTCATATAACTCCAAAACACGTAGATAGTCGTCCTCCGTGGCCTAGGACTAACATACTGGATCGCAGGTTCAAACCCAGTGGAGGGCGATGGTAGAAATCCTTAGCATAGCTTCCTTCGAAAGGGAAGTAAAGCTGTTGGTCCCTTGTCGTAGACTTCGGGGCGCAAAGAGTTGCTGCAGTTAAAGAGCGTCCATAAAGTCCGGAAAGTAAGTACCATCCACAACGCTAGTGTCGCAGTTTTACGCATGCGCACTCGTATCTCTAGCTTATTGTCTGTCTGACGCCATTACAGCCGGATTTGTTGTGTTAATTGCTGTTAGCGATTGTTCAAAATGTGTAAGACAATTTGGGATCCCGCCGACTGTTAAGTGCGCAACGTAATAGGATTTTTGAATGCAAGGAGTGTTAAGTCAGTGAAACTCATCGTCAATTTGTAGAGATGTACGGTGTAATACAATGATAATGGAATGATGAGAAAGTGGGTTAGGCAATTCAATGATGGACGATTCAATGTTCGTAACGAAGCATGGAGAGGGCGGCCTTCTGTTAACACTGATTGTTTGTTTGATCAAGTGAAGCAATTCGTGAGAACACAATAAGAATTCTGTGCGATGTGTTTCTACAAACAAGGTGTTTAGCAGTGGCTATCTTTACTGGCGGCAGCTTTCTTTGAAGAAGTCATACAAATTACATCCTCCTCTGTGACTAATGTCTAACTATATCGAAAAATAGATTAAGGAAAGCTCTTTCATGTACAAATAAATGTTACGATAAAAACAAGTAATTTATGTCTCTTTTTTTTCCAAATCGGTACTTACTTTAAGGACAAGACTAAATGTAATGTTTTATGAAATTATTACAATAATTAAAGCATAATAATTAAATACAACTCGAAATGCCCCCTGGAGAATAACAACATTAAATCTGAGAGCCTGTCTTATTACTTGCTTCCTTATAAGTAGAAGCGACATAAAAGGAACACACTAGGCTAGATCAATAGTCAAATCTTTTAAAAGCTTGTCCTATGTGAAACAAATGAAGTTTGGTCCAGTTTGCAGTAAAACAAGGAGATGAAACGATACGTCAATTTCCGTTCGAGAAAAGTAAATACTTTTCTGAGACAAGGAATGTCTCAGAAAGAAAGTGGACTGCAGAAAAAAAGGTATACGATATAAATCATGCCTGTAGTAAGTTTTTCTCTATCTCTTACGGATTAACCGTTATGTAATATTCTGCAAAACTCATCCCGAATGAAGAGGTCTTCAGAGGCTATTCCCAGAACTGTGTAATTGTGACGTAACTATATTTAATATGCAGTTATTTTAATCAAAATCATTACAGCCATTTTTGAGAAAAACATTTTGAAAAAAATTTTCCATGTAAAGGCCAGTTTGTAGTGGGGGGGATTTTCTTGAAAATCTTCGTGTCGCATCCTTGGAGGATACTGAACTTAAATACAAAGTTTGGTACTTAACGGACTTTTCGTTTTTGAGCTATGCTGCTCACAGACACACACATACACACACACACACTCTCAAACATTTTTCTAAAAATGTTTTTTTGGATTCAGAGAGTCTCAAAACATATTTCCGGTGAAATCTCGGTATCGAATTTTTGGATGGAGTGCAATATCTTTTCTATACACTATGTACATAGTAAGTGTAGAGAAATTAAAATGTTTTTTTTTTTTTTGATCCAGAGGATCTCAAAACATATTGTCGGTGAAATATCGATATGAAATTTTAGGTGGAATACAATACCTTCTCTATCCATTATGTGCGTTGTATATACGGGCTAGAGAAAGTAAAAATATAGAACCAAAAAACTTATCCGTTTAATGTGGCGTTTAAAACATTAATTTAACTAGTTATGTTCTCTTTACATACAGATTTACCTCGCAAAAACCAAATCACAGTCTGAGAGACACTTGTTCGCTTTTTATGTTGGAATACATGACGCCGGTTGTAGGAAATATTCGCATTAAGCGAGCGCTGTGGAGGAAATAAAACCCCGATCAGCCACCCCTTGAGGGAGCAGCCCCATTAGCAAATAAAAAGCAATACAGCATGGGGGCGGTCCACAAAGACAGCGCAATTACAGCATATAGCCAGTTTGAGAAACAAAACACTCCTGCTCCCACACATAACAAGTTGGCTTCTCAACAAAGTCGTGACTGAAAATCATCAGGGGCGGACTAGCTCGGCGTAATGTCATCCCTGTTTCTGCTATCATCATCGCTCTTAATGAGCATATTACACGTCCTTGTAACGCGTTGCAGTTTAGTTACATGCTTTTTGAAATACCTGATGTGTAAGTAAACCATTCTGAACACATATTTGGCAATGTAAGCTAAATTTACAATTCATTTATTAATTTTCATGCCCACAAGCACTATAAGTACTTACAGTAAGAGTTTGAGAGGTCATTAATACTTACAGTACAACTAGGAAATGACGCAACACTCAAAACGTATGCTACTTCAAGTAAATAGTCTATTGTAAAATGCATTAACACAAGAGTACATAAGAAGGCTTTATCCATATAATTTAGATGTAGCCTTTCATTTGTTCACATCAAGAATTCATTTTTTTTTCTTAATGTTAAATAAAATATTGGAAAGCAATTTGATTTATTATTGTTTTTTTTACACTTTTTTTTAAATATTTCAAAAAGTAATTGGCTAACCACGAACTTTAAGCTAAACCGCAGTAAGGCCCGCAGTACAACTTACAGTTCTTAGTATGATGTAATATTGTATGTTAGTCACTTCAGCGCAGAAATGTTTTCTGCATACTTATTACAAGGACTAGTAAACAATGATAAATGTGAAAAATCTGATGTGTTCCATTCATGTGTGACTACATCGCTGTAACAAATTATGGTTAAAAAGTATATTCTTCTATCAATATCTTCTAACAAAATGGTTAGAGTTCGAAATGTTTTCCATGTAAACGGTAGTTTTGGTTGGGGGGGGGGATTTTCCTCAAAATCTCCGTATTCATCTTTGGAAATACCAAATTTTAATACCAAGTTTGGTATATTACCGACTTTACGTTTATCGTTTATGAGCTATCGTGTTCACCATACACGGACACACACAAACTCTCGCGCGCACAGGTGCACAGAACTTTTTTCTAAACATGTACGTACATACATAGTACTCGGTAGAGAAAGTCAAAATAAAGAGGAGAGAACAAGAAGAGACAAAGAATAAATAAAGAAATAGTGTAAACACACTGAAGGTTATGTCAAATCTAGGAACGAGAACTGGATTGTAAAGGCTAGATATTTTATTTCTATTAACTGTTCTCTTCACTCTGTTCTGATAGAAAGTTTTACAGACGACAGTCGTTTTAGACAAACATCTTAAGAGGGGCATTTGAAGGCGTTCAGTGGTACAGCTACTTCGGATCAAACTACGGCATTGGAACGGAAGACTTTATTGCTTTTGCCATAATTAGCTAGCACTTCCAAGCCTTTATAGGGTCCTTAACACCTTGCTGCTGCTGCCTCAGCCACCGATACTTTAATGGAGACATAAAGATTTTATAGCGCTCTCCATTAGTTGAGCCTGCCAGCTCTTTAATGACTCTATGCAGTCCTTCGTCTCCACGCAGTTTGATTGTCCTTGTTCTTTCAGTTTTATTTTCTCGAAAAATGTATTTATTTCACAGTTATGGTTTTGTTTATATGTCTACCACTATGATCAAAGTGAAGAACATTTGAAGAGGTTCAAATGTAGACTATTTTCCTTTGCAGTCCATATTGGCATTGACACTACCATTTTGTTTAAGTTTAACGTCTTTTAACCTGATAGGTCATATCGACGATGAATGAAATTAGTGGAATGATCTCGGGGTCTATGGAACTTAAAGTTACTCTACATCTTCTTCTCAGGATAAGGGAAAACCCCTAAAAAAAACTTTATCCGTGTAATTCACCCTAAGCGAGATTCGAACTCACGACCTTTTGAATGTGAGGCGACACGCTACCACCACACTACCCAGGCGGGCTTACCAATGTTCGCCTATTTGTTTTAGAAAGGTACATTGTAGGTATATTTCAACTATAATATTTTAAACTGTTGCCGATAATAATACAATTATAATATTTTAACGATTTTCACACTAGGCACTTTCAGAACTTCGTCCATTGTAATTAAGATGGTTTTGATTATATTAGTTTAATGGTTATATGATTAAACTTAACATCTTATCGTTGATTTAATTGCTTTTTCACACAAGCGGTGTGTAGGACAGGAGTTGGAGAGGTAGTCAGGCTGAAAAATGCAATGCCATAGCCGAGATTTACTACGGATCTCCCGGTCTCTAGCCGGTTGCTCCACCACTGAGCTACCATTGCAACATGCAGCCACGAAATTAAATTTCTCAACTGGCTCGCATATTTCTCGCTAAACCACAAAGTGATCTCGAATTATTTTATTTATTTATTTTTTGAGATGGCATATCGCAATGGCGACTTACAATGTCCTTAGTAAGGCACCAACGTTTCAGGAGCATACATTGTTCCCGTCTTCAAGTCTGATGTGGTCTTATTAATAAGTTCAATTCATTCAGTAACCCTGAAGACGGGAACAATGTATGCTGCCGAAACGTTGATGCTCACCATATCTACATCTGGCTAGAAGCCCGAGAGAACCTCGAAGATTTAGGGACTCTGTTGCGTGTGTCGAAATCAAATTTGGTTCCCTTTTTTAAGTATGTTCAGTGGTCACAATAGTTCTAGCTTTAGCCACTGAAATATCCATCCGTTTTAAATCATAGTTTAGGTTCAGTGATTGCCTTTTCATTTGTGCCTATGTTTATAGCGTTGGAGTTATGACATGTTTTTTACGCTCGTGAGGTAAAGGGCCTGTCAGTTTAAAAATGAAACTGTCTCTTTTGTTTTGTATTTTATTCTTCATTATAATAACTGTGTTTTATTTTCTTCTTTTCCAGGTAAGATTCCAGCAGCGCTAACGCAAACTTCACAAATATCATCATGCGGTATGTTATTTTAATCAGAAAACCTTAATTATTAAATTGTAACTCCCGAATTTTATACTGTTTCCTATTATAACAACTAATGTTTTAAGCTAAGCAGTAAGAACATGTTGCTCTTTTCGTTTTAACTTTTAAACTAACTTGTTTAATATTTAATTGTATTTGCTGAATATAAAATTACATAACATTATGGCTTGCTTCTATAACAACATCTGAATGAGAAACATCTCGTATCTAGGAGGATTTGTCTTAAATGGGCTGAAGTACAACTCAACTTGTTAATATATAGTATGGTTATATATTATTTAATATTTAAATGTAGTAAATTATTATTTGCTTTTATAAAATAGTAAATCTAGCATGATATAAAAATACTTTTGCTATCAAATTCTTCAGGTTTAAATAAGCAGCAAGGCTAATATAAAAAAATCGGATTATTACAATCACAATATTTTCTCCACCCATTCTTAGCCAAATACTCTCTAAAAAGTTTATTCATATAGCTATTTAGCTATGGTTTTGATAACATATTTCCTTGTGGATACATTGAGAACAAGGATATACGGACCGAAAACCAAAATTTTAAGAGCTCGTCGTTGTGTGATGAATTTGAGATTCTGTTCTCTCTACTTTACCAGTATTATGGCGTATTTCTTTCAGAAGATCGCCAGTCTCCAGGCCGCCCCAAAATATGGTGGTGATATAACTTCTTTGATAGCAACCATCTAGATCTAAGAAATGACATTTCCGAGAGAAGATTGCGCAATATGTGATGCGTAACGGCAGAATGTCCATGAGTAAGTGCATCGCGCAGCGGAAGAGAATTACTTGTAGAGAGGACCAGCTTAAAGAATTCGTGTCGTTATGCCCACTGGTGAGCGAGAAACTTTTCGGAGTTTCAAAATTTATATACATGTGTAGTTTGACAGTTAATTTGGCAACATTCTTAACCTCTGTGTCAAGCTATCTCTTGTGTGTAAGATTCTGACAAGCGCTTTAACTTAAGTTTCTAATATTTTGTTGAATGGGGTGAATTTCAGATGAAAGCCTTGTAAAAGACTTTGTTTAAAAAGTACTTTTACTGCAAATTGTGTTGTGTTTTTCAATATTTAAATTGTTTTGCTTTGGTCTATAAAATATTTACGTATGTTGAACATTTTTTAAAAGACTTACAATGCCTTTTGTAAGTATAACGCCTACGCTTTTCACCTACAGTGGAAAGTATTTCTAAAACGTTATATACATTTATATAATCAACATGTTAAATGAATTTTTTTTCTTCTGAATTTCACGATAAAATGCTTTAGGCAAATATTTCCTTTTTATCTATTATGCATAGACTTAGGAGAATTGTAACTATTAGTTTAAAAATGAAAAATAATTAATTAAAAAAAGCATCTCCCATCGGAAAATGACAGCAAATAGTATCTCAAATGATGCAGTGCAACCAAACTTTGTATTTGATGGCCATGGATGCGACACAAAGTTTTTCAGAAAAAGTCACCACACTACATTAAATTTCTTGAAATTTCCGATTTTTTCATAAATACCTCTAACAATGTTTATTAAATACCATATACTAAATATATGTGCATCATAAATAATTAATATACCTAGAATTTTCTGGCAATTGCCTCTCTAGGCCGCACCATTCTGGCTGACTTCTGCATAATTGGTAAACCATAAGAAATTAGAAAATCGAACATAGAAAATATATTTTTGATGAACCGTTTAACATTTAACAATTTGGTTAGGTGGAGTTAGCCATTTCCGAAATATTTCTTGTTTTAGCTTAAATTTGTCAATAATTATACTTCTCATAGAGAAGTCGTCACTCGTTTTTATTTTGTTTATTTATTCATCCTGATCGTGCAAGGAGATCGAGATTTCAGTGGATTACATAGCGACCAGCTATTAAAATATTTGATCATTCTAGCCTAGTGTAAACTCTTTTTTCCTTGTGCCTACAAGAAAATATATAACAAACTAATTTCTGTTAATGTTTATCTCGATTGGCATGAAGTGAAATAAGAACAAGAATAATTTGTTGCAGAATAAAGACATGTGAATGTAACGCATCATATGTTTACTTTCTCTAGCACGTTTGTCAGAGAGGTAGAGAAGGTGTATTCCATCCTAAATTTCGATACCATATTTCATCAGAAATACAAGTTTTGAGGTTCCCTGATAAAAAAAAAATTAGGAAAAGTCCAGTATGTGTGTGTCTGTGGACACCAATAACTAAAAAACTTCAAAGCTAGTTAAATACCATACTTGATATTTAAGTTTATATCTATCAAGGATGCGACACGAAGATTTTCAGAAAAATCCCAAATTACTCTTTACATAGAATAATTTACAAAATGTCGATTTTCTATAAAATGGCTCTAACGATTTTGATTAAAATACTGTATACTAAAGATGTTTATATTAAAATAAACTGTATATCCTAAATTTTTTGGGAACAACCCCTGAATAGCCTTTTCATTCTGCACGATTTCGTATAACTGGTAAGCCGTAGATCTCATTAAAACAAACAGTTTATAACCCTATACATGTTTTTGCAGAGCTAACCATTTCAGAGATATTCCCTATTTATTCCTTACAATTTTAAAATGTTTAAAGTTTTCTCAAA
Organism: Hymenopus coronatus; assembly: GCA_030762935.1. Lineage (NCBI taxonomy): Eukaryota > Metazoa > Arthropoda > Insecta > Mantodea > Hymenopodidae > Hymenopus > Hymenopus coronatus. Next base: position 52,669,021 of record CM060895.1, on the reverse strand, counting down.
CGGGAAACCCTCATCCGTTTTATCTCTCTGTTGTTTTACTCTTGGCCATGGAAGCAGGATCAAATTTCTTTGAAAAATGTGTATGTCGCTCTAGCCTAATGTATTCTCGTATTTTCCTTCTATTTATAAGGAACTAATAAGAGCATTTCTGGTAATGATTATCTGCGAATATTTTGTAGAACAGATAGAGAAAGTGTAGTGACTGGAACATATTATAATTTTGTAAATAAGTTATTCTTCTTCCATATGGCTTAGACTAAATATCCCGCTCCAGTGAAGTAGTCTATGGTGTGCATCTTTTAGCGGGTCAGGCACCGTCTCTTATTCCTCTTGCGGGGCCCTTGTTGCTATCCTTTCAGCCGTCTTCATGAAGTGCTCAGTCCATTTATTGTATGTTTTATATATAAAATTCTCTCCTTATTTGCTCATTCCGTATTCTATCTGCTCATGTGCATCCTTTCACATTCCGCAAAAATAACATCTCTGCTGCTTGCATTCTGTTTCTTTTCTTTGATTTTATTATTCATTTCCATATAACAAAGAAGGAATAACCATTGTCTTATATAGTTTTAAGTTTTCTATCTTTTCTTACTTTCTTTTACGGTCCCACATATTGCCTGCAATTTAGATATTCTGTTTTCTGTATCTGTATGGAATATTAATCCTAAGTACCTTAAAAGTGATACTTGTTCCACTTTTTTATTCTCCAATATCATTTTAGTTCTTATTCTTGGTGTTCTTTTATCGCTCATCCTCATTAGGTGCTCTTACCTTATCTGCTCATTTCGTATTCTATCTGCTCATGTGCATCTTTTCACATTCCGCAAAAATAATATCTCTACTGTTTGTATTCTGCTTCTTTTCTTTGATTTTATTATTCACTTCCATGTAAAAGACAAGAAACAGCCATTTTCTTATATCTGTAGTTTAAATTTTATATATTTTCTTGTTTTCCGGCCAAAAATTCTTTTATGGTCCCATATATTGCCTGAAATTTAGATATTTTGTTTTTCTGTATCTGTATTTTTATATATCGAATATCAATCCTGAGTACCTAAAATGCGTTACTTGATCCACAATTTAATTCTGCTATATTATTTTAGTTCTCATTCCATATTTACCCTTAATAAACAATTTATTAATGAACTATTCTGAAGTAAATTTGGAATTTGCTATCTGTAAATTGTTAATGACTTTTATGTTCGATATATAATCAATGGTATTATAAAAATCGAGGATTAAATTTCGGTAGTCATTTGTTTTTCGATAGTTCATTGCCTCCTCGCTCTCATTTGATTGGTTGTTAGCCTGGCACACGTGCACAGCTCAATCAAGAGTTTTTAACTTCGGTTTTCACTAAATATAGGCAGATCATTCAGCAAAAGTAATTGTGGTTTACAAAGCTGTTGGAGAAACTGGAGACTGCTTTGTGTCGTGCAGCTCAGCACCTCTGATATTGCAACGCTCCATTCCACTTAAAATCAAATCAATCACTTCAAAGTCCGTGTTCCTCCCAGTGTTTGCGTGAACGCCATATGGGTTCGTAAGGGTGTCGCTATGAAACCGCATCCGATACAATCGATTTATTCTTCATGCGGAGAGAGAAAGTTGCGGCATAAAAGGCTTGCCTTGTCCCTCCGGATGCAATTGCGTTAACGCTAATGTGCCATTGCCGGCCGTTAAATCGATGACCGCCGTAATGGGAAAGGTCATTTGAAGTTCGTGTTTTCGATTCATCGAACCGGAGTAGTCCCTTTTTCCCGAGGCTTTTGTATGCACGGCGTTATGAACCTTTTATCTAATTTTCATGTTGTTTGAAACTAACGGGTAGAAAAAATCAACATTGGTGGTCGGTAATGAGTACAGAGGGATTATTGGTTGCGCAAATCAACTACATGTTCGCGAGGAGGGAACAATCAATTGTTTTTCGGTGAATGGACGATGCTCAAGAGGGAATTATACTAAAAGAGTAGCCGACCGACTCTATTGGAAGTTAATTGTAGTGTTTGCGAGGGACAGAAACTGTAAGGGCAGCACTGATAGCATGCTAATGACGCTATCACATGCACTATGCATTCACCAGCTCGTATTCCGCGCGGACATCACAGTTTTTAATATTCGAACGAGCGGTCAACTGCAAATGGTGAACTTAGTGAGATTAACTTCCCATCAATCATAGCTACAGAATACCATAGTCCGTTTTAGATGAGTATAACAACAGATCTAAAGGGAATAAAAAGCTCGGTTCACAAGCTGCCGTAATTTACGATGAAAATTACAACTGCACTGCACTATTGTGCATCACGCTGTAAGGGAATTTTGGCAGCTGTGTAGGGAGGAAAGTTTCAAGGAGTAAACTCGCCTTAACCACTAGCAACATTCATGAACCAGGAAACCAATAAGACACCTTATTTATCCCTGTAAGAGCATAGGCTAGCAGATGAATAAGTGTAAATATTTCTATTCAGTGTTTGAGGACCATTTGATGTTTTTTCTAAGGTTATGTTCTTGAGGAAAATTTCATGATGTTTTAGGATGGCTGTTGTTCTCTTTCTCAGGCATTCGGTTGTTTACGTAACAGGTCGCACGGTTGACTCTCCTCTGTTCTTTGCCCTTTCCGGATATAGGTGGTTTAATGTATGTAAACACCGCAGAGACATTAGCTCAGGTCTGTTCAAAACATTAGACATGAAATTTGTGCTTCATTTATGACAATGCTATTAGTAAACGGAAAAAATAAATTGCACTTACGTGTAATACACATTGTTGTCTACAAAATGTCAAATTATTTACACTTACTCTTTGTGCTCACCTCCCGCCTTACATACATATTTATATATATATATATATATATATATATATATATATATATATGTGTGTGTGTGTGTGTGTGTGTGTACTTTTAGACACAAAACAAAGTGAAAGGAAAATGATACAAAGGAAACTGTGTTAGATGAAAACCAGCCCAGAATTTACTACTGACAGGGCAAAACACAAAAACCTAAGATTAGAGTGGCAGAAATCGAACCCGGGACTCCCTGAATGCTTACTTCAGACATTACTCATTTAGTAAATAAGAGGCAAATAAAAAGATTTAAATCAGGAAAGTCTGTTATAAACCATATTTTCGTTCTTTGGTATGCATCTTCTGAAATACTGAAACCAATACATACCTATCTCCCTTAACTTCTAAGCTGTACCAAATTCTGTAAAAAAAAAATTAAGATTTGGGCAATTGCTGAAAAACGTAGTAGAGCAAATGAAAAATATTTTCGAATGGTATCCTTCTGTGCATTTGCTTTTAATGTTTATTAATAATAAGCATATCTGCATAAACACAGTTGTTCGTAGTTTAAAAATACAACATAGGGTATTAATTACTATACCAATATCTATTTTCCGAAATAATCCATATCTTGCTAATTTACAGGGTGTGGAATGGTCAGTAACACACGTTTTAGACGCTTGTGGTTGATAGTGTTGTTGCGAATTGGATATCGATATTATTACATGAATATTATGAACAAATTTGTTTATTGATATTATTTGAACTGCTTTCTATTAAATCCACGATTAATTCCTTAATTTTCTAATGGGTCCACCACTAAAGTTATTCTATAATCTGTGCAGCTATTGAGCGAAATGACTTGTTAGGTGATAGCGTCCTTAAATACCAAACTTGGTAATACCCTTTGAATGGAAAAAAAATTGAAAATTTTGATTTTCTTAAAAATGGCTTACGATTGTTAGGTGATAGCGTCCTTAAATACCAAACTTGGTAATACCCTTTGAATGGAAAAAAAAATTGAAAATTTTGATTTTCTTAAAAATGGCTTACGATTTTGATTAAACTATCGTATATTAAAGATATTTAGCTGACAAACAAAATGTATATCTTGAATTTTCTGGGAATAGCCCCTGAAGACTACTTTATTCTGGATGAATTTTACGGAATTTTGCACAACAGATAAACCGTAAGAGATGGACACAAACTTAAAACACAGAACATGTAGAGGACGTTAAAACACACAAATTATGTTATATAAATGTTTTCTCGGAGCTGACCTTTTTTTTTTTTTTTTTTTTTGGCTTCAGCTTTAAAAAACATACTCTTCTCATACAGGAATTTGTCAGCACCTGCTCATACAAACAAAAGAACTTCAGTCACATAGCAACCAGCTTTTGACTATCACTTTAAGTTATTGTGCTCCCTTATTTCGCTTCTACTTACAAGGAAGCAAGTAATAAGACTATTTCTGCTATTTTTTTCTCGATTAGATGAAATAAATAGAATAATTTGTTACAGAGATGCAGAGAAAGTCTTGTGAATGGAACACATCAGACTTTTTCGTTAGCATTTTGACTCAAATTTGTGCTGGCAGACTCACATTGCATATGTTGCAAAGAAAGCATGTATTGTATAGAGAAGGTATTGTAATGCATCCAAAAATTCGATACCGAGATTTTACCGGAAATATGTTTTGAGACCCCCTGAATCAAAAAACACTTGAATAGAAAAATGTCTGGTGTGTGTATGTTTGTGTCTGTGGACAGCATAGCTCAAAAGCTAAATTCCAAATTTGGTGTTTAAGGTCAGTATCTTCCAAGGATGCGACACGAAGATTTTAAAGAAAATCCTCCACCCCAATACTCTTTACACGGAACATTTTTCGAAAATTTTGAATTTCTCAAAAATAACTAATGATTTTAATTAAAATGTCGTATATATTAAAGATATTTGCATGACAAATAAAATGTATATTTAGAATTTTCTCGGAATAGCCTCGACATCTTTATTCTGGATAAACTTTGGGAATTTTGCATAACTGGTAAATCGTAAGCGACAGACAAAAACTTACTTAATAGAAAATGTAGATATCGTTAAAACACACAATTTATGTTATATGCATTTTTTTCGTAGAGTTGATCGTTTTTTGAAACATTCCTTGTTATTGGTTTCATCTTTAAAAAAATGTATATTTTTCTCATACGGGAATTTGTAACTCCTGTCAATAGAAACAAAGGAGCTTCAGTCACATAGCAACCAGTTTTTCACTACTGCTTTAGCCTATGCTACTCCCTTATTTTCCTTCTACTGCTAATTTTTTCTCGATTAGCATGAAGTAAAAAGAAGCATAAGCGTTTTAACAGTAATTTGTTGCCGAGATGTAGAGAAAGGCATGTGAATGGAAGACATCAATGTTTTTTTTTTTTTTTTTTTTTTTTGTATGCTATGATGTATATTCATTCTGAGAAGGTATTATATTATCCATATTATTTATTTTAATTATATTGTGCATTGTATTATTACATCGACATCCCTAAGCAGTGAAATAAATATCTACTCGTATCTATCTAAGTGATTAATCAGAAATTAGTGGGGACTGTAATAGAGTTGGTAAGCTGGGTGCTGCGTTCATTCAACACCCATAAATGGTGAACTTCCTGCCAACGTTAACCAAACGATCGTTTACCATTAAATACAGCTGCTAGCATAACCCATTTAAACTAGAACGTGCTGCCCCCGGCAGTTTATACGTTCTCGGGCGTGGTCACAAAGGGGCATAGGTTTCCCACAGGGGCAACTGGCACATTAAAAAACCGCTGTCCTTATTACCGCAAGGAATCGCGGGAATAAGAAGTGTGAGCAGGTGTATTACAAACCCACTTCTTCCCATCCTCAGCAGTAAAACTGTCACGACGGCAACACCAACAGATGTTCTGGGCTTCCAGTTATCATTAAATTCCTCTTCATTTGTTTTACGCTGCAATTCGCCGCTTCTTCGTGGTTATTAATGGTAACAAGGGCGGCCTCAGTATGACATCTCATCTTTCACTTGTTTTTCTCAGACGCCTGATCAAAAACTCTTCTCTCGCGTCGTATTATTGCTCTTAGCTCAATTATTTTGCTTCTTCAAACAACGTCCGCTCTACTCGGCTTACTGCCGAGAAAATAATAAGAACAACAAAATTATATTATAAATAAGTTTTCTGTGAGCAGAGTTGCAAAACAAATCCACCATTTCAATCTTTTACTTTGATCCAGTTACAATAATACCTTTATAGTGGGCTCGTCCTCTGTGTTCTAAAGATAACATTTTAGTCTCTGGTTTCTAAGGTTGCGGGTTCAATTCCAGAGGAGGAGGATAGATTTTTTTTCGGATGTGTAAGGCTTCCTTCGGAAAATATCTCCAATGTGGCATGTTTTGAGGATCCATGAATAAAAAAATTAAGGATATGTGTGTGTGCTTGTGGACAGTATAACTCAAAAACAAATAGTTCGTTAAATACCAAATTTGGTGTTTAAGTTTAACATCTTACAAAAGTACAACAGGTAAATCTCCGCACACATGTTTATAAATGTTCGATTTTCTCAAAAATGGATCTAAATATTTTGAGTTTGTTGGGAACAGCCCCTAAAATCCTCTTCATTCTGAATGACTTCTATAACTGGCAAACCGCAGGATATAGACAAAAACTTAACTACACAAAAAATGTAAATATCGTGAAAGCACATAATTTATTCCTAAATAAATTGTGGAGAAACCATTTCCGGGATAATCTTTGTTATTTGTTTAAATTTTAAAATACTTAAAACTTTTCTCAAATGAAAATGTATCATTTCTATTTCCTTTTATTTACTCTTGGGCATGCAATGAGAACCGAATTTTAATCAAATAGCAACCAGCTTTTAAAAGATTTAACTACCGCTTTAGCGTAGCGTATTCTCTTATTTTTCTTCTAGTTAATAAGGAACTAAGTAATAAGATTTTCTGCTAATGGTTATATCATAGAAGCTTGTTGAAGTAGATACAATGGATGTTCAATAAGTCCTTAGTAAATCCAAGAAATTACACTCATTGCATCGAAAAAAGTTCGTTTTCAGTAACCGTTCTCTCTTATTTGATGGCTGCCAAAGTTTCAGTTATAGGCATTACGTAGTTTGTTGCCATAGGCAATTGAATCAACAACGTTGTGCTTCTTCAGAAAGATGGGGTAAAAGAACGAGTTTTGTGCAGTGATTAAACACTTCTATTTAAAAGGCTTAACACTGAAAGATATAAAAGATGAAGTGCATGGCACATCTGCTACATCGTTTGTAATAATTTACAGTTGAATACATGAATTTAAACGAGACCGTACATCCACAAATGATGAGCATCGTTCCGGACGTCCAGTAGAAGTGACTTCCAAATTATTGACAAAATCCGGAGTATGGTTTTGAGAGATCGACGAATCAAATTTCGCGGAATAGCAGAGGCCACAGGCATATCACAAGTTACAGCGTTCTGAATTTTGCACCAAAAATTGGGCCTGACAAAGCAAGATGAGTGCCGCGTTTGCTCTCAATGCAGAATAAACGTAATCGTGTGATCGATTCGGAAGCTGATTTCGCACTTTTCCATCGCAATCCTGACGAGTTTCTGTGTCGAAACATAAAATGTAGATGAAACACGAATACACTACTACACTTCAAAGACAAAAATACATTGGAAACAGCGGGGTTTTAAAGGCTCCGAAGAAGGCAAAGGTGGTGAAATCAGCAGACAATGTGATGGCCTCCGTTTTTTTGGGATGCACGAGGAATCATCTACATTGATTTCTTGAAGACACGAAGAACAATAAATGGAGACTTTTCTGCAAGGTCATTGCACCGGTTGAACGGAGAAATCAAGAAAAAATCGCCCTCATCTGGCAAAGAAAAAGATTCTCCTCCATCAAGACAATGTAAGGCTGCACACCTGCGCAGTTTCGATGGCGAAAATTGTAGAATTAACGTTCCAATTACTACAACATCCACCGTTTACACCAGATTTGGCCCCAGTGACTTTTTTATTTCTAAACTTAAAAAGTGGCTCGGCGGAAACGATTCACGTCCATCGAAGAGGCCATTTCCCAAATAGATGCTTATTTTGAGGACATTCCGAAGTCTTCCTTTTTGGTAGGCTTTAAACAGTTGGAGAAACGGTGTGAAAAGTGTATCAAGCTAAAATAAGATTATGTTGATAAAAAAAAGTACCAAAAAGTAATTTGTTTTTCTATATTTTTATAAGGACTTATTGAACCCCCTAGTAGTTTGACAGAAGGCAGGGAAAGTCATGTTAATGGAATATATCAGAAAAATGTTATGAGGCTTGCCTTAGCTCATCGCTTTGCTCGGATTTCAAAATAAAATTTAGCTGCTTTATTGTTAAAGTATTAATAATTAATGGAATGACTTGGGCTATTAATTGTTGGCTAGATGATATTTCTTCTGTAAGAAAGCCGCTTCTGATTGATTGTTATCGTTCATCACGTCGTCTCATTAGCAAGGTACAGGCAGCGAACCAACTGCAGGGGGGACCTGCTCTCCCTTCCCCTCGCACATTCCCCCTTCTCAATCAGTTCTCACGGTGCGAACATCGAGCAGTCAAAATGCCAACAAAAACTTAACGACGGTACCCTTTTGCAACTAAAATTCATTAGTGCTTCCTTTTATGAAGGGAGTTTATCGCTTAAGAAAGAATGTCATTTAGTTGCTAGCCTTTTCCAGTCACAACCAACCCAAAATTCGCCTAATTTTTTGTAATGGACTGAGGATTTTTTCGGATTACCTTTGTCTTTTAAGAAACCTGTCCGGAAAGAAGCGATTCGTTACACATAGCTGAAGGAAAAGTTGTGGAATTTTATGGCTGCAGTGATTTTTTTTCCCTCGTATATTCGGGGTGTTAATTCGATTTTGTAGCATGAGTGAGGTGTAAGGTTGCTAGAAGTAGGTTATTTGGAAAAAAAAAAAAATCGTATGGACTGCAATCGCGTGATTTTCTCTATACAATATAATTTACTATTCTGCAAATGATTCGTTAAGATCTCGCGTTCTATTTCTTGATAATGGCGTTAAATGTTCTTTTTGGAATTATGTGTCACTATTAGAGTCCGGATTTTATTTAATTGTATGTTCTATATATGGAGAGAGATAGAGGGAGAGAGAGTGAGTTCTAAGGTACATTGTTGATGAATTACACTGAAAGGATCCTTATTCCAGAGTTTTAAGTAACATATTTTTAGAAATGTTGAGGTATAATACACATTTTACAACTACTACATCATTTTACACATTTTAATATTACTGAGGAGCTATTATATATTTTCAACCATTTTCGTTACAAAGCAAACAAGCAAAAGATTGATTTATATTGTGCTTCTCATACTTTGTCGTCAGTCCCATTAAGTTCCTTTACAGTCAAAGCTTGCACAAGTTTGACTAGGACTAAATGACTCGTTTTAAACGTTTACCTTTCTTCTACAGTAAACACTTTCAAGCTGTGAATTCAGTGATGGAGAACTTTTCTTCTGATCCTGCAGTTCAACTCTTCTAAAGAGATCATCACAGCTCGGTTTTGGGTTCCGAAGCGCACACAGTTACGAATAAACAGAGCAGTCAACGTATAAATAGAGGGTAATAGGGAGGGATTTTTAGCGGAAACATGCACACATTGAAGTATGTGTAATCTGTTCAAAAAGTACATTACATGTATTGACATATGCATCATTCTAATTCATAAAGTAGCAGAATAAAACAAGTACTTCATAATATGATTAGTAAATAAAACGCCTTGCACTTTTACAAATAAAAGTATAAAGCTTGATACAAGAAATTCAGGATAATAACGTGTAGAACTTTGAAAAGACAATGAACATAAATCAACTAAACTCACTCAGAATTCACTGCAGTGAATTACAAGATGCATCTTTACTGTATCGACACTCCTCCTGTCACTCAAAATATGTTTGTATCATCCACAAGTTTGTTCAGTATCGAATGCCTACCATTTTGTATTTTTCAACATGTTTCAATCTACGCTCTCTTTTGGTATTCACTGGTTTATCTACTACAGGAACTGAATGAGCAAAGCTCGATAGTGCAACACGTTTCGCCTACTTAATCATGTCAAAGTCATTCTCTTGTGCACTGAACCTCAATCCGCCAATTTCGTGACACCGGACCAGGCTTTAGTCATTAGTTCAGTTTCATATATTGTGCGACTCTAATATACACTATACAACAACCGGTCAACAACAACTGGGAAAGAAGATTCTATTAACGCAACATAAACATAATGGCGGGCAGCTCACTTGCTATGTGAGAAGTACCGAGATTTCTCAAGATTATCATGACTAGTTAAGCTAGAAGGGAGGACTGGTACACCAAAAGCTACAACGCTATAAATTAAAGTGTAAACACAATTTGTTACCTACCCTTTATAAGACATTCTAACCTGATGATCGTTGATCATGTAGCTCCTGGCGTCTAGTCGAACGTCCTTTGCCTAGCAAAGACTCCCAAAGACTGCTTGACTAGTTTCTCCTCACTCACTGACTATGGCTAGCTTATTTGTATCGCCGCACTCGCACCCGCGGAGCTAGAAGGGCTAAACCAGGCCAGTAATTGGATGTTCCAAATGGCGTATTGTTCTAACTGACCTAACTAACTAAATCGTCAATACCGAACTTTTCTACTAACTACCATTAACGAACATCAAGCAATGTTTATCTATTAACCCTCCTCAATAATAAATATATATTAACTAACCTCCATATGCTACAATATCTCAACTCACTTCAGCTGACTTTCCGATAGTCTCAAGAAACTGGGGACTCTCTCTCCAAGAAGCTGTGAAAATAATGGAAAAAGTAGTTTAGAAGGTCAAGGTAAAGTGGGTGATGTAGTTTCTAATAAACTGCAATGTATGCTGAATAACAGCCCTGTATACTCAAATCTAGTTATTTTGTCTTGCTTATTTAATGGTGAAGTTATAGAATCCCCTTAGAATTGTTGTGCAAGATGTGGATGTGGCGTAAATACTTGTACCTAAGTACTCTGTAGTAGAAGTGACCTAATTAAGAATTAACCTAGATATTTGAGCAGCTTATCTATGAACGTCTATTTTGTAACAACAAAAATAAAATTTTGAATTTTATATATAAAGCTTTATTACATATTTATGCACATATTTTATCAATTTTTTTTATATATTTATTGATTTGATATTACATAAAATCCGCATTATATATCATTGTGATAGTGTTAATGTAATGTTTGGCACTGGGGAGCTGGTAAATGAAGGGGAAATGTGACGTTTCCTCATTCCACCTGAAGTTCTTATTAAGATTGATGTTCGGTTTGTCAAGTACAACAGTGGCGTAGCTAGACAAGTTTAAAGGCGAGGGGCCGGGTACCAAAATTATATTGTATTCTATCTTCCTCAAATGAGGTTTTACAAACCTTTTCTCAACAGAAATTAATCAATATCGGTTTGATGGTAGATCCAGTGAGACACAGTATTGATGGAAGTGTATCTTTATTTCAATTGAAACGCTATCACTCATATTATAGTTCACATTTTTACTTTCTCTACACGCACTATGTCCACAGTGAATACAGAAAGTATTGTATTGCACCCAAAAATTTGATACTGCGATTACACCTGAAGTACATGTTTTGAGACCTTCTGAATCAAAAAAAAAAAATTAGAAAAAGATCTGGGTGTGTGTGGTCAGCATAACTTAAAAGCGAAAAGGTCGTTAAACACTAAATTTGGTATTTAAGTTTAGCATCTTCCAAGGATGCGACACGAAGATTTTCAAGAAAATCCCCCCATCCCAGACTTCCCATTACAAGGACAATTTTTTGAAAATTTTGAGTTCCTAAAATTGGCTCTAACGATTATTAAAATATTTTCATATTTGTATATTAAAATGTCTGCATGGCAAAGAAAATATATATGTTGGTTTTTCTGGCAATAGCCACTGAAGATCTCTTCTGGATAAATTTTGCATAGCTGACAAACCCTAAGAGATAGACAAAAACTTACCACACAAAAAATGTAAATCTCTTAAAACACACAATTTATGTCATATACATTGCTTTTGTAGAGTAAATTTTTCCGAGATATTCTTTGTTATTGATTTCAATTTTTTTTTTTTAAATACAGTACCGGAGTCTGATCAGGACTCCGATACTGTATACCCTACTTTTATTTACCTTTTTTTTCTTTTTACTTTGTTTTGCCGTATTATTACTGTTTATTACTGTTTTCTTACTTTTACAACACACACATATTCACAAACATATAACACCCATGCCCAAGGCGGGACTCGAACCCACGATCCCCAGGGCTACGAAGCACCAAAGCGGGCAATTTTAAGCTACTTAAACGTTTCTCTGACATAAGGTCATCCTTCGTATTATCTCTCTTTTGTCTACTCAGGTCGTGCAAAGCGAAATCCGAATCTAAATTGTTTCACATAGCACCCAGCTTTTTTAAAGATTTGACTGTTAGGGTACTCCCTTATTTCCCTTCTGCTTACAAGAAAGCAAATAATAAGGCCATTTCTGCTATTTTATTTCGGTTACCACGATGCAGATAAAGGTCTGATGTTTTATTGTAATCGTTTATAGAGAAAGTCATGTGAATGGAACACATCAGATTTTTTTTTTTTTTTAGAATCATACCTGAAAGTTCAGCTTTTCCATGCCAGTTAGCATGTACAAAATTAAAAATTTCGTGTAATGTTATAATTTTTCACGCAGCAGAACTGTTTATAACCAAAAACATTCAGCCTTTTTACATTTCTGAACCAGAAATAATCTATTTCCCATTCATTTGTTTCTAGCATTCTCGTGTGCCATTCTGAGTGAAACTTCACTATTCGTCATACACATAGCTAAGCATTCACATTGGAGGAGTAAGCAAGGGTGCTCAAAACTGTTAGTATAGCAATTATTCCGATGTTTGCAAAACAATTCTGCAGTACAATTTTCCCTAGTCGCTTTAACGCGTAGACAGTTGACTACTCTGTCTCTCTCTCTCTCTCTCTCTCTCTCTCTCTCTCTCTCTCTCTCTCTCTCTCTCTCTCTCTCACTCACGCAACTACACGCTCAGGCAGTTGAGGATAGGTGGGGGATTTCCTTGAAGATTTTCGTGTCGCATTCTTGGAAGGCAACGAACTTAAATGCCAAGTTTGGAATTTAACCGATTTTTCGTTTTTGAGCTATGCTGGCAACAGACATACACGAACATGTTTTTTTTTTTTTTTAACAAAATGCAATTTTTGCATTCAGGTCTCGGATGAAGTATTTCCGGTGAAATCTCGATGTGGAATTTATGCGTGCAATGCAATACCTTCTCTATCCACTGTATATGGACTAGAGAATGTAAAAAGGGAACCGGTCTCTAGTAATCGTTTCTGGCAGTACCTGAAAGCCACTGTCCACCATTAAACGTAGACACACATTTAGGACGTTCTGGGTTTCCATTAAGTGCATTTCACAACGCAGTAATGCGGTACACCAGCGAAAGTTTGGGAACACTTGCCGGTGTCCCCATCTAGCGGTCATTTCCCACGACATACCGTGATGTGAACTAATGATCGCGTCAACTGGATACTTCCCGCTGCCGCCGGGGTGATGCACGGGGAACCCCCTCCCCTTCTCTCGCTGGAAATGATAGTCACTGTCACTAATATACCAGCCGTGGGCTAGCGCATTTCTGAATCGCGTGACCACAAGCCAACAGACCTTCCTGAGCCGTGGTCATTTACAACAGCAAATTCATTGCTTTCCAGCTAAGTGCCTTTAATATAGCACGTGAAATACGACCCGAAACCGTTATAACGTACCCAATAAGTCTGTATTTTTCCCCATTATGGCTTTTCTAAAACATTTCCATGCTTTAAATAGAATGGCGCAGAAGCGCCTCTAGCGGGAGTTCCATGAATTAGATTTCGAAGTATCTTTCCCATAAAAGTAAATAACAACAACAATAATAATGATAATAATAGTTGGATTGATAGAGTCAGACTGAATAATTCAATCCCGTGCTATGGTAGCTCAGTGATAGAGCAACTAGCAAGAGACCGGGAGATTCGTGGTTCAAGTCCCGATATGGCATTAATTTTTCAGTCTGACTACCTATCCAACCCCTGTCCTACAAACGTCTTATGTGAAAAAACACTAATGAATAATAATAATAATAATAATAATAATAATAATAATAATAATAATAATAATATTGTTAAATAATCACACTTACAGTAAAATGGAAATAGATTACAATATCCTGACCAAATGGAGATCTTCTTTAGCCTTTGGAGCCCTCTTTGCTATTAAGGCTGAATTTGTACATTGAAGTACATTCTTCACTCAACTTGATTAAAAAGTCAATTCTTTAAAATAGTTCAGATCTCCATTCAGGAAGATTAAAACAAACAACGTTCTCATTTTATTGTGCTGAGAGTAATAATTGCCTTAGTAATATCAATTGCAATTCTATTTTTATGCTATGTAACTATAACCAGGGGCTTATGTTCTTCAGGTTTATTTTGTTTGGCAAATATTAGTTATGAGCGTTTCATAATAAATTTGACCATCTTCTTAATTAATTCATTTCTCTTCACCACTTACTGTCTTGCTAATACAAAGCGAAGGTCCATCTGGAACCGAATCTCCCCTATTAGAAATCAGGGTTGGTACAAAGTCGCTCTCCCTTCGTGACTTTTTCCATTAGGCCAACACCTGATTTCTTAAAAGCTTTTCGCCCGCCCTTCCCCAGTTTCATATAATAACCCAAAGAGAAAGACTTCCGAAAACCTTAGTAAAGGTTCTAGCACGCCATATTTAACTCTCACCAGGGACACTGAGTCGTCTCATAACTCCGCCTGCACATCACTGCCCAAGCGTATCCAATCCTCTGCAGTTATCGGGAACCAACGCCCCGCCGAGCCTAACCCAATCCGAATAGATATTAGGGGATTAAATGTTCTGCCTGACGTACATCTTGTTATGTCATAAGTACCATGAGTGTAAGGGGTCTGTAGTGTCAACACCGCGAAAGCTGAAGGAGCCGCAGGCCTTCAAATATTTTCTCTTCTACTATCAAGAGCGTCCCAGGAAAGTTTCTTTTCCTTTCCGATCAATTCCAGCATTGCTCTTTCTTTGCTATTTCTATTTTTTTTCTTCAATAATTTCTTCCTCACATTACTGGTATACAAGTTTCTACACTATACAGTATTACATTTCCTTCATTAGTCTTCTGCTTCAAGAATCCGCAGAATAAAAATTCTTCATTGCCAAAGTTTATTTTACTATTTATATTACAAATCAAATATTTAAAAACTGTTCGCTTCTCCTGCGTGAAATATTAACTATATATTGCGCAGCAAAAAGAGAGCTCAGATGAGAAAGAATTTGCACGTAGTTTTAAGGGGAACATGGATTAAAATTTTGGCCAAAGGCAATACCATTTTCGAATTCTATATTCTTACAAATAAACACCTTGGAGCAATACAAGTGACATAGTTTTTCATTCCATCAT
Source organism: Hymenopus coronatus (assembly GCA_030762935.1). Lineage (NCBI taxonomy): Eukaryota > Metazoa > Arthropoda > Insecta > Mantodea > Hymenopodidae > Hymenopus > Hymenopus coronatus. The sequence goes on along the minus strand of CM060895.1, from coordinate 52,653,665 downwards.
TTGTTAAAGTCTATTAACAATGATAAAACTATCTGTATATAGCCATTCGAAGATATCATGCTCTCTTTTGGGGTTTTCTCCAATATGCATTTTTTAAATTTTAAATTGTTCCTTGCGCAACAGTAGAGTTGGAATTTTAATTTAAACATTTATTCTTGATCTCCACACTGTTTACATCTCTAGCTATTAGTTTTCTGCAATGCTTGTATTTTGCACTAACAGTATAATAAAAAAAATATATCCAATGTGTACAATTTACATGCCTTTCTCTACATCTCTGCAACCAATTATTCTTAAAATGCTTATTATTTTATTTACTTCATGCTAATCCAGAAAAAAATTAGCAGAAATCGTCTTATTAGCTGCTTCCTTTTAAGCAGAAGGGAAATAAGAGAGTATCATAGGCTAAAGCGATAGTCAAATCTTTTAAACGTTGTTTGCTATGTGATTGAAGTTCCTTTGTGTGGCCAGGAGTTGACAAATTCCCGTATGAGAAAAGTATAAGTATTTTAAATCTGAAACCAATAACAAGGAATATCTCTTAAACTTTCGTGTACTTCACGAAAAAATATATATAACATAAATTGTTTGTTTTAACAAGTTATACATTTTTTGTCAAGTAAGTCTTTGTCTATCTCTTACGGTTTACTAGTTATGCAAAATTCCGCAAAATCATTCAGAGTAAAGATGTTTTCAGAGGCTATTCCCATAAAATTCTAAATATACATTTTATTTGTCATGTAAATATTTTTATGTACCATATTTTAATAAAAGGCATTACAGCCATTTTTGGGGAAATCAAAACTTATCGAAAAATTCACCATGTAAAGTTTAGTTTGTGATGGAGGATTTTTCTTAAAATCTTCGGATAGCATCCTTGGAAGATACTAAATTTAAAAACATATGGACATTTGCTAAAAATGTTTCTTTTTATACAAGGGACCTTGAAACGGGTATTTCCATTGAAATCTGAGTATCGAACTTTTGGGTGGAGTGCAACACCTTCTGTTTCTGCGCACCATGTACTATGTTGAGAAAGTAAAAATCTGATGAGTTGCATTCACGCGACTTTATCATCTAACAATAACAAAGAATATCAGGAAAATTATTAACGCAAGAAAAAAAATATTTAGCATAATTAAGGATAAGTATATGTATATTCTGTGAGTAAGATTTTGTTCATTTCTTATAGCTTACCAGTTAAACAAAAGTCATTTAAGTGAAGAGAGCTTCACAGGCTTTTTTTTTTTTTTTTTTTTTTTTTTTTCAGAAAATTGTAGGGTGTATCTAAATTTCAGTTACCATGTAAATGTCATAAAATAAGTAATTTAATAAAAATATTTAGACATTTTTGAGAAAATTAAAATGTACTTTGGGGTGGGGGTGTTTTCTTAAAAATTTACCTTTCCCATCCTTGGAAGATGCTGAACCTAAATACCAAGTTTGGCTTTTATCCACTTTCGTTTTGAGTTATGCCATTCACATACATAAACCTCTTTATAAAAACTATTTTTTTTAGCAAATCTCGGTATTGGATTTGTGCGTGGCATGCGGTACTTCCTATAGTTACTATAGTTAAGTAGTAGAGAAAGTAAAATAGAAAACTGAAATATCCTGTTACACAAACTAAGAGTCCCATGTTGTGTAACTTGAAAGCAGATATTGGAAAAATAATGTTGCCGTGTTTATTTATAAATCACCAGGTCACATTTACGAGTTTTGACAGCAAATCCGTTGCAAAAGGTTTAAACATCCGGGTGCTCGTAATTAAATATGAAATACAATTAAACTAAATCAATTAACGCTTTGAAAGCGTTCACTTAATTTCTCTGCAGTTTACATCAAAAGCTGAAATAAAAATATTCAGTCAGTTATATATTTTTCCATGCATAAGAGCCTCATAGAAGCTATATTCATTTGCATCAGGATGAGAAGTGTAGAATGCGATGCACTTGATAATGAATGAACAGAAGCATGCGATAAAGTTTTTTTAGACAGCTGGCACTAAAAGTATAAAGGTTTTAACATGAACCACTCATTGAATATTATAACACTCATTCTCGTTTTCACCGATATTCGTTATATTTGCGCTAAAAGATGTGTTAACAAAAGTGTGTTTTAATTTTAACGCTATCATTGTAAGTGTCATGTCCCATCAACCGTTATTTTGTTAAAATTTACATGCGTTTAATAACGTGGCGTTTTCAGCTTTCCATCTTGACTACTAAATTTGACAAGGCTTTGAAGTTGCGAATATGAATGGACACGTTCATTCAGGTGCTCTGAATTAACATCAGCATTGCGTAGTTTGATATAATTATTATGATTGCGATTCTTCCAGCATAAGTATGCTACTATTAGCGCCAAATAAATTTTAAATACCTTACATTTATTTATGATTAAGTTATATTTTTAACACTGATTTATGTCAACCTACACATTATTAACATAAAGTTCCAGTTCACCTAATGGGAGTAAATTTGATCGATAGGAAATCAATAAAAAAAAAATGTGATGTGTTCCATTCACATGCCTTTCTCTAGCTGCTCTACATACCAACTATTCTTACAAAGGATTATTCTTTTGTCTACATCATGCTAATTGAGATAAACGTTAGCAGATTGGCCTATTAATTGCTTCTTTGTGATTAGAAGGGAAATAAGGGAATACATTAGGCAAAAGCGATAGTTAAATCTGGTCGCTATCTGAAATAATTGAGGTTCGGATGACTCTGCGTGGTCCCCTTTGAGAAAGGTTGGTAGTTTAAAAGTGAAACCAATAACAAGGAATATCTGAAAAACCGTCAATTCCACACAAAAAAAATGTATATGACAAATTGTGTACTTTAACGCGAACTACATTTTTTGTGTAGTTAGTGTTTATCTATCTGTTACGGTTTAACATTTATGCAAAATTCAGAATAAAGAGATCTTCGGAAGCTATTCCCAGAAAATTCAAAATACATCTGACATGTTAACATCTTTAATATACAGTATTTCTAATCAAAATCGTTACAGACATCTTTGCGAAAATCAAAACTTTCAATAATATTTTTAAGTAAAGGGTAGTTTGGGTGGGGAAATTTTCTTGAAGAATCTTTGTGTCGCATCTTTGGACGATATTAAATTTAAATGCCAAACTTTGTACTTAACGGTCTTTTAGTTTTTGAGTTATGCTATCAATAGACTCACACAGACACGCACACTAATCTTTTTCTATAAATCTTTTTTTTTGGGGGGGGGATTCAGGGATAAAAGTTTTGGGTGGAATACAATACCTTCTCTCTACACTATTTACATAGTACGTTGAGACAGTACGTGTTCGGTCACGGGGCTAGAGGTATTCAGAGGGAAAGATAAATCATAGCTAATAATATGAATTATACCAAGAAGGGAAATATAAATATACATATAAAATGGGCAGGGAAGAAAGATTTCAAACACGTCTAAGTAGCCGAGTTGTCACGAACTGGTAACACAGTATACCGTTAGGGTAGAGCATTGAACCGAAGGGGGTGAGAGTACACTGCCCGAGGGGAACATAAGGGGAAAAGAGAAAACAATGCTTCCGCTGGCATGGGGACACTTTTTGGGGCACTAGACGTAGAACATCGGCAGAGCAAAGATGTGATATTTAGGTGCGTGGTGTAGTCCTTAGTTGTAGCGGAAATAGTTAATTTTAATATAGACCAGAGTACGGACGAACTCACTGCATCAAAAGTAATAAGTAACAATAGTTGCGGTCGCTTAAAGCATAGTTTCACAGTAGAAAATTTAAGAGGAATGCGTGTGAGTTCGTTGGCGGAAAAAGGGCCGAACTAATTGAACAAAAGCACTTGTGTCGTAACACACCCTGAAAAGAGTTTCCATGCTAGTAAAATCTTAGCTAGGGCACCCACAAATCCACACCATTCCTAATACCCAAAACTTGCGCTCGGGATCTGAACCCGTAACCACGTTACCGCCCCAACGTGTAGAGAAAGTAAAATCAAATAATAAAAACATTAATGACGCGTTAGTACAATAACGAAGATCAGTAAAACTGGCCAGCAGTGAAATAAAATGCCAACATTCTTTTGTAACTATTCTTATTTCTTGCGATGAAAATTGTATTAATATGAGGCAAAGGATTGTATCGACTGATGTAATGGAGGATTAATTAATCGATTGGTAATGGATAAGGCAGAACCAGAAAAAAGTTTGCAAGTGTTGGATAAGATAACGTTGGAATTGTTGACAAAAAAGTCAAGGGAACAGCAGAACATCGCTATTATTATGTAAGTGTAAGATTGCACAGTCGGAGAAGCCTCCAGAAATAGCTCCACAAGAGGAAACAGAGGTCATGTTTTGCTTCTAAAATGACCTCTGAGAGGGAGAGATGAGCGGATATCCGAAGGGCGAACAGATCTGGACAACTAGCAAGGACGGGTCCCTAACAGTTCTATCCTGGTGCCGGTTAGAGATGCCTTAGCTCCGTGCTCTGGGGGCTCCATTGGCCTAGGAAACGCACCTAGAAAAGGGTCCCAGCAGATCTTACCAAAGGACTTCCTGCCACAACACACCGAACACCGTCGTCTGGTCCTTTAATCCTGATTCAGACTAAAGGTAATGAGAGGGGTAAGAATTCGTGTTACAGACCCGGAATAACAGTAACAGAGTAATTTCTAATCACGGATTAAATTGAACACCCAGTACATAAATCTATTGTATAATTATCTAAGCACTCAGATATTTAAAGAGCTGAACATGTTTTAACATCTTTATAATTTAATATGTATTCACAGGATCTAAAGATAGTGCATGATAAAATATGTTAAACCAATATATATATATATATATATGTGTGTGTGTATCGGTTTAACATATTTTATTAACATATTTTATCATGCACTATCTTTAGATATATATCCGTTTGTTAGAATCGGATTTCAATTTCTTTTCTCAAAGATTTTACTCGCAAAATAAAACTCTATTTGTGCCACATCTTATTGTACTTGCCGTTTTGACCTAATGAAATTCGTTTATTAATATAAAGATTGCGATGTGTTAAGTAATAAAGTAAATCACCGAAACATGTTTTTCAGGATCAAGGAGAAAGATCCTTAAAGTGAAAATGCCTTTTAAAAGTGAAGCAATTTTTCATATGAAGGGACAACCTGTGATTTAAACAAGTTTATAATTTGCTGATCGCGTTGTTAAAAATTTACACACGCAAGTGTACACATTAATCTTTAAAAAAGAATTATCAGATCGTTTGTGTACTCTCGCTGGGAACTGACGTCTCTTTTTTGTGATTTATGAACCAATATTCCTGATAAACCGCTTAAAATAGAAAATTACAAAGAAGGTAAAATAATATTGTTTTCATAGGTTATTCGGTAAGTGTTAATTCCTATAGCAAGCATTTTTATTATTTTATTCTGCCCAAATAATCAGTACTGAAACTTTACAACATAGGTATATTTTACTTAAACTACCATAAAAAGTACTAGTCAGTCTGTCCCTAAACGACATAATTCAAAAACGAAAAGTGGATAGTAAATTCGAAATTTAATTCTTTATTCAGGTTTTATGAATCCAATTCAAGCTACACTTTACATGAAAATAACGGAAAGAACTTAACACCTCCATAAAGTAGGTATTAGAATTTTCCACTCAACAAAGAATATTCGGAAGTGGTTGATGCCACCAAGAGAAAATGTACTTGACATAAATTGTGTTTGTAAATGACATCTACATTTTTTCTTTATCACTTATCTACATACGTCAATGAGATATGTTTCCCAACAAATCCGTAGTAATATGAAAATGAGTTTTTTTAAAGCAACGTAAAATAAAGTATACTTAGAATACATTGTGTTCCATTCAATGCTTTTTTCCTCCCATTCTGCAAACAAGCTTCCTAAAAAGATTATTCTTCTATCTACTTCATGCTAATCGAGATAAACATTAGCAGAAACGGTTTTATTAGTTAGTTCCTTATAAGTAGAGAAAAATCAGGAAATACACTATCTAGGTTAAAGTGGTAGTCAAATATTTTAAAAGCTATCGCCGTTTTAGAAAAGTTTGTGTTTTCAAATTGAAATATCTCAGAAATGATTAAGCTCACAAAAAATTCTATATGACATAAATTGTGTGTTTTGACATCTATGTACATATTTGCATGTAAGAAGGTTTTAATTTTTTATGTAACTTACATCTATGTCAGTTTTCGCCTATCTCTTACGGTTTACCATTTTTGCAAAAGCTAACCAGAATGAAGAGGAAATTCCCAGAAATTCAAGATATACATTTTATGCTGCTCATAGACACAGGGACCTTTTTCTAAAAATGTCTTCCGTTTTTGGAATCAGGGAACCTCAAAACACTATTTCTGGTGAAATCTCGGTACCGAATATTTGGTTGGAGTACAATACCTTCTCTATCTACTATATACATATAAGTAAAACTTTCCGTTTAGATGGGTGGGGGATTTTCCTGATATCTTTTGTCGCAAGGTACTTGGAAGTTGAACTTAAATACCAACTTATCCGACATTTAGTTTTTAATTATGCTGTTCTAGACACAACATACATAAATAATACATACATTCTTGCATCCATCCATACATACATAAATACATACATACATACAAACATACTTATGTACGGATGCCTGTGCGTTTCTATATAAAATATCTTATTGAGGGAACCTTCAAACCTATTTCTGTGAAACCCTAACATCAAACGTTTGGAAGGAATACAATACTTCCTATGCTTACCAAAGGTAAGTAGTAAAAAGGTGAAACTTATCGTACATGCGACTTTTTAACACAACGAGAAATATAAGCTATTTTTCCATCCCGTCCTATAGAGTGCGTTTATGAATTAAAACAGGACGGTCAAAAGTGAATGTGGTTTTTCTATGGTACATGCCAGTCACGTGATATGTTTTTAATAAAGTTCAGAGATCCGTATGTCTAAAACCCACGTTTCCGTACGTCCACGGAGGTTGTTTCGATTGGATATAAAATGTGATTAATTCAATTCCATTTTCCCCCTCTTGCTTTCCATTACAACCGCCATTTCAATATATACGTAGCATTACAGTTCATTAGAAAGTGACCGTCGCTGCTGTGATGTACGCTGGAAATCGGAAACCGATAAAAGCCAAGAGAACCCCCGGTGACTACTTCTCGACTGACGTGAATGGGCTGTTTATTCGCCCGCTCACCATTTCTCCAGTTGATTCCATTCCTCCCACCCTGCTGCACGCTTCGATTTCCAACATGCTCGGCTCTCTTTCATAATCGGGACTCAACTACATTTCGTTCTGTCTGTGGTAGGAGGAGTCGCCGGAAGGGGTTTGGCAGAATCATGTCGGCGAGATGGAATTGCAAATATTAGTCTCAAAAGGAAAATGTTAATCTGAATACAAAACCGCCACTTAATTAAATGGAATATTATCACTTTTTGCAGTGCAAGTATCTATTCTTATTTTATTTCCCGTTATATTTACTTCCTTTTCTTCTCGAAATGAAACATTCTGTGCATAGAAATACTGGCATTCAGTAGTGCAGCAAATAATTCCTGCTACACCGCTAACGCATGAGTCACATGTTGATCACGGAATTAGAAGAAAGATATAAATTACATTGAGAAGGGGCAAATGTGCTTTTGAGTTGGCCAGGGAAGAAATCTTGTAAAACATCGAAAAGTGTAAGGACGGATGTTACTAAGGTGCAAATGTGCCCAATACACGGATTGGCAAGAGACTCAAGTAGACATGTATCGTTACTAGAGGGACTCGAAATAAAGGGGATGAAAGGTTCATCGACCGAAGGTGGCAATGGCCGAGAGAAGCGACACTTGCTGTGAGGGACGCGATGAAATAAGACATGATTGTCGTTTCAGCAGTGGCAACGAACGGCCATTTAATTAATACACCATAAGTGTTACAATAAAGGATGGTAGGCGCGAGAATAGTAGTTGAAAGGGTGGGGGGGAGAACTTGGAAGGAATGCGTGTGTGTTCGACGGCAGGAGTTCAACAGTAATCGTGAACTTGTGTCTTAACACCACCCCTTAGAAAGATTCCATGCTGACATTTTCTAAGCTAGGATCTTCACACTTCCACGACATTCCTTAATCTGCCAAACCATCACGCGGGATTTGAACCCGGAACCCAAAACAACCTATGACGCGAACCGCTCACGCAGTGCTCTAGTTTCATTTATGGCAGAACAACTTAGAAGTATGCGTTTTCTTTACTTTAAAGCGAACAACTGGCTAAATGATCGGGTATGTTAAAACTATTCAATTTGATGCACACCAAATTGATCTGCAAGATACACTCACTTCAGATAAGTTGTATGGCCAGTCTTCGGAGATGACTCACTTTCGCTGGAGGAGGAAGAGGAAAATAAAGAATTGCTGCTATCTTCTCACAGCAAAACCAATATTGTTGATGAAATTTTCCACTGCAGCTTCCTTCTCCCAGTAATTTTCTATCCTCAACCTTTTTCAAAACCCTACCAGTCTGCCAGCCTTAAGCGATAATGTAAGTTCAACTGACTTTCGACAGGGACAATCACCTGTAGGTTTCCTTTCTGTAAAAACCTCATGCATATATGGAAGAGTAGAAGATGGTAGTGTGGCCCAAAGAAAGAAAAAATGTGTCCATAAACACAACACTTTTAATTACTTTACTTTAATGAGCTTGTACAGTTATGATTTACGTAGAGTGTGCATTGAACTTCTTTGTTTTGCACCATGAAATGAAATGAATTTCACTCCTATAAGCGGGGGTGTCCAACTTGCAGTGTGGTGTTGAGCATTATCTAACACTGCTACAGAAGAGGGTCAAATAGAAAATTAATTTTTCTCAAGATTTTCAAAGGAAATTCCCAGAAAATTGAAAATATAAAATTTACTTCTGAGTAAATATCTTTATATGCGGTATTTTAATCAAAATCGTTAAAGCCATTTTTGAGAACAGCAATTATTCAAAAATGCTACCATGTAGTTTGTGTTGGGGGAATTTTCTTGAAAATCTTTGTGTCGTATTCTTGGTGGATAAATACCAAGTTCGATATTTAACTGTCTTTTCGTTTTTAAGCGATGCTGTCTACAGACACGCACATACACATACACACCATCTTTTTTTTGGGGGGGGCGCCTTAGGGGACATAAAAATATATTTCTGGTGAAATCTTGACATCGAATTTGTGGATGGAATACAATACCTTCTCTAGCTACTATGTACACTGAATGTACATACGTGCTAGAGAAAGTGATAGGAAAAACGGAGGTTCATAAGACAGGGAAATATGGATGTAATATGGGCACAAGAAGATGCATCAATATTGTAAATAATTTATAACAAACACTGTTAGCAAATAACTAATATCAAAAATTGAGAAATCGAGTGCAAAATGTATCAAGCAGAAAGAATAAAGTTAGGAATCCAATGTATAGAAAGCATCCCTCCATGTCCGTTCTTGAAATCATAAAAGATAGCGTTAAGTGGCTCACTTGGAAGTCACAGTCGCCATAGATTTTGTGTCCAGGCAGGCAGCCAGCCAGGCCCTGCTGCAGAACTTAACCCTGCCGCCTTCAGAGAACGCTGAGAAAGGAAAGCAGCAGAAAAAAAGGCAAAACTACCGTATAGACGTAAGAGAATCTGTCGTGTGAATATCTAGAAGTATTCTGTGAATTTTTCAAAAGGGTCTTTTCCTGTTCCTCGCTGTCTTTCCCCCTTCCCATTTCCCTCTTAGATCGATAAACACGCCCTTGTATAGGAGAAGGGAAGAAGGGGGCAAAATGTTCAGTCAGGAAAAGAAATAAGAAGGAAAAAAAGAAGGTAGAAGGAAGACATTTTTGCTGGCGGGTTTAGGAGAAACTCCTTGACAGCAGTTACTCGAACTATAAAAATCTGTCCCGCTACCTACCCCTCCCAGCCTCCTCTTTGCTCTATTCTTCGTTTCCAGTAGTCGATGTTGAAGAAGCCGTATAAACGATATACTAGAGCCGCCTTGAATCTTCTTCCAGATGACCGGAGAGTCGCGCTATTTCCCTGTTCGCAGTGGCGTACCAGCCTCTGTGCTGTTGATCGTGGACAAGCTCTGCCTTCAACACCTCGCTTCACTAAGCAGTATTACCTCAATACTAGGGACGTATTCTCTGGGCTAGCTAGGTTAATCTTTGCTTTTTACTTTCTGTACACGTACTATGTGTATAGAGTAGGCCGTGTCCGAGTGGTTTGACCACTCTCCTGTCACCTAGACGGCCCAGGTTCGACACCAAGCGACTGCATGTGAGATTTGTGGTGGACAAAGCGGTGCAGGGGCGGTTTTTCTCCGGATCCTCCGGTTTCCCCCGCCATCGCCTTCCGCCGGTACTCCATCTTCATTCCATTATCACCAGTGACATCGCCTGCGGTGCCACAAGTAGTAAAAGCGGGCGTTAAACATTATCCAAAAAAAAAGAGGAACGTATTGTATTGCACCCAAAAATTCGTAATCGAGATTTTACCGGAAATACATGTTTTGGGTCCCCTCTGAATCCAAAAAAAACAGTTTTGGAAAAAGGTCCGTGTGTGGTGTGTCTTTGGACAGGATAGCTCAAAAACGAAAAGACCGATAAATACCAAACTTGATATTTATGTTTGGTATCTTCTAAGGACACGGAATTTTTCAAGAAAATCCCCCCACCCCAAACTACCCTTTACATGGGAAAAATTTCGAAATTTTTGATTTGCTCGAAAATGGCTCTAACGATTTTCATTAAATCTCTTATTTAAGATATTTATATGCCAAATAAAATGTATATCTTGAATTCTCAGGGAATAGCCTCTAAAGTCCTCTTTATTCTGGATGATTTTTATTGAATTTTGCATAACTGGTAAACTGTAAGAGAAATCTTACTACACAAAAAATGTAGATCACGATAAAACATACGTTTATGTCATATACATTTTTTTTCGCGGAGTTGGCCGTTTTCGAGATATTCCTTGTTATTGGTTTCAATTTTAAAATACTTAAACTTTTCTCATACGGGAACTTGTCAACGCTTGGACATGCAAAGAAACAGATCACATTTTAAAACATTTGACTGTCGGTTTAGCCTAGTGTATCCCCCTTATTTCCCTCCTATTTATAAAGGACTAAGACCATTTCTGGTAATATTTTAGCATTAAATATAAATATATATATATATGCTTATTAGCAATTATTTGTTACAGAGATGTAGAGAAAGCTATGTGAATGGAGCGCATCAGATTTTTATAACCTTACCCCGCATGTAATATACTTGAATTTATCCATTCGCGTTCCCTTTTAATTGATTGATTGAGATTGTTCCCGCCGTAATTTTGTTTTATATAGAGTAAACAGATGACATAACATAAAAGGAAGCCTAATAAAGCCTGCATAACTCATGTAAATTAAGCTTACAACAAATATATAAAGAATACATATTTAATTCAAGATTATGGAATTTTCGGAAACGGAGCAATTTCTTCCATATCGGAATCTGATTCCGCGACGGCAATTTCTCTGTCAAATGAACTTTCGGTAAAGTTAATGACCACATTCTCAATAACATTCGGCTCTAATTCCCTTTTTGGGCCAAGAGGAATGAATCACACTGTAACGTCCTTAATTCGCATTCTGAAGGTCCTCGTTTCGGTTCCCATTGCCGGTCAACCTAATCGAGGGTGTTGAGTGGTTTCATCTGATCTCTCATGAAGATAGACAACTTGAAATTTCCACTTTCCTACACGTCTGTCACTTTGTCAACTCACAGTCAACAGTTTGGTGTACAGTATTTTTCAGAACATGATGACCCTGCCCCACTCTTCTTCCAAAGACTAAAGTTTGGGATGTATGTAGGGTGTGTGCGGCTGGAAACCAAATCACGCTGTTGCCAAGTCTTCCACTTAATGGTCCCTTATCTGAGGCGCGATTCTCGACATATTCTCCAGGAAATAGGTTTTACTGCGATGCCTATCGCCCCTAATACAGGGTCGTGTTTTGTTTCCTAATGTTTATTGTCCAGTGGTAGGGGAGGAGCGATCCCGTTTGAGGGCCATCATATTTTGGAGAAAATATGCTTCGTGTACGATGTCGGTGACTGTTGTAATGAACTTCCCCTATTTGGAAATCTTCTCTCCTATGACTGCCTGCTTCATCTTAGGGGAGCGCTTACCCAACCCCCGGTGGCTAAATTTAAACAAGCCCCTACACGCCTGGCTGCATAGACCAGTGTCGAGAATTGAATAACTCGAGTGGAGGGCAAAAGACGTACAAGGTCGCGCGCAATACATTGGTTGTAATATGAAAACAGTGAAATTTAAAATAGCTATAATTAGGTCATAAGAATATCTGAGTTGAAAACAATTACAACACGTTCTTTATGATCGTCAGTATCTATGTCAGTATTGAATGTTCTGTTGGGAGTTGAAGAAAATCACTTCATTTCTAGACGGAATTTCCTCTCATAACTGAACAAAACAAACGTAAATATTATCATTGAACTTGAATCACGCATACCTGCATTTAAAGTGTTCTACAAACGGGATTTAAGCATCACAGAGAGCACAATTGAACCTTAATTCTGTTTTTCGCAGTTTCTTCTCAGTGATTTGATGAATACTTACTTTCTGCTTTTTACTTAATGTACAAAGCCGTCAACAAGAATTATAAAGAGTGTTTGTTAAGAGTGTCTCTGCAGTAAAGTGGTCAAAATGCTGAATTAAAAATGTAAAATATCTGGGCTCGATTCTAGGCTGTTTAAGTAATTCTTATTTTATTATAATTATTCCTCCCCTCAAGAGCCTGGAAATATGAATGCGATACTAACTGTGTATCAAATTAATGGAGAAGTACAGTTTTAATGTAGGCCTAAAAAATGTAAGCAGTAAGTCAAAGTGGTAATGCGACGATATTACCTAAGGCGGCATGTAAATAAAAACAAATAAATAAAATAATTTAGCAGAAAAAAAACATATCTATACAATACTGGATTTTCAGAGACAGTATGTACAGTATAAAAATAAAATAAATGTGAAATTAGTTACCTGTATTCCTCTTAAGTAAACTATATTCAAGATGTTAAGTAAACATTTCTATCAGCATTTGTGGTATATTTGTATTAGATAAGATAGGTATATTAATATAATGTATACCACAGGAGAGTGAAATATATACTTACTAAAACAATTCATAAACAAATCTAAAATAAGTTTCAATTATTAATGTTCTTTATATTCTTACAATTTTGCAAAATTATGTTTTAGTACCCTGCGGGTTTGTGTTTCAGTCTGAAATTACCAACTTGAAAAACTAAGTTCATCAAGATATCAGGTAATTTTTTAATTTAAGACAAATTATAATATTGAATTTAAAATTTTAGCACTGACTTCTAGTGCTAACGAACATATACAAAATAGTTCCAAAAATGAAATTAGCATTGCGTTTATTCTTATGGAAACAATGTTTGGCAAAATGCACTGAGTATAAACCTGTGGTATTTCGATGGCACAAATTTGTCACGTATCAGAGAAGCTAATCACTTACTCAGCAATTGTGGTTTATGTATTGGTAACCTAAAATAAATTATCATATGCTTAGTGATTGAGGAAACCCACCGGAATAAATCAGAGTTAATTTGGAACACAAATCACAAATATTACAATTTATTCTTACCGATGGAAAGTGATCTCGGCATCAATTTTCCGCCGGTGTAGTTATGCACCATGTTTACTATTAAACCCTAATTAAATTTTAAAATATCTCGCTTTTAAAGCCTTAAGTATGTTGAACATATGGCAAAAAGCACGTTGAACATACGCAGTTGCCCTCCAGAGGTTTCAATTAGCGACAGCAACAATAGCGCTAGCGGCTTGTCTGGATAATGCAATTCCAAGGTCTTTGATTTAATCCGTCTAGAAATATTATGTCACTAAATAGCGGCAAACTCATGGTCACAAGGCCCGTGCGACTGCCACCATTCATATTTATCTCCTGGAGGAGAAGCAGCTCTTCCTCTACTAGATCATACTATATAATGTCCGAATATTGAAAAACTTACTTTTCCACACTATGGGCTACCTCTTCTGGTCGCTCTCTCTCCCTCCCCCTCCCCCAAATGTTATACTCACGCACCTCTGTGGATAACTCAAAGAAAAATAGTTCAACGTACTCAAATATATAAAAAAGAAAAAACAAAATTAATGAAACAAATGAATTTAAATCAGAACCCAAAAAAATAGCATATTAATCTTTTTCGTAATGGGCTTACCCTCCCCGTATGTAGGGCTGACACCCCCTAGGACTCAAAAGTGGGTACTTATGGGCCAGAAGCCTGGCGGCAGAACCGTAGAATGGAGAACTTGGTTGGCCTGTAGCCAAGCATGAACGTGAAGTGGAATGTAATATATACTTATAAATAAAATATTAGAATATTCGCTTAAAATAATGTAAAACCTTTATATTCTAGGTGTAGCAGCTCTTGTTCTCTATGCGTAAACATTTAACGAGTTACGTTCACTTCCCCTGCCAATGGCGTTGAAACAATAGCAAAAATTGAAAATAGATAAGATTGTGCTGCCATCTATTACTGTAAGGAGTAGACTGAATGGCACTTTAGCACCATCTACTTGGCACGAAGCGAAGGTAGTATGGTTCGGGGATGAGACTTTAACAGGCTACTGTCCACCACATACCGTCAACCGGTATCTTACTCAAGAGTTTCGTAGCGATATGACTAAGATGTTAAGGCTACGTAAATTAAATAGATTTTTTAAAAAAAATTCAATTACATATTTTTGCCCCTAGTCTACAACGAAGCTATGTTGTATGTACCAAACTTCTCTACATGACTAGTAAGCTGGTATACCTCCACCTAGTCTGGGATATAAAAGGAAGGTTATTGAACTGATAAAGTACTTTGTTGTACATCGTACTACTCCGGACATTTAGGAGTAGCAATGGATTGGGGGTGCTCTTATCGTGTTTAGATTCAAGCAGCCTATACTCGCTACGTTATTGCGTTGACCGCAAGTAAACAATGCCCGATATATAAGTTCTTAGTTTATGTTCATCTATCTGTGGCGCAGCAGGGTAATTCTCAGCTTCCCGGCCAGAATGCGCCCGAATTTGATCCCACCAATGGGAATGCAGATTTTAACTCCCGGTGCCCACTCAGCACGTGAGAAAAGTGCGAACTGGTCTAGTGAGTCAACTTTTCGCCCAAATCATATGAATGATCACCCGCCTCTGCCGTGTGTAAGTGGGCGTGAGGCCGGCAGTCGGTTGTTCATCAATGCAGCCTAGAATCATACTTGGCTAAGCGAAACATTTTGTTTTTCTCCACTTTAGCTCGTGTTCGTCTAAGCTGAGAGCTACAAATTGCTCATTGTACAGAAGAGGCGAACGGCATCACACAGATTAATCGCGAGCTATGGCCTTGTTCAGTGTTTTTTGTTTTTTTGTTTTTGTTTTTGTTTTGTTTTGTTTTTTTTTTTGTTTCGCGTAGTCGGCTTACCCTCCCGTATTTCGGACTATCACCCCCCTGGGACTTACAAACGGATGTCTACGGATCAGGGCCTGAAGCAGAGTCAACGGCATGTAACCACAGAACGGAGAACCCGAAACGAGGGGTCGCCCCGTAGCCAGGCATGAGCGTGAGGAATTGGGTGATAAGAAATGCAGGCGAAATGGATGATAGGAAAGGTGGTGGTGGAGCAATTGATGGAAAGAGTGGAGGGGTAAACCGGAGGACCGGAGAAAACCTCCCAGACAACGCTTCGTTCACCACAAATCCTACATGCGGGCGCTTGGGATTTCTTTGGTTTTAGTATTTACATTAATTTTATATTAATCAAATCTTCTTTAACATGTTTCTTGAAAATGCATAGCTAATTAGGAGCATTGTTATACTGCGCTTGGTTTCTTTGATCTTCTCTAAAATGCAATGTGGAAGATAGTTGAAAGTTGGTTCTTTGGATTTTTTTTTTTTTTGTGAAGAAAAGGAATGCAATTCTGATGTATCCCATTCACACGACTTTCTGTATCTGTTCTGCAAACAAAATTTCTCACAAAAGATTTATCTTTTATTTACATCATATTAATGACATTTCCAGGAATGATCATATTGCGTCATTGCTTATAAATGGAAGGGAAATAAGGAAATACATTAAGCTATACCGACAACTACCGCAATGCGATTATCATTGAAATTAAGTTTTCTTTCTAAGTAAAACAAAAGAGAGGTGAAACGGGCGAGAACTTTCCTTTTGCGAAAAGTTTAACCATTTTAATGTTGAAACATATAACAGGGAATATCTCGGAAATGGTTAATTCTACAAAAAGAGTTGTATATAACACAAATTATGTGTTTTAATGAGATGTACATTTTTCATGTAGGGACTCTTACGGTTTACCAGTTACGCAAACTTCTGCAGATTAAAGAATTCTTCAGAGATTACTACTAGAAAATTCAAGATACACACTTCGCTTGTCAGGAAAACATCTTAAACATAACTTATTTTAATCAAAATCATTAGCACAATTGTTGAAAAAATCAAAATCTTCAAAAAGTGTTCCATGTAAAGGGTATTCTTCTTGGAAGACACTAAACTTAAATATCACGTTCTGTAACTTATGGCTTTGACACACACACACACACTGACCTTTTTCTAAACTATATATATATATATATATATATATATATATATATATTACTTTCTCTAAACCAACCTACTATGTATATAGTGTATAGAGCAATATTGCATTCCACCCAGAAATTTAATGTGGAGATTTTGCAGGAAATGTCTTTTTTGATGTTCCCTGAGTAAAAAGTCATTTTAGAAAAAGGTAAGTGTATGTATGTCTACTCGAGCGTACGCGTGTGTGTGTGTGTGTGTGCGTGTGGACAGCATAGCTCAAAAACTAAACGACCGTTAAGTACCAAACTTGGTATTTAAGTTTGTATCCTCTAAGGATGCGACATAAAAGTTTTAAAGAAAATCCCTCTACCCCAAACTACCCTTTACTTGGAAAAACATTTTAAAATGTTGCTTTTCTTAAAAATTGCTCATAACGATTTTGATTAAAATACCATACCTATATTAAAGATAGCTATACCACAAATAAAATGTGTATCTTTAATTCTCTGGGAATGGCTTCTGAAAACGAGTTTATTCTGAATGAATTTTGCGGAATTTTCCATAACTGTAAACCGTAACAAACAGACAAAAACTGGGTACACAAAAAAATGTAGATCTCATTTAAACACATAATTTATATCATATACATTGTTTGTTGAAGAGTTGACCGTTTCCTTGTTATTGGTTTCAATTTTAAACTACGTAACTTTCCTCAAAGGGGGGGTCACATTTCGTTGCATCTCTTTCCCTGGCAATCCAAAGTAAACGAAACTTACATTGCTCACATAGCCAACAGCGTTTAAAAGATTTGACTCTTGCTTTGGTGTAGTATATTCACTTATTTCCCTTCTGTTTAGAAGTAAGTAATAAGATAATTTTTGCCAATGTTTATTCGATCAGCATGATGTGCCTATAGATAAAAGAATACTTTGTGTAAGAATAGCTTGTTTGCAGAAAAAGTGTGTGTAGTGTTTAACGCCCGGTTTTACTACTTGTGGCACCGCAGGCGACAGAACAGTTAAAGAAGTCATGTAAATAACACATTAGATTTTTACTTTTTTTTTTTTTTTTTTTTTTTTTTTTAGCCTGCATGTACAATGTATATAGTGGATAGAGAAGGTATTATATTTCACCGAAAAATTCGATACCGAGATTTCCCCAGAAATATGTGTTTTGAGGTAACCTAAATCAGAAAAAGGCATATTTAGAAAAAGGTTGCGTGTGTGAGTGTGTCTGTAGACAGCATAGCTCAAAAACGAAAAGTCAGTTAAATACCATACTTGATACTTAAGTTCAGTATCTTTCAAGGATGCGACAAGATTTTTGAGAAAACACCCCTAGCTCAAAAACGAAAAGTCAGTTAAATACCATACTTGATATTTAAGTTCAGTATCTTTCAAGGATGCGACAAGATTTTTGAGAAAACACCCCTACCCCCAACTACCTCTTACTCAGAATATTTTTCGAAAATTTTGATTTTCTCAAAAATGGCTGTAACGATTTTGATTAAAACACCGTACATTAAAGATATTCATACCACAAATAAAATTTATATTTTGATTTTCTGAGAATAGCAGTTTATTATGGATGAGTTTTTCAGAATTTTTTAATAAAGTTAAACCGTGAGAGTTAGACAAAAACTTAATACGTAATACTTAAATGATACATCACGTAAAAACACATAATTTATTCATATACATTTTCTTGTAGAGTAGACTGTTTTCGAGATATTCATTGTTATTGGTTTGAATTTTAAACTAATTAACTTTTCTCAAGCGAGCCAATCTCAATTGTGTCACATAACGACCAACTTTTTAAGGATTTGACTATTGTTTTAGCCTAACGTAATCTCTTATTTTCCTACTACTTACAAGGAAGTAAATCATAAGACCAATTCTACTAACGTTTATCTAGATCAACGGTTCCCAACCGGTGTGCCCCGGCACCCTAAGGTGCTGTGTGATTAGCTAAGGGGTGCCGCGAGATATTGAAATAAACAAAAAAAAAATACCTTCTACTGAAGCCTTAAGTCTTGTAAGGTCTTGAAATAAAATAAGTCAAATCAATTACTCTCATGCACGGCAGATGGTGATAGTGGTCGATTCATTTCAATAATGCAGTTATACTAGTATCCCACAGATGGCATTACAGCTATACCCTGCCGAACATTCCCGAGACTACTCGCTTCCTCACGAACATTCCCGAGACTTCGACATGAATATATAAAAGTGTATGCCGCTTGGCGCTGTCAGTTGTCTTCCTCGCGTTGATTCACAGTGTTTAGCTATGGATAAGTTCATTGTTAAACGTAAACGCTAGGACAGTGAAAGTGAACAGTCAGCTCCTACTGCTTGCTTTAAGAAGCCAAATCTTACAGTTTCTCCCAGACCGTCGAATTCACCACATAAAGAAGACAAACGAAAGAAAAGAACATACCAGGACAGTTACTTAGCGTATGGATTTAAGTGGAATAACAACGAGGAAAACCCTGTCCCTGTGTGTTTAGTTTGTGGCGAAACACTTAGAAACGAGGCCATGGTATCTAGCAAACTGAAGCGGCATCTTACAACAAAGCATCCTAGTGTGTCACAGAAAAGTGTAATGTATTTTTCACATATATTAGAAAGGGAGAAGAAAACAGCTGTGCGAATGGTAAAGAGAATGACCATAGGTGATACTGCTCTTGAAGCCTCATTTAAAGTAGTAGAACTAATAGCTAAAAAAAAGAAACCTCATACTCTTGGAGAGGAAATCATTGGCTCTGCATGTCAAGTTATAGTTTCAACAATACTTGGCGAAGGAGCAGCTAATCAAATTTCGAAAGTTCCTCTGTCCAACAACACAATCAGCCGCAGGATATCTGAAATGTCATACAATATCAACGAACAAGTCACGGAGAAAATAATAGAACATTTGCTTTGTAAGTAGATGAGAGTCTCGATATTGGTGACAAACCGCAACTCCTTGGTTTTATCAGATATATTAATGAAAAAGATATTAGTGAACAGCTTCTGTTCTGTAGACCGCTGGAGACTACAACCACAGGCCATGATATTTTCGTTTCTATTAATTCCTATCTCAATGACATGATCTTTCATGGAAAGACTGCTGTGGTATATGTACAGATGGTGCACCATCTATGTCTGGGAAAATTAAAGGTTTTACTGCCAGAGCTCTCAATAAAAATCCATCCATTATTATAACTCACTGTTTTCTGCATAGAGAGGCATTAGTCGTGAAAGCGTGTAATGAAGATTTTGCTGAAGTGTTTAACCAAGTTGTGAAAATGGTGAACTATATGAAGTCTCGACCTTTAAAGTGCAGAATTTTTGAACAGTAATGTCGCGCAACGGATGCAGCTCATACCTGTTTGTTACTTCACACAGAAGTAAGGTGGTTGTCGCGGGGTCGTGTATTGAACCGGTTTCTCGAACTTAAAGAACAGCTAAACACTTTTTTTAAGGATGAAAATCAAGACACATTTCATGAGCTCTTACTAAGTGATTCTTGGTGTTTTGAACTGTCGTATCTGGCAGATATTTTTCATAAGCTGAATGAACTGAATGTTTCGATGCAGGGTCGACATGAAAAAATAATCTCCTCAACCAATAAAATGAAAGGTTTTAAAAGAAAACTTAGTTCTTGGAAGTCTGCAGTTCAAAAAGGAGATTTGTCGAACTTTCCATCTCTTCTTAATGTGGCAGGAGATAAAGATCTGGGTAAGCTGAAAGACCGCATTTGTGATCACTTATCAAGATTGCAAGATGCAATAGATGCGTACTTTCCAACTATTTCCACTACGAATCTCGACTGGGTTGTCTCACCATTTGATTTCGTAGATAGTGCAGAGGAAATAGATTTCACTGCTTGCGAACGAGATCAATTTATTGATCTTTGCGCTGATTCCACACTCAAAGGTAAGTTCACCAAGAGTGAGGCGTCGGTGGCTAGTTTTTGGCTTCAACAGAGAGAGGAGTACCCTAACCTAATGAAGAAAGCAATTAACGCACTTTTGCCCTTTCCAACATCCTATCTATGCGAGCAAGCCTTCTCTGCTATGGTGACAATAAAATGCAAAGCAAGAAATAGACTGAATAACCTTGAGGATGATTTGCGTGTTTCACTGTCAACTGTAAGACCCGACATCACATATCTGTGCTCTAAGTATCAATCACAAGTTTCACATTAATCATCAATCGAACAAAATTTATTGACGTATTTTTACTCAGTGATTGTAGTAAAGTTTACTGTATTATGTTATGGTGTACGTTATTATATAATATTTCAATAAATTAACATATTAAGCTTAATTTTCTTTTAATTCAAGGAAGGGTGCCCCTGGTGTTTAATGTTATTCCCAAGGGTGCCGTGAACTTCAAAAGGTTGGGAAACACTGATCTAGATTATCATGACTTAGATAAAAGAATAATCTTTTGTATGAAAATAAGTTTGTGGAACATCTAGAGAAAGTTATGTGAATAGGACGCATAAAGGGGTCCTCAAAACATGTATTTTATTTAAAATCTCGGTATAGAATTTTCGGGTGAAATACAATAACTTCTTTACCTAAGGTGTACATTGTGCATACGCGTTAGAGAAAATAAAAATATATGACTGTTACTTTTACATGACTTCGCATTCTTCAACAAAATATTCATACAAAAGAGTAGTCTTCTGTCTACTTCAATTTAATCTAGATAATTTTGTAGAAATGGTTTTACTAATTACTTTGTAAGTATAATGGAGATAGGGAAATACTTTGTTCCGCTTTGGTATTCATTTAAATTAAGGCATTTAATTTTCAGTATAGCAGAGTTAAAAATAATACTTGTATCACGCAATAGCTAATTATACCTCGAGCTACCAATTACGTTAAGGTATCTGCTGTTAACAATGGTGACCTTGCGATCGCCTAACAAGCATTGCAATTATCATTTCATGTACTTCACGTTTCCATCATCCTACCGGCTACCAGCTATAAAGTGGTAATATTGTCTCCTGCAGCCTCAACAAATCCTTAGCCTAATTGGCTTCTACCTCTTCACAGACATAGTTCTTTATACGCGATCGTGTTTCTGTTACTTGCTGGTCGTAACTTCACCTCTTAGTTGCTCATTTCTTTGCTGGTGATCACGACAAACACTTATATCATGTTTACACACACTACATACCGACACGCAATTGTTCTATACTGAAAATAAAATATGTTTAAGCAGAATATCTCTCTGTATAACTATCACACTATTTATTGAGAATACTAGTTATGAGTATAAAAACAAAACACAATTCTTAGTATCAATAAAGAAACCGAGACAAATGGCTTAGGTATTTCGTTTGGTTTGCCATTCGAAAGGTCGTGAATTCTGTTCCCGCATTCAACCCATGTTTTTTTCGGGGTTTTCCGGGTTACTAGGCGAATGTTGGAGAGGTTTCTTCAATTCCCCAAACTTCCTATCCCTTCATTTCAACTCTATTTAATCCAACCGGTTCTTTCAAGGTTGTACATTTCGGCGAGTACTGCAGTGGTGGCGTCCTTCCATGATGGTAAATGCGCCTTAGAAATACAGTTCTCGGTGGAGGGATGACGTTGGAGTAGTCGGTAGCACCCAGGGGCTTCGATCAAACCTGGAGCGCGGGCTTCTAGCACTCCCCACTTCATGTTGATCTGCATGGACCGTAGGGACCCTCCACGGCGGCTCTTTCGCCGGTTTCGGTTCCCCGTCGATAATACTCACATTTCATCTTATCCTCCTGAGGTTTGACGTACAAATCTGACACACGCGCGCGCACAAGTAAAGAAATACAACAAATATAAATATTCATTCTTTGAAAGTGTTTTTGATAAACATCCATTTCAACGATAATAATACTTACAAGGAATCGTGTTACTCAGAATAAACTGAGTACATTTGATTCCACCATTACAACGAGTTTAAGGTAATACACCTGTCAAATTTGGAAAATTCACAGCAAGTAAGGTATCGTGCTGAAATGCATATCTTTACCATGTTTCAAAATTCTTCCTTGCATGTTCATTTAAAATAATTGTTTATTGTCTTAATATATTGTTCTAATAAAATGAACATATGATGCATTTTTAAACACATACAATTAATAAGCTCAAGTTTACAATAAATTAGCTTAGAAATAAATATCCTGTAATATATGACTTTTTATACTGTCACTAATTATTGTAGAAAAATTATTACTTTTCCTATTCTCAAAATAATAACTTTTGAAAAAAGTAATCATTTATTTCTTAAAACTGCAGCATTCTTTCCAAAAAGTATATGGTATTTTCTTTAATGCACTTTTGAGAGGTAATACAAAAATATAATCACATTTGTAAATAATGACATTGCGTGGAAACATTTGGGTACGGCAAAATGCTTTTAAAAGGTTTGTTTGAACACAAGGTTTTTAAGTTGGGCTTGCCTGTTTATGGGACTAGGTACTAAAATATGCTTCAATTTTAGAATTATTATTATGTGTTGTTGTTTTTATTATTTGTACTATTAAGAATTATATGCAGTTTTGTTGCTAAAATAAAACTGCAATTTAAGCCTAAATATTATATACATTTCCATGTCCTTTAAATTATGATAAAACACTCCCTTGCACTTCTGAAATTCTAAGCATAAAGTGTATGGATACACACCAGCAAAAACAGGAAATGTTGGCCTTTCTATTGATGCCACTGTCAGTCTGTCGTTCCTAGACAAGAATGATGCTGATTATGGAACTGGAAACTTTTAATTCAGCTATATGCAACATTATGTTATTGTTAAACTTTAAACTCTTAACTTCTCAGGTTTATTTATTTATTTATTATCTCAGGTACTACTCTAGATGTCAAATTTCAATTTTAACAATTTAAAGTTAACATATTTATGCATTTTTTATAGCTAAGGCCGGTATCAGCGGTTCATAGTTTAGTCTCAAAAAAATAAAATAGCTTATGAAAATTAAAAAAATGCATATATGTAAGAAAAAAGTCCATAGTAGAAATGTGCCAGTCATTTTTTTCAAATTGCTTTAATATCTAAACAAAGATAGTTTCCAACAGCATAAAAATTTGATTACCCTATCTTCAGTAGTTCAGGAGATGAGCACAACAGAAAACCAAAACTTTGTATTGGTAAAATAGGGAGTAATAGGAAGTACCCAGTCTCCTTAAAACAGGCATCTGTCCGTTTATAGTTTCAGTAATTCGATAGTTAAAGTGATCCAAGTAACAAAAATGGTATATTTTATTATGAAAAAAATAATTCATAATGTTTGGTCAAAACTCATAGATGCATCACCTCATGAACAGTATTATGTGGGGCGACTTAAAGTCTGGAACCATAAAAACTAGAAAATGTGTCCTGTTTTAATTCTTTTTCTTTTTCTTAAGGGGAATCTACACAGTTTGCATTGGTTAGTTAATGCTATTACGCTATTTTAAAATTAATCTAATCAAATCCAAAATATATAATGTGGTACACCCACAAGGGCCTTCCCTACCCAGTTCTACTTCTACAAAAAGTTATTCTTCTATACACTTCATGTTAACAACATTTACATAACATTTATGAAATAAAGTATACCTTGCAAAGTGTCTATGTAATTTGAATGAAATGTTCTATTCACATCAACACATCAATGCAATCACAGTAAAATTTCCAAAAATCGATACAAAAATGAGAAATTTCCCTCCCAATTTCCCTTACCAAGACCACTACCTATATTTGGCAACACTGATTGCGTTAGTTTCCATCTGGTGTTTCCAGCGAAAGTTTGGCATTGTTGATCTTAACCTTCTTCAGTAGAGCGCTATTTGTGTGACTTTGAAATTATGTATCAGCGAAAAGATGGAATTAACGTCTGGCAATATTCGCACGATGATTTATTGTGATTTTCGACATTGACTATCAAGATCAGACTGCACTCAACTTGCTACTATATTTAGCGATGAAGCTCCATCTTTCCCACTTTGAAACGCTGGTATAACGAGTTTAATCGTGGCCGCCGTTCGCTCACTGATGGAATTCGTGAGGGCTGTCTAAAATCAATTGTTGAGCCAGAAAATATTGATGATGTGCAAAAACTGCTAGTGCAAGATCGTCACATAGAGGCAAACCTAGGCAATAGTTCCACCATTACATATAAAATATTGCATAATAATTTAGCCGAGAAGAAATTTTGCTCTCGTTGGACCCCACATAAGAAAGAATGCTCGTGTCGATTGGTGCACACAAATGTTTAAGAAATACAATGGTGGGGCTTCAAAAGATCGTAACAGGTACGAATCATGGATGTGTGTATGTGAGTCGGAACGTAAACAACAGTATGGGTGTTTCAAGATAAACCTAATTCAACAAAAGGTGTTCGCACTCGAAGCATTTTGAAACAAATAGTCGCCTTTTTCTTTTTGCTTTTTTCTCTTTCGGAAAAACTGGTCATATTGCAACAGTGTCTTTAGAGGAACGCAAAGCCTCAATTCTGAATGGTACACAGTCATTTGTTTGCCGGAAGTCTTCGGTGAAATAGGAAAACAAATAAGTACTGTCAAGACAATGTGAGCGCTCACAAATCTCGTCTAACAACCGAACTATTTGAACACTCAAAACATTGATGACTCATCCGCCGTACAGTCCCGATTTGGTACCCAGTGACTGCTGTTTGTTCCCAACATCAAGAATAACATGTGTGGCGAACGATTTTCATTGATACGTTCAAAAGCATGTTTTGGAGGTGTCTTAAACAGATTTGAAAAAATGCTAAGACAAAATGGTTCGAACACATGCAAAAGTGTGTTGATCAAAAAGAAGAATATTTCGAAAAACAATAAACCAATTTTCAATTACAAATTGCTGTTTTTGTTATTAGGCTCAAAACATATATAGTGCCCTTCGTAAAATCCCCTAGTAATTAACCGTGACTTACTTCCGAGTATTTCGATTAAGTATAACGATTAACTGCTGCAATTCTTCGATGTCTCTGATTTTAGTGGCGCCTTGTAGGTTCGCGTAAGAAGACGTAAGAGAACAAATTAATTCTCAAACACTTAATTTTAAACACAATAACAAAGTTTGTTTACTGTAAGAAAATGCAACGGTTAGTTAACACTGATTAAGAGGGCTGGAAACTCTTGTCTTTTGGACAGTCGCCAGTTGGAGATCTTTGAGGTGTTTTCGGCTCGCAGAGTCCGCCACTGGACCCAGGGATCGATGGGTAGGTAGCTATACACCGTTCTTCTGCTTCACTTCACCGCTTTCCTCCAAGTAATCATTTTATCGTTTCCTTCAAGCTATGTAGAGCAAGACAGAAATTCTGTGCATAAGATGATCGCGTTCTGGCTCGCGTCTTTCTCCAAATTTTAAAGAAATGTAATAAAAATATGAAGGATTTGCTTCTTCTTCTTTTGCTTGGTGAAAGGGGAATCGGATCACTGCCGAGAACGTCTACATTTTATATTTTAGAAACTTGCAGCTTTCGTTTTGTATAAAAGTTTACCTCGTTTTTTGTTTTTTTTTTAAATAATTCACCGTATTGTTTTATTCTCTACCTTTTCTTTCTCTGGCACGCTTGTACAGTGTATACAATAGATAAAGAAGGTATTGTATTCCACTAAAAATGTGATACCGAAATTTCACAGGAAATGCGTGTTTTAGGGCCGTATAAATCCTGCTGGGTGCGATAACAATCATAAAGAAAAGTCGGTTAAAACCCAAACTTGGCATTTAACTTCAGTGTCTTCCAAGGATATGATACAAGAGTTTCAGGAAACTACACCCCCCCCCCAACTACCCTTTTTGTGGAACATTTTCGAACATTTTGATTTTCTCAAAAATTGCCCTAACGATTTGATTAGATGCTTTTATGACAAATGAAATGTATATCTTGAATTTTCGGGAAATAGCCTCTGAAGACCCCTTCATTCTGGATAGCTTTATATAACTTATAAACCATAGGAGATACACAAAAATGTATTATACAGAACATACAGATTTCGCTAAAACACACTTTATGACAAATACATTGTAGAGTTAACTGTTTCAGAGATATTCCGTGTTGTTGATTTCCTTTTTAAGCTACTTAAACTTTTCTTAAACGGGATATCACATTTCTTTTCGTCTCTCTCTTGTTTTACTCATGATAAAGAAGAGGGAATCGATTTTCAATTGTTTCACAATTTGATATCGCTTTTGCCTAGTGTAGTCCCTTATTTCTATTCTATTTACCAAAAAGCAAGTAA
Organism: Hymenopus coronatus; assembly: GCA_030762935.1. NCBI lineage: Eukaryota > Metazoa > Arthropoda > Insecta > Mantodea > Hymenopodidae > Hymenopus > Hymenopus coronatus. The sequence continues at coordinate 52,626,780 of CM060895.1, read as the reverse complement.
TAAGATCCATTCTGTTATAGTTTATCTGGATTAGCATACTGGTCTATTTTTGTTTACCGAATAACTAGAGAAAGTCATGCGAATGGAGCGCATGAGATTTTTTGGCTCGTCACTACCTTACTCTATAAATTATTTCTGGCGGCGCTCCGGTACCAACCAGCATGAGGTTCGTCTTAAACATCATTAAAACAAATTTTATAGCACAAACTCCCCAACTATAATGTCCAATTGAATATTTAGTGTTTCATATAAATTTAAATCTAAATTAAACGCTGGCAGTCTCTATAAATAAATACGATAGTATGACTGTAAAAAGGAAGAGTCAAAAAAAAAATATATAACCATATAGAAATTAACACGAAATTAAATAATGTATTATTGGATAGGCGTATGATAAATTCAAAATTAAAAGCTCCCTCTTACATTGACCTCGAAAGACAAAGTCAGCTCGCCTCTATAGTGAGCAGATAGCGTTCAATCAAGAGATCAAATCTCGGTTAGGGTGAGAGTTGCCGAATAAGGTTCTTTCGGAATTTTCCTTTGTCCTGAAAAGACGAATCTTAAGTAGCTTTAAGTTCCAAGGATCCTGAGCTCATTTGAGCATAATTTTTTCACCTATTTCTTTTATCATTCGTTATGATGTATCAGCTGAGAGGACCTTAAACAACCCTCACAAGGCAAGGTTTCAAGGCAAGACCTGTCCTAATAAAAGGAAGTGCTCACATTTTTTTGATCACCCCATGGTATCTTGTATAATTGTTTATAAAATATTCGTATTTTTGCTTTGATATTGCGGTCAGATGTAGTTATATTTAGTTTTTGAACATATTAAAGCTCAAAACGCCTTCTTGTTTATTACTGAATACTCATTTTGAATGTACCACCAAAATTCAAAAAAAGACTACATATAACTTAGATTCCAAAGATTAGGTCTTTTTATTTTCTTTCGTGAAATTGTCATTAAATCCAGAACAAAAATGTAAACATAGCTTGCCAAGAGAGTACATTAAACTAAAGCGAAGTCATATATTTTAAAAGCTATCGCTATTGATTGCCGTTGACATTGGTTTCTCTTTCCATGGTCAAAAGTAAAACAAAAGAGAGATAAATGGGATGAGGTTCTTGAGATATGTATAGGTATTTTAAAATTGAAACCAGTAACCTAAAACAAAATAAAAACTGTATCAGACATAAAGTGAGTATTTTAACGGAACCTTCATTTTTGTGTAGTACGTTTTTGTCCATCTCTTGTGGTTTGCCAGTCGTGAAAAATACATCTATAAATATGTCTTCAGAAATTATTCCCGAAAAATGCAAGATATACAGTTTATTTGGCATGTAAAAAACGTTAATATACGGCATTGTATTAAAACAAAATTTTAGAGCTGTTATTTAGAAAATGAAAGCTTTCGGAAAATGTTCCATGTAAAGGACAGTTTGGGGTGAGGGAATTTTTCGGATAAACTTCGTGTCGCATCCTTGGAAGATACCTACTAAGGTTAAATACCAAATTTGGTATTTAACGAAATTTTCTTTTCTGAGTTATGCTACACACACGCGCACACACACATTCACACTGAACTTTTCTAATTTGTTTTTATTCAGGGGTCCTCAAATCGTATATTTTCAGTGAAATCTCGGTATCAAATTTTTGGGTGGAATACAATACCTATCTACCTACGAGTACTACATTAGTACGTAGTAGTACAACTAACAAGGCCTAGCACAGAGCTTTGAAGTAGTATACGTCGCTAAAGTATACTTCTATACCCCGCCGCTGAATCCTTGCACTTGACAGTTGGGAGTTAAGTTGGTATCGCAGCAAAAAAAAAAAAAAAAGTTGAAAAGCTTTACCCGTTTGACTTTCTGGACCAACCACAACGCAACGTTCCGGTCGGTCGGTCTGACAACGGAATCTAGATGCCGCACCGTTGCAACATCTAGCTATTTCCAACCACGTGCTCAGTTAGTGAACTCCTAACACATGTGTTAAACTGTTCTGTGCAAGCTACGTATTATTTGTTATTATTGTTGATAGTGATTTTGGTGTTTGTACGTGAGGGAACATAACGAGACTTTCACAATTATAGAGGTGGATAGACTTTTGCAGGGGAGGTGTGGCGGCTTCATGGAGGAAGAAAGTGAATCATGTGCACAAAATAATACGAAAAGCACAGGAGTTAGACGGAATCATCAGTGAACGTGAACCACTACTGATATGTCTTGGTGACAATGAGGATGATGCTTCCGAGAATGACGAGGACTGAGACTTGGATGGGAAAATCACTTTGTTATACCTTTCTCTCATTGTAACAAGCTATTTTGAATTAATTTGTTCTCTATTGTTGTAAATACGTAATGTATGTTACACGCGTTATAGTATCGCTGTTATTTTCAATTAACATCAATAGTAACGAATTATTTTCATTATTCATCAGCATTCATTTACTATGTACACTGTTTAGAGAGATTTGTAATCAGCTGGTGTTGTTTACTATTTACTCTGGCAACGCGGCAAAGGCAGCATAGCCAACCTAACGCGAAAATGTCAAGTGCAAGGATTCAGCGGCGGGCGTATACATATGGAAAAGTATAATCTATGCAGAAGCGATACTGGTGTTCCCCTAGCAAACGGCACCACAAGCTATATAAACGGGACGAATGACACGCTCGGCTTCACCCACCATTAACAGCTTGAGGGAAGCTCAACTAACGCTTCGTCAACTTTTGCCGTCTCACTAGCGCTAATCATGTCAAAATGGTGCTGCATCGGCTATGACGACAGTTTACGGTAAACAACAGAACTGTTTGCAACTTATCTCTGCGGTTATGACTTCGTAAACAAAAAGAAGCGAAGTACATGCCTATTTTCTTAATGCCAACATATTATTTAACTTTTTACTTCTCGGATTCGTATGTACAATGTGCGTAGTAGGGAGAGAATGGTGTTGAATTCCACCCAAAAATTCGATTCCGAGATTTCACCGGAAATATATGTTTTGAAATATAGTGTGTGTTGAATAATAAAAAAAAAGTTTTTAGGAAAAGGTCCCGCGCGCATATGTGTCTGTGAACATAACTCAAAAACGAAAAGACTGTTAAATACCAACCTTGGTACCTAAATTGTCTTCCAAGGACGAACTTGCAGATTTTCAGAACAATGGTCCCTCTCCAACTATCCTTCACATGGTACATTTTTAAAAAATTATGATTTTTTTTCTTTCAAAACTGGCTTTAATGGCTTTGATTATAATACCATGCGATTAATATATTTTATGACAAATTATGTATATATTTTGAATTTACTGGAAATAGCCTCTGAAGACCTCTTCGTTCTGGACGATTTTTGTATAACTGGTAAGCCGTAAGAGTTATTACCTAAAACAGTTAGTTATCGTTAAAACACACAATTTATGTCATGCATCTTTTTGTAGAGTTAACCTTTTTCGAGATATTTTTTGTTTCATTTTTAAAATTCTTAATATTTTTTGAAAAAATCATTCATTTCATATTGTTTTTGTTTTACTCCTCGCCAGGCAAGAAGGACCGAATTTCAATCATTCAATCGACCAGCTTTTAAAAGATTTGACTATCGCTTTAACTACTCTATTCCCCTTATTTCACTACTATGTTTAAACATCTTTATAGTTTTGTTAGTGTTTATCTAGATTAGCAGGACGTAGAGAGAAGAATAAGCATTTGCAAGAATAGTCTGTTGCAGAATAGATAGAGAAAGTCATGTGAATAAAACATTCAGTTTTCTTCTGAGGGCTCCCCACCCCCCCCCCTTTATTGGTAGCATTTATTCTTTTCATTGGGTTTTAGTCTCCACACGGAAATTGTCGTGACACTTCCAGTTTCTCACAGTGTATATAATCTTTATTGCATAAGTTTGGGTTTTTCTATGCAAATAATGAATCTGCTATGGTTTTCTTGCAATGTGGGTGACCAGAGGTAGATACTTCAATCAATTTGAAGTTGGACTAGATTTAATTAATGTTAGTGCATATATTCAGATATTTGATATCATAACTATTTGCGTACTCTTCTCGTGCTCATAACGTACCTTTTCATCCCTTATTAAATTATATTTGTGCAATTTTTCTCTTCCGCGCGTATTTTTCTTTTGCCTTTTCTATTTTCCATACGTTTCCTGTTTGTTTTCCCTATTAGTTTTTCTGTTTTACAGATGTACACACACTTACAAGAACACAAACACCCATGCACAAGGCGGGACTCGAGCCCGCGATCCCCTGATTCTGTTTTTAAATGGAGGAATATGTTTAGGTTTGTTTGTTTGTTTTTTTTTCTTTGTCTGATCCAATTTTACATGCATACTTGGTACAGGAATTGACTTCTTTTGTGACAATGCCTACGTAATATTGTGCCTCACATATGTAAAATTTGCTTCTTCCTGTGGTGCTCGTATTGTAAAGAATTAAATGATGTTCGGATTATATGCCATTGGCATGGTTTCATTGAATAAGGAACCCCCCCCCCAGAAAATGACTCTATCTAAGTGATTCTTCGAACCGAGAGTCACACTAGCTATATATGGGCAAACAGTAAACTACAACCACCATTTATGCTAATTTTCTATATGTAACTACTCTCTGAATATTAGGTTTTTAAGTTCAGTATCTTCGAAAAATACGATACGAAAATTTCAACAAAATCCTCCCACACCAAACTACTGTGTACATGGAAGATTTTCTGAAATGTCGACTTTCTCAAAATGGCCCTAATGTGGATTAAAATAGCATATATTAAAGACAATTACATGACTAACAACATGCATATCTTGAATTTTATGGGAAGGCCTGTTAATTCGGCAGGACTGTTGTATAATCTTTTATAACTTGTAAAGGTTAAGCAACGAATGTAAACGTACCACATAAAACATATACACAACTTATTTTAAACGCTATTTTTGTGCCTTAAACCATTTCGAGATATCTCTTATTAATGGTTCGAACACCAAGGGGGATGGCTTAGGTGGTTTGTCTGATGCCTGCATTCGGGAGATCGCGGGTTCGCTTCTCAAGGCCAATGCACCTGACCCATGCGTTTTTTGGGGAATGCTAGTTAGGTTTTTTCATCCCACAAATGTCCTGTCCCTCCATGTCTTTTTTCTTTTTCATTTCATTCATCCTTCATCCCGTTGATTTCTATCAGAGTTGGAAGTGTCGGTGATGGTGCTCGGTGCGGCGTGGCAGGGATAAAGGATGCTCAAATTGACTATTCACCCCCAGACATGGGTTGATTGCCGGGATGAGAACCTCTTCTGGCAGAAGCGTTGGACCCTATGAGAGATGCGGGCCTCGGTCTGCCTGTCCGACTGTCACTTGGGGTTTTTCAATCTGCAAACTGAAGGGAAGCCGTCATTGCTGTGCCTTGGCTCCTGGGTTTGGACGCCTGGTGAGTCCTCTCACCTCATCCCTCCTTCCCAGGGGCGCACCCTCGTGAGGCATAAGTACATTAACCTCAGGTTCGGTACCGTCTCCACTCCGAGCGTATCCTATACTAGCCTAATGGTTCGAATTGTTCAATACTTGATACTTCTTTCAAACTCCTTTCGATGCCCAGTTGTTTCTAAGGATTACATGTATAGAGTGTGGAATTTTAAGGCCAGTCTAATTCCTAAACATTTAACTATTGATATTCGCTTTGTATCTAATACAAAATGTGTAGTGTAGAAATTTCTGCAAAGGTTTATCTCAATTAAAGTGAGGTAGAAGATATCTTCAGATTTAATGGCCTTTGGCGCCAGTCCTTTGTCCCCGTATGACGTCAATACTTAGTAGCCAGTTTATCACGCATTACCCCTTGCAGAGGACTAGTAAACGATGAGCAGAAGTGGTGAATGTTAACAGTTTCGAGGTCACCTTAGTGAAGTGGGACTTGTATCGTACCTTTCCAACATTAACATTTATAACATTGTAAACTTGGAATCGCAGTATTTATGCTGATTGGTAACTCAAATAATTGGACGGTTATGGTTAATGGTATAAACTTCCCCACTACAATAAATTCTTGTTCATACTCTTTACAGTAGTAAAGAAAACTGACCTACATAGAAAGCACAAAATGTCCTGGTGAAAAATAACCGTCCAGTACATCAAACTGTTTACCAAGTCGGCAATGCATGCAGTCCAAGGTTCAATTCCGCACCTCCCGTTAAGACGGGCTCGCTGAACTAATATTGACTAGATCTCGGTTTTGGGTTCCGAAGCGCACGCTGTTACAAATAAGCAAAGCACTCAGGAGTGGTAGTGAGGAGAGGTTTGTAGCGTAAACATACACACGTTGAGGTACAATCTGCTCTAAAAGTACCTCAGTACAGTATTAGCATTTTATGCATCGTTTTAATTCATTAAGTAACACAATAAAACAATTATTTAATAATTTGATTCGGAAATAAAAATGCCTTGTAGTTTTTACAAATGAAAATATAAAGCTTGATATAGCAAGGAACATAAATGAACCAAACTTGCTCAGAATTCATTGCCATGAATTACAAGATACGTCTCTTCTTCTGTCACTCAAAATATGTTTGAATACTCCATAAGTTTGTTCAGTGTCGCACGCTTATCATTTCATGTTTTTACGTGTTTCAATCTGCGCTCACTTTCAGCGTTCACTGGTGTATCTGCTAGCAGGAGCTGAACGAGTCCAGGCAGTCAGCAATGCTAGATAGTGCAACGATAGCTGTAGAGACCCCGGCTACTCAATCACGTCATAGTTATATTCTGTGTGCACCGATCTTCAGTCCGGCATTTTCGTGACCCCAAACCGAGCTCTAATAATGACATCATGCATTTAAACCCACTGGTGCTAAAGGCCGAATAAATCTAAAGACCCAGCTTATATACCCACTAATAAACAATAGAGGGTCGTTTGAATGTAACACATCAGTGTACACAACTCTAGTATGATCTATATTTTCCATTGTTTGTTTAGAATTTTGAAGAAGCGGCTCCGCGTATCAAGTTTAAGATGACGTTGAGTCAACAGAGAACAGGAACCAAATTTAAATTTGCTGCGCTGTTTCTATGCTGCCTAACTACAGGATTAGAACCCATGTCGGCTACGTGGCACTCACGGGCTTTACTATAGCGTAACCTAACGCTCTTGTAATCTGTGATCCGCTGGGCAGAAATTCCCAGCACGTTTTGAGAGCCAAGGTTGGGGGAATTTCACTGGTCCACTTCTCTCCAGTTAATGTTTTATCCCGTTTTAATTGAAGGCCCTCCCTCTTCCCTCCAACCCCGCCTCCGCGAAACGAAACGACTGTTACTGCCGTTACTGAAGTATATATGTGATGACTTGGGTGTAAAAAGGTCACATCTAACTGCTACGTTACAAATTTGCACCCGCGTATCTCATTGCTATCTCTTGCCGATGCCAGGCGTGTTTCGTGAACTTGGTCAAGCGTGTAATAAAATATCTGAAGATGCCATCGCGCTAAGGAATAGTTTACCCTGCAATTATTTGAGAAATCCTCATTAAATTTTGTACCTTAATTGCCTCAATTAAAATATAATTAAATAATTAATCCTGCGTTCTCTTCCAGGTGGGAGAGCAATTAATTCCCAAGTCTTGGAAGGTGGGTACTGATTCATCTTCAAGAAATTGAAATCCAGTCACTACACTGTTAGTCCGATACACGAAGCAGTGTTTTGTTTTCGGATAACTATAATTAACCGAGTAATTGTAATCCGCGCTCCTAGTTCAACTACCGTTCAAGCTGTTAGTATTACGCACCTTCAAACATGATACTCATAAAAGTGCAGCTATAAATGTCATTTATGGACAAATATGTGTTTTTACTTTATACAATGTATATAGTAGCTAGAGAAGGTATTGTATTCACCCAAAAGTTCTATGTCGAGATTTCACCGGATATTAGTTTTGATTTCCCGAGTCAAATATAAAGCATTTTAAGGTCCGCGCGCGCGTGTGTGTGTCTGTGGACAGCATAGCTCAAAAACTAAAAGAATGTTAATAAGAATGCGTATCTTCAAGAAAATCCTCCCACCACAAACTATCCTTTACATGGAAAAATTGTTGAAAATTTTGTTTTTCTAAAAATTGGCTGTGTTGATTTTGATGAAAATACCGTATATTAAAGATATTTACATAAAAAGTAAAATATATAATTTTGAATCTTCTGGGAATAGCCTCTGAAGACCTCTATATTCGGGGTGAATTTGTCATAATTTGGTATAAGTGTAAAATCGTAAGAGATAGAAAAAAACGTATTGCTCAAAATAATGTAGATTTCATGAAAACTCAAAGTTTGTCAAATACGGTTTTCTTGAAAAGTTTGCCGTTTTCGAGATATTCCTTTTTATTGTTTTCAATTATAAACCACGTAACTGCAAAGCCAACCTAACCTAAATTGAATCACATAGCGACCAGCTTTTTAAAATATTGAACTGTCGCTTTAGCCTAGTATATTCCCTTATTTCCTTTCTACTTACAAGAAGCAAGTAATAAGACCAATTCTTCTGTTTATCTCGATTAGCATTGTAGATAAAAGAATAATCTTTTGTAAGAAAAGTTTGTATATGCGACAGCTAGAGAAAGCTATGTGAATGGAACATATCAGATTTTATTATGTAATTATTGCAACAGGATTAAAGAATTGTTTTGTGTTTTTAATTTCTCTACTAAAGCATTGTATTCCACCCAAAACGTTAATGTGAAGAATACATTGTAAATAATGTTTTGAGTCCACTGGATCTACATTTACTGAAGTTTCCGGTGAGTATCGGTGTGTGAATAACAGCATAACTCAAAAATGAAAAGTTGGTTAACTACTAAACTCGGTATTAATTCTGTATCTTCCAAGGGTGCGACACAAAGATTTTTAATAAAATGCACTCAAAGCTACTGTTTACATGTTTCGTTACTTTTTAGTTTCTCAAAAATAATTAATGATTTTAATTAATATAGTACTTCAAGTATTTGACGTGTACAGATATCACTTCCTTAAAAGAGTTGCAAAACTCAACGACGTTAAAACCAATCAGTGAAGAACTGCGAGAATGACTGTTTTACCCCTCTCAATGAGTGGGACCCGCTGACCTTCGCTGTTAAGCAAGAAGGGTAAAATGAAGGTCGTTCACGACAGTTCCTCACTAGTTGGTTTAACTAGAAATAACTCGTTAAGTTTTGCGACTCTTTTAACGCACGAAGAAATGCCTGCATACGCCAATTAGGGGGCATTTGGGTCACCTGGATTCCAGGTCAGACCTGTCGGAGGGTGATGGATTTTTTCGGACCTAAAAATCCTTAGCATGGCTTCCTTCGGCTACTTGGTGTGCTTTGCATATGTGTATGCATAATAAACATATCGTGAATTTTCTGCGAGTAGTGTGTAGTCTTACTCTGAATGACTTGTATAACTTTTAAACCTTCAGAGTTAGCATGCAATGTGAAATGTTAATTATATGCGACATGTTCTTTGTTGTTGTTACTGATAAAGTAACCAGAAAGTTGGTTGGAACCAGGACGGAACTATGGGAGAGACTACAACCCGACCGCGGCAATGACGAGGCAGGAGATACCGGTTGTTAGTGACTTCGCGGGATGAAAGTAAAGAGACACAATGCTCATATCTGGGGAGCAGCGGAGAAAAGTCCTCGTCGGTGAAAAATTCCCATACACCTACCGGGAATCAAACCCGAATACCCTGTGCCAGAAGCAGACGTGCTACACCTGCGCTACACGGACGGAAATTCTCTGTTATTGTTTTGAATTTTCAAATAGTTACCTATAATTTTTTTATGTGATAAGTCGATATTCTCGTGGTCATGTAAGAATCAAGGAGTTTCATACCGATCACTCAGCCTGTCCATTAGCCTACTGAATCATTCTTATTACCTAGAACAGAATGTTGTAATGTTTAATGAAAGTTTATCTCGCTTAACGTATCATTTTTTTTTTAATTTCCCCGAGTTCATAATTACAGTATTTTGTGGAATATTAGCATTCTTTATTAATTTACTGCAAGTTTCTAGAATAAAGCTGCGACTACCGTTCATCAAATCAATGTTACAGCTTATATGTAAGTTTGAAATCAAAAGTTGTTTGATCCCTCAATTTTTTCGGAGTCGTTTACTTTTGATCCACAAATGTTTTATTTTTACTTTCTCTAGCCCCGTATGCACAACGTACATAGGGATAGAGAAGTATCGTATTCCACCCAAAAATTCGATACCGAGATTTCACCGGAAATATATGTTTTAGGGTCCCCTGTATCCAAAAAAAAACATTTTCACAGAAAGGTCCGCGCGCGCGTGTGTGTGTCTGTCTGTGAACACGATAACTCAGAAACGAAAAATCGGTAAAGCACCAAACTTGGTATTTAAGTTTAGTATCTTCCAGGGATACACACGAAGATTTTGAGAAAAACCTCTCCACCCCAAACTACCCTTTACATGGAACTTTTTTTGAAAATTTTGATTTTTTTAAAAATGGCTCTAACGATTTCTATTAAAATATCGTATATTAAAGATATTTAGCTGAAAAATAATATGCATATCTTGAATTTTCTGGGAATAGTTTCTAAAGACCTGTTTACTGTGGATGAATTTTGCTTAATTTGGCATAATTAGTAAACCGTAAGAGATAGACAAAAACTTACTATACAAAAAATGTAGGCCTTGTTAAAATACACAAGTAATGACATGTACATTTTTCTCGTGGAGCTTACAGTTTTCGAGGTATTCAGTGTTATTAGTTTCAGTTGTGAAGTACTTATACTTTTCTCAGACGGCAGTGTACGGTTTTCTTTTGTTCTACTCGTGGCCAAGAAAAGAAGGGATTTGTAATGACAATCGCATAACGACAGCTTTTCAAACATTTGACTTTGGCTTTAGCTTAGGTATTCCCTTATTTTTTCCTACTTATAGGGAACTAAGTAATAAGAACATTGTGCTAATGAGTACCTCAATTAGCAAGATGCAGAAAGAAGAATAATCTTATGTAAGAAGTTTGTAGAACAGCTAGAGAAAGTCATGTGAGTGTAAAACATCAGATTTTTATTTATTACAATTGAGCTGTATGTGTGTGTGTGTGTGTGTGTGTGTGTGAATATATATATAAAAGTTCGAATTTTAATTTGAGCGAGTTACCTAGATGCGTTTTAAAGGGTTTTCTTTTATCCTGGATCGGAAGATACCAGGTATAGATTATATGACGTGGTGACGTATATGAAATGTATTACGGCTACCGCCCTCCGGGAGAAAAGGAAAGCTGAAGGATCCACAGAAGGCTACAGGCCGTAGAGACGCGGAAACTCCCTAACAGTTATTGTCTCGAGGACCTGTTACAATTATTGTAACTACCCAATGAGAGCGATGAGTATCCATCCAACCAAGCAGTCATCTAATGTCGCAGAGAATAATCTTTCCTTGGTGTAAGCACCCGCGCCATCTGTCCGACAGCACAACACATCAGAAACCCAGTCCGCATAAAATCTAGTCGAAAAGGTCAGAGTCCTTATTTGGATATTTATAATTCAATTAAAATCTATATAAATGTGACGATACTTTAGAGTATGAAAACGTCGTAAGTGGAAATAGCAAGAGTGGCATAACTCTCCTGTTGCATTAAACAGAGACATAGAGAACCGAAAAATGTAAGTTTAAATAAACAATTCGGAAGTGGTTTTGTTAAATAAACAATTCGAAAGTAGGTTTGTTGTCCCCGGCAGCTAATTAATTAATCCCATGAATGCATAATGAGGTGTTTGTTCTACATTTCTAGAGCTTAGCCTTCTTTAACCGAAATGCATATCTTGCAGCAGCACTGCCACGAAAATAATCGTTAGCTTTTACTCATAATGTAGCAATGATGGTCTTGTACCTTTTACAACCGAAACGAAAGTGGCAAAAACACCTAAAAGCTAAGTTACTTTCTAGCAATAAAATAAGAGAACGAATTCTGTAGATCTAATTACTCATGCGGTCCTCAAATTTGGAAAATCGTGGCATAAAAATAAAATGCTATTCTGATGGTGTTAACTCATTAGGCGGGTAGTTAATTACCTCACTACCAGTTCTTCTCACACACTACACTCCCCATAAGCAGGCGGCCGAATATGCGAAGGACAAAGGCCATTTATCCTTCGACCCCTTGCGAGCTATAGGGATATTCTGGAAGATGGAATATTAAGGATGCTCGGTACTGAAATTGCTAAGTTCTATAATTAGCAGTCAATTTAGCTGAAGTGTTATCACGGATTTAATCCGTGTAATTAAGGTATCAACTTAAATCTTCATGGTCCTCTATAAATTACTTTCAAAGAAAATCATTTTCAACAAATGAAAATGGAGTTTCATGCTAAATGTCCACATGATAAAACTTAGAGAGTTTAAAAGTCTTAACTTGCAAATTATATTTCTTTATAATTAAATTTATGTAACAATAAAATATTCCGTAGTAAAACAAAAACGTATTTAGCAGTTTAATTTTATGAAAACTAAATTATTAAATTAACACTCTAAATTCAAAACTATACTTGATATAAGGAAAATACTATTTAGATCCCTTCATTAGTCTTCAACATGTGTTAGGAATATCTGAGATAAACTATAAAATAACGTACCATGAGCATTTTAAAGTAATAAAACTTCAAAAAAAAAAAAAAAAAAAAAAAAAAAAAAAAACGCGCGATAATGAAGCTTTAAAATTTCAGGCGAGATTTGCCTACACTTGGGCAAGTCAATTTAAATGTCGCGTATGGGTATTTAAATGACCTGAAAGATGAAACACAGCTGTAAACTGATTCTGAACTTTTTAGGATTTGCTCCATAATGTTTTACTTTCTCTCCACATGCTATGAATTTAGTAGGTGGATAAGATATCGTAGTCCGCAAAAATCGATATCAATATTTCACCGGAAATAAATGTTTTGAGATCCCCTGAAGAATAAAGTTACTTTTTTAGAAAAAGGTCCGCGTACGGGAGTATGTAATTTTCCTTTTCTCAAAAATGGTTCAAATGACTTTGATTAAAATACTATATTAAAATATTTATGTGAAAGTTAAATGTATATATTGAATATTCTGGAAATAGCCTCTGAAGTTAATAAGTTGATTTCCTGTAGCTCGTAAATGGAACACAAGGCATCATTAAGATGTTTCCTTAATCGTATTTGAATTTCTAGTTCGTGATTTCACCGCTATGCGCCATGGTGACGAGGGATCGGTTTGTTACACATAGATGGCACTGTAGGACGAAATCACGACTTGCAGACGCGAAAATAGCGGAATTTCGTCCAGAAACCTTCTTCTTTCACGGTCTGGGGCTCTTTTACGTGAAAATAAACATTATACGCAAAACCGACTTTACTTCCTTTCTTAAGGAATCCGTGCTAAGGATTTTTATGTCCGAAAAAATCCACCACCCTTCGCCAAGTTTGAACCTTCAATCTGGACTTTAGACGCTAGTATGGTAACCAATAGACCACGGAAGGCCTGTTATGTATATCTATGTATTATGTTAGACGTATCAGAGATAATACTTTTTATTGTTCAATTATAAGCTACTTAAACTTTTCTCAAGCGGTAGGTCAGCTTTTGTTTCGTTTCTTTTTTATTTTACTCCTGGCCGTGTAAAGCGAGCCGAATTTCAATTGTTTCACACAGTGGCCGGCTTTTAAAATATTTCACTGTCGCTTTAGCCTAGTGCATTACTTTATTTCCCTTATAAAGAACTAATACAATCATTTATCCTATTTTATCTCGATTACCGCGAAGGAGTAATCGTTGTATCAATAGTTTGTAGAGGAAATTTCCTTTTTTCTTTCCTTCTAAATGTGCGAATATAATATCCAGATCTGTTAAAAACAAATATAAACAAATCAATGTATACATTTCATATAAGGCTGAATTTCAAAATGCCCCGTCTTAATAATTAAATATTTAAACTTTCAAATTCAAAATAATCCTATATTTAAAATGCAGTTTAACACTAGTCAATTTTAACAAAAAGGAGAATTTAAATTTCAGCGGGGAAATTGAAACAGATTTACGTTTCACTTCCTCGCAATCGTAGTAGCTGAAGCATTATTTTTATATTCTGATACCTGCTTGAATTTAGGGAAAAATAAGAGCCACTTAATTTAAAACCACACTTCCATACTCTGCAAAGATGATGCAAATAAAAGCGACGGGATTCCTAAGTTTATATGTCATTTGACTGACCACTTTTGTTTCCGATATAAATACAACTACATGTTGAATCTGTCGTCGGCTAGTTTAAAAGGAAAAGGGGGATCTTGTAGCTGTTCGTTATTACCACTAACCCAATAACTTTTCACCAATAACCCTGGATGAGCAGGTAAGGGAAAGAAAATTGGCAGAATTGACATGATTGTGGACCTAAAACCTTGTTTAGTTTAAGTCTACGACGGAAATGAGACATTGGACGGCTGACCGAGTTTGACAGTGGCGGAAGTAACGCGCTACGCTTCATTTGTTTTCGTGTTAGGTCATTCCTTTCTCACTACGCCGCGCTAAGGTTGGTTAGTTCATCCATACGGCGTATGTGCATAATTGATCATTCAAGAATCAGTAAGCCCATCGATTTTGGCAGTTATTTTGGAAAGAACAGTGGTTGTTTTGTTCTAACTCGCACAAAAGCCCTGCCATTCCAGAATACGATTAAAACGATTGGTGTATCAGTGATGTGTGTCGTCCGTTTCAATGATGCCCCATCTCTTTCTCTCTCTCTCTCTCTCTCTCTCGCTCTCTCTCTCTCTCCTTCTCTCTCTCTCTATCTCTCTAAAAACAACAAAGAAAAAGAGGGATAAAAACTGTTTTCGTATATAAATCAGGAATGCTTTTAACAGAGCAAAGTGAGGATTTGAAAACAAAAAATCTGATATATTCCACTCATAGGACTTTTGCTACCTATTCTGCAACAAATTATTCCTACAAAAGCTTATTCTTCTCTCTACTTCGTGCTAATCGGGATGAATATTAGTAGAAAAATCTTATGTATTCCATTCACATTACTTTTGCTAAAAAGCTTTTTTTCCCATCTCCGTCATGCTAATCGAAATAAACATTAGCAGAAATGGTCTTATTACTTAGTTCCTTATAAGTAGAAGGGAAATAAAGGAATGCACTAGGTTAAACTGATAGTCAAATGTTTTAAAATGTGGTTGCTATGGGGTTGAAATCCGTTTCTTTGCATGGGCAGGAATTCACAAATCTTATATCAGAAAACTGTAAGCATTATAAAACGGAAACAAAATAACAAGGGGTTATGTAAAATTCCGTAAAATTCATCCAGAATAAAGTAGTCTTCAGAGGTTATTCCCAGAAAATTCAAGATATACATTTTGTTTGTCAGAAAAATATTTTTAATATATGATATTTTAATCAAAATCGTTAGCCATTTTTGAGAAAATCAAAATTTTCGACAAAAGTTCCAGTCGACTCGAAAACAGTCAACTCCACGAAAAAGTGCATATGACATAAATTGAGTGTTTTAATGAAATTACATTTTGGTGTAGAAAATCAAAATATACATTTTATTTGGCTGTAAGTAAATTTAATATACGGTATTTTAATCAAAATCGTTAGTGCAGTTTTGAAGAAAAACAACATTTTCAAAATAGTTTTAATGTAAACAGTTGTTTGTGGTGAGGGATTTTTTTTTAATCTTCGTGTCACGTCCTTGGGAGATACTTAACTTAAATACCAAGCAAACACAAAAGGACCGTTTTCTAAAAATGCTTTTTTTTATTCAGCCGGTCTCTAAACATGTATTTCCAGTGAAATGTCTTTCGAATTTTTGAGTGAAATACAATACCTTCTCTATGCACCATGTATATAGTACGTGTAAAGAAAGTAAAAATTAATGCGTTCCATTCACATTATTTTCTCTACATATCTGTAACAAATTATTGTTAATAAGCTTATTCTTCTATTTACTTCACACAAATCGAGATAATCATTAGCAGAAATTGTATCATTATTTAATTATTTATAAGTAGAAGGGAAATAAGGGAATACACTAGGCTAAACCAACAGTCAAAGTTTTGAAATGTGGTTGCTATGGGTTCTCAGCGTCCCATTCTATATTGGGCGTGAAAGACCGTTAAATTTTGTTCAGAGGCCTCTTTATCAGGCTTAAGATTATTTCACGTGCCGTAAATCTACGCCAAAGTCCAGCGGCTTTACTTCCCTACCTAAGGAAGCCATGCTAAGGATGTCTACGTTAGAAAATCTGATGTGTTCCATTCACATGACTTTCACTATATCTCTGCAATAAATTATTTTTAAAAAGCTTATGCTTCTATTTACTTCCTGCTAATTGAGAAAAAATTAGCAGAAATAGTCTTATTACTTGCTTCCTTGTAAGTAGAAGCGAAATAAGGGAGTACCATAGGTTAAAGTGGTAGTCAAAAGCTGGTTGCTATGAGACGAAAGTTCCTTTGTTTGTATGGACACGAGTCCACAAAGTCCTACATGAGAAAAATACAAGTTTTTATAGCTTAAACCAAAAACAAGGAATATCTCAAAAACAATCAACTCCTCGAAAAAAATGTATACAACATAAAGTGTGTGCTTTAATGTGTTCTACATTTTTTGTGTGGTAAGTTTTTGTCTCTCTCTTACGGTTTAGCACTTATGCAAAATTCCGTAAAATCAAAATTTTCGAAAAAAGTTCTATGTAAAGGGTAGTTTGGAGTGGGGAGATTTTTCTCAAAATCTTCGTGTCGCATCTCCGAAAGATACTAAACTTAAATACCAAGTTTAGTATTTTACCGACTTTTCGTTTTTGAGTTATCGTGTTCACAAACACACGGACACACACGGACCTTTTTCTGAAAATACTTTTTTTTGGATACAGGAGACCCTAAAACATATATTTCCGGTGAAATCTCGGTATCGAATTTTTTGGTGGAGTGCAATACATTCTCTATACACTATGTACATAGTGCGTATAGAGAAAGTAAAAACTCTATCTTTCTCCGCCGGGTTTAAACCCGCGACCTTGGGTATATGAAGCTAGCATGATAACCATTGCACCACAGAGATGACTTTTTTTTCATGTAAAGTGTAGTTGGAATGGGGGATTCTCTTGAAATAGAAAGAAAGTAAAAAGTGTAAAGAGTGCAAAAATTAAAGAAATGTAACGAGAATCGACTCGCTTTTTAAACTCTTGTCTTTTGTTTATTAAAGTATTGTATCATGGTCATCTATGTATATTTCTTGCAATATAATGCAAACAGTTTTTGTTTCATTTTATTGCAAGGAATTCTATCTATTCCATGGCGTTCTGAAATAGAAGTCGTAGCCTTCTTCGTAAGTATGCTCTTATATAACTTCAGAGTGTTCTTGGTAGTCAAGCACAATAGTTCTGTAAATCCTTTCTAGTGTTTTAGTGATGAATGAAATGAAATTATATATATTTATAGCCGTCATAATGAAATGGCTTTCCAGTGTTGAAAGAATTATCAGAAACGGTTGAGTGATTTTTAAGATACCCTTCAGACCAAAACACAATTGTATATCTTTATAATATTAGTTTAGACCGTGTATTCTGTGTACAATTAAATCCTTAGCTGTGTTTCAATTGTTATCTTCATATAAATGCAGGTAGTTCTTTTGCTGATTTTTAAAACACCACATTAAATTTAAGTTGTACAGAGAGCAGGAGCAATTTGGTTGAGGGCGATGGAGAGGAAGTGCTTGGGAGGAAAATGGAAAGTCTAGAAAGGAAGGGAGAGATAGAAAAGAAGGAAACGATAAAAAGAGAAGGGAATGTGAGAGTGATACAGAGAGCTCATATTTAAGCTTCAATAGTTTATAAAAATGAACTGAAAGCTAAAATAATATTTTGCCGGACAGAATTGACCTCTTGTTCAAAAAGAACCTCAAGTATAAACAAGATTTATCCTTATTAAATAACTTACCAGGGATGAACTAAAGTTACAAAGCCTGCAGTGAAAAGAGTACATTTTATCTCGTTAACCAATACAGTCATTTGATAGTACATACATTTGGTTATTTTTCGTTGAGGCACTTGTCGCTTCGTGGAATGAGTTTGAATTTTCCGTCCTGGTAAAAATCCTGTCCTTGCCGTGAAGCGAATAGTCGAACTCCTAGGTGTTCCTTCAAGTGAGGAAAAAGGTGAAAACCATTAGGAGCGAGATCCGGTCTAGAGGTAGGGTGGTCGATGGTATCACAGAGAAATTACTTCAACAGCGTGGCTGTATGAGGTCGCGCGTTGTCGTGAAAGAAGATGACACCCTCAGCGAGAAGTCTTGGCCGTTTCCTCCTGATTGCTTCGCGCAATCATGCCATATCTCGCAGTATCGGTCAATGTGTGCCCTCCTTTCAAAAACCCCACGAGTATGATCTCGTGCTATCGCAAAATGCTGTAGCCATCGTTCCCGGCAGATGTCATTGTCCTCAAGATTGCATGGCTCTTTGTAATCATATTGCATATTTTATGGTATTAAATATTATACTACACATGGTTTTTTTTTTGCGTTAATATTTGTCTAATAGCAGACTCGCCTTTTAAAATAATAACTTGTCAAATCGTTTAATGTTTCAGAAAATTGTTTATTTTTAGTTGCTATAGCTTGAACTATCAGCATAATACTGCATTTTCCTTTGGAACCCCTTGTGTGTGTTCCTGCAGTTTATGTTAACATTTAGAACTAGAAGAACCCGCAATTCTGTTCGTTTTATGCGTTAATTACGAAGGTGCCTTTTTCTCCCTCTTCCTTCACCGCTCTGTGCGACTTACATACCACGTGATATATCAAAAACAAATAATATAATAGTTTTTTCTAGGATGCCATAAAAGTTAAAACTTGTAAAAGTAATTTACACTATTCTACCTGTTGCTCGAATTTAGTATGTGATAGGAACTCTACCATTTCGCATGACAACTACTTTACATGAAAAATAGTATCGAAAAATAGGCATTCTCATAATATTGATATTTTATGAATAATATAAATTTATCTTACTCATTACTGTTATAATACTTCGTTATTTAACTTAAAACAGGATAATTATAACAATAGAGATATTTCGACCTCGTGGCTTAACCAGAATCCATCTTTGGGGAAGGGAATTAATATGCTATGTAAGCTATTTTCTAATTGATGTCTAAAGTATCTTTTGTGCCGAGTTTTATGACAGCCAGTTAGACCATTCTTGTGGGAAGAAAGTAATGCATTCTCAGATATAAACAAACAATTATAAATGTCATTTTCATGTAAAGGTAGCTTATTATAAAGTTAGTATTTATTAATGAAAAGTCGAACCTTTTCAGCTATACTTTTAATTAAAAGAGCAGATTTCTTGTAACAGGACTTCCGCTTTTTTCCCGTTCAAGTATACTTCTGCACTTCTGCATGGTTAAGCAACATGTAACTATTTACTGACAGAAAAAGTATGCATAACTGAAATATAACTGTGAAGGGATATGTTTTGAGGATGGGCATAGCTCAAGGGTCCACAAGTGTATTTCTCTAACCTATAGGAACGAAGTGGGACAGGATGGATAAAGGCAATCCCTACTAGAAATAAGACACTTAAAGAGAGAGGTAACACTAATGATAAGTAGCTTGTATTTTCATTATTCTACAATGATGATGAACTTTTTACATGTGATTATAAGAAATAATTTAAAAGTGGACACCTCTGTTGACACGGGCAGCTGGAGCTGTGTTCCGAGGCAATCGTTTACGTTTTTGAAACATTTTAACCTTTACACACCTAGGTCTTCGTCGGAGAAGAAACGGACGTGCAGCATGGTAGCAATGTTGCCCAAAATAGAGGCGTGAGAGCGAAGTTTCGAAAACCAGAGGTTTTAAATATGTTTAGTAAGCTGACATCAAAACCGAGCTATTATTAACAAACAAAACAAAAATGGCTAAGAAACTGGTAGGCTGTCATCGACAATAAGCTAGCATTCTCTAAAAAGTTGACACATGGGAAGACTGACATCAGCAGCTTTACCCTGAACTCCACAGTCAGTGGCAAAGCAACTAACCTAGCCGTCTATTTCAAAGCTAATAGCGCAAGTTAACTTCTTTTTCTCGCACTATATATTCCTACGGTGAAATGTTAAAAATCTGTCACAATATATTAGGAGTTAGGAATGGTTAGACAGAAAATCCTCCACACTAACTGCACACAGTACCCCGTAGGTGGGCTCTTTGTGCTGCCAAAGTAGGGATGAGGGAGAAACCGAAAAGGCGGACATACAGGCGTGGGTGTGGGCTATCAAAGGCTGCGTCCCTAGCGAATCTAACATATCCCGACGACAGGTAGCCCTTGGTGTTCCCGGATACATTCAAGATCCTAGGAAGGATGGGGGACCCAGCGGTCTCGGAATGTCCACCGACCTGCCGCAACACACTAACCGCTGTCGCCTTGTCATACAACCAAGAAACAGATAAGTTGAAGCAGACTAAAGGAACTGATGGACAGGAAAGTTGTGGTAAAAGGGCCATCACCACAGCATTCGCCTCCCGAGCTGAGGAAATCACGAGAAAAGAATATGATCAAAGTGGCTGCCCAGGCGGAATCGAATGCGAGTCTCTCACGTTACCACGGATTCGTCACCCTCATTTATGTAGGTATATATTACACAAATAAGTACAAACTCCGCTGGTAAACATTTTAAACTGAAATTTAATTGCATGCATAATTCATCTTGTGAGCATAGAAGCGGAATTCAGTGATTTACCAAGTAACAGATACTTTCCTGGAACAGAAATACAGTAGCAGTTACTGCAACCGATAACTACGTTAACGCAAACAGTTGTAACTGTTACAGAAAAATAACAAACTGTTAGGATTTGGCAGTGATTGTCTCGTAAAGAACTTGAAATGGATGTATGATAGCCGTTATGCCGTTGTTTCACTCCTCGCTAGCTTGTGTGAGTGTGTGTATAATAGGTCCATGCACGTTCATATGATTGCAATGGACCTCCCTCTCGCACTGGCCACAAATCCGTTCGTTGCCTACAGCGCCGTAGAAAATCCTGTATCATGCATACCGGAATGCATTATTTGCGCCATAATTTAAACCAGAACCACGCAGCTTACCAGGTAATATGTATGCCGCTGGGAAAATTGCTATAGATTAGCCACTAAACTCCTACTGGCCTTCCCCTTCGCCGGGTAGAAAGCAATTTAGTCAATTGACAAAGTTGAAAGTTCTTCCATTATTTAACTGGGATAGTGAACGTGTTTTTAACAAGCAGAACCCGAAAAACGGGTCCCACAGCAGAGTTTTTGGCAGAGAAAGTAATTTATACGGAAGCGTGTTTAGTAGTGAAACTACACGCGTATAAATTCAATGGGTTTTATGTCGTTAAGCGGGCAGTTCTTGTAACCAGATTACTGCACCACTCATAATATACGTATTCAGAAGCCACTTCAAACATTAAAGCGTTATAAATCTTGTAATATTTTGAGCGAGGAAGAAACAGAAGCCAAAACATCGGTTTTGCTTTTATAACAGCTTTTACTTTCTCTATCACTTGCCTATAGTCAGTAGAGAAGGTATTGCATTGTATTAAAAATTCTAAACCAATTTCGCGGAAATACATGTTTGAGGCCCTCTGAATACGAAAGCAAATATTTAATTTCCTCAAAAACATTCTCTAATATTTTTGATAAAAATAGCATGTTTAAACCAATATGACAAATTAAATTTCTTCTCTTCTCCCGCACAGTTTATTATTTGTTTTGGATAGTATTTAGCGCCAGCTTTTACTACTTGTGCGATGACACTCATGATACATGGGATGAAGATGCAGCACTGGTGGAATGTGATGGCGGGGGAAACCGGCGAATCCTAAAAATTCGCTCCTGCGCCGCTTTGTCCACCACATATCTCACATGCGGTCGCTTGGGATTGAACCCGGGCCGTATAGGTACCGCACGGTTTAGGCTGTCAGCCTGCTCCGACTTCAGTATTTTTCAATGCCCCACAGTAACATGATGATCCTGCCCCACTTTTCTTCCAAAGGCCTGATTTTAAAGTTTGGGATTAGGATATGTACGGTTGGAAACCAACCCTCGCTGTTGCTAAGTCTTCCACTTACTGGTCCCTTAACTGAGGCGCGATTCTCGACTTTCTAGCAGTATCTTCAGGAAATATATCTTATTACGTTGCTCGCCCTTAGTACAAGGTCGTCTTTTGTTTGCTAATGGTTATTTCCCAATGGTAGGGGGAGCTTTCCCCTTTGAGGGTCATCATGTTTTGGAGAACTCTATACATAGTCCATCTTTTCTTCGGCCTTTCTGGGATATGTCTTTCTTCAGGCCTAGAAGACTATGCTGGCTTTGGTATTCTATGGCTAGTCATTCTGTTTAAATGTTATCTCCATTTCATTCTATACTGTGTTATTGTGCTATTAAGTTCTTCTATGTTCTTGTGTTTTGTTTTCTAGGCAGTCTGGTATTCTGTTATTGACCCGAGAAATTTAATTTAATTTCATTATTGAATCATTTCTAATCTTGTTTTTAACTATTATTGTTTCTCTTTCCTCTTCTCCCACACGATTTAGGCTGTCAGCCTGCTCCGTCTCCTCTTCTGCCCATCTTTTCTTAGCTCTTCCTGTGTTACGTCTTCCTTGGGGTCTTTAAAGTATTGCTGCCTTCGGTATTCAATGGTTAGTCACGTGTAAACGTTATCCTCCTTTTATTCTCTATAGAGGTGTTAAGTTCTCTGTATCTAACAGTTGGCTAATTCGTTGTTTTGTTTTCTATCAGCATGGTGCATCCTGTTAACCTGAGAAGTTAAATTTTTCTGTCTGTATTTTGGTTTTGTGTTGTTCGTGTCTCTGCACCATATTGTAATACCAGGAATAGTATCAGTTTGTATAATTTAATTATTTAATCGTTTCTAGCCTTTTTTACTTTCTCTACACGCCTATGTACATAGTGTATAGAGAAGGTATTGCATTCCACCCAAAATTTAGATACCAAGATTTCACCGGAAATATACATTTTAGGGTCCCCTATATAAAAAAACAACAACAACACTACCCTTTCCATGAAAGAAATTTCGAAAAGTTTGATTTTCTCAAAACTGGCTCTAACGGTTATGAATAAAATACCGCATATTAAAGAAATTTACATGACAAACAAAATGCATATCTTGAATTTTCTGGGAATAACCTCTAAAGACCTCTTTATTCTGGATGTATTTTGCTGAATTTTGCATAATTGGGAAACCGTAACAGATAGACAAAACTTACTACATAAATAATGTAGATCTCTTTAAAACACGATTTATGTCATATATTTTTTTTTCGTGGAATTGATCATTTCTGAGATATTTCAAGTCATTTGTTTCAGATTAAAAAATACTTTTCTCGCGTGGAAAGTTGTAAACTCCTGGCCATTCATAGAAACGGAATTCAACCACATGGCAACAGGCTTTTAAAAGATTTGTGTATCGCTTTAGCCTAGTGTATTCCCTTAGCTTCCTTCTACAAGCAAGCAATTAATTAGGACAATTTCTGCAAATGACAATATCTATTATATAATATATAGAAGAATATACTTTTAACAATAATACGTTACGATGATGTAGAGAAAGTCATGTGAATGGAACACATCAGATTTTTTAAATGCCCGTCTTATTGTTCCTTGTTATGTGGCGAACTTTCATTAGCTTCGTTTCTTCAGAAATTGATATAGCGCAACCAAGGAATTTGAATGTCAGTGATTGTTCTATTATTTTATTTCCAAGACTATTTTAGACCTAATTATAAAATAATCTCTAAAACCCACTGCTTTCTTATTTTTAATTGATTTAACAATATTTAAATAATGCAGCAGAAATTAATAAAAAAAAAAGTGCAAAATGATGCCAAAACTTACAGTTTGTCCTATTTAGTCCTAAAAAATCCATAACTCTTATCGAGTAATTTGATATAGAGGTAAAACGCTTTTGAAGGAGGCACGGCCGATCTAGTGTGGATATTGTACCCACACCGGAGAGAGAGAGACAGAGAGGGAGAGATAAGAGCAGACACCGGGGGGCGTAACAAGGAGTGACTACACAGAAAATGAGGACCTCCTCAGCGGACATGCAGACCAGGGATTCTCGCCCCACGTCCACTCTCCCCTTTTAAAGAGGTTCGTATATCCCGGTAACCTTTTGTCCAGCCAGCGTTATAGGTTGGTTAAAAGGCTCCGGATTCGAATCCCCCGTGATGATTCGGAAGATTAAGGAATGGTGTGAAAGCGTGAACACTCTAGCTTAGGAATATTTCTCAGGGGTCGTGTTAAGACACATGTGGTTTCCTCGTGTTCACGATTATCTACAGTTGAACTCATTTATTTCTTCCCTTTGGATGTTATCTGTCGTCGAACACACGCGCCTTCCTCCCAAGTTCTCCCCTTCCCCCATTTGAACTACTACTCATCCCCTATTAATTGTGACACCCTTTATGGTGCATTAATTAACACTGTTCCTATAACGGCTAAACATGGCCCGTTCGACTCTACACCATTGAATCAACTAGCATATCTTATTTCATCGCGTCCCTCTTAGAAATTCGCTTCCTTCGGCCAACATGAAACCCGTTGCTTTTCCTTAATCGGGCGATGAACCTTTCATCCCCTTTTGTTAGAGTCCCTTTAGTCTACCTGGGTCACTTGCCAATCTGTGTACTGGGACATTCGCACCTTCGACGTGTTTCACAATATTTCTTCCTTGTCCATTTCGAATGCATATTTATCTCTTCTTAAGGTAATTTAGTTCTTTCTAATTCCATGATACGACATGTATTTTGTTGCAAGCTGTACCGGAACATGATCGCCGACACCAACCGTGAAAACGATGAATGAAATGATTAAGGCAACGATAAGAAAGGGATGAGAGAAACCATGTCAATATTCACCTGACGACTTGGGTAAAGTGTCAAAAAAGCAACTGGATAAGAGCGAGCGGTCGCCGAAAATCGAACTCGGACCTCC
The DNA here is from genome assembly GCA_030762935.1 of Hymenopus coronatus. NCBI lineage: Eukaryota > Metazoa > Arthropoda > Insecta > Mantodea > Hymenopodidae > Hymenopus > Hymenopus coronatus. The sequence continues at coordinate 52,601,788 of CM060895.1, read as the reverse complement.
CAAATGACGTATACACATATACAGTGTTACTGGGTGCCCAAAAGCGACAGAATTGTAAATCTACCACGTCCAGGGACCAATGTTCGATGACTGAATGATAATTGGCAGGTTTGTGTCGTTATTGTCATCTGCGAACGCAATCGAAAGCTATGCAAGGCATGCGAATCGCTGAGGCTTTGTTCCTTAATTGCTTACGTGAGAAGCAGCAGCGTTTGTCTGCGCCAGCGGACGACCCGGTCCTGTTAATGAGGCCGTTATCTGGATGGCCATATGTGGCGGAGCACGACCAGCAGCTAATAACATCCAGCTCTCAACTGTCTTACATATATAGACATGTGTTGCTTGTTATATGAGTTATTTGCTAAGCAATAAAACAGATACAAAGCGATGGGAGATGATTTATTGAAATGAAGCTGGATAACTCGACAACTAACAATGAACAAAACAAGCCAATTACTCTGTACTAACGGAGAAAACTTGCATATTTCAGGTTTTATTAATCACTGAAGGGAAGTTCTGTTGTAACGAACTCGACAGATATTTTAGAACACATTTGTATTGCTTTTTCAACGTTCATTAACTTCAATTGAAAATCTGAATAGGTTAGATCGCTCTCCTAGGCGGCTTGAGTTCAGTCCCAGATGACCGCCTGTAGGATTTGTAGCGGACGAAGCGGCGTCTGGGTTTTCCCCCGTCATTCAATCCCTAATTGCTCCATCATCACCTTTCTGTCATCCAATTTGTCTTCATTTCATAACATCTATTTTCTCAGTTTTATACCAGGCACTGGGCTGATCTTCCATTCCTAGATACTCTATCAAATCCATAATCCATCTGCCTCACTAATACTAACCTGTAAGTCCCCCATATGAGAAGGATAAGCAGGTAAATAATAAGAAGAAAATATAAATAAATAGAGATCATGTTTATAAGGATTAAGAAAGCCTTCTGTGAAATTTGACCAAACATTGTGAAAAGTGCAACACTATTTATCTCCATAACATTCCAGCGTGTGTTCAGCATTGCGGTCACAATAACATATGTTTTTCCTAGTAGCCCTTGTTGATATGTTAAGAGTAGAACCGCAGTCTAGCTCAGATGACGCTAGAGTTATCAACAAATATTCTACAGTTATATTCTCTTGAGTGAAGCCATTTCTAAAGTCAAGATATGTTGGAGAAAGAAATTGGCTCGAACTCAAGAAAAGTGAAGGTAATTAAGTTCCGGAAAATCCTATAAGCAAGAACTGCATTAATCTCAAAGTTCCATTCGTTGAAAATCCCATGACCATCTCTGAGAATTTGCAAAGGGAAACAATACTTATGACTGAACAAAGAAAATTAAGAGCGTGTCTCAGATACTAACATGAAGAGCAATCTTTGCCAACGTAGAACGTAGGAATTATGATGGAGTATTCAGTAGTACACTGAACTTACGTTACTGAAAGCATGCATGCATCGCTGAAATTTAGTTACTCCGGCTCCTCTTGCACTTCAAGTGACACTCTCTTGTGCGCTTCATGTTACTATTGTTATAGTGTTTAAAAGGTACGTAAGTTAACTCTGATCGAGACGCAGCGCTGGACTCATCGCCCGTTTAATGGTGATCGGTAAGGAATTCGACGTTTATCGGTTTAGCGAGTCACGGTAACTTAAACTCTTTATCCTTCAACAGAAACTATATTTGCCACCAACATAAAGCGCTTAATACTCTGGAAGTTAACAGATGTAATCCGACGTAGTTATAATTCAGGAACAGCTTTATAGTTATTCATCATCAAACAGTTGGCAACTCGTTCTAACAGATCAGTTATTATCCTTCATTAAGTATTCTCAGTAAATTTAACTGGTGTTATCCATCCTCGCCATACCCACATATACCTTGAGAGATAGATCTTGCACAATGAAAATGTACTGTTTTATTTACATTATGTAAATTAAATTTAAGATGAAAATAAATTATTATTGGAGCCAGTTGAAAAACCCAATGCCACAACCGGATTTAAACCCGATTCTCCCACACTCCGTGCGGTTACTCTAACCATTGAGCCACTGTGACAACACGCCGGTATGCCATCCAATTTTCCAACTGATTATATGTGTTTTACCCGGTTCAGTCAACCAGTAAGTACCACTTCAGAGAACTACACTTCTAGGACATATTGGTGCGTTGAACCGGGTAAAACACATATAATCAGCTGGAAGATTGAATGGCATACCGGCAAGTTGTCACAGTAGCTCAATGATTAGAGTAACCTCACGGAGAGCGGGAGAACCGTATTCAAATCTCGGCTGTGGCATTGGGTTCTTCAACTGGTTCCAATAATAAATAATCATTACCATGTGTACCTTTCAACATATACACAAGAGGAGCATTACCATTATAATGTAAATAAATGATAACCACTTGAATAATAAGCTAACAGATTTTATTCGCTCAACATATCTCTCTAATTTAAATATATAATTCAAGTGCTTCATTAACAGTGGTTGCATCTGGTTACTGCACGGGGAATGCAACTTTGAATTTGAGGTAACGTAATGGCCTAGTAGGAGGGGACGCTCGCAAAGGAGCTGCGGGTTCCGACAATAAAAACTTCAGATAACTTTACTGCCCATGCCATGAGCACTTTATCCTTTTCTAAAGACCTAGGTCCAGTTTTTAAGTACCTCAGCTTATTATATAACTGGCTGATCCGAGTTGCTTTTTCTGCACACGATATAAAAATTACTCATGACCACGACCGGCGTGAAGACGTCCTATTTTGGATTTCGTAATGGTTTGCTCATCGTAACCTCAATTCGGTAACCTTAAAATTCTACGCTAAGAGCTGCCAGTGATTGTTACTCTGGAATCACCACATAATTTCACCGCATTCTGAATGTGTTGCTTCACCCCTATACGGTTCATTTCAAGCCCAGGGATATTAAAATATGAAACGCTCACGTTATTAAAATGTTAAAATGTTACACTTTGAATTTTGCATATTATTTCTCAAATGTGTTCTTCGCAATTCAAGATTAAATTGTTGTGCAACATTAAATTGATATACAAAGAAATCAGTATGTAACAATTTTTATTTTTTTAAAATCAATTGATATTAAATTGTGAAATCCTAAATCTAAAACTGTATTTTCTATCAAGAAACTCTTTGAAATGTCTATCATAAATTGTAAATAATACAACAAAATTGCATCACAAGAAACATTTTCATTTGGCAAACAATGCAAAGAAATCAAGATTACGAATTTAAACGGGCGAAAGAGCAAAACCGAAATTAGATCCGAATTCTACTAGGTTTGAAATAGTTTCTATTGAAATATAAAAAAATTATGTTTTCGAAGATTTTTCTAATACTTTATAATGATTAAAACCAATTTTAAACGTGCGTAAGTCTTCTAAGATCAGATTTTTGAGTTTTGAGAATCAAAGATCCTTTAAAACGTGTTTTTGCAGTTGTAAGAACATTATACTATACAGAAGTTAATAATGTCAATACACACAAAAGATTGTTAAAAATGACTTTAGCTATATAATGTACGAGCGTTCTTAATATTAAAGGTACTAATCAATTACTAAAACCTCCAATTATGATAGGTATTACTGTTAGGTTAGGTGTGGTTAGATTAAGTTAGGTTACATTAGTATTTCCAAAAGTGAGTGATACTGAAGGATATATATGATTTTTTTTTTAAAAAAAAAAGATGTTTTATTGCATCAAGATAAATGTAATCGCGTATTTGGAAGTCTGGCGCGTCTACAAGCAGCAAGGACGGGATTCCGTGCCATAACACGCATACGTTGAGATTTCCTTGCAGCAACCATAATTTAACATACGTTTATAAGCAAACATGCCTTTTTACAGGAATGCTGGACTAACACAGACATCTTGTGTGTTTTTTTTTTCCGGTATGAACCAAATATATGAGAAAAATCTGATGTGTTCCATTCACATGACCTTCTATAGTAGTTCCACAAACAAACTTTCCTTACAAAAGAGTGTTCTTTTATCTGCTTCATGCTAATTGGATAAACATTACTTGCCTTCTTGTAAATAGAAGGGAAATCAAGAATATACTACGCTAAAGCGATAGAAAACATTTTTTAAAAGTTATCGCTATGAAAAACATTTGAAATTCGAGTTCTTTTGCATTCCCAGGAACAAAACAAAAGAGATTAAACGAAAGCCGGCTTCCCGCTTCAGAAAAGTTTTAAGTAGTTTAAAATTGAAACCAATAACAATGAATATTTTGGAAACGGTTAACACTAAAATAAAATCATATGACATAAATTGTGTTTTAATTATATCTAAATTATTTTTGGTAATTTTCTGTCTATCTCTTACGGTTTACGGTTTGTACAAAAGTCACTCAGAACAAAGTGGTCCTCAGAGGGAATTCCCAGAAAATTCAAGATATGCATTTCGTTTGTCCTGAAAATAGTTTAAACATATGACATTTTAATCAAAATGTTAAGGCCATTTTTGAGAAAATGAAAATTTTCGAAAAGTGTTCCATGTAAAGGATATTGGAGATTGTGGATTTTCTTGATAATCTTCCTGTCGTATCCTTGAAAGGTACTGAACTTAAATACACTGATTGGTATCTAACCGGCCTTTCGTTATGCTGCCCACAGTCAAACACACATAAACACATGTTTCTAAAATTACTTTTTTGGTTTCAGGTTTCCTCAAAACATGTATTTCCGATGAAGTCTCCGTTACAAATTTTTGGGTGGAGCATAATGCCTACCTTCTCTACCTACTATGTACATTGTACACTAGTGTCCAAAAAGTTAAGTATAATTCGGAAAACAGAACTGAAAGGGAAAACGGCGATCGAGTGCCATTAAACGTTATCACAGTGTGTGCCTCCCCGTACTGGTGGTCTCTGATTGGTAAGCGGGTTCACGCTTCTAAGGTCAACAAAACCAGAGCACCAAACCAATACCAGAGAATCAGACCAGTACGTGGTTCAATAGATATGTGTTTCCATTGTGAGCAGAAAGTAGTTGCTTCGCAAAGTGTTTACAAGAAAGCACCGACATGCCAAACGGACGTCAACTGGACCCTTTTTTGAAGGGTAAAATTATCGGACGTCTAGAGGCAGGTCGGGCACAAACCACAGTCTCTTGGACTTTGAATGTGCCACAAGTGTCATTTCCAGGCTTTGGCTATGGTTCCAAGAAACAGGAGGTGTTCGTCGGATCGCTGTACATGATCACCCATGGGTCACATCGCCGCAACGGGACCATAATAGCACGACATCGGAGGATGCTTGCGAGACAACTGTCTTCTGAGTGATGAGCCGCTTCAGACGTTCGAGATGCGAGGCTCAGTATACCGGAGGCTCAGGGCAGTCGGCTTCTATGCCAGACTCACTTGAATACACGTATGGTCCCACTTACAATGAAGTCAGCAACATTGGACCTTGAATGAATGGAGGAACGTGCTGTTTACAGGTGAGTCGAGATTCAGTATGAACAATGATTCTCATCGCACAATAATCTGAAGAGAACGTGTAACGCGGTTTTATCCCACAAACATATTGGAAACACCTCCATTTGTTGGCGCACTGGTGTGGGCAAGCATAGCGTTCAATGGACGTACAGATCTGTACATCTTCGACGGTGGTACTGTGAATGCCCAGAGGTAAAGAAGCGAGGTACTGGAACCACATGTGTGACTTTTCAGAGGTGCACTTGGTCCACACTTCATCTTAATGGACGATAATGCACGTCCGCATAGATCCCACCTGGTGAACGACGATCTTGAGAGGGAAGATGTCCAGCGCATGGACTGGCTAACGATGTCTCCGGATATGAACCCAGTAGAGCATGTCTGGGATGCATTAGGAAGATGAGTTGCAGCCCGCCAGCCCCCACCGAGGACATTTCCGGACCTCCGACGTGCTCTCCGTGAGAAATGGCAACTGCTACATGCAGAGCTCTTGAACCATCTTATAGAGATATGCCACACCCCATATTAACCGCTCATCACCATCATTGTCATTGTGGAAATGATCGTCAGATTTTCTGCTTGCGTAAAAAGATGTCCTGAAGTCAAAATTGTCTGCTATTTCTCACACTATTGCATTCCAGATTATGTGTGATACATTGGTAACAGCATATTGTATTATGCGTAACATAATATACTATTTATAGTACATAGACTATATAGAAGGTATTGTATTGCACCCAAAAATCGATACCACGATATCACCGGAAACACGTTATGAGACTTCCGGAATCTAAAAAAAAAAAGAAAAAAAAAATAGAAAAACATCTGTGTATGTGCGCGCGTTGTGGACAGCATAGTTCAGAAACGAAAAGTTCGTTAAATACCTAATTCGGTATTTAAGTTTAATTATCTCCCAAGGATTCAACACGAATATTTTCAAGAAAATCCCCCACTTTCCCTGACATGGAAAAAGTTTCGAAAATATTAATTTTCTCAAAAATGACGCACGATTTTATTAAAATGTCGTATATTAAAGATTTACATGAAAAATAAAATATATTTCTTGAATCTTCTGAGAATAACCTCTGAAAACCTCTTTATTCTGGATGAATTTTGCATAACTGGTGACATATATACACTTACTGCACAAAATATGTAAATCTCGTTAAAACGGATAATTTATCATGTACTCTTTTTTGTAGAGCTGGCCGTTTCTGAGATATGTCTTATTATTGGTATATTCCTTGATTGAGATATTCCTTGTTTTATTTAAAATACTTATTCTTTTCTCATACGGGAATTTGTCAACTTCTAGTCATACAAAGGAAATCCAATCACATAACAACCAGTATTTAAAAGATTTGACTATCGCGTTAACCTAGGGTATTTCCTTAATAGACAATTTCCGCTAATATTTATATCAATTAGCATGAAGTAGATAGAAGAATAAGCTTTTTAACAGTAATTTGTTACCGAGATGTAGAGAAAGTCATGTGAATGGAATACAGCAGATTCTAGTCTATATTTTGATGCATATGAAATAGGAATAGGATAGGCTCAAGAGAAATCAAATCCTTAAACGCTATGTAATGACTCTGAAATTGTTTTCTTTCTCCTTGGACGCTTGCTGTATTTGTGATTAATTTAATTCTCTTTATGTTTAAGTGACGTGTTTACATTTCTAATGTAACTCTACCCCACCTCATCAAGCAATATTATGTAGATATAAAATTGCGTCCACAAACTCTATCAAAGATGCCGTTTTCAGAAGCCTTCCCAGAATTTTATCGGACTCAAAAGCTTACTCTCAGATCAGCGACATAAAAGAACCTCTTTTTTTTTTTAGTACTCAGCTTTAATTTTCCTTACTTGTATTTTTACTAATTGGAAGTCCAATTAAAATAATTAGTATTTATTTACTGCGACTTCCTGTAAACATCTCCGGAAGATTTGCTCAATTGCGAACTAAGAATGGAAAGAAACACTGATTTAGCAATTAACCAGGGCTTTGTTTTTGGAGAGTCTGCATTGTGTTTTCTGGAAGATGAAGGACGTTGACTGTCTCAAGAAAAGAAGAGAGAAATCCACAGATTTTCTATCAAGAGACACGAAAAAAAATCTGATGTGTTCCATTCACATGAGTTTCTCTAAATCTCTATTATAAATTATTATTTAAAACCTTATTCTCTATCTACTTCATGCTAATCAATTTGCAGACATGGTATTATTACATGCTTCCTTGGGAGTAGAGGGGAAATAAGGGAGTACCCTATGCTAAAGTGATACTCAAATCTTTTAAAAGCTGGTTTTTTTGTATGACCAGGAGCTGACAAATTCCCTTATGAGAAAAGTTTAAAAGTATTTTAAACTGAAACCAATAACAAGAAATATCTAAAAATGCTCAACTCCACGAAAAAAAGTTATATGAATAAATTGGTGTTTTAAAGAGATCAACATTTTGTATCATAAGTTTTTTGTCTATCTCTGATGGTTTACTAGTTATGCAAAAATTCAGCAAAATTCATCCAGAATAAAGAGGTCTTCAGAGGATGTTAAAAAATTCAGTTTATACATTTTTTTCCATGTAAATAACTTTAATATACAGTATTTTAATCAAAATCAATCTAGCCTTTTTTGAGAAAATCAAAATTTTCGAAATTATTTTCATACAAAAAGTAGTTTGGGGTAGGGTGATTTTTCTCAATAACCTCGTGTTCCATCCTTGGAAGATACTTAATATTAATACTAAGTTTGATGACCGTCTTTTCATTTTTGCTATTTTTGTATTTCTTTTGGTTTTCTTTTTATTGAAGTTGAAAGTCCTTTAATCTGATAGGCCATATCGGACAATGAATAGATAGAAGGATGCGCAACTGATTCTGGGGCCCATAGAGCTTAAAGTTACGTGGCATTCGTCTTCGCAGAATAAGGGAAAACCCCGAAAAACACTTATCCAGGTTTTTATCTCTTATCCTAATCCTAGATTCGAGCTTTTTAAACGTCGGGTAGATCTGTTCCCTACACCACAGAGGCAGCCCCCTTTAGTATGATTTCCAATGATATTGGATGTTTACGTCGAATGCAGTAATTTCCTTATTCTATGAGAACGATAAAAGATAATCTGATGAGTTTAAATCTTATGACTTTCTCTAGCTATACCACAAACAACTTTCTTTACAAAATACTATAATTTTATCTAGTCATGCTAATCTAGATAAACATTTCCAAAATTGGTCCAATCTTTTAAACGTCTGTCGCTAAGAAACCAATTAAAATTGGGTTCTCTTTGCATGCTAGGAGTGAACAAAAGGGAGACGAAAAGACAGATGTCTCCCGTTTGAGAAAAAAAATAATTACCTCAAAACCAATAATTTGGAATATCTGGAAAACGGTTAACTCTAAAAAGAATGTATATGATATAAAATGTGCGATTTAATGAGATCTATATTTTTGTTTACTACGTTTTTGAGTGTCTGTTACGGTTTGTCAGTAAACAAAAGTTATGCAAAACTCATTAAGAATGAAGAGGTCTTCAGACGCTATTCCCAGAAAATCCAAGATTATATTTCGTTTATCTTGAAAATATCTATCTGAAGAACATGACATTTTAATAAAAATCGTTAGAGCCATTTTTGAGAAAAACAACATTTTCGGAAAATGTTCCATCCCCCAATTTCTTTAAAATCTTCCTGTCTCATCCTTGGAAGACATTGAAATTCAATACCAAGTTGGTATTTGACCAACTTTTTTTTTCTTCTTCTTTTGAGCTATGCTGCCCAGACATACGCACACACGGACATGCGTCTAAATAGGTTTCTTTTTAATTCAAGGTGAAATCTCGGTTTCGAATTTTTGGATGGAATGCAATACCTTCTCTATCCACTAGTTATAGAAAGTAAGAAGCTGTACCCTCAAAGTTAATTTATTTCCGATTACGGAAGAGAATGGCATTTAAAGTCACGGAATGACAAAAGATAGCGGTATCTATACGTATAATTCTACAGGAATGTACCACTGTTTCTAATAGATCTTCGTTAGCTTAGCCAGATGTCCCTTGTCATGAGTCTTGTACATTTAAATACCTAAGTTCTTTTGAAATAAACCACGCCTGGAATGTACCATTAATTGTGCCACACAATTTACATTCTTCTGTCTAAGTCTATGTCTACACTGTTTCTAACATCCTGAAAGGCAATGGCAGATTACATTACAATACAAATGCATTAAGGAAAACATTGCTTCAGTTTCCCAACACAGCAACTTGCATTGCATCACATAAATTGCGAAATAAAGTCACATATAGGTATATGTTTAATCTATAGGGATATATAAATATATATATATATTAATCAGTATTTTCCAAGGATGCGACACGAATTTTCAAGAAAATCCCTCATCTCAACCTACCCTATATATGGAACATTTTTCTAAAGTTTTAATTTTCTCAAAAATGGCTCTAATGAGTTTGATTAAAAGGAAATGTATATCTTGAATTTTCTGGAAATGACCTCTGAAGATCTCTTCATCCTAGACGACGTTTATTTAACTGGTAAACTGTAAGAGATAGGGGGGAAAACTTGTTGAACAAAAATACAGATCGCGTTAAAGCACGTAGTGTATATCATATATAGTTTTGATAGAATTAACCATATCCGGGATATTCCCTGTTATTGCTTTCAATTTTAAACTAGTTAAACATTTCTCAAAGATAGCTCAAAAATGAAAAGATCGTTAATCACCAAATTTGGTATTTAAGTTTAGTATTTCCCAAAGACAAGACTCAAAGATTTTCAGCAAAATCCTCCTCCCCAAACTACCCTTTGAGTGGAGAATGTTTTGAAAATGTTTTTCTTAAAAATAGCTCTAAAGATTTTTATTAAAATACCATATATTAAACATATTTACATGGCAAAAAAATGTATGTCTTGAATTTTCTGGGTATACCGTACGAATATCTCTTCATTTTTGATGAATTTTGCATAACTGGTACACCGTAAGAGATAAACAAAAGTTATTACACAAAAAATATATATCTCGTTAAAACACACAATTTATGTCATATACAATGTTTTTTCTCTTCTCTTTGTATGGGCAATTCATGTGCCTTTTCAAAGACTTCCCTCTGGTTAAGCGGAAGAGAAGGCTTTATGAATAGAAAAATAAATAAAATTGGAACTGGAACCTCTATACGATGAACGGATATCTGATTCTGACATATAGTAACGGTCATACGGTTGTATCCTTTCTAAATCAATTACTGGACATATAAAAAGAGAAGAATAAAGGAATAAGAAATTGAGTAACTTTTGAAAGCACGTCAATTTACATATATTACTTGTTTATGTGGGCTGTGATGCTGGCAGGGAAATTCACAACGAACCCAATGGAGTAACAATAAGTAAGCAAGTCTTCATTCATATGGAAACATAACGTAACCGTAGGCTGTGAAATACATACATACAAAATAAATTATTCTAACAATAATTTTTATTATTTTATTTAAACATCCTTTAACGTGTTACGAGAGAGATCAGAAATTAATATTACAAAGCCCGCAGTGAAACGAATATATTTTATTTTGTACAACCAATAGAGTCATTTGACAGTACATACATTAACTTATTTTTCCATATAGTCTCCATATCGGTTGAGACACTTGTCGCTTCGTGGGATACCTGAATGCTCCTTCCTGGTAAAAATTCCTTCCTTGCGTGTTCAACCACGTTGTCGTGAAATGTGGTTCCTCCTCATCTGAAGCTAATCGTCGGCCTCCTAGGTGTTCCTTCAAGTGAGGAAGAAGGTGAAAGCACTTGGACCGAGATCTGGGCTGTACGGAGGGTGGTATCAGCGAACTTCTTCAGCAGTGCGGTGGTGCTCTGTGCTGTTTTAGGGTCCTGTGTTGTCGTGAAGGAAGATGTCTGTCACTCTTAGTAAGGAGTCCAGGCGTTTCCTCACAATTGCTTCGCGCAATCGTATCATGATCTCGCAGTATCAGTCTGCGGTCACTGTTACCCTCTTTCTAAAAACTGCATAAACATGACACTTATACTGCCTCTAAACATTGTGGCCATCACCTTCCTGGCAGATGAGGCCACCTTAAACTTCTTTGTCTTCGCATAAGAGGGGTGTTTCCACTCCATTGATGACCGCCTATTGCTTAGAGCAAGTGGTGAATCCGTGTTTCGTCACCAGAGACAATGGAGTGAAGAAAACTGTTACTTTTCGTGGAGAACCGTTGCAAAAGTTGCAGACTTGCCCACATGCACTTCAACTTGTTGGTCGGACAGATTTTTCGGGAACAAACTTTCCAGTACTGGAGAATAATAAAGAACAATGTGATGAATGCTTCCAAAAGACACTCCCTATTCTATTGCCATAGGTCGTAATATGATTCTCCTGTTGTCCTGAATCCTGTATTCAAGTCTGTGGATGCCGTGCTGGGTCGGCCACTGAGATCCTCGTCGATGACGTTTTCTCTACAGGCCAGAAGTTTTCGATAATACAGTCTCTCCATAGACCTCTGCCAGCTTTCGGTAAATGTGATCGAAATATAACCGCGGCTGACAAAGATCGAATAATTGAGCGGATTTCTTCGCGAGTCCAGTTTATCAAACGAGTCGCCATTTTGTTTACTGTGCAGTAGCGCTGTAGGTTTCAGTTGGCTAAGTTGCCAACCACGTGTATTAGAATTACCGCAAACTACTAAGTTCGCGGCGAAAGACGAAACAGATCTTGTAACCTTAGTTTCTGGTCATATCGGACGATGAATGAAATTGGTGAGAAGATTCCCAAATAAGCTCAGGGTCCATGAAGCTTAAAGTTACTCGACATTCGTCTTTTCAGGGTAAGGGGAAATCTCTGAAAATCCTTATATCACTCTAACTCAGTCTAATCGAGATTCGAACTCGGAACCACTTGAACGTGAGGCAGACACGTTAGCCCCCCGCTACAGGCGAGACTTAGAGAATATTTACTAAACATATTCCCTAAGTGGCAATATGTGCTGCTTCTTCAAATTAAATTAGTATGCTTTTGGTGTGTTTTGCCCTTGACGTTTCTAGAACCTTGGAATTAGGTAGCTAATGAGTGCACGTCTTCGTTTGCTACAAATTGATGAAACCGTTTTTGAACAATCTCTTTACATATGTAGGCAGTTCATGAATGTTTTCATATATACATTTTAAAAGAATATCCAATAAGAATACTTTTCAACAAACGGTCGGATAAATCAATCAGTATATTTTAAAAGTCACTTTTTCACAGAAACAAACCATTTTAATATCATTGTTGTGCAAGCTGAGATGTCAATCATTAAATTACACCCAAAATGTTTTGTGCACCATTTCAAATATTGTATTATTTTGTGTGAGTGTACAAGCTATCAGTTCTCCTATAAAACAAATATTGCTATGGGAACTAAGTATATAGTCGAAGAAGAGCTTTTATTATGTGTTTCAACGAACAAATACGTCGCTAATGTTAAAGTCCATAAATAAACTACATCATTAGCTATACGAACTGCCTCTGCGATGGGTTGTGAGCGTTTTGGCTTCTCATCCAGATGGGTTCGTTTCCCGGCTGGGACGGGGAATTTTTCTTTAACTAGAATTATTCCCTGTTCCTTACAGATTCTGGAAATATGAATGTGGGAGTGAATGTGTGTTTGTTTAATAGTTTAAAACTGAACAACCAAAGCTATAAACCCTATAGTCAGCGAGCAAAACACCGTCAGTTTCTCAAATGATGGACATGACCATACAAGTTAAAGGGGGTATTAAATGAGAGATTGAAAAACAAAGTCAGGAAGTTAACTTAATTTTCGCTAGGCATAAAAGTGCAAAACACTAACTGTAACCTCAACCTATAAGATAATTAATTTATACTATGCACTAACATGCACAGGTTTTAGCTTAATTATTCTGCGTGTTTAATTTATAAAATAGAATGTTATATATGAGCATTTTCTTTCCGATATGTAGTGGTTTCCGTCTAGTTCTTAAGTTGCACTGAAATGTCATTACTGGTAGCTGTTGGAAAAAAGATTTATTAACATGTTGGAATTTCGAACTTTAAAGACAGGTCACTCTGAAAAATATTAGGTTACAATATTCCTCCCATGGCAGTTACAGGCTTCCAAAATTTATTATTAAACTTGGAGGTAAATCTGAGTTAAAGCATGAGATCTGGGTATAAAATAAGTGATTAAAATTGATTATGCTTACAAAAATAACATGTTGAGATCATCCGAAGCTATTTCCAGATACGTTTGGCTACATATGGGCGGAAACGATTACCTATGAAGTGCTCATAAATAGACTGTCGGACAAGCCGAGAGCGGCGCGAATCAGAAGTTGGCCTTGCCAACAACAAAATGACAAGGCGGTGGTTCTACAAGCTGGCAAGAGGCCGAACGTATGGTTTCGAAACTTTGTGTAAATGTTTGAGAGTCTGCGCAAGCCATTTGGAATTTACTTACAAGAAGGAAATATCTGTTAGCTATATAACATGAATCATCCAAAGTTTATTATTGAGCATATTTCTGTAACAGTTTATCATTCGACACTGAAAACATTATTTTCTCTTATATAGTTCCGAGGCACAATCAAACTATATAAACTGTTGGTTTGGCTCCTGATATAAGAACTACTATGGTATTAAATAAATAATTATTTTATAGATAAATAACTGAAATAAATAATTTAAATATTAAAATAAAAAAATAATGTAAAAAGCATGGATTATAAGTATATCAATAGCTAGAGTCATTAGCAGACAAGTTACGATGGAGCGATGTAATTAACTCGAAGTCGGAGTAGCGAGGGTAGTTCGCTTGAGCTAGGAACTCATTAGCTCAAGGTGCGGCTCATGAGAATTCTAAGGACGCTTGAAATCGCAGTGTACCATTTCTGGAAATTAGAAAGGAAATCAGAATTTAGCATGGCAAGAATAAAAACGTAGTGATTTCGGAACTAGAACGTAAGAAATTTGGTGGGGTAGTTATGATGTAAGGGGATTTGGTCTAATAAAAGTGCGTGCATTTCCAAAATGTAGTTATTTTTGCTTATGCTTCTTCCCCTCTACAGGTGGACATAACTTACAAAGTGCTATCGGCAGTCCGTAGCGCTTAAAGGCCGCTCTAGGTTCATTTAGTGGTGATCGTAAGGGGATTCGCCGTATAGTAGTTCAGTGAATAATGTTATCCTGCTACTGCGTGGATCCGCAGAAATGAATTTTTACGCTAATGGATAGAGTAAAGAATGCAAATATCCGCCAGGAACTGAACATTGAAATTATAGAAGATAAGATATTGAAACATCAGAAAAATTGAACGGAACATTTACGGATGTTAAAGCGTATACCGAAAAAGGAGTATCGATTTAAACCAAGAGGAAGAAGAATGGTGGAAAGGATGTGGAGAAATGGACAGTTGTTGATACATCGCCGAAAGGGGCTGATTTGCCCAATCCATGGCGCTGATGATTATGATGATAGGTTTTAGCAACTTTGTGCACACAGACTCGAATAATGAACCAACATCAAATATTCTACCATGAAATACTTAATGAAATGAAGTAATGATTCGGGAGAAGCAGCTTGAGTGTCATTCAGATTTCAAAAATGGCATTCGATATCGAAATTTCCCTTAAATAAAAGGCCTCCGAATCCAACAAAAAATGCACTTTTAGAAAAATGTTCACACGTATGTTTGCGCACGCTAATGAAGAGCATAACTCAAAAACGGAATGTCCAATAAATACCAAATTTAGTATTTAGGTTCAGTCTGTTCCATAGGTAGAAGCGACGCGACGATCCCCCAATGTATTAGATATTAGAGGTAGTAGTATATACTTATTGAAATTTTTGTTTCTACTTTACTTTCATAAATTCATTAATAGTTTAAATAAAACAAACTAATAGTTCTAATCATTTAAAATTCTATAGGTTTGGATGTGCTATGTCTAGTTTCTAATTGTTGAGTTATTTAAATAATAACGAAATTTTAACACCTCTTTCACATGGTACAGTTTTAACATTTGTTATTTTCTCAAAAATGGTCCAACGTTTTTTATTAAAATACCATATGTTAGAAGCCTTCTTGATTCGGAAGGAATGAACCATAAGACATGGTCAAAAGCGCACTACTTTATTATTCAACAAGAGACGTCAAACACTGTGAAAATGTGGGCAAAAATTCGACCTGTTCGAGACTGTGGATAATTAGCTTGTCTTAGGATTCAAACTTTGAATGTCACTGTATACAAACAACAATTTTATTTTTATTGTTTAACGTCCTTCAATCTGGTAGTTCGTTTCGGACGATGAAAAAAACCTTGAAATGATGCTCAATAGCCCGGAGTCCATGTAGCTTAAAGTTACTTGACATTCGTCTTCTCAGAAAAAGGGAAAACTCCGAAAAAAAACTGTAGTACAAGCATCTCCATAGAAACTCCTGTGAGGTACTGATGTCAGAACGTCGTTTCTTCCGACTCCAGTCAAGCAAGAGAAATGCTGATGATTCATACACACGTACAGTGGTCGGTAGCGAGTTTGTAAACAAACATAAACAGAATGTGAGCTTCGAAGCGCAGGAAGCATCATTTTCATGTAATTTTGACAGATTCCACATGAACTGCAAATGGAATTATTTGCTCTACAAAATGTAAGAACATAAAATGTTCAAAATAAACAGGTTTGAAGTTATTTAAATAATTGCCTAAAGGTTCATTTTCCAAATTGTAATTATTTGCATCACAATTAATGGAAAAGTATGGCTCCATTTGTATTTGTGAATAAAGCTTCTCTAAAATGAAGTATGTTAAATACAAGCATTGCAGTGGACTACGTTACGATCATTTGATTCGTCTGTTAAAGGGTTGTGCATTATCTTAAACAGATAGTGATGGACTCGTGCAAAGTAAAATATATAACTGAACCAACTGGTAGTGTGGAGGAAGTATGTCTGTCTGTCTCACATCTCGTTTATGGGTAACCCAGATAAGGTTTTTTTGGGGTTTCCCTTATCCTGAGAACACGAGTTTAGTTTATTTGAGCATAATTTCGCCAATTTCATTATCATCCAATACCCAACCAGGTTAAAGAACGTTAAACTAAAAAAAAAAAAAAAAGATGCAGATGCAGATGCTTAGTTATTAAGTTACTGTACCTCAGGCCCTTCAATTTGGGCATGTCTGATATTGCTCTCGAGAATAACCAGTGATAATAAAATATGATAACTATGATCCAGCTTATGGGTTACAGCGCACCAGGCCAACTGCTGCCATCGTTTTTAATTCCCCGGTGTTCACCAGATTTGGCCACCAACGAATTACTTTTCTTCCTAGACATGAAGTTGGAGCTATCGGTCACAATATTTTGACACCGTGGAAGAGACCCAAGGCTAATCGCTGTAGATGCCTGACAAGCTTTAAGAGCGCCTCTTCCAGAGAACATTCCCGAAAGGGGCAAAGGCGCCGAGATCGATGTATAAACTGCCCATGGGGACGCCAGACAAACTTAAAGTGTGATTTTATCTGGGTTGTGGAACAAGTCATCTCTAAAAACATATATCGCACCTCTTGAGGTGCTGAGCTAAAGAAAATTTTGGAATGAAGCCTTCCACCTCACAGGATTCTCAGTCTGGCTGACAGAGATGTTAATCGGAGACCAAAAACCCATCTCGCCCTTAACCTTTAACTTGATGAGCCACTCTTTCAAAGAAAGACATCAAATTGACAATTTTACAGTACGCGTGGTTTATAAGTTCATTGATGAGTTTTATACAATAATGTGGTATGTTAAAGAAGACCTTTTATTAATTTGCCTTTTACTTAAGGCTATGTATGACTGAAATTTCATGAAAAAACTTTTCACTCCATAAAATAATTTAAACATTCTTGAATACAAAAAGATATAATTGGGCACCAAGCGCTATTTTTAAATGCCTTAAGTGAAGAGGTGAAACTGTATTGGACTCGGCAAGAAAAACACAAACAAGAAGAAAAGGACAGAAAATACAGCAGCAGGGAAGAGAAAAAGGAAAAAGCTGGCTCCAACCTACCAACATAGTGGATTTTAATGTGAGTCATGACTTGAAATCTTTCCTTGTTTTCTCACCATTCATATTTTCAGCATTTTTCTTCCTTGCGGAGCAGTTTTTCTGTTATACAAATAAAATTTGCTGTTTATTTTCGCAGAGGAATAATGAATAACAATTGCCCTAGGTTTTACTGTCAGATGTATTTAAGCATATGTTTTCAATTCTCAAACACAAAAATTATATTTTATGACAAAAAAAAACAGATTCATAACTTTAAAAAGTTTTGGAACCTAAATCAAAGAAGACACAGAGAACTTAGGCAGTTTCAAAAAGTAAATGTATTATGAAGCTAGGGTTAAAATATAAGAATCAAAATCTTAGTTTTTGTTTTGTCGCAAGGACATTTTTGTGACGTGGCAAAAATATAAATAAATGTAATCATAACTTCCAAGCCATTAGTGCAAAATTGATGAAATTTGCTCTGTAAATAATTTTCACTATATTACACATGTAGTGTAAATTTCAAAAAGTTAACATTATTTGTTTGGCATTTCAATCTTTCAGTCACACATGTCCTTAAATTTATAATTTTGTTATAATCGCCGTTTTATTAACACCAAATTAGTTCAGCGGATGGCACACGGGATTTCATCTCATCAACCGCCCTATTTGACTTGGATACTTTTTAGAACTTTCCCTTGTCACCAGGAGAATTCTAGGGTGGCTTTTATCAAGAATTTTCCGATTCTCCATTCCCCATCATTTCATTTCATATCTGCTTTCGCGGTACGAGACCTCACTGGTGGTTTGGTAATGTGTGATGCACGATGGATATGCGCAATTTCACGTTTTCTCCTTCTTCCCTTCCTCCAGTATATAACATACTCGTCAGGAGGAGTGCTAGGGGGTATCTGCAGTAGTATCTCCGTCTGTAAACGTTAGGAACACCGCAATGTCCGCTTCTTGATCCGGGCAACAACCCTTCGGACTTTTCATCTCGTCTCTTATCCCGGAGATTGTATACAGCGAAATAGCATCTGATACCACTGTTTAAATCCTCCTCTGTCTCTTGGAGAAAAGAAGAAAAAAAAAAAAAAACGCCGCCAAATTAGTTCCACAGCAACATTAAGGTATTATTTTGCCATTCTAAGATTTAGTTTAGTTACCGCAATAGTCGCTGGGCAAAGGGATCATTTATATTCGTAAATGTTAGTTCATCACCTCCCCACAGTCTAGGGAATTAGTTCATATCGACTTTCAGGGGTTACTTTCCTTCAAATGATGATTGGACTCATTCTAAGATGGAGGCATCCAGCTGGCGGTGACCGTTACCTCCGATGGTAGGGTGATGATTCTGGCGACATGAGAGGACCTACAGTTTTTACAGGGACTCCAAATCAGATGGGCCTTGGGGATACTCCACATGGGCCAGATAGAGGTGAAGGAGTGGATAGGACCGACTAAAATAGCCACCCTAGAGCCGGGAATCGAACCGCGCACAAGAGCCGCGAACGAAACCGCTGCGTTACCCGGCGCCGTATTCGAAAATAGCATTCACAATAAAATCTGTGCAAAGGAAACGCAGTGAAAAAACTCACATATGTTCGTAAAGAAAGAATCCTCTCGCTTGAGCTCCAATACTTCACAGGTCCCAATTTGTAGAGCAAAACTTTCCCTAAAAGATGAACAAATATTTACCCTACGCCGAAGAATTCATGAGTTGTTTTTTTTTTTATGTGAATAAGTGCAGAATTCCGAACACAGATATAGTTTAATTTAAAAAAAAAAAGTGTTCAGAGTAGAAGTATGGTGTCTTCATTTGCAGATGGATAACAAATTAATGAGAAAATTCCAATGTATAATAAATACTACACAAATAATACATTTTCACAGTGTTTGACCTACTATGTAGTTAGTGTATAGAGAAGATATTGTAATTCGATACCGAGATTTCCCTACTACCCAAACTATACTACACATGGAAACATTTTCGGCAATTTTTATTTTCTCAAAAATGGCTAAGACTTTGATTAAAATATCGTATATTAAAGACATTTACATGACAAATATATTTTATATGTTGAATTTTCTGGGAATAGCCTCTGAAACATGTTTATTCTGCACGAATTTTGCGGAAGTTTACATTACCGGTAAACTGCAAGAAATAGACAAAAACTTACCTAACAAAAAATATAGAGCTCGCTAAAATACATAATTTATGTTATATACATTTTTCGTGGAGTTGGCGCTTTTTATGATATTCCTTGTTATTGGTTTCAGTTTTAAAATACTTATACTTTTCCCATACGGGAATTTGTCCACTCCTGGCCATACAAACAAAGGAACTTCAATCACGTAGCAACCAACTGTTAAAAGATTTCACTATCTCTTTATCCTAGTGCATTCCCTTATTTCCCTTCTACTTATTGGAAAGCAAGTGATAAGACCATTTCTGCTAATTTTTCTCAATTAGCATGAAGTGAATAGAAGAATAAGCTTCTAGAGACTTTTTCTAGAGAAAGTCTTGTGAATGGAACACTCAGATTTTTTAAATAGTTTTCGCCATTTAATACCACATTAACCCTACAGCACCACGGACAACATGGTGACATCAGAATTATTATAATCTTCACAACACCTCCGAAATACTTGAAAATTGTTACTGGTGTGAATGCAGTGTTTCAAATGTTTCTCTCTGTACTCTCTAAAATATTCCAGACTTTTCTACTATTTACATAACCTAAATCGAGGAGAGAGAAAAGCTCTTGTTATCCCTTATACGAAAGGTCAAAAACTAGTTCAACTGAATTTTGAGACGAGCGTGTATCAGCTATAATTAAATTAAATTAAGTGGTTTTAAAGGTCACCGTAAAGGGTTAGGTTAAATCAGTTTCATTGCAGCCATTTAAAAGAAACTCGAACTTCATCTGTCAAAAGTTCCAAGTGGGAAGGGAAAAGCGTAGGAAGCGAAAGTGAGTAAAATGGCAGTCGTGATAAGCGGACAAGATAAGCTGCACGTCAAATAAGAAAGAGGAAAGAATATTTCAAAAGTTAAAATTCATTTCACAACAAGTTGATAAAGAACTTGGAACTCTAAGATGAACAGTTAGCAAAAAAGGCACGATAATGAATAATCTTGATGTAAAGGAAGG
The DNA here is from genome assembly GCA_030762935.1 of Hymenopus coronatus. Lineage (NCBI taxonomy): Eukaryota > Metazoa > Arthropoda > Insecta > Mantodea > Hymenopodidae > Hymenopus > Hymenopus coronatus. The sequence continues at coordinate 52,581,141 of CM060895.1, read as the reverse complement.
GAAAGAGAAACCCGCTGGAAAAATGCTTGAAGATGCATTATTGTATCTTGAAGTAGGTATACACTCAAAAAATGTTACTTTGGAAAGCTTTTCAACTCATTACCGCTAGGTGCTTAAGATAAAGGAAGTAATGCATTTTACACAAAATTACATAAATTTCTGTGGCCCGAATTTGCGATGTCGCGGGTTCGCTTCCCGTTTTGTTTAATACTGTTTAGCGCCCGCTTTTACTACTTGTGGCACCGCAGGCGATGACACTGATGATACATGGAATGAAGATGGAGCACCGGTGGAATGCGATAGCGAGGGAAACCAAAGAATCCGAAGAAAACCCGCTTTGTCCTCCACAAATCTCATATCGCTTGGAATCGAACCAGCCGTCTAGGTGAGAGGCGAGTAGTCTAACCACTTGGCCACGGCGCGGCCACTCGCTTCCCCTGACCAGCCTATCTGACTCATGGGTTTAAGAAAACCCCAGTAAGTCAACATGTAAATGTGTCATAAATAAAAGCTCCCGATACTACCGGTTAAAGGTGACTGTACAAATGAAAAAAAAAATGTTTTTAAAAATCCGATGTGTTCCATTCGCAAAGTATTCTGCATGTATTTTGTAATAAACAATTTTTACAAAAGCTTATTCATTCTTATTGAAATTTGTTATCTTTGCATGGCCATGAATAAAGCAAAAGAAAAAGGAATGATAAATTCCTATTTGAGAAAAGTTTAAGTATTTTATTGAAACCAATAACGAATAATATCTCTGAAATGGTTAACTCTACAAAAAGTGTACCTACCTATATGATATCAACTGTGTGTTTTAACGAAATGTGCTACTGATAAGTGTTTGTTTACTAGTTGTGCAAAAGCCACTCAGAATCAAGAGTGCGTCACAGACTACTCCCAGAAAATTCAAGATAATATTGTATTTGTCATGTAAATATCTGTGATACACGGTATTTTAATCAAACCTTTCGATTGTAGGATTTTTTGTAAATCTTTATTGCGCATCCTTGAAGGTGTTGAACTTAATTATCAAGTTTGATATTTGAGTGGCTTTTCGTTTTTGACTTATGCTGTTCACAGACACAGACACACGGACCTTTTTCTAATTTCTTTCTTTTTACAGGGCAACCTTTTAATGGCATTTCCAGTGAAATCCCAGCATGGAATTTTTGGGTAGACTGCAATACAGTAAAATTCTGAAACCTCTGGTTTTCAATAATTTAATGAATAAAGCTTACTGAGAAGTGTCTACCTAGAAAATTAAGTTTTCTTCAAAATCAACAATCTCTAAAGTTGTTATGTGATTTCGTTAACAAATTTGTTGACTCTCATTCTGTAGGTCGAACACGATAATTTCGCTGAACCAAGAGCTTTTCATCGTTCGCGAAATCTTTTTTATGATTTATATAATTATCTGTCTCTTTTGTTAGGGATGGAAATGGGAAAGAGGTGTTTGTAATGCTTTTTCTAGGAAAGGGAAATAAAATGAGATTATGGGAGCCTCTGTTTACTGCTGTTCCAAGAAACGGACTGTGTTGTGTAACCTCTCTTGCTCTTTATTAGTTTAGAATGTTCAGACGATACCTGGGGAGAAGGGATAGGGATTTCATTCACGTTTCCAGGTAGGGAGCAGCACTGATAGAACAGTAAACCAAAAGTTGGACGAGACAGCAATCAAAATGTCAAAGTACAGCACACAAGATTTTCAAGTTCCCTTTGTTTCCAATGGCTATTATCCTACGCGTGCGTACGAGATCTGGTAGACGCGTGGTGAGCCTAGGCATAGTTGTTGTGTGCCTAGGGGATGGGGGTGAGGCAAGGTTTAGGTTACAAGGTTAAGAAGGTAGAGCTGCTGGTATAGACTCCTCAATGGTTGCTGTTTAGGAGCAGCATCCTTCGTTACGCTTTGTTCTCATAGCTTAATTTCTGTATAACTATTATAACGTAAAATAAGATATTTTTTGTAATACTCACTTATAAGATTTTTTTGTAAAAATCCCTAAATGTATGTTATTCTGTGTCACTGGGAAAACTCATCTATGAGTCAGACTAATAAATAAAAATTAAAAAATCCTTAAAATTTACATAATTTGCATAAGTACTCTGCATTTATTTTCTTTAACGCAATGACATCTAAAACATTTGAAAACCCCAATAAAATATTGTTTTCTTCCGTCGCATTTGCCAAGAGTAATTTTTTTGCGATGTGTTTCGCTACACTGCACCACAAATAAACGCTTTAATACGCCGACAATCTTGTTGACCCTTTTGGCAATGTATCCGAGTCTCTCACATCGATCTTGTGCTCCAATCCGTCGTCAGAGAGTCGATTACTGCTTCACGGCTGCCTGAAATATTCACGGCCTTCCTGGCGCCCTGCCCGACCACCCTCTGTAATTGGGAAATTGTGTGAAGACAATGTGCATATTCACTGTCGGTACGTCCGCAATTAACTTCCCTTCTACAACCTTTCTGTTGAAAAGCAGTATAACTAAACTGTTTAAAATGATATAGCATTTAAATAATGCTTAGAAAGCTGTTATATTAGCGATGAAATAAAAACGAGGCAATTTTCTCTGCCATAACATTTTTATTTTCTCTACTACAATAAGTAGGAGAAGTTTAGTACAACCCAAAACTTCGATGTTGAGATTTCACCGCAACTCAAGTAGAGCATTTTTAGAAAAAACATTGTCTGTGCTTGAATAGCATAACTCAAAAACAAAAGTCACATAAAAACGAAACTTGGTATTTAAGTTCTGCACCTTCCAACAAGTTGCTGAGCAGTAATGCGCGAGGCTTGAGAGGTCGTAGGTTCCGTCGGTTTTCCCGGATCACCAGGCGAATGTTGGGAAGGTTTCTACAGTCAAATTATTTTGAGATGACGTACCCCAATGGCGATTTACAAAGCGAGTACTTTAAGTCCCGGGCTTCATAGTTTATCTATTAGGTCAATCATAATGAAACAATTGTTTTTCTAGTTGGCCGTGTTAGAGTCAGAAAATTCAATGCCATAGCCGGGATTTGAATCACGGTTCTCCTGGTTTCCGTCCAGGTGCTTTAACCACTGAGCTAACATGGCAACATTGCGATACAATATTCAATGCTCCAACCTGCGTTTTTCCGGTAAACCACAAGGAAATCTAAAATTATTTTGAGATAACATACCTTAATGGCGGTTTATAATTTCGTAAGATCCGTAGCTTAAATCTCTGCTTTGGTATTGAATTTTTCAATCTGACACTACCTTTACAACCTCTGAAATCTTCATCATTTTGAATGCCTTAAGAATATCATGAGATACACAAAAACTTACTATACAAGAAACATAGACCTCTTAAAACCAAAAGTTATATAAAATTAATATACTTTTCGTGGAATAACTATGTATTGGTTTACACTTTAATCTCATTACTTACTTTTCTCAAATCAAAAATCGTTATTCCTTTTTCTTTTCTCTCTCTCTCTCTCTCTCTCTCTCTCTCTCTCTCTTTTGGTCATGCAAAGAAAATGAAATTTCAAAGCCATCACATGCAACCAGCCTGGGTTTGACATCGCTTAAAACTTACTATGTTTCCCAATTCCACTTGTGCCTACAAGGAAATGTACAATTAGACAATTTCTGATTTCTGCAAATGTTTATCTAGATTAACAGGAAGTACATAGAAGAACTGTAAGAATAGGTCGTACATGAGTGAGTACAGAAAGTTACGTGAGTGCAACACATTAGATTTGTATGCTTACCTTTCTGCGATTACGCTGCCATCTACCCATAGAATATAGATAATGAAAGCAGCTAGCGGCCCAATGCCATCTCGCGGAGCAAAGTAGTTTGTGTGGAGGAATGAGACTTCGGAGCTGGCTGTACACCGTCTGAGTACAAATGGTGAAAAGCAAGCTAACTAGAGCAGTCAAATCCACGAAGATAAAGACATTTCTATAAGAATAAATTTAAGATAATATCTCTAAAAAGGGAGTGTACTGAGTGTGTGGAGTGTATTGTTATATGGTAGCGAAAGTTGGATCATTATGCTATCTGATAAGAAAAACATTTGATGTGTTCCATTTACATTACTTTCTCTAGCTGTTTCGCAAACAAAATTTTCTTACAAAACATTACTCTTTCTTCTACATCATACTAATCTAGATATTGCTCTTGGTATTTGCTTCCTTGCAAGCAGAAGGGAAATCACTGGTCTAAAGTCATAGTCAATTCCTTTAAAAGTCTGTCGCTATGTGAAACATTTGAAAGTTCGTTCTTTTTACTTTCCAGGAGTAAAAAAAAGAGAGACGAAAATAAGGATGAATTTAAGCAGCTATAAATTGAACCCATCAACATAGATTAATGTTATTCAATAACATGGAATAACGGCTAGCTCTACAACCGAGGTCGATATTTTTGTGGAGTGAGTTCTTGTCTATCTCTTACGGTTTACCAATTATACAAAAGTCATCCAGAATGGGGAGCTCTTCAGCGGCTATTCCCAATAAAATTGAAGATATACATTTCGTTGGTCATAAAAATGTCTTAAACATATGTTTTTTTACTCAAAATCGTTAGAACCATTTTTGAGAAAATAAATTGTTTTAAAAAAAGTTTTATGTAATGGATAGTTATGGGTGGAGGAATTTTTCTGAAAATCTTTGTGTCACATTCTTGGAAGATAGTGTACTCAAATACAAGTTTGGTGTTTAACTAACTTTCGTGTTTGAGATATGCTGTACATAGACACACACACACACACAAACACACTCACACACTCGTGCATGGACATACTTCTAAAACTGTTTTTATTTAGGGGTCTCAAAACATTATTTCCAAAGAAATCTGGATATCGAATTTTTGGGTGGAATACAATACCTTCTCTACCCACTGTGTAGATTGTACATACGGATTAGAAAAATTAAAACTTATAAACTGTAGAGAAGAATGACGAAAGTTACATAGAGAAACAAAATCAAATAATAAAATAAATGCATTGAAAATACTTACTATTAGTGACTAATATAAGTAAAATAGCATTTTTATTACATATTACAGATAAAAATGTTGCGCAAAACATTTTATGGAAAATGTTGGGGAAGAAAATCAAAGAAACATCTAGAAACAGAATCTTAGAACAAGCCATCGAAGATATTTGGTGTTCTGTTGTGAAGAAAGAAAAGAAAAGCACTGACAAGACATTGAGCCTTTTTTTTTTTTTTTTTTTTTAAATAATAATACAGTTCCTGGGTCTTGTCAGGACTCCGGCGCTGTATTCCTTTTTTTTTTCCCCTCTCTTTTTACCCTTTGTCCCAACATTTCCTTTGTTTTCTATTTGATTACCGTTTTGCTTCTAATACACATTTACAAACACACAAATACCCATGCCCAAGGCGGGACTTGAACCCATGATCCCCTGCGCCACGAAGCATCAAAGTGGGGCACTTTAGTGAGCTCGGCCAGGGAACCGGCAGCCCTTAGAAAAAGAAGAAGATGGTGATGATGATAAATTAAATAACCACTAAGAACGTTCAGTTTGCTAAGAAAGTGCCACTTTTTCTATCAGTTGCTAAATAGCGTTTTTAAAAGTTGTCTATGTAGAAATTGTGCGTGGTGGTAGGAGTGATCTTGACATTGTGAGGTGAGAAGTACCACCACTCCCGCACTAATGAGCTGTGGAGGCTTGGCTCAGTTAGTCGTAAACTCAGCGGGAACCGGTGGCTATTCATTTCACATCTCTAACCCGTCTACCACCGGGTTTATGACTCACCTGCTCCTACGCACCTCATTGTGGCTACCAGCCAATCGGCACACCTCACGCATCTACCGTTACATCTGGATGATTTCATGGCACACTCAGCGACTCCCAAACTACCAACATCAAAAACTATATTTGAGTCTGTGAAAGGAGCACTGACCGTCTGCGGCAAAACTTCAACAAAAGAAACAAAAAACAATCTATTACGTAACGTTCCCATTACCTTTGTAATGCAAGGATGACATGTGCTTAAGAAATGATTCCATTTATAATGCCAAACTATAATAGAATTCTTGTATTTGATCCAGAAATGCCTCAAGTGAATTCGGTGATAAAATCTACAAATTTAAACTAATTTAGTTAAGCTTTTATCTCATATTTGTTAGAGCATAAATGAATTTAACTGTTCTAGATAGTTAACTTTGCGAATAAATACTTTGCAACAAATAAAATACGAAATATACAATGTGATGAATATTTGTAAAGTTTGAATTTCATTTTGCAAATTATTTCAATTCTTAGCAATCAAAACTAAATTTTCAATAATCTTATTAAGTTGTATAGAATTTTATTTTTTGTTCTTTTTTCATTGTATTATTGCTGTGTTGAATTTAGTGTATTGCCTGGTAGAGTGGAAGAGAAGGCTTTATGGCCTTAACTCCAACCAGGATAAATAAATAAATAAAACCTAAAGGGGGGGGGGAATAATTGTATGCACCATTTTTAATTTCTTTAAAATAATTAAAGAATTTACACTCTATATCCAAAATTATGTTTGATATCAAGATCGCTTAGATCGCTTCATGAACTTTTCAAAGAATATATACGTACTGTAAATCTGAAAGAAATTGATTAAACATTAAACAGTTGAGAGCATGTTAAAAGAGAACAAGGAAAAAAAAAAGTAGGGATATTTAATTGATCATAAAGATAGTATCATAATTGGATCCTGATACCACAATACTTCAGAATCTTTTTTCAATGAAACGTTATAAAAATTCATTTAAGTTTGACAAAAATCCACCATATATTTTTTATAGCACTTACTCCAGGTAAGATACAATATTTTTTGCGCATAATAAATAGTGAAAATATATATATATATATATATATATTTTTTTTTTTTTCTTTTTAATGTGATTCTATCATAGAATTCTTCAGTCACCTGGTTTTACTGGTCAACCAGTATGTATTATCATTCAGTCACTGTTTAGATAGCAGATTAATTTAAAGTAATCAGTAAGATAGCACAACTATCATGTTTTTGCCTTTGTTATACGTTTCTAATATGTAAATAAAATCTATTGTTTCATTTTATTTAACTGTAAATTTTAGAAAGGTTTCTCGCATCCCCCAGTTCTGCAATGTTAGTATTTTCGTATGACCTCTCTTTCGGTTCTACGTATTATAATTGTCTGAATTCAAATTCAAAATAAAGTGAGTGAAATCAAGTGTGATTATAGAAATACGAGAAATGTATATTTTTTCTCCATCCATAATATGTATTATGTTGCCAATTTGGTGGTAGCTAGTAGCATAGTCTAGCTTATGGTGAAAGATGGTCGCGATCTGAATACAATATAGCATTTGCCTCCAATTTATTGGCAGACAGACATGGCGGTTGACACTAGGAGGCGTTGGCTGCAGGTAGAACGTCTTCCGCCAGGTTAGGCAGGGTAATAATATTCTCTACTGGCCGTGAGCGAGTGTTAATCGGGGAGGGTAATTATGGTAAGAGGCTTTTTTTGTACATATATTTTTTTTCAAAGTCTCTTTAAAAATAGACGCGAACGCTATAGAGAATTAGAATCAGAGGCAAACGGTGACAGCATTAGCCATCATGCATAACTGGGTGAAAGCCGGTGATAAAACATCAGTAGAGGAGACCAATTCTCGAAGCAGAGTGATGCTGAAATTGCTGAGATGAAAGGTTGGTTGGGTTGGTTTGGTTTGGTGTCTAATGTTAAACGTTTGATAATGAAATCTTTCGTTTTCTTGCACTCCAGTATTTAGCTAGGAGGTTGTAGTCTTCTTAAAAAGTCAAACAATGTAGAAAAAGATGTAGAAGACATATGAGATGAAATGTTGCGTGATGAAATGTCACCTGTTGCAAAGTTGTACATTCAAACTCAGACTCTACCTGGATTATCATCTTTTCTAGGCTTTGGAGAAATACTTCTAGGACTTCTTCGCTCCAAAGTTTAACAATTGGAAGCAGTTGCCCCGTAGCAGATATGATACGATCGGTAATGAAAACAGCTTCTTAGAGTATCTGAAGGGCCTGACACACACACACAGTACAAGTACGGGCACGTGGTAAAATATGTAATAACATGAGAGGAGGAAAATGCAAATAAAATGTAATACACTTCCGGTAGATCATAGAGTGATATGTGAATGCATGGCATTGGTGAGCCTTACCATGCTAGGCTCATATACCAAGGTCGCGGGTTCAAACCCGACGGAGGACGATGGATTTATTCGGGCGTAAAAATCCTTAGCATGTCTTCCTTCGGAAGGGAAGTAAAGTCATTGGTCCCGCGTCGTAAATTTACGGCACATAAAAGAACCTCAATCCTGATAAAAGAGGCCTCTGAGCAAAATTAAGCGGTCTTTCACGTCCAATATAGAATGAGACGCTGAGAACCATAATAGTTAAAGAGCGTCCATAAATAAAATCTCCATTTCCATTGGTGAGCCACAGATGTTTGCGTACTTTCTCCACTTGCACTGGACTCCCTTCATGGAACCTGTGGCAAATTGTGCAAGTTTTTTGTTCGAAAGATGAGCACAATTCGCTTGCTACAAAGATTGCTGGAGCCCCTTTCACCAAAAGCGCTTTTGACAGAAGCAGCTATATTAGTCTGGTGGCGACCGCGTTGATGACAGTACTAAGTGAAGCATCTTTCTTCTGCTTGCGCTCAAATACATTCGATGGCGTAAATTTTAAAAATAACAGCTCCGTTCTTCATTAAAGCTCTTTCTCATAGCTCAGTATTTCAGCACGGGGTGTTTGAGAGTGTTGAAAAGCATACATAATTGCTCCCAAATGTTAAACAGAAATATTTCCTGTGGAGGCTTCATGTTAAATTAGGAATGTGTGAATCCGACACTGCAGTCGGAAGATAAACGGGACCAGTAATGTGGCTTGCCGCCGTGAAAACCTCATTAAAATTCTGGCACATTGCACCAAGCTCACTAGAGGCAACTAGAGTTTTAAACCGCTTCAGGTCACAATTAATCTTCCTATCTTCTGCACTTTAACGAGGATGGAAATTTACACAAATTGTTGATAGTTTTTTTAAGAGGTTAATGTCCAATGTTAAGTTTCCGACAAGCCCGTGTATCCTAGGAATATCACAATCTGTCGCAAAAAGCGCGGCATGCTGCCTAACTAGTAAGGTGTGACATCATGGAGAGTGAGAAAGGGTTTCAAAATACGTGGAGCCATTTCCAATGCATTTAAAGTATTTTTATTGTGTATTAATTTTTTACGAGTGAATAATAACATAGTACTCCTACATCAGTGATCAAAATCTGTGTAAAACACATACATTTTATATTTTCAAGACCGCAGAAAAGAGGAAGAGCTAATATTTGTTTTTATTTGCAAAAGTACAAGCGGTTTTATTTACTAATCATATTATGAAATAATTGTTTTATTATGTTACTTTATGAACTAGAACGAGGCATATATCATTACATATAATGAGTTACTTTTGGGAGAGAGTATACCTCAACGTGTGCATATTTAAACTACAAACCCTCTCCACTACCCTCACTTTATTCGCTGACTGCTCTGTGGGTCCATAACTGTGTACGCTTCCGAGCTCCAATTACAACTAAGCTTATACTAGCCTAATCTGGTGATGTAATGTGTTCTGTATGTTACAGCTATTTACATTAGATTATCTTATTCATTATTTTTAGCTTCTTGCAGTCACAATATTGTCTCAGTAGTAATGGCGACAAAACCATTATATTGTAAGATCTGATGATAAATGAAACACAGAATGATTGGTTGTTAAAAAAGCAGGTCGATATATGCTAATCATGGCATGAGCCTTTTCTTTGGGTGCATGATAAACAAAAGAACGAGTATATAACACTTTAAAACGTACTTCCTATATGAGCGAAAATGTAAACGAAAATAGTTAACATTTTCCAACTAGTTAATACTACAAACATGTTTAGAGATAAATGTATATACTTCAATAAGACCCAGTTATTCTGAAATGTCAGCATCTCATAACACTTTTATTGAAAGCATAAGCCTCAGAATGCTTTGAAAAATCTAAGCTAATGGACTGTTACCAAAGCTAATCACGACTTTTCTGCTTGTAACAGCTTGTCATAAATGAAATCATACATTATGTTTATAGTTATGACATCAGAGAAATGAAAACGGTTGTTACTGTAAGGTGTGAAACAAGTTTTATTTTGCTATGCAAATGAAGTTCCCAAGTATCTTGGCAAGACATTATATGCAGACTTCCGGTGTCAGGTCGTACTAGAAGTCATTTTAAAAACTAACAAAACTAAATTACATTCAATGACTTTCTCTACTTATTCTGCAACAAATAATTCTTAAAAAAACCTTATTCTTGTAACTACTTCATGTTAATCTCATAAACATTTGTAATTGTTTTCATTATATACTTTCTTGCAGGTACAATGCGAATAAGGGAATACACTAAAGCGATAGTCAACTGTTAAGAGCTGGGGGCTTGGCGTTGGTTTGAAATCTGGTTCTCTTTGCATATCAAAATGAAAAAGTAAATAACGATTTCCCTTGTTGAGAAAAGAATTAATTATTAAAAAATGTTAGCCAATAACAAGGAATATCTCGAAAATAATTAACTCCACAAAAACTATTGTACGTACATTGTGATCTTTAAGAAGATCTACACCTTTTGTGCAATAACATTTTTTGTATCTCTTACAGTTTACCAGTTATGTAAAAGTCATCCAGAATGACGACTTCAGAGGTCATTCCCAGAAAATTCAAACTCATTTGTCAAATAAATTCCGCTTCTAAAGTGGTTGGTTAATTCAGTAAAAACCCGAATCAGTTGGAGAATTTAATGGCATTCATATGTTGTCACAGCAGCTCAATGGTTAAAGCAACGCATGGAGAGATGGAGAAACGTGTTCAAATCCCGGTTATAGCATTGATATTTTAGTTTGTAATGACAAAATACTATTAATAAAATAATAATAATAATAATAAACAATAGGACAAGATTACTCCATTTTGTATAAATATATTAGTATTACCCGGATACTAAGTACTTACCATATGTAAATCGCCATAAAGGCATTATCAAAAAGCGAGACACACGGTTAAATACCCGAATGACTTGGAGAATTTAGTGTCATGCCGGCATGTTGTCACGGTAGCGTAATGGTTAAGGCAACGCATGGATAGCGGGAGAACCAGTTCAAATCCTCGCTCTGGCATTGAATTTTTCAGCTGGTTCTAAAAATAAACAAAAGCCCTTTAATAATAATGTCTCAAATATAATTATAATTCATATTTATGTATTTTGGCAATGCTTGGCCTTCTTTACTTTCTTTACATAGTGCATGATGTATAGGCAGAGAAGGTATTGCACTCCATCCAAAAATTCGATACAGCATTAGGATCCTCTGTATCCCCTTCTCCCAAAAAATTAGAAAAAGGTTCGTGTGTGTCTTTGAACACGATAACTCAAAACTGAAAAGTTGGTAAAATACCAAACTTTGTGTTTAGTTTAGCATCTTCCAAGAATACGACACGAAGCTTTTTAGGAAAATCCTCCCACCCTAAACTACGCTTTTGAAATTGTTGTTTTTCTGAAAAATGGATCTAATGGTTTTATTAAAATACCGTATCTTTAAGATATTTTTATGACAAGCTAAATGTATATCTTGAATTTTCTGGGAATAACCTCTGAAGGTCTCTTCATCCCGAATGACTTTTACATAACTCGTAAACTGTAAGAGATAGATAAACCCCTACAACAAATGTAGATGTCATTAAAACAAACAGTTTATGTCGTACACTTTTTTAGAGCTAGCCGTTTCCGAGATAGGTGTCCCTTGTTATTGGTTTCGGTATTAAATACTTAGTTTTCGCATATAGGAATCAGCTTGTTAAAACATTGACTATCAATTTAGCCTAGTGTACTCCCTTATTTTCCTTCTACTAACAAGAAAGCAAGAATTAGACTATTTCTGGTAATTGGTCAATTAGTGTTAACTTAATTGTTTTATCGCCATGAGTGGGACAGGAGTTGGATAGGTAGAATCAGACTGAAAAATTCAGGATTTGAATCACGAATCTTCCGGTCTCTAGCCGGTTGCTCTAACCACTAAGCTACAATAGCAATATGACGCCATGACATTAAATTCCTTAACTGATTCACATGTTTCCCGGTAAACCACAATTTAATCTCAAATTATTTTGAGATGACATGCTCCAATGGCGACTTACAATGTGTAGGTACTTTAACCCTTTTTGTGCCAGCCCGAATAGCAAACTGCTGTCTAAAAAGTGGCAAACAATTTTAGAGGGGAGTGCTGGGTTTTTAAATTATTAGTAATAAAATGAGTACCAAATGGCATAGAGAGCTGAATCTTTTTTTCATTTTTAGTAAACCTTTTGTCTACTGTATAATATGCATTATATGGATGAGAAGTCTCTTCAATATTTTTAAAAAATTAAAAACGACGAAATCTTTGAAATTAAGTTACGTCGCCTTGTTACACCTCCATAAATCCATTTTGATAAGTACACCAATGCGTTCGAGGTCCGTTGTTATAGGATGCATTTTCATCGCTGAAGCTAGAATATATATCGACATCAGAAACTCTTTCATCAAGGTCTGAAAATTACAAATCACTCGTTTTCTTCTAATACATACCGACATGCAGTAGCCTTTGGCTACGATGTCATGTTTAACCAACATAAACAAACATGGGCTATAGAAATTTAATTATGAGCTAATTTAGTGCTTTGGAGTGTAAAGATAAAGTCCAGAAATGTTCCATAAAACCTTTCTCTATGTCTATGATGTAGAAAGCATACAGACTTTCCTACTCGAAAGAGTTGAAAGGTATGAAAATGGCATCGCGATGAGATCGTAATTGGCAATTGTCGCAGAATTTTCAAATCACAATTAGATGCAATTGGCAAATCTCGTAGAATATTCAGATCACAATTAGATGCAATTGGCAATTCTTGTAGAATTTTCAGATCACAATTAGATGCAATTGGCAATTCTCGTAGAATTTTTAGATCACAATTAGATGTAATTGGCAATTCTCGTAGAATTTTCAGATCACAATTAGATGTAATTGGCAATTCTCGTAGAATTTTCAGATCACGATTAGATCCTAATTGGCAATTCTCATAGAATTTTCAGATCACGATTAGATCCTAATTGACAATTCTCGTAGAATTTTCAGATCACGATTAGATCGCAATTGGCAATTCTCGTAGAATTTTTAGATCACGATTAGATCCTAATTGGCAATTCTCGTAGAATTTTCAGATCACGATTAGATCGTAATTGGCAATTCTCGTAGAATTTTCAGATCAGGATTAGATCCTAATTGGCAATTCTAGTAGAATTTTCAGATCACGATTAGATCCTAATTGGCAATTCTCGTAGAATTTTCAGATCACGATTAGATCCTAATTGGCAATTCTCGTAGAATCTTCAGATCACAATTAGATCGTAATTGGCAATTCTCGTAGAATCTTCAGATCACGATTAGATCCTAATTGGCACTAAAAGGGTTAAGGCTCGGGTTTCATAGTTTAGCCAACTATTAGGTCAATTAGTGTTAATTTAATTGTTTTTTTTTCAGACAAACTATTTGTATGACATGAGTTGGATAGGTAGAGTCAGACTGAAAAATGCAATGCCATAGCTGGGATTTGAACCACGGGTTTCCCGGTCTCTAGCCGATTGCTCTAATTTCTGGTAATGTTTATCTCGATTATTATGAAGCAGATAGAAGAATAATCTGTTACAGATGTTGAGAAAGTAATTTGAATGGAACACACAGATGATATCCTTAAGTTAGATTACGACATCCGTAAGTGGCAGGATGGCATCTTACAGATGGGACAAATTAGGCGGCTAATCATGGCACATGGCAAGGAGCCTTGCTGGAAAATGATGAGCATTATTTATTATGATGTGAGATAAAGCCAGCATGCCGCTGCATTGGAATCCCGTTTACCTCATTACACCTCCATTAATTAGGTACGTAACCGCCTTGTTATTCCATAAACAAATCAGGCAATCAGCAGTACACTCTGACACTGTGATAGATGATGTGTGCTTGCTGACTCTGGGCTCCCATCCCACGTGCTACCTCCTCTCACTCTCTCTCTCGCATTGTTGTTTCGGACTTTTAATTGCGGGGCGCGAAGCGGCAGTGATTTTTGTGCAGAGTTAACTTTATTGTGTGCGGCTTTTAGCGTCGCTCTTCTATCCACGCTCCCCCTCTGTATCGCAGTTCTGTTGTTTCCACGTTGGAATAATGAACTTTTAAATTGGAGGCTCTCAATTTGGCCTGCTGCGAAGGGCTGCTATCAAACGCGGGACGCTCGCACTTTAGAGATCGTTACTGAAGTATTTATTTTCGTCAATCTCGCTACAAACAGGATGGGCCATATCGAGAGTGTAACATGTTTCTAACAAGGCCCATTATTTTTTCATGCGCCGCCTAACGACTGGAATCCAAACAGGAAACAAACCCAATGCATTGGTGTTACAAATGGTGACAAAAAATATTCCTTTTTGGGAAGATGAAACATTTTACGAGTGGCAAAACCAGTGTTGTTTGTAACTTTTTATTTACAATCAAAATTGGATACAGGGTAAAGAATATGAAACAAAAATTGCAAAAACAAGCTAAACTCTTCTAATAATAGAGCTGGGGATTTTTCACAACATTAAAAAATCGCATGTGTTCCATTCACATGATTTTCCCTATATATCTAACAAATTATTGTTGAAAATCATATTATTCTGTACTTCACACTTTTATTTTTTTTTTCTATGGGCGCTCTTTAACTACTGTGGTTCTTAGCGTCCCATTCTATATTGGGCGTCAAAAACCGCTTAATTTTGCTCAAATGCCAATTTTTCAGGCCTGAGGGTTTTTTTACGTGCCGTAAATTTACGACTCGGGACCAACGGCTTTGCTTCCCTTCCGAAGGAAGCCATGATAAGGATTTTACGCCCGAAAAATCTATTGTCCTCCGCCGGGTTAGAACCCGTGACCTTGGGTGTATAAAGTTAGCATGATAACCATTACACCACGGAGGGCCACCTACTTCATGCTGATCGAGATATACATTTAGCAGAAGTGATCTCCGTGGTTTAGTGGTTACCATGCTAAACCGGCGGAGGACGATGGATTTTTTCGGGTGTAAAAATCCTTAACATGGCTTCCTTTGGAAGGGAAGTAAAGCCGTTGGTCCCGTTTCGTAGATTTACGGCATGTAAAAGAACCTCAATCCTGCTATAGAGGCCTCTGGGCAAAATTAAGCGGTCTTTCACGCCCAATTTGAATGGGACGCTGAGGACCACAGTTGTTAAAGAGCGTCCATAAATAGCACGTCATTTATTCATTTATTTATTTATTTAGCTGAAGTGATCTTATTACTTGCTTTCTTGTAATTAGAATTGGCTAAAATGATAGTCAAATCCTTTAAAACCTGGTTGCCATTTGGTTGAAATCCGCTTCTTTGCATTGCCAGAAATTGACAAATTTCCATATGAGAACCAATAACAAGATATATCTCAAAAATGGCTAACTCCACGAAAAAAGGCATGTTATATAAATTGTGTGATTCAGCGAGATCTACATAATCTATGTAGTAAGTTTCTGTATCTCTTACGGTTTTCTAGTTATGCAAAATCCAGCAAACGTCACCCAAAATAAAGAGGTCTTCAGATGCTATTCCTAGAAAATTCAAGATATTCATGTTATTTGTCCAGTAAATATCTTTCATATACCGTATTTTAATCAAAATCGTTAAAGCCATTTTTGAGAAAATCAACATTTTTGAAAATTTGTTCGTGTAAAGGGTAGTTTGGGTTGGGGGTATTTTCTTCAAAATGTTTTTGTCGCATCCTGGAAAGACACTAAACTTGTATAACAAATTTGGTGCTTCACAGACTTTTCGTTTTTGAGTTCTCATGTTCACAGACACATACACACACGTACCTTTTTATAATTTTTTTTTTTGTGTACTGGGGACCCTAAAAGCTGTATTTCCGGTGAAATTTCAGTACGAATTTTTGGGTGGAATGCAATACCTTCTTTACACTATGTACATAGTATGTGTAGAGAAAGTAAAAATTGAACTTAAAGTATGTTCTAAATTGACGCCACACAACGTAATATTGCCTACTTAATCTAATCGGTTTACTTTTTATTGAGGACTTACTAACCCTAGGACTACACATGGGTTTTTCTAATGTCAGAAGTCTGTCGAGGAGCAAACGACATTTATTCATAATATGAAGAACGAGGAAGAGACCTGAGAGTGAAGAAGTAGATATGAAATGAAGTGGAAATGGATGATAGGAAAGGAGATGCGGAAACCATTGGTGCAATGAATGGCGGGGGAAACCGGAGAACCAGGAGAAAACCCTAGTATTCGCCTCTTTGTCCTGTTGGTAACAACCTCCTTTAGACCACCTGATATCACGTGTCATGTGGTGTATATAGTTGCCTTAACATAGTTTAGTTTCTTGTTGTTTTGTTTCGAATTGTTTTTCTTGTTTTGTTTTTGTTTTTTTTTCTGCATAATTTTTCTCGAGAATTTATACATATCGATATGTGCGGTGACGATCTTCCTCTTCCTCTTTAGAATGGTAAGCCCTGTTCGAACTCAAAAAGAATTCCTCATCTATATAGTTCTAGAACAGCTAAAATCTCTATAATGTTATGGCGGTTAATTTAAGATATGTTTGCTAATGCTAATATCATCAATTCCTAATACGTGATCATATCACAGAGCTTTATTTGAAGTTATTTTTAAGCAGCACTAAAGAAAGCAAGAAGAGGTAAATAAGTAATAAGCAAGATAATGTAAATAAGAACCTCTATGCAATATACTCATACAAATGTGATTATAGGTTGTTAACATAAGCTTAGTTATAAGAGAAAGAGACAGCTGAAACTGGGTCATAACAGAGAAATCGTTTTGTGGGCAATAGTTGGGATGAAATGTATAAAAGAATATCTTTGACCTAAAAAAGACAACATAAGTGAAGGTTACTAGTCTAAGTTAAAATAGTGAGATAGCTTCCACTGACTCATGAAAAGAGACGCTACTGAGAGCGGGAAAAAACAAGCCAATTAGAGCACAATTTTAATGCTTAGGCAGAAAAACGGTGTTCGATATATATTCTAAGGAGAGGCATTTTCTAAACACACTTCGTATTTACGTAGCAGTGCATTCATTTGTTCTCTACGGTACGTCGGTCTTAAAGATTATTTACATAAGAAACGTGATGCGCGAAATTTAAGTTTCACTTGTAAGACAACGAGTTTCAATACAGTTCAACACAGTTTATCGGTAACAGTTTAACTAAAATACTCAAACTAAAGCTACAAATGTAATAGTTTATTTTAGCATTCACGACTTGTTAAGAGATACTTATTTGCTGACCGAAGAACCCAAATATCCGGTGTAAATATGAATATACATTACACACATAATTAATAATAAAAATAATCAGAGTTAATGAGGAGTAGGGGTGACCGTCGCATTTTCCATTCAAGTTAAACATGTTTACATGTTAAATGCGTAGGCCTCCATGGCCGTGCCCAGAGAAATTCAACATAAGTTGCGCGAAACGTCGGCAAAACATGCGCTACAAGACAACGTAGCCAATACCGGGGGAAACCACCAATATAAATATATTTAATTTGTTTTGTTTTTATTTCATTAGTATTTGCTTGATCAAGTGGTGTAACATCATTAAAAGTTAACTTTATTTGCTTCAATTTTCCTTCTATCAGATCAATTTATTGAACAATTTTCAGAACCATACAACAACATAGGTACATCCATCACTTTATAAAATTTGAATTGTGTATCAGATCCAATTTTGATTCTTAAAGTTGTGCTGGATACAATTTATGCTCACAGTTATATTATTTATTTGTTAGGTAATTCGTTTTATCCTATGATACAGAATGTTACATAATAGAAACAGTATCTGCATGGTAGTGAAACCTGGATAATGTAGACAAAATATTTGGATCATGTTCAGGAGGCCGAAATAAAATTTTTGCGAGCATTCAAGTATTTCAGTAAGTTGGACAGGATTCCTAATGAAAACATTAGATCAGAACTGAATATTGTATACAATGGAAGAACATAAACAAAATAGAAATAACATCTGGAACAAATGGATGAAAACAGAATTAAAAACAAAAAATCTGATGTGTTTCATTCACATGGCTTTTTCTAGCTGTTCCACTAACAAACTTTTCAAATAGTTTTATCTATTTCATGCTAATCTAGATAAACATTATCAGCATTGGTCTTATTACATGCTTTTCGTACTAGGCTAAAGCGATGGTCAAATCTTTTTAAAGGCGGTACTATGGGAAAGAACAATAGTTCGCTTCTTTTTGCTTGTCAGGAGTAAACAAAAAAAAATAGGAAATGAAAAGAAAGATTATCTGGAATTTGAGAAAAATATAAGTAGTTTAAAATTGAAACCAGAACTGTGTGTTTTAACGAGGTATACATTTTTGTGTAGTAAGTTTTAATCTAGTTTTTACGGTTTACCAGTTTTGCAAAAGCCATGCACAATGAAGAGGTCTTTAGAGACTATTCCCAGAAGGTCAGGATATGCATTTCGTTTGTCATAAAAATATGTTAAACATATGTACTTTTAATCAGAATTGTTAGAACCATTTTTGAGAAAATAAAAATTTTCAGAAACGTTCCTTGAAAATCTTCCTGTGGCATCCTTGAAAGGTATTGAACTTAAATACATATTTTGGTATTTAACCGAATTTTCGTTTCTTAGTTATGCTGTTCACAGACACACAGACATGGTATTTTTTCTAAAAAAAAAAATGGGGAGGGGATTCAGAGGACCCTAAATAGTGTATTTCCGCTGTAATATCGATATCGAATTTTTAGGTGGAATACAATACCTTCTGTATCTGCTATGCATATTGTACATACGTGCTAGAGAAAATAATAATGGCCTTTAGTGCAAACCCTAAATAAAGAATGACATAGAAATGATAATTAATATATTTGGAACGAGGGAGATTTTTACCTTTATCTTTAAGTTTTTATTTGGTTATTTACGATTAAAATATTTCTTTTGAGATTTAGTTAAGGGGACAAGGTAGTCTGAACATTTAAGTTCAATTAACACTGCTCTTAAAGTATTCAATTGTTTTCAGAAATTTATGTGAGTTATTCTATATATCATGGCAATTATTTCAAGTGGTTGTTTGCATTAATAGCTTATGTGGTTGAGTTTATAAAAAGTATTTCATTCAGCAGAAAAGTAATAAAATGTGGGCTTAAAACATGGGAATCCATGTACTTTTTTCTCTGATACTACTTGCAATACATAATCACACTTTTGCATGCCTGTTCTCAGTATAATCAGCTATCTTTTGAACCTCAATTATTTAGCTATGATACAATTTCAGCAGAAATTAAAGAAAAAGTTCTTTGCAAATTCAAAAAAGTAAAAATGTGTAAAATTTGCAATGTTGTTGCTTTCTTAATATGATCAATATATATGTACTATAATATCACGATTTTGGTTCTGAAAGTTCAAATATGTGTTGTATATATGTGCTGAAAATTTCAGCTTTCCAGCTCTCATACTTTCTGAGAAAAAGGTACATAAGTATCCAAAAAAAGCTTGTTTTGAGAAAACTGAATTTAAAGGTACAAATGTTCGAAAAAGAAGCATTACATGACAGTTTAAGGAAATGCAGACTAGAATTTAAATTATATTTAAATTCATTAAAAACTTAACTCCCCAAAAGTATAAATTTGCTGAAACTAGAAATAATAGAAATTTTATTAGTGCCTAAAACAAAAAATGCTATGTATTTCTTGCCATTTCAGAGTATCTTGTCCTCTTAAGTAAATAAAGTTATTAAGGGATTTTAACCGACGAAATAAAAGAAAAGCTGAGGCCAAAACAGGTTGATACGACCAAATCTGTGAAAAGTAGAAGAAGAAACAACTGCTATACTTATATTTATCGTGTTTATCTTAAGCGGATAATAAAACGATACTTAACAGAACGAGCAGCCCATAGAACCGGCTTGAAATGTTAATGGGTAGAGGAAGACGTGTGACTGTTGCATATCAGGCCTTTGGTTAAACATCTCTGGTTGAAAAGCGAAGGGTGTTACGCTGGTAATAAATTGTTAATACAGAGAAACAAGTATATCCGTGGCAGGGTTGCCATGGTACCGCTTTTAGAATTGGCTTGCCGGGAGGTGCGTGAAGCCCCCATCTTGCTCCACGATAATTATTTATAATTGAGGAGGGGCAAACGATAGACAGAGACAGAAGATAGGGGCGCTAAGATCAGTTTTCTGTACACGAATGTTGAATAAATATCGTGTTAACGACAACATTCCTTCGTGCTAAAAGTTTAATTCAAAGCAGCCACACCAGGACTCGCGCTTTTAATGATTTGTTGTACAAAACAGGTAGTAGGCGGGGACCGTTTGATTGCTTTTCACTTTACAACACCTGCTGTTCTTTATTTTGTGAGGCGAATATGTTGACATTTTTATGCGTTTGTATTTCGTGATTCGGCAGTGCCATAACTTTTCTGATATCGATTAGCTGCAGAGATAGGGCTGGAAAGTTGAACTTTTGGAAGAGCAGTTAGGGCCATCCAGGCTTTTTAATCTCGTGGGAACAAAGTTTCTGGATTGAACAAGGCACAACTCATTTAAGATTATACTTCTGCAAAATTCGACGAAAAATTGTGTAAAATGAGTATAAATGTTACTTCTAACCGTAAAGAAATAATATCCTTTTTTCTACTAGTATTTGAGCTAATAGTTAACTGGCTTGGCTGCACGCCAAAGAGCAACATGTTACTCACAGGAGTATACCCCAGCAGCAAGCAAAACACCTCAATATTGAGGGTCAGTTGTCCACAGGATGAATGAAGTGAGAGCACAAATACTACCTTCGCCTGGTTCTTTACAATTTGCTCTTCTTTCAGCCTGATTCAGAGTTGGTTTCTTTTTTTCTTTTTTTTTTTTTTTTAAGCTTAACGTGTTTTAACCTGCTTGGTCTTATTGGACGATGAGTGAAATTGGTGAACTGATGCTCAAATTATGTCGAGGTCCATGGAGCTTAGAGTTACTCGACATTTGTCTTCTCAGGATAAGGGAAAAACCCCCAAAACAACTCATCCGGGTAACTCACCCCAAGCGGGATTAACTCGCAACTTCTTGAATATGAGGCAGACAAGCTACCACCACACTACCCAGGCGGGTGGTTCAGAGGTTTGTTGTTGAGTATACATGAGTACTCAGTTCAGACGAGTAAGATTGGAACAGCCGGTCATAAGTGAACAGAATCATGCTTATTAATAACTACCCCAGCTTTAGGGTCCCAGCTTTGCTGCGCGTCAAAGAGCAGCGTGTTACTCATAGGAGTATGCCAGCAGTATTCAATACACCTCAGTATTGAGGGAAACTAGTCTTCAAGGCATAATGAGTATGCCAACAATACACCCCAGTATTGAGGGAAACTAGTCCTCTAGGCAGAATGAACACAACACTACCTTCCCCTGGAAGTATTAGCTATCATGGTCTTCCTTTAGTCTGACTCAGAGGTTTGTTGTTGAATAGGCACGCATGGGTACTGAGACTCGAACAGCTTGTATAAATCAACAGAAGCATACTTATTAATACCCTCCCCAATTTTAAAACTTCTGTAAGCAGCATTTATCCATACTCAAAAATGCTTCTCGTGATGCAAATTTTACTAACATGTTTCAATGTTTTTGTGTTGCTTCTCAAAAGTATACTAAATAAAATGGCAATATACTTGTTTAAAATAATATAACGATTTTGAGAAGTAAATTATTAACTTTTGAAAATTCAATAATTTAGGAGAGTATAACAAAAAGTAAAGCTGATTCTGCAATAAGAAACAGCTAATATAAAACCTGAAATGATGTATTTTTTGTAAAATTATTTACTATAAGCAACTTTTGTGAATTATAAACCAAGCGGAAAAAAGAAAGATAGGAAGGCCTGTTACAAGATGAAATGAACAATATATCTACACTGCAAGGGAGCATGTCTTAAACATGAAGGCAGGAGAGAGAGAGAGAGAGAGAGAGAGAGAGGAAAAATAATAAAAATAATAAAGTATGTAACAGCCTTAATTTTCTGCATATCAATTTATTGCTTTATTAAAACCATATATCCAAAACTGCAATTAGTATCAAGAAAATCCGTTTTAGGGCTTTTCATCAGTTTCTAAAATATCCTAGTAAACATTTGAAAGTTGTAGAACAAAATAACGATAAAATCTAGCCGTAAACTTTCATGGGCTGTTGCACATAGCTGTACCATTTAAACATCGCGTTTTGGCACTTCAATGACCATATGAATAAACACACAACTAGTTCTCATTAATGGAAGATTTTTATGGAGATTTCAAAAATATAGTTTCCTTCAAAATGTTGTCAAAAATTCAATATTAGATAATCTTAAATATTCGTCGCCACTAATTAGAGTTTCTTATTAAGTGTGGCAACCATTTTCTTTTTAAACAAATGTGTGTTATAACAACGTTTTCAATATACATGCATATACCATCTGAATGCCCAAGCCAAAATCTCACCTATAAGGAATCCCATTATATAGACATACCGTTTATGTAAACTGTGAAAACATTGTCCAGGGTTCAATTATGAGGCTGCTATTTATTGTTTACTGGTATGGCTATTTCTCTCGTATATGAATTAGCCAATTCGATATAGAAATGCTTCAAATTTAGAGCAGTCGTAGCTGTCTATGGAGTTTTATTTATTTTAATTTTATCGTTTTCGTTTCACCACGCTGAGATGCAATGGAATGGTTAGCCACAAAAACGAGCTAACAATTTTAATCTCATCAGCTGCAAGATTGATCTTCTGAGTTCCGGTAAACACATATGTGAGATTCAAAGCTTGTGATTGTTGAAGTGTTATTGAAAATTCAAACCAACAACAAAGAAGTTGTTAAAACCACAAAAACAATTTATTGGATATAAATTGTTTGCTTAAACGAGATATAAATATGTTGTTTGTTTTTTTCAGTTTATCAAACATATACGAGGATTTGATAGGCTCTTCTCAAAAGGTTTAGAATATGCATTTTATATCTTGCGGTAAAGGTGTAAATTATATAGTATTGTAATCAAAAGCATTAGACAAATAAGAAAGGAAAAAGAAACTTTGAATGAGGTAATTTTTGTGAAAATCTTCAAGTGGTATTATGCTGTGGACGGAGCAAGGATTTTTGGACATTTTTGCCTCGGGGAAATTTTATCCATGGGTCATCGAACGTGTATTTCCATATAATGTATGTAGATATATATAAACAGGTTTACAATGTAAATATCATGTTCCTGTATCCAAAGTTCAAGTTTTTATCCACTTCCTCCACTCTTCTCCATCCTCCCAATTAAATTCCTCTAGACCTAATTCACTCATTCCTCTTTCAATATTCTTCGTCCATTTAAGTCTAGGTCGACCACGTCTTCCTCTTCCAGATGGGTTCCATTCTAAACCTTGTTTTGGTAATCTTATCTCAGGCATTCTGCCGACATGCCTGTACCATTCTAGCTGTTTATATCTTATAAAATCTAAAATTGAATTTTGAACTTTCATGATTTGTCTTATAAATTTGTTAGAGGTTTTTTTATAATTTAGAGTGACTAGTGGATCTTCTGAAACAGTTCATTTCAGTATATAATAATTTTAAATTTAAATTCCTATTCAGTGTCCAAGTTTCTGCTCCATAAGTTAACGTACTTCTAATTATTATTTATATATATATATATATATATATTCGATACTAACGCTTGTTTATAGGTATCGAATTTTCGGGCGTAATATAATTGTTCCTCTTCGTAAAATAGGTAAGTAAAATGCTTACAAATATTAAGCCTTAAATAAAACGGTGGTTCATTTCAAAGATTCTAATAGCACCCGCATAAATGTTCCCACAGGAGATCGAATTATATATGAGAAATTCAATGCTATGCCGGCATGTTGCCATAGTAGCTCAGTGGTAGAGCAACCGTCTAGAGACCGGGAGATCCGTGGCATTGAATATTTCAGTCTGACTCTACCTATCCAAGTCCTGTCCTACACACGGTTTCTGTGAGAAAGCAAACTTATCACAATTATCCATAATAGTTGGCTAAAACTATGAAGTCTGGGACTTAAAGTACTTACAACATTGTAAGTCGCCATTGGGGTTGTCATCTCAAAATAATTTGAGATCACCTTGTGGTTTACCGGGAAACATACGAGTCAGTTGAGAAATTCAATGCTATGCCGGGTATTTACCATGGTAGCTCAATGGTAGAGACCGGGAGATCCGTGGTTCAAATTCCGACTATGGCATTGAATATTTCAGTCTGACTCTGCCTACCCAACTCCTGCCCTACACACGGTTTCTGTGAGAAAACAATTAAAATCATCGAATTGTATAGTTGCAAGCAGTTTGATAGAGGTCGATCGATGTATGGCATTTAGTCGTGAGGCACTACTTACTCAGAGATAAATGAATCTCTGACTGCAATCTCCCGACTCTCCTAGGAGACACTTAGAGATATTTAATTGCAGCTAAATAAACAAGCAAGTCACTGAGTTACGTAATGCAATTACTTGGATCTCGTTGCAGCAGACACGTTGGTGCCTCTAGCTATTTCTATTTAGCTAGAGCTTAACGTAAGCGCTGAGGAGCGAAATCGGTTTATCAAGTTAATCAATAACGCTGTTTATTTCAGAGAAGTTCCAAGCTGTCACCTATAATAGGTATATAAAATATAGCTATCAAATAGGTAATAATGAAACGTAATATGAAATAATATCATAGCTAACAACAGGTGTGGTAATTTTCGACTTGGGGCATGTGTTAATACATAATAAAGAAAAAAAAAATGGAATGCTATAGTGTGTCTGTCTGCATGCGCAGGTGCGTCTGTACATCTTTTCACTCAAGAATGACCGAATCGTTTAATAACAAACGTTGCTATATTGTATGTTAGTTCCGCAAAGTGCCTCTCGTCCCTCGACTGTAAGTAAAAAACCGGTCTCGTCCCCAGATAAAACAAGTTCCGTTAATCCAGGGACCCGTCCGCGGCTTAAATATATTGTGACGTGTCCACTTTACACGTTACTTCACTAAGTTTTCACTTTCACTTCATAATGTGATGTAGTTCAATTTTCCTTGTCACTTCACTTTTCTTTCTGAGAAAGCGGCGGTAAAGAAATGCACTCGAAGCAGCCTCTTCTTTCTTAACGATTCAGTCGTTGGGGGGGGGGGGCAATTGAACACAGGACTTCTAATCTCTCGCAGATGCAGGACGTCACAACACTACCATTACAACCTTATTCGGCGGACGGATTTTATATTCACTGGAAGCGCACTCAGTAACTTATTTGCTCGCTTATATAGTAATTTAAATTTAACCTATAGTTCTAGAATGTTCGGAAAGCGGGGATAAAGAACCTATAGAACAATCCGTTATCTCCGATAACGCTTCTGTGTTTGCGTTGGATGAGATTGCTATCCCATCAGCTTATCTCTGCACTGACTGGTCGTTTGGCGCCAATCTCTCGATATCGCCACTGCAAAAGATTAAGAAGGGCAAATCTGAAAGCAAAGGAGACCGCTTCTCGCCAAGGGAAACGTGTAATACACGAAACCAAGTCATATTTGCCAATTGCATTATACTTATTAAAACTAAAATATATTTCCTATGAAACCGCATTGTCCTCTATTTACGGTTTTAGTTTACTAATCATTGAAGAGTACGTAAAGTGGACTGTACTGTATAATTTTATACTCTTTATGATTATGCATTTGTGAAATTTGGAAAATCCACAGTATTTAAGATATTTTATTGAAATTTATACCAGCTATAATAATATTCTAACTTGCATTATTATTTAAGCTATAAGTTTTATTGTCTAAATGCATTATTATAATAAAACTGAGCCATTTGATACAGTTTTAAAAATATTCATACAAAAAAATTCAATTCTATAATAAATTAGTTTACAAATAAGCTGTCATATTATATTTTATATTAGCTTTAATTAAAATAGTACTCTCCAAAAATATTGATTTTTTTTTGTTTTTAAATTTTAATAATTTAATTCTCAAAATTGGAGGTTTATTATAAAACAGTATATGACCATTTGCTTTTTTATAGTGTTTAACACCCTCTTTTACCATTATGGCACTGCAGGAGGACACTGATGATACATGGAATGAAGATGAAGCACCAGATGGCAAGGTAAACTGGAGAACCCGGAGAAAACCGCCCTGCACCGCTTGCCCCCACAAATCACACATGCAGTCGCTTGGGATTGAACCCGGGACGCCTAGGTGAGAGGCGAGTGGTCTAAACACTCGGCCACGGTGCGACCTACTATTTGCTTAGTATAGTGCACCTTTGAGAGACAGTATATATTGTTTGTAACACATTAGTAAAAAGTTGCATCGTTTGGTGCATTTGGACCATGGAAAAGCGTAGGGGACAATTTTCCGAGAGTGGCTATTAATAAGAATGAGCCTACACATGTATACCTTCAGTTAATTGGTAGTTGAACTGCGCCAATGATAAAACCGATGTATTTTCCTAATATTTAGGATTCATAGCATTTTATTATGATCCCCCCCCCCCACAATGTTTGGTCAGCTTTCACAGATATATCACCTTTAGAGGTTTTGCAGCCCTCTGTAATAATTCGGTAGCAACTTTGAGAATCGAAACCTGTTTGGCATCTTCCAGCACGGTTTGGAGCGAACATGCAAGCTGCTTCATTGAAGCATGCGACAATGTCGATCGCTTACAGGTTGTTTTTAAAAGATAAAAAGGACAGTGGGAGCAGGTATATAATACACACAGTTATTACAGCCGCTTGGGTCGCTATAAAGAAGCAAAAGGAAGACGGGGGATTTGTAAGTGAGCCCCATTAGTGTGGGGAGGGGGTTAGGAAGCAGTCGGCCGTGAGTAATGATCAAGGGCCAGGTGATTTATGATCCGTAGTGACTGGAACAAAAGTTCACCGCCTCTCAGATATCTCATGCCTGCACAGTACTCCGGCTGCATCTAATATCTGAAGACAAGCAATATTTATACCGGGGAGGGCTCACACAGAGTACGTGATAGGGTTTCAGAGGAGACCAGATTTTCTAACTAGAAGAGATCAGTAAATGGGGAAACGTACCTTCGTTCAAGCACAGAAGTGCAAACAATAGAAAACTGAGGACGCCTACGGCGTTTATCGCATGCTTTTCCAAAATAATTAAACTTTAATGAATATGTTTCTTATCTACCTCTATTATGTTTCAGCCATAAACACCTCTAGTGTCAAACGGCAGTTTGAGGTTCTACGTTACTTCTCATGTGCTAATAAACACATGTATAATCGACAAAGTTCAAACATTTTATTTGTACCAGCTCGCAGAAATGTTATTTTATCTGCTGCACTATGTACGTCTTCTTCCTCATTTTCTTCTTCAAGAATTACAGAATAATGCTTCATCCCATCCTTAAGTAGCTTTCCTAGTGGATTTGTACTACTGAAACGTTTTCCATGGCGACAGGCGGTCTTCTTTGCTTTTAGATTTCCGACAGAGCAACATTTCTTAGGGATTTTTATGCTGAATGAGGTTCGTTCACGAACAATTAAGCCAATTAAATCCAATTCATAAAAAGCACTTGTCAATCAATATATGTCTGGTTGAATGCAAAGTGTTTAAACAAAAATGTATATTTATTCGGGTCTTCTTTTAACACCGCCTTTCATTTCAAACTCCTAGGAATAATATGTGTATGTGTATAACAGAGTTTATGTATTATTCTTATTTAATGTTTGAAGTTTCTCTTTTCTATACAGTCTATAGGATTTTTCACATTGTATTTAAACACTTTGTATATATCTTAAGTTTTTATTTGTTTGATCTAGTGCAAACTTTCAATTTTCCGAGGTATTTCTTTTATGCTACTCGTATGTTTTCAATTATACTTCCTTTTTTAATCATAAAGAAATGAGAATATTATAGTCATTGTCTAGCGGATGACTTCGACATATACCCAAGGTCGCGGGTTCAAACCCGGCGGAGGACGTAAAAATCCTTAGCATTGCTTCCTTCGGAAGGGAATTAAAGCCGTTAGTCCCGTGTCGTAGATTTACGGCACCTCAAGCCTGATAGAGAATCCTCTGAGCAAAATTAAGCGGTATTTCACGCCCAATTTAGAATGGGACGCTGTTAAAGAGCGTCCATAAATAACACGCCATTTACATCTTTTTCGACATTATACCGTATCTGCTATGTTCCACAAATGTGTTGAAATTAATTTACTTCGTTACTTGTTTGAAGCTATTTCTTCACTCTATAGATTTGTAGCATTCTATTTTTAAACTATCTTCGATCTTTTGTTGTTTCCCATTTGCACCACTATCTCTGTTTTTAATTTGAAATTTGTAATATGTTTCTAAATTTTGAATAGGGAGTGGTACAAGCATATTCAGCACTGAAACAGACATAGTGGGTAAAATTGACTCCAATAATTAAATTAAAATATTTTAAATCAATAAAAGCAAGGACAAACGAAAAATAAACCGTGTGAATCAAAGTCAGTACATTTTTCTAACATGACAGTAAACCATTGCTTAAATAATGAGGTCTCAACAAAGAGGAAGCAGATTTTTTTTTTTTTTTCATTCAATGGAAAGGAAATGAGTATAGGTCTCAGAATGACAAGTAACTGTTGTGTCTCAAATAAAAAGGACTATAAAAATACAAAGCAAAGGTGAAGCCCTCCCCCACCTGCCCCCCCAAAAAAGTTGTAAAATAGCAAAATACAAACATTTGTACAACAAATACCATAAGTTCAGCACATTTACACACATCTAAGAACTCTCGGACCAAAGATATCAAGTTTATAAAATTCATTAACCATTTAGAATGCTCTGAAAAACCAATATTTGATTATATACTTTTTGAGTTACCGTTAAACCCCCCCTCCCATCACTTTTTTACTCAAAGGACGCTTAATATTTGTTCCCTTATGAATCAGTAAAATTTAGATAAAGATTGCTCAATAGTTGAAGATTTTACTATTGAATGTCATGAATACCTTAATATTCAGTCGAAATGCAGTGCATACGTAAGCATGTATATATAATGATATACATATGCACATAATATTTCATGTTTAACACTGCAATGGGTATTTCTTGCTTTTGTCTTCGTTTAACAGTAATTGACAATAACGGCATCTTGGTATGTGGCAGAAGTAAAAATTTAAGGAGCTAAGTCGGTGCGTGCCCTCAAGAATATTTTAAATAGGTATATCTAGATGAAATGGTGGACGGTAAATATGTTTCCTGCAATCTTTTACTTGCAGCTGTTCACTTGATGTGGCTTTAGAAGTCAGAAATATATGGTTGCACACAGCACACTTTGATTCTCTGCCTCTCCTACTCACCAGATAAGTTAGTAACTTGTCCTTTGTGCAGGCAGATAAACATCAACGAGGCAGTTCTTTTTCTAATAGAGAACCATTTGTTACTCGAGCCAGAGCCTCCTGTAATGGCATGCTGCCTGCTCAGCAGTGTGTGTTCATGGCGAGCGGACAAGAGCAACGTGTGAGAGATAACCATCTTGACAATGAGCGCGCAGGCAATTTGAAATTGGTAGTCATTTGTTTTCTAAAGCGACCTCCATCTATAAGGTATATTATAATAGTTATGGATGTTTGCAGAACATTGCAAGGGTTCCCGCGGCTTAATGGCCAGCAAGTCCGTCTGCCTGCTCGCCTTGCGCTGTACGTGAGTAGTTTAATGAACAGCACAACAAATAGTCTACCAAAAGCAGGTAGTCTCTCGGACTTAACGGATAATGGAATGGAGGACCCAGTAAAACCCAAGGCAACGAACGTTTCCTGCTGCTAAAACAACCTCAGCCGTGCAATAAACTTTATAATCCCATTTCCAACCTAGTAAACTGTCTTGACGATGAAAATTATCACGACTATTTTAATTCCTTTAGTTCTATATTTTACCAGGCGCTAGGGTTCAAAAGCGAGGCTATACGTGTTTTGTGCAAGTCTCATCCTCTATGTGAAACTATTTCAACCAATCGGAACAATTCACATAAATGCAGTAGCCTTTTTTTATCGCTGTTCAAAAGTACTAGTTATTCATCCAGAAGTGTTAACAGTGGATTTATATTTTCCGAGTAGGAATGTTTGCGAAACCAGGCTGAAAGCTGTATGCAACAATCCTACGAGCAAAATAAACCAATTTAGACAGCCCTGAATATCATTATAAAGAATCCAAATGAAAATGTAACGGAAATAGCAGTATACATTCGGGCATTCGCAATGGTGAGATCCAGTCTGTTGTTTTAGGCCTTCGTTGTTGTTTGATAGTCATAGGTAATGCTGACAATGTGATCACTTAAATAATCATAGTCAAATATAGGATGTGTGCCAAAATAAATCAACAGAATAAGTGTGGCAATAATTTTATTAATAGCATATTTATTGTATCCCTTTGTTGGAATTGAGGAACTGACTTTGTAATTACTACAATTTGTTGTTAAGATAAAATATGCTGCAGAAAAGAGTTTTTATATTATACTGTTATATAACCGTTAGTGGGCCATTTTTGTTTGTGCTAAAATTTACATTTCCAGAAGAAAAAAATCTGATGTGTTCCGTTCACATGACTTACTCTATATCTCCGTAAGGAATTATTGTTAAAAAGCTTATTCCCCTATCCACTTCATGCTAATCATATTAAAATTATCAGAAATGGTCTTATGATTTGCTTCCTTGTAAGTAGAAGGGAAATAAGGGAATACACTAGGCTAAAGCGATAGTCAATTCTTTTAAAAACTGATTGCTATGTGATTGAAATTCGTTTCTTTGTATGAACTTACAAATACCCGTATGAGAAAAGCATAAGTACTTTAAAGCTGAAATCAATTACAAGGAATATCTCATAAACGGTCAGCTTTGCAGAAAAACGTATATGACGTAAACTGTGTGTTTTAACCAGATCTACATTTTTTGTGTTCTAAGTTTTTGTCTATCTCTTACGGTTATGTAAAATTCAGCAAAAGTCATCCAGAATAAAAAGGTCTTCAGAGGCTATTCCCAGGAAATCAAAATATACATTTTATTTGTCATGCAAATATTTTATATAGGATATTTTAATCAAAATCTTTAGAGCAATTTTTGATAAAATCAAACTTTCGAAAATCTTTTCCATGTAAAGGGTAGTTAGGAGTGAGGGGATTTCCTTGAAAATCTCCGTGTCGCGCCCTTTGAAGATATTAAACTTCAATACCGAGTTTGGTATTTAATGAATCTGAAATGCTTGCTTACACATCCACTTGAAAACTCAAGTGAGTCAAAATGTCTTTGTGGTGTACCACTGTTGAAGGCGAAAGATATACGACTGGCATTTTAGATTTACAAACTAGGCCTAGAAGGCGTTCCTGATGTTATTTATGCTACAAAAATGAGACAGAAATATCACCTAAGCTGTGAAGAACCCTGGAGCCACAAGATCCCCAAGGAGAACTGGAGGATGAAAAATTATGATCATACTGGCGATGGTGGGGCTAAATGCTGAGCAGAGTCAGATTGGGTTACTTCTTATCACCTGCACTTGACGTGGGTCTGGAGTAACTAATAGTTCAAGAGTTTTCTTAATCTGTCACGTGCTATAAAAACTCTGGGCGTGCATTTTCAGGACCGACATGTACCTTAATGAGAAAATTCTGCTTCTTCTGTGAAGAGCTTGGCGGCAAGCAAACTAATTATATTTTTGTGACAACAAAAAGTGATGCGATAAAATTTAGGCAGTGTGTTGTTCCTTCTTTGTCTGGCACAAACCCACGTATGCACACACACACACACTCTTTCAACAGGGCAGGAACCGCATATGTGAGACTTTTTTTGAGTTTTATGAGGCCTTGACACTGGTTTATTGAAAAATATTCATGACTTCTATACTACTCGCACACGCTTTCTTGAGCTCTCAGATGGAGTTCTTAGCGTAAGATAAGAATAGGGTTTTTCGTGTATTTTACGCAGTCAACCTTACATTTAAAGAAGCTGTTAAGATAAAATGTGCTAGTCTTTATTGCCGCTGTAAAAAGAGGTTGCCTGAGATGCAGGTTGCACCAACTTTTTCCAGGTTAACCAACGATTGAATTAAAAGACCACTGTACGGTTAAGTTTAACATATTTAACAAATTAACCAATATGATATACGTATATTTCATTAGCAACGATTTAAACCGCAGTTTAATCTGTCAATGTTCATGGACCTGGGTCTTCTTCAGTCATTTGGAAGTTAACATTACTGTTTGAATCGGTTAAACACTAAGTAAAACAAAATAAGGTAACTCATTACAATTAAATCAAGTGGTAACACTGTAGCATGAGCAACGATACTCGGTTGTTTCTTTTAGCTAAGCTCATGGCTTCTTCACTCGGAGCGTTCGTAGCACTAGCAGATCAAAGTGTGTGAGGTAGATGAATATTTCACATTATTAGTTTCAGAGCTTTTAGCTTAGATTATTAAACCTCAGAAGATAGTGCCAACTCTCCTATTCTGTATTTTCATTTTGTTGGCAAGTCTGTTCTCTTCTTATGCTAACAAATTTACCCGCCTGATTTCTCAAGAGTTTCTTAAACCAAGCCTGGTCTGTGATGCTTTCAAAACTATTCCAGCAGATAGGACCATGCCTTGATCTTATAAACAATTAAAACGTCTGTTACTTCAGTGAACCTTTTTTAATTTTCAGGCGTTAGTTGTGATCATTTTTAACACGTATTCAATTGTTGCAGCGTATATATTATATTTATTCATGCTACTGTTGAAGCAATAACTTAGTTACGTTTAGTGCGAGTTTGGAAGGTTCTCTTCCTGCTGGCTCAAACAATCTTTATGAATATACCGTTTAAAATGTACATATCTATAAATATGTAGTGAACTATTAGGCTTAAACTTTCTCTGATGCAAAACCATCCCACGTTATATTCTCTCTGTGCCTAAATTCTTTCCCATACAGCATCCCTTTCAGTGCACCTTTTACTGAATATTTTCTTCGTCTCAATTTATTTGCTCCTTTTTAAAAATATAGTTTAACTAGATTTTTTATACATTAATCTAAAATTTGCATTTTTTTCAAAAATTGTAAATATTTCAGTCATTATGATTTATTTCGTCCCAATGCAAAAGTTTACACACTATAAATTGGCCTACTCCGCATACAGACATTCGCTAATCTAACCCCGGCCAGTACTGCACCTGTGAAGGGCAGAGGTGGGGGTTGCAGAGGTCGGGCGGTAGGCTTGCGCGACTTCGGGCTATTATGCCACGGAGTTTAGTTTGGTTTAGTTTATAGGTAAACTCAGGTGCCATAAAAATCTCATATGTAATAATTAATTACTTCTATCAGCAATAAGTTTTTCCCTAAATTATTCTAAGAATTATTTATAATAAATCTGGTACTTGTATAGGTATAACTTGGTATATAAGTATATCTATTTTTAAAATCTCTTAATATTAACCAGGAATCATAGCCGGGACAGTAATTAAGGACATTGTACCTGAAAAAGTACAAAGGGCACAACGTTTGCATCACAGTTTAGCGCTAGGAATTTACAGATCGGGCACCAGTTCTTAACAAATGGCACTTTTAAATGAGAGATTAGATGCAAGTCACTTATCTTTACTATGTATTCTCGAAACGTAAGCATAAGGAAGCAGACCTGTTTGTTATTGTAACAAACTATTTGCTGACCTGTTTACCAAGGCTATCACACTGTATCTTGGCAAAGGTCATTCGTGTAGAAGGAACGAGTAGCCTGTACCAGCCAATTTTTTTTTATTCCTTTTTCTTATTTCTCTTTTTTTCCGTTGTTTTCCCTAAATTTCCTTTGTTTACCTTGTTTTCTGTTTGTTTATGATAAATACACATACATGGGCACATTCACAAACACACATGCCCAATGCGGGACTCGAAAGTACGAACCCCTGCGCCACGAAGCACCAAGGCGAGGCGCTTTAACGAACGCGGCCTCGGTGACCAGCGCCAAGGGTGATAACATTCGTGCGGGCTGGCCCGGCTACCTGTCTGCGCTATGTTGTTTGAGGATAATAAGGAAGGAGAGGAGGTTAACCTTTACCGAAGTAACCTGGTCAGTCTTCCTAGAAAGTGCATACTGCTAAAGGTGATGTTTTTATTTTTAATTGGTGGCCTTTTTGCGGCTAGAACTTGCGAACGGTTTCACTTATATACCATAAAGTTTTGCTTCCAAGTGTCCATGAAATAGGATCCTGAAATCTTGAACATCCTGTAGATATAATATTTCTTTTGTATTCAGATGCATTTCCAGTGAATTCTCGGTACAAAGTATTGAGTTGCAGTGTGATATTTGTTCCATTTAAGCGATAAGGTGATGCAGTATTGTGTTTGCGCTAATAGGTAGGTAGGTGTCGTCAGCTGAGGCGCGGGAGACTACGTCAAGGGGAGTGAACGATGATGGTACACGACACCGGCATCACTTGCTGCCTTCAAGTAAAGCCACTTACTTGACACTACACGCGAGGACACGAAACGAAGCAATAAAAATAGAAGAGAATAAGAAACCTTTCTCCTTCGCTTACTCTCTTGCTCTCTCTCCACGCAATTTAATTTTCTTTCTACGTTTCGACATGATGGCGGCGTCTAGCTTCCTCTTATGGGGCTCTTGAGTCGCTCCCTCCCCCACCTCCCCTTCCAAGTAGGGAACAACCCGATTTATTTTCTCTTGAGCAATGATCGATGGCTTCTATCCCTAGTCTCGTTCCTTGCGTCTCTGATTCGACTGGAGACTTCTCTTCTTTCTCGCTTGCTTCACCGTACCATTTCTCTCTACCAATTCTCTTTCAACACGCTTCCCCCTACCCCTGTGTGTGGCGAACGAAATTGTTTCCAAAGTAGATCTTGAGATGTCTTGTCATTGATCGTTCTCTCCGTCTTGAGCGTGGTTCACCGCTCTGCCACATGGCGGCAGCATCTGCCCGATTGTCATTGTATAATTCA
Organism: Hymenopus coronatus; assembly: GCA_030762935.1. NCBI lineage: Eukaryota > Metazoa > Arthropoda > Insecta > Mantodea > Hymenopodidae > Hymenopus > Hymenopus coronatus. Next base: position 52,546,012 of record CM060895.1, on the reverse strand, counting down.
CCTTTCCGTTCTAAATATAGCATCAGCTTTCTTTGGTATTACATGTCTACCTAAGTGCTTTCGAATAATATGTTCCAGAAATATCCCGCATCAAATGTGGAAGTGGCTTAAATCACGTCATTCTATTTTAATACCTGTTTTCTTCCTTTTTTTCTTTTATAATTTCATTTGTATACTTATGTTTAACTTGTCTTACAGACGTTTTCACCAGAGAAACAACTGATAGTATTAGTAATTATTTAAACTGAATTTAAATCACTTTTATCATACTGCAAGATTCCGCGGGATGTACAAAATTGCTCTACTTAAAGAAAAATCTGATGTTTCCATTCACGTAACTTTATATGTTCTGCAAACAAACTATTTTAAAAAAAAGATTATTCTTTTATCATGCTAGTCAAGATAAACACTACCAGAAATTGTGCTATTACTTACTTTCTTATAAGCAGAAGAGAAATAACGGAATACATTAGGCTAAAATGGCTGTCAAATATTTTAAAAGCTGTCGCTATGTGCTTGTCATTGAAGCTCTGTTTTCTTCCCATGGCCAGGAAGAAACAAAAGAGACATGAAACGAATGAACACTTCTCAAATGAGAAAAAGAAATAAAGTATTTTAAAATTGAAACCAATAACGAGAAATATCTCTGAAATGATTATCTCTGGAAAAAACAGTATATAACATAAATTTATACATACATACATTTATAGTCTTCCACGGCCGTTGTCTAATGTACTGGTGGCTGCTTCCGGTAATATAAATTATGTGTTTTAACAAGATCTACATTTTTGTGTAGTAGATTTTTGTTTGTCTCTTATGATGAAATTCAGGGACTAGTACCAAGAAATTCGGAATATACATTTTATTTGCCATGTAAACATCTTTTAACACGCGGTAGTTTAATCTAAATCGTTAGAGCCATTTTTTAGAAAATCCAGTCTCGAAAAATATTCGATGTAAAGGAGAAATACTACGTTTGGCATTTAACCAAACGTTAAACGTGTTTTTTAATTATACTGTCCAGGCATACACACACACTTTTTTCTAAAATGTTTTATTCAGGAATCCTCAAAACAAGTATTTCCGGTGAAATCACCGTATCGAATTTTTGAGTGGATTACAATACCTACCTTCTCTCTTTATTATCTAAATTGTTTACAAATATACATACATACTCACATACATACACACATACATATATACACACATACATACACACATACATTCATACATACACACATACATACATACACACATACATATATACACACATACATTCATACATACATTCATACATACACACATACATTCATACATACATACATACATTCATACATTCATACATACATACATACACACATACATTCATACATACATACACACATACATTCATACATACATACATACATTCATACATACACACATACATTCATACATACATACATACATACATTCATACATACACACATACATTCATACATACATACATACATACATACATTCATACATACACACATACATTCATACATACATACACACATACATTCATACATACATACACACATACATTCATACATACATACACACATACATTCATACATACATACACACATACATTCATACATACATTCATACATACATACACACATACATACATACATACATACATTCATACATACACATACATTCATACATATATACATACATACATACATTCATACATACACACATACATATATACACACATACATTCATACATACACACATACATTCATACATATATACATACATACATTCATACATACACACATACATATATACACACATACATTCATACATACACACATACACACATACATATATACACACATACATTCATACATACACACATACATTCATACATATATACATACATTCATACATATATACATACATACATTCATACATACATACATACATTCATACATACACACATACATTCATACATACATACATACATTCATACATACATATATACACACATATATTCATACATACATACATACATTCATTCATACATACATACATATATACACACATACATTCATACATACATACATACATACATACATACATTCATTCATTCATACATACATACATTCATTCATACATACATTCATACATATATACATACATACGTGCTAAAAATTCTACTACACGAGCTGGAAATGGAGCGGTAGATTTAGGGAGAAAACCATTTTTTTTTCCTTTCTCTCTCTATGGAGTTGATTTCTTGTGGTAATTCATTTGTGCAATTTGACAAATTTAGTTTGATTCTTAAAATGTTGTCTTTTGCATTTGGTCTTATTAATAGAATTAAAACAAAGATATGAAATAGAACATTTTATTTTTGGAATCATCAGGGACCCCGTCTATGCTTGAGACCGTCACCATCCGGAGTCTGGTTGCCCTTCGTGCTTCTTCCTCATCCCTCCCTCCCTCTCTGGGATTACTAAGATACAAAGAGCCCTAGGGCACTACTTGCGGTGCTCTGCTTCAGTGGCTAGAGACCTTGTCCGTGAGTCAGTTAATCCTATCCTTTACAATGGCTGATTTGGCAAGCTAAACAGGAGCGTTGAGATGTTATTGTTCTTCATTTATAGTCGCTTTGACTACCAGGTCATATTGCGACTTTTATTCATATACGCAGTATTAAAGCATTCTGTAAATTACATTGATTAAAATAATACATTGTTAAACTTGTTACAATGGTATTTTACATTGTGAATTCTCAAACACAGTTAGAACTTTATAACGTATTATATATTATACATTTCATTTGATATACGAATTATTTTATATACGTATTATGTTTAAATCATGTTCAAACTTTTTATGTCTTTCAAGAAACAACATATTTTTTAAATATGAGGGTTAGTTTAAAGTTATACCATATCTTCAGGGGTATTATGCCTTCTTCTCTCCTTGGAATAACATCTATTCTGCGTTAGTAATTAGGTGTTTGATGGTGATACGGCTATTGCAGGTCTCACAATGTGAAGCATTTTTCTATTATTAGCCCTGTTATAATCAGTTTATCTTTTCTTTTTAGAGACTGCACTGTACAAGATTTTGTGGAGTCTTTCCTTGCTATACGTCGTTTGTTGATATTCTATTGCTTCCATTTGTCATTTGGTCTACTACAAAGAGGTTAGGAGTTATTTAAATCACGATCGAAGGATTAATTTTGCAAATTGCGATTATTTGCATCACATTTAATGACACTGAAGACAATAACAAAGTATACTGTGGAAATTGTTGACTCCATAAAAACATATTTCAGAAATTGTGCGTTTTAATGGGATCTATAATTTTTATGCAGTGAGATTTTGTCTCTTACGGCTTACTAGTTATGCTTTAGTCTTTCAGAATCAAGAGGCTATGCCCAGAAAATTCAAGATAAACATGTAAATATCTTTAATAAAATGTATTTTAATCAAAAGCACTAGAGCCATTTTTGAGAAAATTGAAGATTTCGAAAAATGATCCATGTAAAAGGTAGTTTAGGGTTGGGGGGTTTTCCTGAAAATATTTGTGTCACGTCCTGGGAAAATAGTAAACCTAACCAATAAATAGGCACGCATACACACACGCGCGCGGACATATTTAGAATCTTTGGGTTTTTATTCAGGTGACCTCAAAATATGTATTTCCGGTAAAATCTTGGTGTCGAATTTTTTGGAGGGATGTAATCCTTCTCTGCTTACTGTATATATTATACATACGTGGTAGAGAAATGAATTCTGATAAAATTAAGTATCAAATGGGGAAACGTTTAAAAGAATACAGGTGGCATTTCATCTTCTTTCTTCCAACCATGTTCTGAGCGACCCTAGCAGCAAACGCCAACCGAACAAACGACGATCACCTCAGTCACGAGCGGAGAATGTTACTAGTGAAGTGTTTGTCAGTTTAGTGATTAATAATTACATTTATTCTTCATTTGCGTATCCTCCAAAACTGCTCTATTTGAAAGCTAAGACGACAACTTGAAAATGTATTAAATTACAAGTTATTGTCCACGCAAATAGATGAAAGCTTTGTAAACATGATGCGCAGTGGCATGGTCTGATTGCTGCAGTCGGCTGCGTGTAGTAAGCTTCAGTATGTCCAGTACTACGGCAGCGCGAGTATCGTTTCATGTGATTCATAGCGGAGATAAAAATAGATGATGCCACCAGTTCTTAGCAAATTACAGGAAGTCTGCCATGATGAGATGAGGGAATCTGCCTGCACAGAGAATCCCTATTAAATCAAGTGGTACAAAAACGAGTAGCGGAAGCCACCAGTTTATCCTTTACTTCGTCCAAGAATCAAAGCTTAATCAGAACGTATTCAGTCAAGAGAATGTGTGTCTTTCCCAAAACCTCATTAAGTAAGGCCTAGAAGATCGAGAAAGCCCGAGTTAGACGACTTTAATGAGTGCATTAATCGCCATACAGTGAATGACTTTTATATACAAGAAAAATGTGATGTGCTCCTTTCAAATGGCTTTATCTTTGTTCCGCAAACATACTTTTCTAATAAAAGGTTATTCTTTTATCTACAACATGCTAATCGAGATAAACATTAACAGAATGTGTGTCATTACTTGCTTCTCTGTAAGTAGAAGCATATAAGGGAACACACTGCTTGCCAGAGGTAAACAAAAGAGAGTTGAAAAGAAATTTATGTTTTAATAATTTCAGCTAGTTATTCTGTTATTTTTATAAATGTTATAATAAATTATTTTTATTTATAACTCCCATTTGAGAAAAGTTTTAAATTGCTTAAAATTGAATAGCACTTCCAATAACACAGAATATCTCCGAAACGCTTAACTCTATGTGACATAAGTTGTGTGTTTTAACAAGATATGCAATTTTGTGTATTACGTTTTTGCCTTTCTCTTACGGTTTACCAGATATACAAAAGTTATGCATAAGTCATTCAGCATGAAGAGGTCTTCAGAGGCTATTCCTAGAAAAATCAAGATATACATTTTGTTTGTCATAAAAATGTCTTTAATATGTGGTATTTTCAACAAAACCGTTAGAGCCATTTTTAAATACCACACTTAGTATTTAAGTTTAGCATCTTCCAAGGATACGACACGAAGGTTTTCAAGAAAATCGCCACACTCTGTACGTGCTGTTGCGACTACAACTAAATCGTATCTGCGAGTATAGAAAGTACATGTACAGCGCCAAAACAAGTACGTTCTCTTTGGAGCCAGTTCCATCCAGCTGACTTAGTTGGCGGAGCTACATCACATTAGCGCAGCCACGGAAACTCCTGGGTCGGCGTACGGGGATCGGCCGGACGAGAGAGAGACTGTTCAGATTCAACATCAAGTGATATCATAGCTCAGACCGTGTTGCGTAAGTCCGGTGCGAGCAATTTTCGGCTTTCTAAATTACTTTATTATTCTGCGTTAACTAGGCAAAATTTCTAACCAAGCTCGCACCCAGACAACGTGTTATGTGTAATTCATTTGGCCAAAAATAGTTTGAAGGCAAGACGTGAAGAGAAAGGACTTTTACTGTGCAAGCGTTAATTGTATTTTAGTTGTTTTGGATTCCTTAAATAATGGTGAGCTTTGCTTTGTAAACTGTTGTAAAATGTTATAACTTAAAATAAAAATGTGTTGAATTTGAATTACGCTTTTAACTTACAAGTGACACGAGCAGTTGACAGGCTGAGGGCAGCCCGAGGAGTGTTAGACGTGTTCCTATTCTTTGAGAGAACTTAACCACGTCCTGACGGGATTGTGCGGTTTGCAGAATGCTGGGTGAGAATGAGGTTGTGGAGTGACAGGAGGAGGCAAATTTTGCTCCTCAACGGTTGTCAGTCATGGTACAACGACCCTTGTGCACCGCTGGTGTAAATATGTGTAGACGCTTTTCACTCCCATTCGAATACTGCCTCTGGCAATAACCTATTTGTATCTTCCACAATATTTGCCCACGCTTGGGCCCAGCGTAACAACTCGTCTTTACATGGAACATTTTTAGACAATTTTTATTTTCCCTAAAATGTGTAACGGTTTTGGTTAAAATTCTACAAAAAAATCTAGATCTCATTAAACACACAATTTATGCCATATGCATACTTATGTAGGGAAGTAAGTGGCTAATAACATGCCAACACCAAGTCCCCCCCCCCTCATCATGTAATATGTAACATGAGCATTTCTGAACAACTGACATTTCAAGAGTGAAATTCTCAACACGCATGTAAGAGAAACAACAATGAACAAGTATAAATCATCACTGCATGCAGTCTGCCCCATAATATTTACCTGTTGCATGACACATTAAAATTCCGCAACGATATATGGAGAGATGGATATCCTTTAAATATTTAAACTTTTATGTTAATTAAAATTCACTAATAGTTTTGTATAACACGGACGTTTATTATAAATTTGTATTGCACAATAGTAATATACTTTTTGGAACAGTTTTAAGCTATTTCTTTGTCGATGCAAATCACCTGCTTGCCTCGTATTGTGGTCATGTACAGCAAGCTTGTTGGGAACTTACTGTAATTATCTGCAAGGTAGCTTCATTTTGAGCCAAATAATGAGGCAATTAAACTACTTTATTTACTCCTCTGTAAAATTATTATTTTAACTACCATTTTCCACGAACTCAAAGGACGCCTTGGACACGGCAGCGAGGAATTGTTACTGGAATTATGTTCTGTGCAAGAGGTACAACATTTTCAGAAATATAACAAACAATTTATATAATATAACTTTACAAAAGAAAAGGAGAATGGCATTACTGGCACAACTGTGGTGGAGGAACCGGAGAGCGAGCATCCTTACAACACGTCCATTCACTTTGGCTTTCACTACTAGAAAGGCAAGGGTGAGTCAACTCAATTTCGGAGCCATGCGCAATTATGAACATCAAGTTAGTCAACTTATGGGACTACAGGACACTGCCAATATATGGACTTAACGTCTTTAAAAACGTTATCAGACCGAAAAATGCACATAGTCGGGATTTGAACTAAAGATCTCTCAGTCTCCGTCATTTTACTCTTACTATTGAGCTACCTGGGAATATGCCATCAGGACATAAAATTTTCCGACTGACTTGACAATGTGAGTACGTTTGGTACTTAAATGCTATTTTTTTTTTTTATTTATTATTAGTTGTGCTATTCAGAGACACACGTATGAACCATTTTCTACAAATATATTTTGTTTTATGGATCCTCAAAATATGTATTTCCGGTGAATTATCGGTATCAAATTTTAGGATGAAATGCAATACCTTCTCTTCCTGTTATGTAAATACATTGTTCATGGTAGAAAAATTAAAAAAGTAATGCAGTCTTAAGTAGATACATAAATATACGGAACAAAACGTGAAAATACCATACTTCTGGCAAAATTACATTAAGATCGTACAATATACCCCCATTTTCTAGCATAAGCTATTCACAAAACAGTGTTTTTCTCAAATCTACAGTGCTTTCAAAATGTGCAGAAGTATCCATTGTAATATTCAAAGGACAAAATTATCATAACAGTTATAGCTATTTTCAAAAAAATATATTTTTATTAAAATCAGATTAAAATTGCTAATTTTGTTTAAAAAAATATAATAATTCAGTAAACAAAGTGATTGATTTATCGCTTTTCAAGTTTTTCTGTATAATTCAAAGCTCCAATTTAGAAAATGCTAACCAATATTTTCAATTTTAGAGACTGATGGAACATTTACATAACATAGTTCGTGAAATAATTTATTCTTGCGAAGTAGTTATCAAATCTGAATGAAATTTGATATTCGTATTAACATAAGTTATACAACCATAATACATTTTTAGACAAATCCATTAAAAATAACATTTGAAATTTCACTCCCAGTGTACCTTACCACCACAAGGGAGATTTGTGGCGATATTTCTATGGCATCACAAATCATAATTTTTATTTAAACTACTTAAGTAAACTTAAAATCAAATTAATACAAATTCTTTTTTTTAAATTAATAAATTTGAAGACAATCAAAGTAATATTAATAACAAATACTAATATTACATTGCAACATTTGTATGAAACAGCCAGGAACCTAGATACTTATGTAGGGCAAAAGTTAAGAGGAAGCGTATTAGTGAGGTTTTACTGCATCACCAATATAGTATATGACCCACAGTAGCATTGGGTCTGGAGGTATAAACCTTGTAATGCAGCGAGGCTTCTTGCCCTCAGGTACAACATAGCCAACTAACCGTTAAGCTAAGGGATCTATCTACCCTAGTTGGCCAGGACTAGAATTGTGAAGTCACCAATCCAGAAAAAAAGTTTGCCTGTCTCTGCTACCTCGCCCTTTCTTCTCATGGCGTTTCCCTTCTCAATCTCTTTCCTTCCTCTATTCAGCTCACAGGAGAGAAATATAACCCCAACTCGACGACGATATGAAAAAAAAGGAGAGAGCCAAAGAAGCGGCAACTTCGAACTGTCGTCGTCCCTCGTAAGACGTAACGATATTTCCCCCGCCCTCCCTCTCTCTCCGTCTCTTCGTTTCTCTGTCTCAACTCTCTTCGGGGAGAAAAAAAGGGCTACTAAAAATCTTTAAGGGCCGGGACTTTACTTTGCTATCTGCGGTTGGATCACTAGGATGATTTTTCCTTCAAGAACCTTTTCTTTCTTTCTTCCACCTCCTCCCCGAACCACCCGTTAAAAGTCTATATTTGTTTCCAACCTAACATGAATGTGGCTCCCCCCGCCCCCCACCGGCTGCCTTCTCTATAACCTTTGGGAAAACAAGAGGAATGAAGGCTGTTGGGCGGAATTGGAAAGAAAACTGAGGACTGCAGTTTCTTAATGTCAACATAACCCACTAAGTGAACTTCGAAACTTGTGTTGCGTTCAAGGAGTTTCACAATGCAACATTTCTTAGCGGATACATTAGTCTCGAACCTAATACCGAAACATCGTGTAGTCGTGACACAATTAAGGGATCACACAACAGAAGTACGAGGGCCATCCAAGAAAGTGATAGACGATTTGGCAAAACTAAATAATAACGAAAAGTTTCACATAACATTTTATTTACAAAGTGTCGTCGTTTTTGGTGTGTGGTCATTGTTATTGCACCACTCCTATACACTTATCTTGGTCGTGTCAGTGATGAAGTATATAGGCACCTAGATGAGTCCACCATACTTGAAGCAGGACCTGTTTGAGTATGCACATACCTGATAGATGATGTTGGTTCTCTGCCTCGACTTAGCTGTTGTGGGTTTGGTAGAACACTTAATCTAGGGGTGGCCACAGGAAAAGTATACAGGTAAGGCTACGGGATAACAAATAATTAAGGAAACAGGATCCTTGTTCACTTTGTTGATTATTTTCCGACGTTGAACATCAAGTACTTTCGGTGAAGTCACCTTGACAAAACCATTATTATACATTTAAGTGTAGACACGCAGAAATTTTGAGAAACTTTATTAATGCATATTCATATAGCATTTAGTTCATTGTTGCACTCTGTTACATTTAACACTGTCTTGCAATACATATGTACATGTGGCGCACTTTTTAGCGCATTTTCATGATGACGAGTGACGATGATTTCACCTCTGTATGCCAGGAAGCACTGTAAAGATTTTCAGTTTCTCACAGCTTAAATAGATACCTAAGGAAGATGTCCTCCTTAATGCTTATTGGTTGACACATGGCGCTAAAAGTTACACTCTACGTCATCAGATCACGTGGTTCTATTGTACGGACACCATATGATAGACGAATACAACGAAAATTACCTTCTTTGCAGAATATTTGGGACTTTTCCCGGGTTCACGATTATACCTCTGAAGTACGCAAGTGAAATAAAGAAATGCTGCAAATTCTCAAGGTTTTCACATACTGCGTAGTTTCTCAGCTTTTCCTTAGCATAAGCTAACATACCTAACATTACCACTTCAGATATAAATACGAAATAATACCGTTTGTTGTTTATATAAAACATGTGATTAAGCTAATTAAAGTACCTATTTGTAGAGTGTCTACAAATACTTGATAGAAAGACAATTGCTTTTATTATGAGTGACGACAAGAATTACCGTCTCAAAAGTTACAGTACCTTACACTATTTGTCGACGCAATATCCATTCTGTCAAGGTATTTACTATCACGTGGTACCAGTTTTTCAATGCCGATGTTCTACTTTTCTACCTCCAAAGAACTAATTGTTTTTTGTTTTTTTTTTGTGTGTGTGTTTTTTTTAATGCACAACATTTCGGCCAATCGGATTTTATACGAAAATAACGCAAGTGTGTAGTGATAATGATGTGAACGTGTCTTCAGTGAGGAAATGGTCCATAATTTACGAGTAATCAAGGAAGGACCAGTGTGCCCGACAAAGACCAATGTTCATCAACCGTTATGAAGGAATTGAAAGCAAATGTTGATGAAAGAATTCAGAAAAACTGGTATTTCACTTGGTTACCATACATGATGTTCTGAGTGGAAAAGATTTCGCAACCAGTGAAAACCTCAACAACTTGGCTCATATCTTTAGCGGTAGAAGAGTATGACATAGGCATTGAAACACCGGTACCACGTGACAATAAATACTTTGATAGTAATAGCGATTACGTTGAGAAATAGAGTAACTTTGTAAATAGAGTTTTGTGTCCATATGTTTCGTTATTATTTAGTTTTGCCAAAACGTTCGTCACTTTCTGGATCGCCCTCGTATAATTTTCCTTTAATGTATGTCGAAACTGCCTAAGTTCTTAAGTCATTTCTCATATTCTCACAGAATCAGCTACCAATATGAATTAGTTTTTACTTTCTCTAGCACGTATCTACAATGTACCTACATAGTATGTAGAGGTGTTGTATTTCACCCAAAAATTCGATACCGAGATTTCACCGGAAATGCATGTTTTGGGACTCCTGAGTTCAAATAAAGCATTTGCAGAAAAAAGTGTACGCATGCGCGTGCATGTGTGTGGAGTAGGTCAGTATAGCTCAAAAACGAAAGGTCCATTACATACTAAACTAGGTATTTAAGTCCAGTGCCATTCAAGGATACGATAATGAAGATTTTCAAGGAAGTCCCCCCCCCCCAGCTACCCTTTACATAGAATTTTTTTTTAGTTTCTTTTTACTTTCTCAAAAATGGCTCTAACGACTTGGATTAAAATACGCTATGTGTAAGATATTTTCATGACAAAACGAAATGTATATCTTGGATTTTTTGGGAATAAACTCTGAAGAAAAATTCCTCATTCTGAATGATTTTTGTGCAACTGGTAAACTGTAAGAAATAAAACCTTATATATTTCATTAAAACATACAGCTTATATCCTACCTTTGTGTGTGTGTGTGTGTGTGTGTGTTAACCGTTTCGATATATTCAGTTTTAAACCACTTAAACTTATCTTTCGTTTTCATTCAGTGTATTCCTTTATTTCCCTTCTGCTTTCAAGGAAGCAAGTAAAAGACAATTTCTACCAATGTTTATCTTGATTAGCATGCTGTAAATAAATTAATAATCGTTTGTAAGAATAGTTTGATTGCAGAATAGCTAGAGAAAGTCATGTGAAAGGAACACATTACATTTTTTTTTATTCTCTATATGTGGACTACACATATTAGGTAGAGAAGTAATTGCACTCTACCCAAAAATTCAGTACCAAAATATCACCGGAAATATACGTTTTCAGGATACCTGAAAAAAATATATTTAGGAAAAAAATCCATATGTGTGTCTATGAACAGCATAACTCAAAAACGAAAATTCTGTTACTACGAGACTTAGCACGAGAACAAAATATTTAAGTTCAGTATTTCCCAAGGATGCAACATGAAGTGTTCAGGAAAATCCCCTGCACCATACTAATCTTTACATGGAAGATTTTTTCGATTTTATGAAAAATGGCTGTAAGAAGTTTGACTAAAATGCCATATATTAAAATTATTTACATCTTAAATAAGTATGTATGTATATATATGCCGTAACAGATCGACAAAATTTACATCTATTAAAACACAAAATTTATGTCCAATACATGTTTTTTATTTTCCTGTGGAATTTACAATTTCCCATATATTCTTTGTTTTTTGTTTAAATTTGTCAATACTTATATTTTCCTCCTGGCCATGCATTGCAAAGAAAACAGATTTCAAAAGTTATCACTTAACCACCAGATTTTAGAATAGTTGACTATTGCTTTAGCTTAATGTAGTTCCTTATTTCTCTGGTATCTACAAAAAGAAGTAGCAAGACTCTTTCTGCTAGGATTTATGTTGATTTGCATGGAGTAAATAGAAGAATAAGATTTAGTAAAATAGTTTGTTGCAGAACAGGGACAGAATGGAATAGATCAGATTTTTTTTTTTTTTGTGGCTACTTTCCCCATATTTCTAAAGAATTAGCGTGCAAACAAAGCATTTCTGGACATGATTGACAAAGCATTATGACATGGTGTCATCTACTTACTCCTTCCGAGCCTTGTAAGACTTATTTATTTACAATTATATATTCCTTACGGATATGCATTATGTTATTTGGTTGGTGTCGATTATTTACTACTCTTTGATACAAATTCCTAGCGCCATTAAATCAAAACAAACCTACAGTTTGGATTGAACTACAGCGGACTATATGAACTACATTATCTCTGACTATATCAGAATTAACTTAAATTATGAACGACGCCGTTTGTTTTGATAACTCAAGAGGAAAGTCCTTGCACTCACCTGTTACGTGCACAAGTCTGTGTTACAAGGATATTATCGATGCAAGCAACAATCGCGTGAACTGGGACAAAATATTCCACACATGTTCGCCAACTTGTTGCTTAAGCTTTGAGAACACGCAAAGTTTCTCTTTGAAAGTGAGCGCAGTACTCGACGTGTCTATCTGATTCATTGTGGGCGGTTTAGTGTATACCGTACTGGACTGTGTTTCTGATCTCTGGATAAGTCCAGTTTACTTGTTACCACAATGCGAAAATAATTCATTTCGTGTGCCAGATAACAAACGCCCAGCATATAGAATGATTTATGGAAATGGTAAATAAACACCATAATTGTGAATTATAAAGTTAGCTAAGGGTATTTTCTTCTTAGTCTTAATCATGTTTAAAGATACTGGAGCACGCAGAAATTTCAACACAAAGACATTTAGAGTAGTTTCACGGTGGTTGTAAAATGTGATCAGAATTAAAGGTTTCATACTGAGTCATGAGTTTATGAGTTTTGCCATACCGATAAAATTTGGAACTAATTTTCTACACTACAAAATCTCCTTTCTCCGGTTATATTTGCAGTTGGACAGGTCTAACCAATTGGCCGCGATACCGTCCATTAAATTTTGTAAATTATAAGTTAACTAACAAAGATTGCAATACGCATGTAGTATAAGAAATTACATACAGGTCGGAATATTAGAGATTTTATTGTCTTTTCTACACGTACTATGTACATATTAGGTAGAAAAGGTATTATATTCCACCAAAAATTTCGAGGTCGAGATTTCACTGGAAATTCACGTTTTAGGGTCCGTGTGTGTCTCTGAGTACGATAACAAAAACGAAAAATCTGTAAAATACTGAACTTGCTGTTTAAGTTTAATATCTTCCAAGGATGCCACACGAAGATTTTGAGAAATATCTACCTTAGCTTACCGCCCGGCCGCTGCATTCCCCATCTCGGCCCGAAGGCGTCGTGAATGGGGTGCAGTGCTCGAGGGTGTGACGTCGAGTCCCTCCCGGCCGGTTGGTGCGGTCTTCTTGTTCTGGAGCCGCTTCTTCTCAAACAAGTAGTTCCTCAATTTGGCCCCAGGGACCTCATGAGGCTGAGTGCACCCCGCTCCAGGTCTCCCAGCGCGGGAAAATTTCCCACGCCGGTATCGGGAATAGAATCTAGGATTCTCCCTTGGCAAGCAGCTAAGGAGACGACCGAAATGCTGGATAATATAGCTAATTAAATAGATGTTTCGCCGCAGAATACATCGCAATGTCTCTCGCGAAATGGTAAAGTCATAGCTTGGGAAGCATACTTGAGACCAGTGAAGTTTAAATTTTGTCTCAAAGTTGCATTATCGTTTTCTGCAACTGTAAAGCATATTACACTAAACATGTATAGGGGCAAACGACCATAAAATGAAGTTTTGCTGTGTGATGAAGGGATCGATTTAATAGGCAGTAAAGAGCGGCGAAGCGTGTCACATACTACAAAGGGTAACCAGTGGCAGGCAGCTGTCTAATGACCGCTGCTCGCAGCACTCCATAAACACGTCGTAAAATGCCTCGGTCAACATTGCAGCAGACATCTCTTTTACGATTAACAGCTCCTTCGCGTGAAAACAAAGTCGATGCTCCCTATTAGGATTCGACATAGCTATTTTCATGCTCACTGCTCCTCCTAGAAGGCGAGCTGCAGGTTTCTTATCCTCTGTTCTTCCTCACTTTCCTTTCACACATGAGCAAGTACTCCAGTCCTGCACTTTCCTTGTGCAGCCCTCCAAATGTACTTTTATCTGCACAATCGTCATGTTTAATATTAAAAATCTGATATGTTCCATTTACATAACTTTCTTATAAAAGCTTATTCTTCTATCTACTTCATGCTAATCAAGATAAACAATAGCAGAAATTATCTTATTACTTGTTCCTTACAAGGAGAAGGAAAATAAGGGAACACGCTAGGCTAAAGCGATTTGGTTCTCTTTGCATGGCCAGGAGTTGCCAAATTCCTGTATGAGAAAAAATTTAAGTATTCTAAAATTGAAACCAATAACAAGGAATATCTCAGAAATGGTTAACTATACAAAAGTGCATATGACATCAATTGTATTTTAATGAACTCTACATTTTTTGTTTAATAACCTTTTGCCTATCTCTTACGGTTTACAGACTTCAGAGACTATCCCCAGAAAACTCGAGATTAAAAATTAAATTTTTCGAAACCTTTTCCATGTAAAGGATAGTTCGGGGTGGAGGGAATTTCTTGAACATCTTCGTGTCGCTCCTTGGAAGATATTGAACATAAATTTCAGGTTTGGTATTTTACCGGCTTTTCTCTTTTATCATGTAAATATATTTAATATACAATATTTTATTCAAAATCATTAGAACTGTTTTTCAGAAAATTAAATTTTTTGGAATTTTTTCCATGGAAGTCTTCGTGTCGCATTCTTGGGAGATACTGAACTTAAATATCAAGTGTGGTATTTAACGGACTTTTCGCAATTGGGTTATGCTGTCCATACATACACACACACGCACACACACACAGACGAACAGACAGACACATACCTATTCTTTTTAAATGTTTTTTCTCAAAGCATATCTATATTTCCGGTAAAATTTCGGTATCGAAACTTTGGTGGAATGCAATACCTTCTCTATCTACTATGTACGTTGTACATATGCGCTAGAGAAAGTAAAATAGCTTTGAAATGTTAAACGGTATGTATCCTTGGCCTTGTGCAACTGTAAAACGAAGGCTCTTACGTAAAAATTCGAGATATCTTTTCAGGAATATTTGTGAATTTTCACTGCAGTTGTATTTAAAAGATAAGAAAATGAAGCAGTGTCTTGGTTTTAAATTCTATTGAGAAACACAGAGGTGTTGTGCATGTGTTTGGTGCCAGGCTATTAACGCATTTCATAACTAGTTCCTTTTTGGTCTGTGGGAGTCCCACGCCTCGTGCCACAGGTGCCTAATTAGCGTAAACATTTATTCAGGTGCCCCCTTCTCGTTTGCACAAGCTCAACATTTCAAATGTACGGCGAATGAAATATCTGTGCCGCTGAAATGGTCATGTGTGCTTTCAGGATATAAATATGCCAAAAACCCTCATTAAAGGATGCTAATAATTTAATGGGATAGAAAACTCTGTTGTGTAATCTATGTGACTAATGGACTTCTATAGCATGTTGATCCCACGTGTTAACAAAAGGCATTATGGATATCACCTTTAAATGGGTCATTATCAGGATCAGGTTCATTATTGTAGTAGGAAAGTGCTAAATCGTTATGCCCCATTCACAATGAGATGCAGGCGCAGCGTAAGTGCAAGACTTTATACCCATATTATTCAATGTAAGCATACACATAGACACGTGCAACACGCTACGCAACGCAAGAGTTTGCAATCTCCAAACTTTCTTTATCTCTGCGTTGCGTACACAGAGAAAGAATGCTGTATTCCTTCCCTTATACACTGCCTGCTGTGCAACAATAGACGACCGCAATGCGAGATTTTACAGGGCCTGCTGCACATGCATGCTCTTCTATTTGGCCGTACCGAACCATCTCTCATTTCCTTCAAGAGGTTATGGCAGTCTCCTTACGAATTCTCCTCTGGTTTAATGATGTACCCAGCATCTGAGACTAGATTTTTGACTCTCATAAATTGTAAGGCGTAAAGAGATAATTTACAGTTAATTAAATTGCAGAACTCGTCCAAACCATAATTTATGTCATATACGTTTTTCTTGTAGAGCTGACTATCGTTTTAGCACAATGTATTCCCTTATTTTCCTTCTCCTTACAACGAGTAATAAGATCATTTCTGCTAATGTTTACTCGATTAACATGGTGTAGACAAAAGAGTAATCCTTTATAAGCAACATTCTATTTATGGAGCACATAAAATTTTGTTTTCATTATTAGAAATATAGAGCCTGAAGTTACATGTACAGCTTAAAAAGCTACCTTTATACATATAAAATATTGTTTTTAGTTAAAATAGTATTTCAAATTATATAAAGCAATTAAAAGTTAATACTTTACATAATCGATTAATGTAAGATTTCAATCCAAAAGTTAATGGTGGTTTTATTTTTCTTGCTTCTGACTGAATAACTCTAGACAACTGTTAACATATTAATTCACAATATTCGCAGTTGCGTAATTTTTAAATCATTACATCTCAAAATCCCTGATTTTTGTGTTAACCGGAATTGATTTCCCTGACTTTTATTATTCTATAAATAATTTCCCTGAGATCTTTTGAGTTCCGTGACATTCCAATCCTGTGTGAACCATATACAAACTGCCTAAAGTAGAAACCAACTATGTTTATTAGAAAGGGCAAGGAACGAAGGGAAGAGAGAAGCAGAAAGGCCTTGGAGAGACATCTGGTCACAATACCGTAATATATTTTTTCATGCCCCACCCTGATGAACAAATGTGGTTTTTTGAAAGTTTGCGTTTAAAGCATCTTACAAAGAAGCGCATGCTATTTGTTCCTTTTTTAAATCTTGCAGAATTAGACTCGTCGATGAATGAACTCTTCCCCCAGATCCGCAAATACTCATGGTGAAAGAATCGGCCTAGTGACGATTGGTGCCAAAGGTACGAGGACTCCAAGGATTGTACATAATTCACCTGCGGAATTTTCTTGCTGTTGGTAGAGGAAACCATCTTGTTCTCAGCGGCTCTTTCTCTAATGGATGCAGTATATCTTCCGGCCAGATACACCATTAAGTACCTTTGTTTCCGCAGTGCATTCAGAAGAAAAGAGGTCGGTTGAAATATGTGAAAGTAAGGGGACTGTTACGCCATATGGGACCTATTGGTTGGAGGGAAAGGAATAGATTTTGTTGGTGCAGGAATTAACCAAGCGTAGGGTGTGATACAGCCGGGGCTGCGGCTTGTAGACTGCCGCGTAGAATGGACGGCGTCTGTATCAATTGGTCTCTTGTGGCAAGGGGTACGGAATAAACTCGCATGTTCTTCACAAAACAAAACTAAATAAACCGAGAAATAGCTATCAAGAGAATCGAGAAGACATTGCTTGCCCTCAGCGTTGTAGTTGGTAGAGATTCACTTTACCTAATCAGTGCAACGCTCGTTCCGCAACTTACCAATCTGAAAGATTAAACTTTGGAGACAATACACTCCTTGTGAAGCAAGGTAGATTAGATTACACTCATTTATAAATACTTGATATGTAAGTTAGTCATTCTGAACACATATTGGGTAATGTGAACTAAATTTATAATCCATTTATTAATTGGCATACCAACAAGCACTGTAAGTACTTAGAGTTTGAGAGGTCATTAATACTTACAGTACAATTAGGAAATGACGTAACACTCAAGGCATGTGCTACTTCAAATAAAGAATCTATTGCAAAATGTATTAACAAAAGAATGTATAAGAAGGCTTTGTCCATATAATTTTAATTGTAGATTTTCATTTGTTCACATCGAGAATTCATTTTTTCTCAATGTTCAATAAAATATTAAAAAGAAATTTTGATTTATTATTTTTTTCAGTTTTTTTCAAGTATTTCAAAAAGTAATTGGCTAACCTTGAACTTTAAGTTTCTTATAGATCGGAATGCTTGGGAAAAGTGGGCCCTCTGGGCCTCGCATTCTCAATATGCATTCTTGATTTGATAAGTATAACTTATACTATTGAGTAATTATGACATTTCATTTCTGTAATTTAAATTTCTCACTGAGCATTGATATTTATGGTTAATCATGCGTTGCTCAGTTTCGGATACAAATGTTTATGATTTCCAACAGTCACATAATTCCTGCATAATTCTAGTTTTCATATATTTTCAAATATACAGACCGTACGTAATTCAATCACAAACATTTACGAGTTAAGAAGAGTGTTAGCGTGCACTTACTGGCTTTGTTAATTGTAATACAGAGGTGTGAAAATTGTTAAGACTCAGGTACATTTTACGATTAAAATGCTTCAAGTTCTGAGTTTGTAAATAATGTATATATATTATGTGTCCGCATGCATATCTGTCAGTGTGTCCTCTGTCTGTGAACACGCTAACTCAAAAACGAAAAATTAGGCAAAATACCAAACTGGATATATAAGTTTAGTATCTTCCAAGGATGCGACACGAAGATTTTGAGGAAAATGTCCCCATCCCAAACTACCCTTTATAAGGAAAAATTTTCGAATATTCTGATTTTCTCAAAAATGGCTCTAGTGATTTTTATTAAAATACCGTATATTAAAGATATTTACATGACAAATATAAATTATTATAATATATATATATATATATTTATTCAATTTTCTTGAAATAGAGCTGAAAACCTCTTTATTCTGGATGAATTTTGCTGGATTAATTAGTAAACCGTAGAGATAGACAAAAACTTATTACACAATAAATGTAGATCTCGTTGAAACATACAATTTGTATCGTATATTTTTTTCGTAGAATTTACTATTTTTTAGATATGCCTTGTTATTGGTTTCAGTTTTAAAATACTTAAACTTTTCACATACGGGAATTTGTCAAATCCTAGCAATGCATAGAAACGGATTTCAACCAAATGGTAACCAGCTTTTAAAAGATTTGGCTATACTTTGGCCTAAAGTATTCCATGATTTCCCTTCTACCTACAAGGAAGCAATTCTGCTAATGTTTATCCCGATTAGCATGAAGCAGATAGAAGAATAAGCTTTTTAACAATATTTGTTACATAGATGTAGAGAAAGTCGTGTGAATTGAACACATCAGATATTTTATTCGGGGATTTTCGGTGAAATCTCGGTACCGAATTGTTGGGTGGAATGCAATAGTTGCTCTACCTATTATGTGCATTGTGCGTGGAAGATAAAATGAAAACCGTGTATAAATGTGATACATTTTCATAAAAATTCCGTACGGGATGCATCCGTTTAAATGCATTCGTCTCCAAGCTCGGAAATAATGCGAAGCAAACAAGCTCTTGCTATTTCATTACCCTCGTTACAAACTGAGTTGTATTAACTTCTCCACGTCTCTGTCTCTCTCATTGCCCAAATTACCGCTTGTTGCCGGCGTTTTATGTACACTTCTCCCATTCACAGCAGTTGGTGCAGCAGGGGAGAAAAAAGTCGAGTGAAAAACGAAACCGTGCAGCTTTATACACTACGGGAGGTTTTCGCCTTTGGCGCATTAATTTGCTCACATGAACGAAAGCTTTTGATACGGAAACTTTGTGTGGAAGGGTAGAGGTGCCACCATCTACTCCTGATGCGGTCCACTTCCTACGTGGTCATCTGTCCACCCTTTCTCTTGTGATCGACGAGGGGCCTTTGATCACTAACCACAAATAACACATGATGTACACCCCACAATTGCCACTTTCCCTCAACCAAAGTAGCAACAAAGACTCACAAATGTCAGCCTTTAGGTTTTAATATCGAGGATGAACTTGTCATGATTCTTCATCACCAGCTGACATACAACCACGAAATACCAGGAAGCCAGCTTCCAAACCGAGGCTAAAAGTGCTATTCCTATGGGAACAGGTTTTCGATGTGGGATAATTTTTACTTTATCGATACTCACTATGTACATAGTGTATAGAGAATGTATTGCACTCCACCAAAAAATTCGATACCGAGATTTCACCGGAAATATATGTTTTAGGGTCCCCTGTATCCAAAAAAAGTATTTTGAGAAAAAGGTCCGTGTGTGTGTGTCCGTGTGCATGTGAACACGATAACTCAAAAACGAAAAGTCGGTAAAATACCAAACTTGGTATTTAAGTTTAGTATCTTCCAGGGATGCGACACGAAGATTTTGAGAAAAATTCCCCCACCCCAAACTACCCTTTACATGGAACTTTTTTCGAAAATTTTGATTTTCTAAAAAATGGCTCTAACGATTTTGATTAAAATACCGTATATTAAAGTTATTTAGCTGACAAATAAAATGTATATTTTGAATTTTCTGGGAATAGCTTCTGAAGACTACTTTATTCTGGATGAATTTTTCATAACTACTAAACCGTAAGAGATGGACAAAAACTTAACCCACAAAAAATGTAGAGCACGTTAAAGCATACAATTTATGTTATATACATTTTTTTCCCTGGAGTTGATCGTTTTTGAGATATTCCTTTTTCTTTGTTTCAGCTTTGAAAAACTTATACTTTTCTCATACAGGAATTTGTCAACTCCTGTACATACAAAGGAATATCAGTCACATAGCAACCAGCTTTTGGCTTTTACTTTAACCTATGGTACTCCCTTATTTCGCTTCTACTTACAATAAAGCAAGAAATAAGACTATTTCTGCTAATTTTTCTCGATTAACATGAAATAAATAAAAGATAAGCTTATTAACAATAATAATTTACTGAGATATGGAGAAAGTCATGTGAATGGAACACATCACATTTTTACTTTCTGTACACTTACTATGTGAATAGTGTATAGAGAAGGTATTGCACTCCACCCAAAAATTCGATACCGAGATTTTACCAGAAATAAATGTTTTACAGTCCCCTGCATCCAAAAAAAGCATTTTCACAAAAAGGTCCATGTGTGTGTGTGTGTGTGTGTCAGTGTGTTCTTGTGTTTGTGAACACGATAACTCAAAAACGAATAGTCGGTAAAATACCAAACTTGGTATTTAAGTTTAGTATCTTCCAGGGACGCGACACGAAGATTTTGAGAAAAATCCCCCCACCCCAAACTACCCTTTACATGGAACTTTTTTAAAAAATTGTGATTTTCTTAAAAATGGCTGTAACGATTTTGATTAAAATTTCATATATTAAAGATATTTAACATAAAATGTATATCTTGAATTTCCTAGGAATAGCCTGTGAAGACTACTTTATTCTGGATGAATTTTACGAAATTTTGCATAACTGCTAAAATATAAGAGATGGACAAAAACTTACAGCACAGAAAATGTAGAGTACGTTAAAATACACAATTTGTACTGTATACATTTTTTTCGTGGAGTTGATCGTTTTGGGGATATTTCTTGTTTTTGGTTTCAGCTGTGAAAAACTACTTTTCTTATACAGGAATTTGACAACCCTTGTTCATGCAAAGTAACTTCTGTCACATAGCAACCAGCTTTTGACTATCACTTTAACCTATGGTACTCCCTTATTTCGCTTCTACTTACAAGGAAGCAAGTAATAAGACTAATTCTGCTAATTTTTTCGATTAGCATGAAGTAAATAGAAGTGTAAGCTTTTTAAGAATAATTTGTTGCAGAGATGTAGAGAAAGTCATGTGAATGGTGCACATCAGATTTTTATTTTATCTGCACAGTACATGGTACAGAGGTCCACCCAAAAATTCAATATCTAGATTTTATTTGAAATACACACCCTGTATCCAACAAAAAAAAAATAGAAAAATTTCATGTGTGTGAACAAGATAACTCAAAAATGAAAAGTTCGTAAAATACCATACTTGGTATTATACTTTAGTATCTGCCAAAGACGCGACACGAAGATTTTGAGTAAAATTCCCTACCCAAACTACCCTTAAATGAAAACGTTTTGAATTTTTTGTTTTATTTTCTCAAAAGTGACTCATTACCAGCTACAGAACCACGAGTACTAGGAGGTAATTGACGTGGAAGTAATCTATCTTCCAAACCAAGGCCAAAAATGCTATTCCCATGGGGATAGGTTTTCGATGTGGGATGCTTTTTACTTTCTCTGCACATAGGTCCACTTAAAAATTCGATACCTAGATTTCACTGGAAATACCCGATTTGGGATCCCCTGCATCCAAAAAAGTTTTAGAAAAAGGTCATGTGTGTGAACAAGATAACTCAAAAACGAAAAGTTTGTAAAACACCATACTTGGTATTTAACTTTAATATCTTCCAAAGATGCGACACGAAGATTTTGAGGAAAGTTCTCCATCCAAACAGCCCTTTACATGGAATAAGTTTTGAAAATTTTGATTTTCTCTAAAAAAAAAAAAAACACACGAGAAATAGAAAAGGGTCAGAATAATAAATACATAAGATGTGTATTCCAATATTCTTTATTAATTCCAATAAGGTATACATATATTAAGCACTTAGTATATACTTTACAGTATATTTTTATACTCATAGATCATGATTAAAATGCCATATATTAAAAATATTTACATGAAAAATAAAATGCATATTGAGTTTACTGGGAATAGCCTCAGGACATCTCTTCATTCTGGATGAATTTTACTGAATTTTGCATAACTGGTAAAACGTAAAAGATGGACAAAAACTTACTACACAAAAAATATAGATCTCATTAAAACACACAATTTATATCCTATACATTTTTTGGTAGAGTTGACCATTTTAGAGATATTCCTGGCTGCTGGTTTCAGTTTTAAAATACTACAAGCTTCGCTCATACGGGAATTTGACAACTCCTGGCAATGCAAAGAAACGGAATTTGTAACACTTGGCAACCAACTTTAAGATTTGACTATCGCTTTAGCCTAGTGTATTCCCTTATTCCCCTTCTTATAAGGAACGAAGTAATAAAACCATTTCTCAGTTGGCATGAAGTAGATGTAAGAATAAGTTTTATAATAATAACTTGTTACAGAAATGTAGAGAAAGTCATGTGAATGGAGCACATCACATTTTTACACAGGTTTCCTTTGTCCAGTATAGATGAATGTTGGCTAACTTTCACCACCAAGGATTTCTTCCATGAACAATGAAAACTGAAATTAGAAATGTAAAAGGCGTCCTTCAAAGTCTAGGAATAACATGCGGCCCCTGGTTCCAAAGCCGCGGGTTCAAACCCGGCGAAGGACGATGGATTTTTTCGAGCGTAAAATGCTTAGCAGGGTTTCTTTCGGAAGGGAAGTAAAGTCGTTAGACCCGTTTCGTAGATTTACAGCACGTAAAAGAACCTCAAGCCTGATAAAGAGACCTCGGAGCAAAATTAAGCGGCCCAATATAGAATGGGGCGCTGAGAACCACAGCAATTAAAGAACGTCCATAAATAAAACTCAGTGTCAATTTCAGAATTGTAATAGACCATTAATAAAAATATGCGTTACATTCACATGACTTTCTCTACCTTCTTATTGTTTAGTAAAGGATATAAAACTACTCTTACCCAAGCTGGTTTGTCTATTTAATTTTAATCGAGAAATACCTACATTACACATTTCGATATAGATACAAATGAAATAACGATATTCAATTGTTTAAGAATTGGAATCTATGATACACTATATATAGTTAACGACGTCAATTGCCAGGGTCATATCAGCGCCGCCGGTGTGCCGGATTTTCGTCCCGCAGGAATTTGTTTACCTGCCGGAAAATCTACTAACATGAGACTGTCGCTTTTAAGTACATTTAAAACATCGGTCTGGACCAGGTTTGAACCCACGATTTTGGGGTTAGTGAGCCAGCGCCTAATCAACTGAGCCACCCAGACAATATAGATATACTCCCCTTAATATTCCCTTCTCAATCGCGAGAAACAATTGAATATTTAAAGGACTTTTAAAAGAATAACAAATAATTAGAACTTGCCTTCACGGTCGAGAGTCAGTGTTCTGGCGTCTCACCTAGGGTTCGCTTCCCGGCTGGGGATGGGAAGTTTTTTTTTAACTAGAATAATTTATCCACCACATATATGGAAGTATGAATATGGGAGTGAATGTACGTGCGTTTAATAGTTTAATAATGGGGGGAAATGTTAAGAAACCCTGCAGTTCAGCGAAGAAAACACCAACAATTGTTTCTAAAGTGAAGCCCCGATATGAACTTAAGTTAAAACAATAATAAATGAACAATTCAGATCGTATATCACAGAAGTATGCACCAAATATTCATTTTTATATTAATAGTTTTAACATTTAAGTGCAACAATTACTTCTGTGCTGCATATAAATCCGGTATTGCATTATTTCTTGACTTCCCAAATTCATCCTGTAAACCGTTAAAACAACATAACTTCAAAATCAAGTGTTAGAACAAGTTTGGTATTACCAAAAGTTGGAATGTGCTGAAACTGGTTAGTGTCTTTATCTCAACTAATCAGAAGAAGAGAGAGAAGGGAAAACTACAATTTTACAATGTTGATGATTTTTGCAAGAAAAAATTTTAAAAGTTGATGTTTTTTCAACATTTTGTCTAAAAATTGGTATCGATAACCCACATATGATATAATTACCAATTCAATTTAGTGCAGTCATTGCATCTTTACTTTCTCTATCACGTATGCACAATGTAGATGAACGTTAGAGAAGGTAAAAAAATTCGATACCGAGATTTTACCGCAAGTATGTTTTGAGGTCTGCTGAATCCACAATAAATAAATAAAAATACTTTTTTTAGAAAAAAGTCTGTGTTTGTGTCATAAACGAAAAGTATGACAAACACTAACATTGGTATTTAATTTGAATAATTTCCAAGAATGCAACATGAAAATTTTCAATAAAATCTCGCATTTACAAAGTACCATTCACATGGAAAAATGTTCGAAAATTTGATTTTCTCAAAAATGGCTCTAACGATTTTGCTCAAAATATCGTATATTAAAAATATTTGCATGACAAATAAAATTTATATCTTGAATTTCCTGGAAGTAGCCTCTGAACTCCTCTTCATTCTGAATGAATTTTGCATAACTGTAAAACGTAAGAGATAGATAAAAACTTACTACACATAAAATGTAGTTCTCCTTAAAACACACAATATCTCTCTTTTATATTTTTTGTTGTAGAGGTAACCGTTTCCGAGACATTGCTTGTTATTATTTTAAAAAAAAATATAAAATAAAATATTATTAACATTAAATTGTTATTGAAGGCTGATTGTATATTTTAAATGAAAGATTTAAAGTTAATCTATTTTCTAAGTTTTCGTATAGCTTTATGGAATCATTTATGTTAATATAATAAAAAAACTTTTACTTTTAAAACACTTATATTTTTCTAAAACGGGAAGTCGTCCGCGTTTCTTTTGTTTTACTCCTGGTCTGCAAAGAAGCGAGTTTCAATGATATTCCCTTAGCGACAGCTTTTAAAACATTTGACAATCACCTTGGTTCTCTTCTATTTATGTATAAGGAACTAAATAATAAGACCATTAATACTAATGCATATCTCGATTATCATGAAGTAGAAAGAAGAAGTGTTTGTTTGTTGAACAAGTAGGGAAAGTCGTGTGAATAGAACACGTCAAATGTTTTCACTTGGTGTTTAGAGATACACAACTACTGTTTTTGTGTATATTCCAACAACAGCTGTGCGAACACCTCCGTGTACGATTCAGCCTCCTGCAGCTGGTGGTCGTATTTGGTGCAGGGAGTTGCAGGTATCATGACTTTTCAATGACGCTAATTGCGTCAAAATGGTTGCTCGCCCTCATTAACGGCGCTATGCGACAGTTACACTTTAATTGGGAATCGTGTATTAATTTGTTACACCGGCAATGTTCTCGACCTCGGTTGTAACACGCGAGTTCTCCATTATATGCAAACCGATCAAAACAACTGACGACGTGCTGCAGCGAGTAACCCAAAGTGAGCTTTCGCATGGCAGACTCTCATTTTTTTGCCGTTGTCTGTTTAGCTTTTACTGCTAACGCATTTAGCGTTGAAAAGAAATCATTATAGGATGACTTAATGCCTCAGAAATGTAGTAAAGACTGTGTGACTATATGGAGGTGCTTTATCTTTCGCTATGTCACGTGGAATACGATGTCATTCCTTTCTTCCGCGTCAATAATACTCCCTTGTGACATTTCACATGTGAATATGTATCCTATTCCCTAGGAAAGAAAACAACCCTACTAATTATTCACTTAATTACTTACTTACTCCATGACGATACAGTCCTTGAAGGGCTAGAGCCTGCCTCACAATTGAAGCCCATTTTTTACTTTCTCTTCACGTACTAGTTGTATAGTGAAGATATTGCATTCCACCCAAAAATTCGATACCGAGATTTCAACGAAAATAGTGTTTTAGGGTCCCCTGCATCCCCCCCCCCAAAAAAAAATTGTGGGAAAAAGGTCCGCGTGTGTGGGTCTGTGAACACGACAACTCAAAAACTACCAAGCTTTATGTTTACGTTTAGTATCTTCCAGAGATGCGACACGAAGATTTTAAGAACAAATCCCCCCACCCCAAACTACCTTTTACATGGAAAAATATTCGAAAATGTTGATTTTCTCAAAAATGGCTCTAACGATTTTGATTAAAATCGCTTATATGTAAGTTATTTACATGGCAAATAAAATGTATATCTTGAATTTTCTGAGAATAGACTCTAAAGACCTCTTTATTCTGGATGAATTTTGCTGGATTTTGCATAACTAGTAAACCGTAAGAGATAGACACAAACTTACTACACAAAAATGTAGATCACGATAAAACACACAATTTCTGTCATATACATTTTTTCGTGGAGTTGGTCGTTTTTGAGATGTTCCTTGTTATTGGTTTCAGCTTTAAAAAACTTATACTACTTTTCTCATACAGGAATTTGTCAACCCTTGTCCATACAAACAAAGGAACTTCAGTCACATAGCAACCAGCTTTTGACTATCACTTTAACCTATGTTACTCCCTTATTTCGCTTCTACTCACAAGAAAGCAAGTAATAAGCCTGTTTCTGCTAATTTTTCTCAATTAGCATCAAATTCCCATTTGTGATCTTTCTGTAACTTCTTCCCTTATTGTGCTCTTTTATGTTATTACTGAAAGTATTTGAGACTCCAAACCCTATCGAAATCACTATCTTGTACAGATATTTTGTACTGTTAACCCTTCTAGTTTCATCTCTTGATGCAATCATATTTGTTTATTTTTATTCTTGTTCATAGTCTAAGTTTATCTTTTTCCTGTTGTAACTGAGAAAACCTTGATAATAGTTCTTATGCAGTTCTGCAAATTAGAACAGTATTATCTGCATAAACCAATATCTGTATCATCCTATTATAAATTGTACCACCTGAGTTTAGTTCCATTTTCCTAACTGCTCTTTCTGATAAAAAATTAAATAATATTGTCGACAGTGCATCCCCTTCCTTACTTCTCGTTTAATAGTGAATCTATTTAATAATTCTCCTTGGATAGATATTCTATCTATATTATCTGTAAGGACTCTTTAGGATCAATCGGATTAGCTTCTTAGGCACATAAAATTGAATCAGCCTCAATAAGGATCTTTGTATCTATGCTAGCATATGCTTTTTTATAATCAAAAAATTGCATATGAAGGTCAATATTAAACTCATGACATACTAGGGTCGGCTGATAAGTCCCAGATCTCTCAATGAAAACAGCATTTAATTTTACAATTTTTTTTTTTGCTTTATTTCTCAACATAATCTCCAGAAAGGCTAATACATTTGTCATATCGGTGTTATAATTTAATTAAACCATCTCTGTAATGCGATTTATCAAGGTCCTCAAAATAGCTGTTTACCGCCGCAATGACCTCCCCGTTGCTGTGGAATCTTTGTCCTCCAAGAAATTGTTTGAGGTTTGGGAACAGGTGGTAGTCATTGGGTGCTAGATCTGGCGAATAGGGTGGATGTTCAAGCAATCCGAACTTTAATTCGCACATTTTTCCCATTGTAATGACTGAACGATGGGTCTGAACATTGTCGTAATGAAACAAGCCTTTTTTTGGCCAAATGAGGTCTTTTTCTTTTCACCTCATCACTGAAACGTTGCAGTAAGCTTACGTAGTAGTCACCAGTGATACTTTTACCCTTCTCCAAGTAATCAATAAAAGTAATTCCCTGTACATCCCATAAAACACTCGCCATAGCCTTGTGAGCTGACAAAATTGAGTTTGCCTTTTTTTGGAGTTGGTTCACCTGGCGCAATCCACTGTTTTGACTGTGATTTACTTTCTGGAGTGTAGTGATGTAACCAAGTTTCATCTATGGTAATAATCCATCTAAAAAATTCACTGGGATTTTTACGATAGAGCTCCACATTCTTATCAGAAACAGTTTTTCTTTGCAACTTTTGATCAGGTGTCAACAAACGCGGCACCCATCTTGCACAGACCTTGTGAAAGCCCAAAACATTATTTAAAATATTACCTGCACATTCTTTTGATAGCCTCTGTTATCTCAAACAACTTTAATCTGCGGTTTTTCAGTCCTAAACGATTACTTTTTTCAATGATTTCTGGAGTTGTCACTTCTACAGGGCGTCCAGAGCGAGGCTCATCACTAGTGCTCGTACGTCCCATTTTAAACTCTCCAACCCACCTTTTAATCATTGAATATGAAGGGGCAGAGTCTTTCAATACCGTTCATTTCCCTCTTTATTTCTTTAGGAGTTAAGCCTTTCCAATGGAAGTATTTATTCACTGCTCGTTTTTCCAAATCCTCCATTTTCGTGCAAACTCTAAAGTTGTCTTGTTTAAAATGCTGTCATTCGAAAACTAAACAAGCTATTGACCTGTAACTATGGATACAAGCTAGTCTAGAGTTAAATTATACTATGCTACCGTCTAATTGACCTAGTGGCGCCATATTTTTGTGAGGTCCGGGACTTATCAGCCGGCCCTCGTATTTTCTTAGGATGAATATGAGGTGCACAGTAGATTTTTCTTTCACAAATCCGGCTTGGTGTTCCCAACTGAATTTTCCATTATTTTTGTCATTCCACTAGCTATTTATTTGATTAAAAGAATTAAAATATTTTAGTTAGTTATACAGTATCTTATCTTCTAACAGAGTCAACATTGATACAAACTTAAGCAAAATAATATATCACAATTGGACAGATAATAAAATGTAAACCTACCACGTTTTACCTTATCTTCCTCAATAGTTTTTATTTCTATTTTCTCTATATATTATGCAGATAGTACGTAGAGAAGGTATAATACATTTTTGGAGTCCCCCGGGTCCAAAAAGCATTTTAGAAAAAGGTTCGTCCGTCTGTGTGTGTGTGTGGGGGGGCGGGGACAGTATAGCTGTTAAATACCAATTTGATGTTTAAGTTTAGTATCTTCCAAGGATGCAACACGAAGACTATCAGAAATATTCCCCCACACCTAACTACCCTTTGAAAATGTTGTTTATCTAGAAAATGCCTCTAAGATTTTGATTTAATACCATCTATTAAAGATATTTACACCACATATAAAATGTATATCTTGAGTTTTCTGGAAATAGTTTCTGAAGATCTCTTCATTCTTGATAAATTTTACTGAATGTTGCATAATAAGTAAAACTGTAAGAGATAAAAACTTACTACACAAAAGTATAGGTCTCGTTAAAACACACATTTATCACTATTACTTTTTATTTAAGAGTTGACCGTTTCCAAGCTATTCCTTGTTATTGGTTTCAATTTTAAATTATACACTTTTCTCAAACGGGAAGTTACCTTTTGTTTAATCTCTCTTTTGTTTTACATCTGGCCATGCAAAGCGAATCGAACTTCAATTGTCTGCATAGCGAACAACGTCAAAAAATGTTTGTTTACTATCCCTGCTTAGAAGGAGTATGTATTAAGACAATTTCTGCTAATGTTTATCTCGAACAGCATGGTGTATATAAAAGAATAATTTTTATAAGAATAGTTTGTTTGCAGAAGAGGTCGAGAAAGGCATGTGAATGGAATACATCAGATCTTTTATTGCTGATTTCTCTACTATGTGTAATTAATAATTAGCGAATGCATACAAATGTACATTGAGGACCTACGTTTAATGTGGAATCCGAACCTCGCTGGATTATTATACCATATAGCCTATGCCAGAGGTGGGGGATCACCCATCAAAGTACCGACCGAGCTCAAAGCTGTTTAACTTTAAAATCGATCGGTAAGGATGCAGCCACTCACTACTATATATAGAGCATTCGAGATTTTACTGTAAATATATATTTTGAAGCTTCTGAACCCAAAAAGGGATTTTAAGAAAGAAGGACCTTATTGGTGCACGCGCGCCTAAAAATACCATTACTCAACAACACAAATCCTATTACTTGATATGCAAGTTCAGTTAACAAGAATTGAACACGAAGGATGTCAAGAGAATTCCCTAATATTTAAAAAAAGTTCATTTAGTATTACGATTTAGACAGTAAAATAAACTTTTTGTCTCACTGCAAAACAGATATATTTAAATTTAACTTTATCTTCAAACTTTGGTAGTTCTCTAATAGTATTCTACCTCTGTTTTCTTTATCCATTCCTCTAAAAAGATAGCATTAACGGTGATGTAACCCAATTTATTTTCCCAGTCATTTCCTTTCATTCACTGTCTATCCTGATGAAATTGTCGAAAGAATAAGTAAATAACTAAAGGTACAGGTTCTTTAGCGAGCTTTCGTACACAAGGAATCCCTTACATTAACTAGTGTGCCGTAGTCGGTAGTGGTTAGCTAACTCGGAGCTTCCCAAGACACCTGTGTTACTTCCGGTAGCTAGGCCTGGGCTTTGTTCCTTCCTGGGTATCTACCTTATCCATAAGTATTTTATGTACCACTATTGACGTGAAAAACCATATTTTTATGTAATATAGAATCAAAGCAACGTCTTCTTTTTTTTTCTTTTTTTTTTTTTTAACATCCTGTGTAGTAAGGAAATATGTAAAAAATGAAAACAAAAATATAAATATTTATTAACTAATAAACTGTCTTAATTTCATGCAAATACACTGGCTTGTTTTGATTTTCCTGCAATTTTGAAGGAGGATTTTATCTGGTGGAATGTGACACGAGACAGCTCTAGTGCTTAGTAATGTTGTTTTCTCTGCAGAGAGCGTTTTTGTGTGCACATACAGTTGGTATGCAAATTGTGCGCGAAGATCTAGCAGCCCCATGGGGTCAGAAAAGACTTACATTGGCAGTCCGAAAAGCTCAGCTGTTACTTATGCTCTTAGGAGATTCTCATTGAACTGTCGTAAGTAAAAGAGACGTTCGTGGTTCATTACTTTCTCCAGCACGTATGTACGATGTGCATAGTAGATAAAGAAAGTACCGTCCAAAAATTTGATACCGAGATTTCACCGGAAATACATGTTTTAGCTCCCCCCCAAAAACACATTTTTCACGTCAAACTCGGTATTTAATGTAATTGTTTGTTCACAAAAGCCGTCTGTAGGTCACAAGTTGGGTAGGTATAGTCAGACTGAAAAATTCAATGCCATAACTAAGATTTGAACCGTGGAGCTCCCGGTCAGCCGGTTGCTCTAATCACTGAGCTACCATGGCAACATGCCAGTATAGCATTAAATTTC
Organism: Hymenopus coronatus; assembly: GCA_030762935.1. Taxonomy (NCBI): domain Eukaryota; kingdom Metazoa; phylum Arthropoda; class Insecta; order Mantodea; family Hymenopodidae; genus Hymenopus; species Hymenopus coronatus. The sequence continues at coordinate 52,514,046 of CM060895.1, read as the reverse complement.
TAATCTGACCCGCGAGTTTTTCTGCGAACCACATATGGCAGTCTCAAATGATTTTGAGATGATATATTAGGTCAATTAATGTTAATATTTGAAAGTATTTGTCCTAATTTCCAGGACTTAAAGTGCTTGCGACATTGTAAGTCGCCATTACTAAACAAAAATGAAGACGTCGTTAATGCATAGTTCGTTTCAAATGCAAATTTTAATCACTGCCGAGATATTCCTCGTTATCGGCTTCAATGGTTATATTTTTGTTAAATGGGAAGTGTTTTTCGTTTTCTGTTCCCAAACAAAGCAAAAAAAACAAAAAAAAATGGAGTTTTAATACCACCATGTAGCAATAACCTCTTAGAATATTTAACTATCGCTTAAGCCTAGTTAGTGTAATCATTTATTTCTCTTGTACCTCAAAAAAGATATAACAAGAAGAAGAATAACCTTTTTAAGAATAGTTTGTCAGATTAGACAGAGATGGAACATATCAACATTTTAAGTATTTGAGCAAAACATCTCTATGGTGCATCTCTAATATACACCAAGTTACTTTTTTAATGTTAAAAAATCTGATGAGCTACATTCACATAAGTTTCTCTACATATGCTGCAACAAACTATTCTTACAAAAGCTTGTTCTTCTATCTACTTCACGGTTATCAAGATAAACATTGTCAGAATTTTTTTATATATTATTTTTTTTATAAAAAATTAAGGGAATACAGTCAGCTAAAAAGATAATCAACTCTTTTAAAAGATGATAGCTATGTGATGGTACTAACATTCTGTTGTTGTTGTTTTTTTGTTTGTTTTTTTTTTTTTTTTTTGTATTTTTATTTTTTTATGCTTAGCAAAGATATTGAAATACGAATATCGACTTCCCATTTGAGAAGCGTCTAAGTATTGGAAAATGTAAACTTCTAATAAGCAATATCTCGAAAATAGCTCCACAACATAAATGTATTTGACATAAACTGCGTTTTTTTAAGAGATATACATTTTCTGTATACTAAGTTTTTGTCTGTCTCTTATGTGGTTTACTAGTTGTGCAAAAGGTATCCAGAATGAACATGATTTCAGACTTCAGACTCTGGTTATTTCCAGAAAACTCGATATTTATCTACATTTCATTTAGCATAAAAATAGATTAAATATATTATATTTTATCAAAATCGTTAGAACCATTTTTGACAAAATAAAAATGTTCGAAAAATGTTCAATGTAAAGGGTAATTTGGAGCGGGGGAGATTGTTTTGTAAATATTTCTGTGGCAACTTTGGAAAATGCTACGTTTTTAGGTATATCAAGTTTAGTATTTACCGACTTTTCGATTTTCAGCTAAGCACACACACATACATGCACGGACCTTTTTCTAAAAATCTGATGTGTCAATTCAAATGACTTTCTCTATTTGTTCTGCAAACAAATTGTTCTTACAAAATATTATTCTTTTATCGCCTTAATGCTAATAAAGATAAAACATCACCAGAAACGGTCTTATTGCTTAATTCAAGTAGAAAGTAAAATAAAGGTATACACTGTGCTAAATATACAGTCAAATCTTTCAAAAGCTATGCGATTGTCATTGAAATTCGGTTCTCTTTCCTTGGACAGTAGTAAAACAAAATAAATATGAAACAAATGAAGACTTCCCGTTTGAGAAAAGTGTTTTAAAATTGAAATAACAGAGAATACAATCTCTGAAATTTTTAGCTCTAAAAAAATGTACCTATATGATATAAATTGTGTGATTTAACGAGATTGTATGTAGTATGTTTTTATCTATCTCTCACGGTTTCCAGTTATTCAAGAGTGTTCAGTTCAGATTGAAGAGAACTTCAGAAGTATTCTCAATAAATTCAGGATATATATATTTTATTCACCATGTAAACATTTTAATATACGGCATTTTAATGAAAACCATTAAGAGTCGTTGTTTAGAAAATTGAAAATTACGAAAAATGCTACATGTAAAAGGCAATTTGGGATGAGGAATTTTCTGAAAGTCTTTCTTGGAAGTCACTAAACTTACGTACCAATTTTGGTTTTTAGTGGATTTTTCGTTTTTGAGTTATGCTTTCCACATGCACACACAGACACACACACTGATATTTTTCTAAACAGGCTTTTTTTATTCAGGGGTCCTCACAGCATGTATTTGCGGTGAAATCTGGGTATCCAGTTTTTTTGGTAGAATACAATAGCTTCTCTACCTATCATCTGTACATTCGTATTCGTGCTAGAAAAATTAAAATGGTGTTTTTTTTTTAGATTCAGGGAACTTCAAAACATATTTAATTAAAATATCGGTATCGAAATTTTGTACAGGTAAGAGAAAGTTTAAACTGGTATAAGCACCAAAAAGTGTGCATAAGAAGTGAATGTTCTTCCATTCCAACTAACCCTTTACATCACCGGAATATAAGAATTCTCGGTTAGTTTCAAATATTATTTTTATATTGGCATTCAGGGTGCAATGACAAAACTAAAGTAATTATTTAATTACACTTATTCATATGACAAATTCGTAACATTCGCAAGTGCTAATACTTGAGTATTTTGCCTAAAGATAATTAAGCATTATAAAGTTTCTAAAACCAGTGTAATAAAGTCACATAATGTTTCTCTTATTTACACGGTGACGTAGTAAATCAAGCGTCGGTTGGAAGTTTAATTACATTAGAACAGCATATTATCTAATATGTTTTGAAGTCAAATGGTTATATAATTTAACACAACATTAGTTTAATGAGATGAATATTCCGACATAATATAGCAAACATAATTTAACGTATGAATTATTTGTTCGTGCAGTAAAACACCCCCACGGGGTTTAAATGCTTGTTTAATTATACCTTGGTTACAGATCTAGAGGTCACAAAGTGTAACCCCTGAAATTACCGCACTTATCACGCATAAACATTGTAGGCCTGTTTCCATGTCATAGTTTCATGATAATTAAAGCAATCAATTGCATATTTTGGCCAACAACAGTTATATCTGACCTGTGGTCTTTGTTGGAGATGTTTGTCGCTACAGGGGTTTTCAAAAGTAATTTCTGATCGCATGTTCTGGACAAATGGGCGAAATAGTATATTATGCAACGAGAGTATAATGGTGGTAATTAAGGTGCCACTTTCATAATTTACATACGAGCATCTTAATTGCCAATATAGTCAAGTTTCATATGACTATTTATGCTCGGATATGTATGTGTTTATGTATGTATATATGTACTTAGTCTCTGCAATTGGGTACTGCCCGGCGGCAGAGTCAAATGTACAAAATTCACTTAAAATAACAATCTTATAGTTAATAATAGTCATACAAACTAATAATATAAATACAAACTAATAATAGTGATACAACTAACATGCTATATATTTTTAAATACCTAACTACTTAGGTCGTCTCCTTAGCGCGGTTGTAGCATGGGAGGCCTGGGTTCGATTCCCGGTACGACGTGGGAATTTTTCCCCCGCTGGGAGACCTGATCCGGGGGGCCAATTGACGAGATACTTGATAGAGAATTAGCGGCTCCAGGTCATGAGGACCGCTTTAACCGGCCGGGGAGGGGGGTTCGAGGCGCTGACCACGTCTCACCCTCCAGTACTGCACCCCATCCGAGATGGGGGACGCAGCGGCCGGGTGGTAGACCAAGGTTGTGAGCTGTCATGCCATAGAGTTATTATAACTACTTATTATTCAGTATAGCGATGCTATGTCAGTCACCAGCATGTTATTAACAGTTACTATAAAGCCTCAACATTAATAGTTATAGAACAGTTTTTGGGATCCTTAATTACTTCACAATATTTACTTTAATTATCTTACATTTATTCCCTTTAAATTATCTCTAAACTTCTTTAAGATCAGAGAGCAGCCCTGAAAGGTGCCACAGGCAATTCATTCCATTCTTCAATGGTCCTACTAACAAAAGTAACTAACTTTAAAATACTGTAACAAAAACTCTCTTTCTACTCAAAAAAATCCTTATTTCTTCCACAAACTAATTATAATCAGAGTGTGCTTACAAATACATTTTTTCAATGCTTTCCTAACAATTCTGCGTATAGTTTTCTTTTGACACTACAACTCGCTACGAATTTCCCGCGAAACTGAACTCTGGGCAGGGCTTCATTCCGCTTTTTATACCTGTCCATCATGTGGCAAAAAAAATGCAGAAGCAGTCGTATGTGCAAACCACCGCAGCTATTACAAACCTATTCAGGTGTAACAATGCCCGGAGTCGACGTCAAATAACCTTCCGACAGCACACGTGTCCACTCGCGCAGGTGTAACAATCACAGCTTCGATGTCGCCGGCACACGTGTCTACTAACGCACGTAACAATGGATAGCAACAATCAGCTATGACTTACGAAACAAGTCGTTCACCCACATTCTGTGATTACGGTCTCAGGGCTTAGTCACTAATATATATAGTTTTAATGCTCTACGCTTAGCAATAATTTCTGAAATTGCGGTTATTCATTTGCCTTTTTCCAATCCATGAATTGTGCATAGCATATTTCGTACCTGTTTCTCTAATTTTTAAACAATAAGTTATTAGTCATATTGTATGCCTTTGCAGAAATTTCCGACAATGTCTTTCTTGTCCTACATTTTTATTTTTTCTAAACTCGCGCTAGTTGTTCTTCGATTGAACATACAGGAATAACCGATAGTTGCGGTTTCAACAGTTGGTGCCTGGTAGCATTACGAGATATGCGCGGACGCGAAAGTAATGATTGTTAATGAGGTCCATAAAAGTGCATCCACCAGACGTATAATTACTACATTTAAGCATCGTCGAGCATAAAGATATAAAACGGCTATTCACTTCTTTTGCATTCCAGGGTTGCCACGTTTTATTCGGTGTCCGATTGGTTTATGTTTCTAATGATATTACGAATTCTATTAAACTTTCTGCTAGCAAAAATAACAGCGAGGATATCATTCTATACCTCTTAATTGGAATATATAATTCAACTTTATTATCAACGGTGATATATCTCTGACTTGGTTTCAATTATAAATAAGTTTAGTAATATATTTTACAATCAGATCGAAATTGATTACAATGAATTTGCTTCTTAATTAGGTTGATAATAAGTAAAGATGTTAAGATGATTTATACCTTTTGGTGGAATTAATATAACAGTAAAAGCTTTCTAAGCTGGACACCAATAGTTCAATAAAAGATTACCCAATCTAACGGGATGTCCACCGAAGAGGAAGTAGAACTTTTTTTTTCTCTCTCTCTCTCTCTCTCTCTCTCTCTCTGTCTCTCTCTCTCTCTCTCTCTCATTCCATGGAAAAGAATATAGGCTACATAATGCCAAGCAACTGTTGTATGTATCAAATAAAAGAGATTATTAAAAAAAAAAGAATAGATATATAGTGTGTTACATATATCATCTATTCATATAAATTATCCTGTAACAAACTATTCTTACAAAAGGATATTGTTGCATATATTTCATGCTAATCGAGATATACATCACCAGGAATGTTTTTATTACTTAGTTTCTTAGACGCAGAAGGAAGATAGGAGATACTGGGCTAAGCGATAGTCAAATCTTTTAAAAGCGCTATGTGAAACTCGTTCCAATGTGCTTGAAATTCGGTTCTCTTTCCATTGCCAGCAATAAAACTAAAGAAACAAGAATGACAAATACCCGCTTCAGAAAAGTGTAAGTATTTTAAAATTGAAACTAATAATAGGAATATTTCCCAAATGGTTAACCGCACCTAAAATATATATGACCTAAATTGTGTGTTTTAACGAGATTTACATGTTTTATAGTAAACTTTCGTCCATTTCTTCCGACTTACCAGTTATGCCAAAGTCATCCAGAACGAAGAGGTCTTCAGAGGCTATTCCCAGAAAATTCAAGATATACACTTTATTTGTGATGTAAATATATTTAAAGAATGGAATTTTAATCAAAGTCGTTAGAGCCATTTTTGTGAATATCAAATTTTCATAAAATGTTCCTGTAAAGAGTAGTTGGGATGGGGGGTTTTCTTGAATGTCTTATTTTGTATCCAGGGAAGATACAAAACTTAATTATCAAGTTTGGTATTCAACCTACTTTTCGTTTTCGAATTATATTGTTCACAAACACATGTATACTACTACACACACACACACACACATATATATATATATATATATATATATATATATATATATATATATATATATATATATATATATATATATATATACAGGGTGTTTCAAAACGAAGAAGTGGACCCTGTTGGTCATACCGTACGTGATACGTGAATATATTTTTCAGCTCTAAATTCGGCACATACAGAAACTGCCATTAAATCACAATGGATTAGGTAGTCATACATAACCAAATGGCGCCTGCCTGGCCCATTCCAAGAGAGATGTCAGTTGGTAGCGAAGGTCCCAGTCGCGTGGTGTAGGGGTGTTTTGATAGACACGCCGGCGCGGCACAGGTCACCATAGTAATGGAAAATCTAGCATGTGGGTTTTGTTATGTGTTTCGTATAACACGTTCTGAGGTTGTTTACGTGGCGTATGTCAGCCGTTGTTTCTTCGCTGCCTAATCCCAAATGTGTGCTATTTTTAAACACACATAAAACTTTAAATAGAACATTTTTGAAAGTTGCGACATTAAGTTTCGGCCAAATCAAAGTGCAAGCTAATCGTCTGCTATCTTCGTTTGGTGTCGTTTTGAAACAGTCTGCATATGTATATATGGACCTTTTTCTAAAATTGCTTTTGTTTACTCAGGATTGCTTAAAGCATGTGTTTCCGGTGAAATTTCTATATCAAGTTTTGGATGACATACAATACCTTCTCTACCTACTATGTACGTATAGAGAAAGAAAAATATATTATTAATTTGTAAACATTGTAAACACTAACATTTGAATTTTTGATGTGAACTTTTTAAACGTGTAGCGTGCGGAGCTTTTTTATTTGAACAACTAATTTGGAAAACATATTACTTAATCATTGAAGCTGCAATTTTGAAACATGGCAAATATACCTCGGTCATTGTGTGTAATAACTTATGTAAATTTCAACAATTTATCTTACTAACTATGAATTTTTCAAATTTCACAGAAGCATTACCTTAAGAAATTGAGTTGTGAGTTTTAGCAGGTAAATTCATAATCTCTCGTAGATTTACTTATGATGAAATAGTTTTTAAGGTGCTTTAATATTTTAAATAGTGGGAATTATAATTTACCAACGATAAAACAGTTTTAAATTTTTGAAACACAAAAAAAGAGGGAATTATAATTTCCTTATGATAAAACAACTTTTAAGATGCTGAAATAATAAGTTATCTATGATGAAACAAGTTTAAGGTATTTTAAAATAAAATGATAGGAAGTTATAATTTACTCATGATCAGACAAATTTATGATGCTTTAAAATAAAAAGAGGGGGTCATAATAATTTTTCTATAAATAAAACAATTTTAAGGTGTTTTAAAATAAAAAGAGAAGGAATTATAATTTACCTATGATAAAACAGTTTTAAAATGTTTTAAAATAAAAAGAGGGGAGCTATAATTTATCTATGATAAAACCTTTTAAAATAGAGGGAATTATAATTTAATTAGGATAAAACAGTTTTCAAGATACTTTAAAATAAAAAGAGGGGGAATTATAATTTACCTATGATAAAACAGTTTTAGAAGTGTATTAAAATAAAAAGAGAGGAAATTATAATGGTGGGAAAGTGTCAACATTAGTTTTATAGGAAAAGGGAGATGCATCGCCGACGGCTTAGCTACAAAGTTACGTTAAACTCCATCCATTATTCAGAGAGAAATGAGAAGGTTAAATGAGTGAAGTGAGCGCTAGAAACACCCGGTGCTCTAGCATTAACTCTCAGCTCGACGCCGTTCATGGGGCGGATAATGTCTTTACTGTGTTTTAATAGCAGTTATACGACATGAGCACCGCTCAGCTGCTCCAATATTGATCCTCAGAGCTGCCTGCCTGCCTGCCTTCTATCGACCAACTTGCCCTCTGCTATTAAGTGACGCATCCCGAATATAAATCACGCCAGAGAAGAAAAAAACCTGCTGTAGTTTGCATGTTAAACGTTTCACAGAATTTCGTGCTAATATACTTGCTTTGAGTGGAAATTACTAACTATTGACCTTTGCACACTTAATTGTTTTACTATTTGAAGTTTTACTAGCTTACACAAGAAATGCGAGAGTGATCCAGAAAGTAATGTCTGTTTGCGCATTCCAGTTGCGCAGATCGCTATCGGACATCTATCCAAGCTTGAATGGTTTACGAGACCTTTTCTTAATGTACTGTGAGCGCTAATCGAAACAAGTTAATACTATGCATTCTGTGATTGCTCAAAATCTACTGTATCCCGCCGACTGTGAGGTGCGAGATAATTGATTTTTACTTTCTCTACTTAATACATAATACACAGGTAAGGAAGGTATTGCATTCCACCCAAAAATTTAATACCAAAATTTCACCGAAAATACACTTTTAGGGTATCTAAAAAAACCTTTTTAGAAAAAGATCCGTGTGTGTGTCTGTGAACACGATAACTCAAAACCGAAAAGTCGGTAAAATACCAAACTTGGTGTCTAAGTTTAGTATCTTTCAAGGATGCAATCTGAAAATGTTGATGAAAATATCCCCACACCAAATACCCATTACATGGAAAAAATTTCAATCAGATTTGCTTGAATGGTCAGAAGTTGAAATCTGCCGAATTTCAGTCAGCTAAAGACGATACAGTAATGCATGAAAGAAATGTGAACAAGTGATAAATGTTATTATATCATGTTCAACAACGGACGAACAAACGTGTATGATGACCACATGTCCGTCTCATCATGAATGGTTTGAAAGATCAAGATCTCTGTAATAAAATAGAGCAAGTTGTACACGTAACTCTACATAAGTTACAGATCTCTTTCTCAAGCATTTTTCCTTCTTTTGGTGAAATTGGTCCAAACATGTTGGCTTAATATATTGGAGGCAGGGATTACAACATGGAGTTTTAAACCTCAAGCACAAAAAATGTAAATGCATAAATAAGGGGAGTGATGATGTAGAGAAATAAAGTAACTTAAATTTGTTACAGCTTTTCTTAATGTTTTATGTTTATACAGCTAAACTTTTGTTACTTTCTGAATAACCTTTGTCGCAGTTTCCTAGCAAAAGCATTTATTTTTATATCGCTTTTAGTAAAATACTTGTGTTTCTATCTGGGAAGCATAACTCAGAATCTTTAAACTTGAGTCAAACATCGTTTAAGGATGTCAGGCAAAGATTTTGTGATGAAAAATCTTGGTTATGTTTTATTTTCTCAAAAATGGCTCTATAACAAATGATTTAAATATTTGCATAAAGAATAAAATCAGCTTTAATTTTCTGTAAATAGTCAATGAAATCCTTTTCTCCCTTAACAGAATATATTTAATTTGGAAACCAAAAAGATATATAAAAAAATCCTCCATAAAACGCAGACATATAAATATAATTGGTTCCAAGTGGCGCTTCTCATAGTATCACATGCTTTTTTAAATGTTCGTTGTTGCATATTTTAAATGTTGTTAGGTTGAATTGCAGCTTCCCAATCCCTCCGTTCAAGAGCCCATTAGAAACAATTGGCTTTTGATGTGACAAAATTATTTCTAGATAATCTTTTATCGTAATTGAAGGTGAATTGAATAGCAGAATAAATATGAATAGAGTAAACACAAGGGATGTCTGTGAAATGAAAATAGGTACAGAAGGTTTTTTGAGTTTATTACTTTAGATTTGTGTTTTTAAATTCTTAAAATATTAACAAGTTACACGTGGTAATCCTTGTTCATCGATTGAGCCAGAAGCAGCAAGTCCCCAAACATATAATTATCATATGTTGTTTCTTAAATAAATAAAATTAAATTAAATATTTCATTCTTGAAAAGGTCCTGACATCATCCATAAACTATGTATCCACCTCCATGTTTGAAAACTGTATTGAATCTATAAAAAGTATTTTAAAATGGTTTTGTACTTTTTGCCTTTACTAACTCGACAATTTCATTGATTTTTATGAATCTTCTAAATTAAATAACTACTTTAAGTCGCAGCTAAAAACATTCTAAATATGTCATTGCGTGTGATTTTAAAAAAGCGAAATATCTCGCCTATAATTTAGGTTTTTTTTTACCTCTTCTATTTTAAAGTTGCATACCAAACATTTTTACGCATGATAAATTATAATTTACTGATTGATTGATTTTATTTGTAACTTGCCAATTGTATATTGATTTACACGACAGTATAAAAAGATAAAAAAAAGGAAAAACATGGTAAAGTACATAACTAATAACATTTTAAAACTTGTAACTTAAAAACTCTTTCACTGAATAGAAACATTGATCCATTAAAATGTGTTTTACGTTTTGTTTTAAGGCAATTTTTGTACATGCAACGGTAACTTGTTAAAAATCACAACTCTTCCTCCCTGTCATCAAAGTTTCTGGGCATCCATATCGAAACTGGCTTGGGTTGGTAGACTCATATTAACTACTTATCAAGTAAAATAAATAAAAGCTTATTCCAATACGCATAGTGTGTTATGGTAGTCATACCTCTGCCGCTCAGTTATTTATTCTTCGGAAGAAAGCTGTACGTATCATATTTGGAGTTTCACCAAGAACTCGCTGTAAACCACTTTTTATGCAACTTGGTATACGGTTTACACTGTTAAAAAGAATATCAACCTTTTCTCAATATATTCTTCTGTCCATAATTATCCCACACGAAAATGCTCTGATATTTAAAATGTAAATATAGTAAAACTCTTAACAGTTTCTCTTGTATGTCAGTTAATTTTTCCAAACTCTACCTCAGAATATCAATACTCTTCCTTTGTTAAGCTTTAATAGGAGGAGCAGAACAATCTTGAAGGCAAATCCTCTTTATAGTATTTCAGAAATTTATGACTTGGAATGGGATTAGTCTTATCTTTTTTAATGTATTCTTGTAATATATTTATTTATATATAGAATGTTTAGTTTATTTTTATTCTCTCATGACGCAGCCTATGTGTGTTTTACACTTAATGACTGGAAATAAACTATCTATCTATGCAGGTGATTTTTCATATTTTGTAAGCTTATGATTTTCAATAGATAATAAATGTGCATTTCGTGTACTGTAATTACACGAGCTGTATTTACAGGTCTCTATAGGAGTAATATTTAAGAAGTTTAAGAAATGTTAATGCTTATTTATTATTTGTTTTATGTATTTAGAAAAAAAGGTATGTTTCCGAAAATGCAACACAAATAGGAAGCAGTTCTATGAAGCCTTTTACTTATGTTCTAACTTTTATTACTAATCTCGATTGAGCAGTTTTACGTATAGTCAGTTTTCAAAATATCGCATTATATGTTGCTCACAGAGGGTTAGCAAACGGAGAGAAATGAAGAGGATGAAACTTAGTGATAAAATAGGGGAAAGACAGCAATGCGAACGGATCTAAGGATTCTACTAGTACATAATTAAATGTATTTGACAATTGTATTTTCTAGTCGTGTGTAGTGATAATTTGGTAAGTTGAATGAGCCTTAAGGTAGTGTATATGGAAATTTAGGAAATACAAAGCATGTAAGCTATCTACGAGCTATCTCGTAGCTGAAACTTAGACCAGTTAATACACCTGTATCGTTGTTGCCTGTTTCAAAATTCCTCTTGTATGACTATTTAAATAAAATATTTTCACGGTCTAAACTCTCTTTTCTGATAAAAATGCTCTGTACAATGCGTTTTAAAATTTTCACGCCAAAAATTCAAGTTTTATAGTAAATAGTATAAACAATTTGTTCTTTTAAATGTTATATTAATCCTAAATTATTGTAAAAAACTAGTACCCTTTGTACTTTCCAAAACTCTTAATTTTTTAATGTTTAAATACTTCGTTTATCAAAATTGAAGTATTACAGAATATTTCGAAAAGTATATGGTCCTTTTCTTTATATACCTTTGAAGGCAGTACAAAATTATTGAAATAAATTAGTAAACATTTGCATCGTGTGGAGCATTTTGAATATGGAAAAAATAATGTTTTCAAGAAAACAATTTTTACAGTTGGAAGTGCTTATGATTACCCATTTATAGCTTCAGTTAATTTGTAGATAAAATGCCCCAAGTGGAAAAAATTACCTATATATTTTCTGAAGTTCAGAATTTAATTTCACAGTCGACTTGGATTACCTTCCCCGTATTTTAGAACTGACACCCTCCTAGGACTTACAAGTGAATGCCTAGGGGAGCCTACAGCATGAAAGTACAGAACAGAGAACCTGGTACGAGTGGTCGGCTCATAGCCAGGCATGAGCATGAGGAAGTGGATGATAAATGTAAGCGAAATGGATGATAGGAAAGTTTATGATGGAGCAATTAGTGGAATGAGTGACAGGGGAAACCTCTTATTCTTACATTTGAATTCATTTTTATCATTAATCTATATGAGAACTGGAATTTCAAAAACATTTTGGTTAAAGGAATGAATGTATTGATATTAAGTTAGTTTATTATTTTAGTATGAAAGAATATATTTCGTTTGGTGTTCCGCAATTTTTTGTCCAATTTCATATATATGTATCGCCTCTTAATTCTATGACTCGAGTTTCTTAAGTTGAATTCAACTTATCAAAGTTAATCAGCAAAACCGAGTTTGCTAACCTTATGAATATGTACGCAACCAAGCTGTCTTGGGTATTTATACTGAGATTGTTATGAGGAATCTAGGTGTTCTAGAATATTCATGTATGTGTATGTTGTTGTTACAGGTGAAGATATGGTTCCAGAACAGACGCACCAAGTGGAAGAAGCAGGACAACATCAGCAATGCGGAGGCGGCCGAGCACAAGAACCAGAATACAGGCAAGCAGGAGGGTGGAGGCGGCAAGCATAAGGAAGGCACCAAGCAGACCATCGTTGCCACCACAACCGCCATCCCGACATCAGCACCGCCGGCCGTGAAGACGTCTCTCGTGGTGACATCGCCGGTCACCGTGAATGTGCCGCAGGTGCCCCAACCTCTGGGAACCAAAGTGACCGCCAGCAACGGACTTAGCATACCGAAACCCTTGGATTCTGGAGCCAGCGTCGTGACGCCCCTAGCGTCTCCTAGCAGCGGCGAGGAACACTCGAACGCGTCCCTGTTCACGGCGGACGGCTCCGTCTCCGAGAGTTGCTTCTCGGAGTCAGACTCCGTGAGACAGCAGGTGCTGACGGTGGCTACGAACCTAACAGTCACCGCGAGCAGGTCGCCGACCTCCTCGCCCGCATCGTCTTGCGCGGGTACTAAGACCCCCGTCACTGTCGTCGGTAGCGGCGGTGCTCCTTCCGGTGGAGGCATGACCCCATGCAACCCTCTACAGAGTCCACCGCCGCCTCCAGGCAGCGGCGAGTCGGAGGCGGTTTTGGAGCAGCGCGCTGTGTCTCCATCCAGCTAACTATTGGCCAAACAGCTCAGAAGGGCGCCTTCTTCACTCACCAGTACCAGGGAGACTTAGACCGCCGTCTGCAGAATAGTCTCATTTGTTGCGAATTGTGCCATACATTTATTATTTCCTCGTTAGTAACCAGCAGACAAGTTTATTTTCTCTATAGAAGTACATACTCCATGTGTAAGAAACCTTTCCAACTAGACACAATAGCGTATTTATGTTATTTCCGGAAGAATGTGTTAAAGCAGTTGACTTTCACTTGAACTGCCGCAATCTTTTCAGTTGTGGGTATTCTCTACTCACTTTTCACTCTAGCCACTCTTACCCGGAAGTGTTTTCCCGGAAAAGAACTGTATGTGTAGAATTCAATGACTTTGGTAGACAAGTACTTTGGGGAGCCTTTCATGAGCAAAACTAAAAGGTATACTGTCTTTAAAAAAAAAAAAAAAAAAAAAGCGTGGGTGTGGTTGAGCTGTGTTTGTGGTCGGAGTGTTAATCACTTAGAAAAATATTTTCTTTCCCCAGTCTTCTGTCAGTATAAATCGCTTTTTTAAGTTAACTCTAATGGCACATTATTGTCATTTAGGCTGTGTCCACAAAACAAAATACTGACGAGATATAGTTCTTAATAATAAATCGACACGATATATTTAATTTGTGTTTTTGTTTTATTCTTTACTATCATCATATAATAATAGAGAGAAAAGAGCTAATTTGTAAATAAAAGTAAATTTTAAAAATTCTTCTGCTTATTCTGTTTGGCATCTTTTTTACGATTTGCGTTCTTTGTACGGTTACTATAGAAAATCATGAAAGTATTATTGTTCGTTTCACGAATAGAAAACCTTGCCCTAACCTTACCCAACGCCACTTAAGATGATGCATACGTGAAATATGACTCAAAATTGTAAACATTTTAAAATATACTTTGTCTCATAGTAAAATATGAATTCTAAGCATTAAGAAAATATATATTTTTCGCTTACTAATAGCCACTCCCAACTTTAAACTTATTTTCTCGAAATTTTTTTCCAACACTTTTGCATACTCAAAATGTTTCACACAGTGCAATTTTTCACTAATTTGTTTCAAACTTTTTTTAAATAATGCCCTAATTTTGGAGAGTACTAAAAGTAATAATTTGTCTACACTAATTGAAGATAATATAAAAATATATAATAGATATATTTGTAAGCTCTTTTACTAAAATAAAACTGGACTTTGCCATGTGAATATTTTAAAAAATGCATCAAGTAGCTTGTTTTATTAGAACAATGAATTTAGACAATAAAAGTATTATTTAAATAACCATGCCAGCTAGAATATACATGATACATGGCAAAAGTATTACTATTATTGTGTATACATTACAATATGATATCTCACATGCTGATGATTTTCCATATTACACAGATAAATCAATTCTTTGTAACAAAAACTTTTGGACTGAATAGTTTCGACTGTTGCTACTTTTAGCAACCTTCCTCCAAGTTCTGGGTTTTAATGCTCAGCCTACTATTAGAATTCATTACTTAAATGATGAAAAATTTAATTCCATCTTAATATTAAAAACTATTTGTAGGAGTGTCTCCTTAGTAAATGTTCGTTAAAGCTAAAAACGGTTAGCATTGAAAGATCAGCTTGGTCTTCCTTTGTTTGTTCTTTACCAAAACAAGATTATGTGCTAGTTGCAAGAATGTCCTCTTCTAGAGCAGGGTTTTCTGATTGAGAAACGTGAAGTAATAATTTATGTGGCATGGAAATAAACATAACTTATTCTAAGGTTATAACAACATTTCTATGTCAATTTAGGGAGATGAGGGACTGCATAAAGAGAGGTAAGAGGGAAACTATTATCTATTCACCCTTAAATAGATCCGCGACACAACAAAACCCAGGCGACCAGCACACCGTTATAATGTAGTCTTCCGCCATTCGCGCCAGAAATGCTTTCACGACCTCGTGGTGCTTACACGCAGCATGTACTACAAAAGAAACAAGAGCCCTTATTTCGACAACAAAAGATGTCTAGCGTGTTGATATGGGCTAAATATGATAATTTTGATTGTTACATCAAAATAAATGAGTGCATTATATAATTAAAAAAATATCCTCCTTATCAATTATACCTCTTCGGCCTATTTTGACAAATTCCAACCCAATTTTATACAGAACAATAAAATGTGATTCTTCGGAAATTAAGAAAATTTGAGTCAATAGTAGTACTTTATCAAATGTTTGCGGCTCGCTTTTAAAAAAGAAATTGTGCACTGTATACGATTTGCATTCTTCATAAAATAGTAACATCTTGCATCACGTATTTCACACGTTTTCTCCCCCCCCCCCCGGGTGTAACCATTTTTCCAGCTTTTTCTTTACGAGCAATGTTTATTATTTGTAGCCGAAACACCGATGAAATCAGAAGTAGATTTCACCAATTATTTTACTGGCCGTATTGAACGTATCGCAAAATTTATAATAAATATTGAAATCTATTGTTTTGACCTTTAGGCAATGGTTTACCAATCTTTGCATATTTACGCAAGTAGTTCTAAACAGTACTCCGGATAGCAGATGACTGACACGAACTGTAAGTTGGGACTAATAACTAGCTGTGTTTATCGACATAAATAAGGTTTAATTAAACTCTTAGGTATTTGTATAAAGCATTAAGAATACATTCATTCTGAATTTTAAATTATTAGTATGCTGTTACTTTCCTGTGCGCATTGCTAATGTGTTGTAACACGGTGCACTGGGAACATAGGTTCATTTTGACGAGGATCAACTTGAAAAATGTAAATGACGTGTTATTTATGGACGCTCTTTAACTGATGTGGTTCACAGCGTCCCATTCTAAATTGGGCGTGAAAGACCTCTTAATTTTGCTCAGAGGCCTCTCTATCAGGCTTGAGGTTCTTTTACGTGCCGTAAATCTACGACACGGGACCCACGGCTTTACTTCCCTTCCGAAGGAAGCCATGCTAAGGATTTTTACACCCGAAAAAAGCCATCGTCCTCCGCCGGGTTTGAACCCGACCTTGGGTATATGAAGTCAGCATGGTAACCACGGAGGGCGACGATCAACTTGAGAGTAAATAGATGACACTATGTATGAGCTGGCGCAGTAACGCAGAGGGAACGATCATGTTTTCATTCTGAGAAGTAACGCTTCGTATCGCTCGCCATCTCTTCAGCCTTCGGCATAATCCATAAATGTGATCTATTTTATTTGTTAGTCTGTTTCATCCCTTAAGGGCTAAGGCTCCTACCTCTTGCCAGGGTAGCTCAAGAATCATTAGGGGAACTAATCCTAAAGAATATATTTCACTCTTATCCTACACAGTACACAACTTTACATTAACATTATTTTTACATTAAACTTATGAAAGTTCTTCCGTATTACTTTGTCTCTGTGTGTTCTACATCTTACAATTTTAACATTAAAATTTTCTCGCTTCTCTGTTCCTGGCACACATCGACCACAGATTTCCACCTTCTGTTCAAAGTAGTTCACCCATCTGATCCTCTGCCTTCCCGCGGATCTTCTTCTTTTTCTGGGGTCCCACTAGGTTGTTCCACAAGTCCATCTTTTACTACACATCATTGCAACGTCGCCTCCCCATTTCCATTTGAACCGCTCCGCTATAATAATTGTGTTGCTCATATACATTCTCCTGTTCTCCTTGTTGCGTGTTCTCTGAGTGTTGTATTTAGTAATTTCTTCTCAGTTTATCATACTTGCATTATTATCTTCATTTTAGCGACTAAGTTGGGCTACTCTTCACTAGAATTGGTATTACTTATCTTTCTAGCACACATGCGCCCTTAGGCCCAATTCCAGTGTGTCACCGGTTGGTATATATTTGATGCTCTAACTATTCCCCATGCCTATGTGGTCGCTATCACTTGGACATTCTGGAATATGTAGAATTTTAAATGTTGCAATAGTACATGGTGAAATAGCTTGGAGTACATAGGAATCAGTTAAAGGAACATAAATGCTGTTAGCAACAGATTTTATACCATCAAGGTGCAACATTATTGCTTATGCACTTTAATCCACAGCAGGCGGTCTCCTTTGCTTTCGGATTAATGATAGCCTCTCTCTCCTCAGGCTTTTTCTGCACAATGGGCTCGTTCCGTGAACAATTAGGAGCTTAAACCCAAGTCGTAAAATATACTATAACTTGCTGTAATGCTTAGGCACGTGCAGCAGATCTACACGGTGCAAGAACGGGATTTGATGCTGTTGTGCTCATTATAATACTAAACACATCGCTGAACACTGAAATTAGCCCATTTACGGTTTACCTGTTATGCAAAAGTCATTCGGAATGAAGAGAACCTCAGGACCTATTCCCAATAAATTCAAGATATACCTACATTTTATTTTTCAGGTGAATATCTTTAATATACGGTATTTTAATCAAAATCGTTAGAGCCATTTTTTAGAAAATCGAACATTTCAAAAAATATTCCATGTAAAAGGTAGTTTGGGGTGTGGGATATTGAACTTAATAACAAGTTTGGTATTTAACCCAGTTTTTATTTTCGAGTTATGCTGTCCAGACACACGCACGCGCGGACCTTTTTCTAAAATTGCTCTATTTTTTCGGGAGTCCTCAAAGCATTATTTCCGGTAAAATCTCGGTATCGAATTTTTAGTGGAATATGAATGTTCTTTATCTATATACTCCATGGTCTCGGGGTAACATGCTAGCCTCTAGTTCCCAAGATCGCAGGTTCAAATCCGGTGCAAGGCGATGGATTTTTTTGAGCGTGAAAATACTTAGCATGGCTTCCTTTGGAAGGGAAGTTGATCCCGTGTCGCTGATGTACAGCACGTAAAAGAACCTCAATCATGATAAAGAGGCCTCTGAGCAAAATTAACCCGTCTTTCTCATCCAGCTAGAATGGGATGCTGAGATCGACAGCAATTAAAGAGAATATATAATAAATGAAGCTCAATTTAATTCAAGTTTTATCTGTGTAAATTGTACATACGTGCTAGTGAAAGTAATAGCCTAGTGGTATTTTTCAAACCTGAAAATACAAATTGATTTCTTATCACTTTCTTCTCTTGAGTAAACACGGGAACAATTTGCATATAAAGTAATACAGCATTCTCCTTATTTTGCAGTTAGATAAAAGCAAGTCAAATGCCTATTGAATATTTTCACTGTTTTATTTGAGCATCTCTTTTGAATAGTTGCACCAAACGATCCAGATGACAAAACATTCAATTCTAATGCCGTTTTTTATTCTTTCTATAGCCATGAAGCTGTTTTTCGCTCCGGATTCCCTCACGCTGTGGCATCTAAAACATCACTTCTATACTGTTCGCACACATTGCAATGCGTCTCTATCCCCTCCGGTGTCTTACGTGGCTTTTTCGTCAGGAGTACCTTAGACATGCCAGATAACTAGAATGACCATAAAGGACACCCAAGCCATTGAAAGTCAAAGGCGATACTGTAGATATATCTTCTTGAAAAGAAAAGCCACACTATAATTCAGTGCAATTTGAATCTCATACATTATCAAATTCATGCAGTATTTACTGATTTCAATCTTCCATGTTTTGTTCAAAATTGCAAAACCTTTCTTTATATAGGCATTAGGTAGGACATTCACTAAATATGGCATTAAGATATTCATCTTGGGGATCTCTAATGAATTTTATAATTTTATCTTTTAAAAAGCTAATCGTATTTATTCAAATGTTTATATTAAAAATAAAGTAGGAATTAAACTGCCTTCAAAAAAAAAATAAAAAGAAATCATGTTTAACCTACAAAAAGTAACGATAGTTAAAATGTTGATGTGTTCCTTTCACACGACTTTCTCTTCATCTTTAATATATTATTTTTAAAAAGCTTATTCATCTACCCACTTAGAGATAAACATTAGTATAAATCGTCTTATTACTTGTGAAATAGGAAGTGCATTAGGCTAAAGACATAATGTAATTTTTGTCGCTATGTGAAGCAATTGAAATTCGGTTTCCTTTGCGTGGCCAGGAGTAAAACAAAAGAGAAACGAGACGTAAGATGACTTTCTGTTTGAGAAAAGTTTCAGTATTTAAAATTGAAACCTATAACAAGAAAATCTCGCAAACCTTTTACTCTACAAAAAATGCACATGACATAAATTGAATGTTTAAACGAATCTGCATTATATGTAGTAAGTTTTTGTATATCTCTTTTGGTTGACCAGTTATACAAAATTCATTTAGAATGAAGAGGACTTCAGGAGCTATTCCCAGAAAATTCAAGATTTACATTTCGAAAAATGTACCACGTAAAGGGTAGCTGGGGAAGGGGCAATATCCTGCAAATCTTCATATCGCATCCTCTGAAGAACTTGAACATCAAGTTTGCATTTAACTGACTTTTCGTTTTTCAGTTATTGTTCACAGAAACACATGCGGGCCTTTTTTTGACTTGGGGACCTCAAAACACGTATTCGGTGAAATCTCGATATTAAATTTGTGGGTAGAATGTAACACCTTCTCTACCTATTACATATGTGCATAGTACGTGTAGAGAAAGTAAAAATAACACAATACCTATGCATCATTTGCCATTAAAAACAATCTAAATTCCCTTGCTATTGCTGTTAAAATAGTGAAGTAGGTTTAAAAGTTGATTTAATTGCCCCCCCCCCTCTCACACACGCGCGCGCGCGCGCGCTCAAGCCGTATGTAGGGCAGGAGTTGAATAGGTAGAGTCAAACTGAAAAATGCAATTCAATAGCCGGAATTTGAAGCACGGATCTCCCGTTCTATAGCCGGTTGCTCTACCACTGAGCTACATACCGGCATAGCATTAAATTTCTGAACGGACTCGTATGTTTCCCGGCAAACCACAAGTGGTCTCAATTATTTTGAGATGACATACCCCTATGGCGTCTTACAATGTCGCAAGTACTTTAAATTCCAGGATTTATAGTATAGCCAAATATAATGTTCAAATTGTTGGCTATAGATTCATTTTTCAGTCTGTCTTTGCTTATCCAAGGTTTAAAAGTTGTTTGATCCCTCCAGGCTGGGTTAAAACAATTTCTACACTATTATGGTGAATGCGTCATTCAAAATTACGAGTCTGACCTATGAACAATGAAGTAATTACTCATTTTTAATGAACTAGTATTTCAAGCACTTCACGCTTTATAAAACTGGCCAAACCTGAATGTCCTGTTTATAACACCTTTTCCACTCTTTATTCATACTCGTTCTATTATTCCTTGGATTAGTGCAGGTAAGCGATTAACACTTCTCTGGCTTATTGAACAAGCATACACAAATATTTCATTATATCATATCTATCCCTGGCCAGCGCGACCGGCTCAAATCCATTCATGTATCTACTTCTAAAATGTCTTTCGTAATCGGATTACCCTCCCCGTAATTGTAGGACTGACACCCCCATAAGACTTACAAGCCAATGCCAAGGAGTCAGAAGTCTGTCGGGGAGCCTACGGCACGAAACTTCAGAATGGACACCTGTTACGAGGGGCCGACCCGAAGCCAGGTATGAACATGAAGTGGATGATATGAAATGTAAGCGAAATTGATGATTGGAAAGGTGATATGGAGCAATTTGTGGAATGAGTGGCGAGGGAAACCGGAGAGCTCGGAGAAAATCCGTCCCTGTGCCGCTTTATCCACCACAAATCTCACACGTGGTCGCTTGGGATCGAACCTGGGCCGCTGGCGCGGCTTGGTAGGGAGATATCAGAATACTTAATATAATGATGCCTACAATATGTATTCTTCTTGCCTGACCTAACTTACGCTTCTCAAAGAATTTTCTCTCTCTCTCACTCTCTCTCTCTCTCTCTCTCTCGCTAGGAGTAAGTCTATTTTGTTTTACGTCTTAGAGATCCAAATTGGCTGACTTAAGGTAACAGGTATTTAGCTTTAGTCGTAGATAATGCTTTACAAACCATGGATAAAATTGTTTGTTTTATTCCATGCCAACGGATACATTGTCTCTTTGAAGTGTTCGAATAACAATAATAAGTGGTATCTGGCAAATTAACTAGAATCTTTGGACAGTAATATCTTTGCTAGCTGAGTGTAACCAAGAGATACAAAGAACGCAAATTAAATCTCCTGTTCCTCCATTCCCATCCTTTAATGTTAGAAGTATTCAATACAAACAAAAAGACGACCACTTCACATGTTTTTGTTTTGTTCCAAACAGGTATAATGTAAGGACATCATGACTGGTAAGTTCAATTAGGAACACATTTGCTTTCTACGCGTCTGGCAATTCCGTTAATTTGCACGAGAGTTATGTACTCCCGGCCTGGCCACCATGTATTCCAGCCACGTACCGGTGCTGCCCTCACCGCCAGCCCCAGCAATTAACTGCTACTACTTTTTAATTCCCAGTCTCCTTTTCTAAACCATTTAGCCATGGCGGGCATGGCTCCGTTGTATTTCCCCAGGTTAACGATTTTTCCTCCTCTTCCCCAACACCCCGCCTTTTGCTGGTAGCTGAGAACCGGTAAAATAACCGGAGATGGAGTTTATTTGCTAACCTGCCAACTGAAGAATGGTGGAACCTGATTGTGCCTGCCAGCTAACAAAAGGTGAGTACAGAGAGGAAATTTCACTAGTTCTCAACATGCCACTGCCAAGGAGAGACTGCATTCAAAGAGGGCTAGCCTTCATTATCACAAATTATTTTACTTAAAATAAAATAAAACCAGTTAAAGCACTTCGAAATGGCGAAAAAGTCGCCCTCTCTGGTGTAGTGGTCACAAGAAAAAAAAAAAAAAAAAAAAAACCATACATTGCAGGTTCAAATCCGGCGGAGGGTGATGAATTTTTTTGGGACGCAAAAATCCCTAGCATGACTTCCTTCGGAAGGCAATTAAAGCGGGTGGTTTCGTGTAATGTCTATTTGCACGTGAAAGAACCACATACCTTGCAAGAAGAAGGTTGCTGGGCAACATATATATATAAATTATCCAGTTTAAACAAAAACATGTGCGAAATACCTATAAAGAAAAAAAATATTTATCATTGGAAAAGCAAAATGCTTCAAAATGTTTGTGTATAACTTAACCAAAAGTACAATCTTATTGTAGTAAAAATAGATATTTACAATATTTCTGAGAAAAAACTACAGAATGTGGCTGATTTAACATCGAATAGGATCTTTCGGAGTGCCTTAATACTGCCCACCAGTGAACTTATCTCTTGTAAAGGTGGACTGTTTTTTAATGCACTGAATCTTATGTAATTTTCATGAAATTTGGTGTGTTCCACTCACAATAGAGTGTTCTTTTATTTGCATCATGCTAATTGAGATAACATTACCAAGTAACCTGTCATGTATAAGGGAAATGGAATTTAGTTATACGCTCTTTAACTACTGTGGTTCTCAGCGTCCCATTCTGTACTGGTCGTGAAATAGCGCTTAATTTTGCTCAGAGGCCTCTCTATTTGGCTTGAGGTTCTTAATCTATGACACGAGACCCACTTCCCGGGCTTTACTTCTCCTCCGAAGGAAGCCATGCTAAGGATTTTTACGCCCAAAAAATCATTATCCTCCACCGGGTTTAAACCTCGACCTTGGGTACATGAAGTATATGAAGTAACCATTACACCAGGAGGAAAACAGAAATAAGAGAAAGCGATAGTCAAATCTTTCAAAAGTTGTCACTATGTGAAGCAATTGAAATTAGATCCTCTTTGAGAAAAAGTTTAAATAGTTTAAAATTGAAACAATAACTAAGAATATTTAGAAATGGTTAACGCTACAAAAATTATATGACATAAAGTGCGTGTTTTAACGAGATCTACGTTTTTATAGTAAATTTTTGTCTATACTTACGGTTTAAAACAAAACTTTCCAAAAATGTTTCATATAAAGGATATTGAGATGGGCGATTTTCCTGAAGTTACACATCCTTGGAAGGAAATATTGAACTTAAATACCAAATTTGGTACTTATTTAACTGACTTTTCTTTAGTGCCTGATTTAAAAGGATTATCCTGATAGGATAAATAATGTAATTTTATTACTAAATTACTGACCGTAATCTATATTTACTACATTTAACAGAATTATATTGTAATTCTAAAATATCAAACATTTTTGTGCTGGGATTTATTATTCTGGAATTTATGGAAGAGTAAGAGGTTATTGTGAATATATTTTTTTCAGTTATGCTATCCACATACACACACAAACCTTCTTGTAATGTTTTTTTTTCAGGGGACCCTAAAACATGTATTTTCGGGAAACTCGGTATCAGATTTTTGGGTGGAATACGTGCCTTCTTTACCTATGTATACATTCTACATATGTGCTTAAGAAAGCAAAAAGTGACTAATTACCTGGGAGGCAAATCTTCGACGTAGATATTATAGGTGTCGGTTGCAAACTATTTAAACCGCTATGAGAAACAATACTGAGATTCTTTTGGAAAATTAATTTCCATCAGGGTCGGTAACAATGCGTAACAGTTTCCCCTACTGAGAATTCATATAAAGTATTCTTATTAATGTTATGGCATTATCGTGTTATTAGGTTAATATGCGGCTTGTCTTTGATTCTCTGAAACATAAACAAGCGTGTATTATTTAATTTCTGGTTTCAGGACTCAAGTGTGTTATCCCGTTACATGATTCGTTAAAGCGCAATAATCAAGCTCTCGAGCATTCTCAGTCCTTTCTCTGCCATTCACTCTGTTAACAGTTTAGTTTTAATGCGACACAGTGATAATGTACATTCTAAGTTTTTTCATGGGGTAATTCCGGGGGAGATTCTCATTGTCACACTTTTAAAATTCGGCTCCCGGCAAGCTTTCAGTCCTTGTTATCGATTGTTGATCACGTGCACTATTTATGGCAGCATTCCCCGTCTGTTTATTTCTGTTGTAACTTTTCATAGTCAATTATTTTTCCACTGGTGAATGAACTAAATGAAAACCCATCGCCTTTACAACATGCAGCTGGAAACTTTGTGGACAGGATAAGTGCACATTGATTATTTTACTGACGTTGATTGCATAATTATATTGTTCTCTGTTTTTGTTGTGGACTGTGATCTTCTCATCTCTACATATAGGAGAGTTCCGGGAGAGTTGGCCGTTTTCAAAGGCATGTTTTGCGATTTTAAAGATATGTGCATGGTTTTGCTCTAACAAGAGATCATATTCACATACTAGCAACCTATATCGCTGAAGAACTTGGCCTGAAAAACAAGTTTATTACAGAAACAGAAAAAGCAAAATATGATTGGCTGAAGCTGTTTCTTTATGTCATCCGAAGGCGCTACTTTATCACTAATTCGAAGAATGAATCGCAAGAAAGCCAAAGGTTACTTTTATCTACTAGAAGAAATATTAGAAGAGAAATGTGCGTTCAACAAACCATCAGCGACCATGCTGTGGCCGAGTAGTTAGACCACTCGTCTCTCATCTTGACGGCCCGGGTTCGATCCCAAGCAAACGCATGTGAGATTTGTGGTGGATAAAGCGGCGCAGAGACGGGTTTTCTCCGGGTTCTCCCCGCCATCGCGTTCCACCGGTGCTCCATCTTCATTCCATGTATCATTAGTGTCTCGCATGCGGTGCCACAGGTAGTAAAAGCGGCCACTAAATAAAAAAAATTAAAAAATCAGCTATTTTTTAACATGGATGAAACAGGTGTACAGTTGAATAATCGGATCGCTGAAAAGGAATCAAAAGTGATTCCAATGGTGACATCTTCAGAAAAAGGTGAATCTATTGTGCTACATTCATAATGAAATGCAAGCGCAGAGTCAATGTAAGCGCAAGAGTTTGGACTCATATTATTTAATGTAAGCATTCACATAGAAACACGCAATACAATGCAATTTTACTTCTAATAAATTGAAATACATTGTAAAAATATTGGTTAATTACTTGCCTTTATGCAGATATATCCACCTACCTTTTCTCTTAGCCTCAGTAGGCTTAACTTTTTGTTAGTGTTTAACAATTGAAGATTAAGAGTTTCAAGTGGGATGCCTTTATAATTTGATTTTAATAGCTGATATATTCAAAAAGTATAATTACTGCATTGCATTTTTAAAATACGAATAAATTGACAAAATCAAATGATTGGCTTTACCATAGGAGCAAGTCAGATGCCAGGTATGTAAACAAATGGTCATCAATGTGTTAATGAACAAGGCAATATCCGTCTACAAATAGCGAAACAAATTTTATTTCCCTCTAATTACGACATTTAGCACAAATACACACACGGCCCACTCAGTGTCTCAAAAAATATTGCACGAACTGATAGTTCCAAGGAATCATAGGCTAAAAGAAAAGTACTTGCACGTGACTTCTCTGCCGAATTTCGAAATAAGAAGCTTACCTTGATATACCCTGAAAAACGGAATTATGGACAGGCGAACATGCAAGCTGCTTTGGAAATGAGAAGTAGAAGTTAGGCGCACATACAGGCGCGTGATATGGAGAACTGAAGTAAGGGATAGGCGAAACACAAACTGATATGGAGAACTGAAGAAAGGGATAGGCGGACACGCAGACTGATATGGAGAAGTGAAGTAGGAGATAGGCGAACGCGCAGTCTAATATGGAGAACTTAAATTAGGGATAGGCGAACACGCAAACTGATATGGAGAAGTGAAGTAGGAGATAGGCGAACATGCAGACTGATATGGAGAACTGAAGTAAGGGATTGGCGAACACGCAGACTGATATGGAGAAGTGAAGTAGGAGATAGGCGAACATGCATCCTGAAATGAAGAACTGAAGGGATAGGCGAACACGCAGACAGATATGGAGAACTGAAGTAGGAGATTGGCGAACACGCAGACAGATATGGAGAACTGAAGTAGGAGATTGGCGAACACGCAGACTGATATGGAGAAGTGAAGTAGGAGATAGGCGAACATGCATCCTGAAATGAAGAACTGAAGGGATAGGCGAACACGCAGACAGATATGGAGAACTGAAGTAGGAGATTGGCGAACACGCAGACAGATATGGAGAACTGAAGTAGGAGATAGGCGAACATGCAGACTGATATGGGGAAGTGAAGTAGGAGATAGGCGAACATGCAGACTGATATGGGGAAGTGAAGTAGGAGATAGGCGAACATGCAGACTGATATGGGGAAGTGAAGTAGGAGATAGGCGCACATGCAGACTGATATGGGGAAGTGAAGTAGGAGATAGGCGAACATGCAGACTGATATGGAGAAATGAAGTACGAGATAGGCGAACATGCAGACTGATACGGAGAAGTGGAGTAGGAGCATGACGAACACGCAGACTGATATGGAGAAGTGAAGTAGAAGATAGGCGAACAGGCAGACTGATATGGAGGAGTGAAGCAGGAGGATGGCGAACACGCAGACTGATATGGAGAAGTGAAGCAGGAGATAGGCGAACATGCAGGCTGATATAGAGAACTGAAGTAGGAGATAGGCGAACATGCAGGCTGATATAGAGAAGTGAAGCAGGAGATAGACGAACTTGCAGGCTGATATCGAGAAGTAAGTAGGAGATAGGCGAACATGCAGGCTGATATAGAACAGTGAAGTAGGAGATAAGCGTACACGCAGGTTGATATAGAGAAGTGAAGTAGGAGATAGGCGAACACGCAGACTGATATGGAGAAGTGAAGTAGGAGATAGGCGAACACGCAGACTGATATGGAGAAGTGAAGTAGGAGATAGGCGAACACGCAGACTGATATGGGGAAGTGAAGTAGGAGATAGGCGAACAGGCAGACTGATATGCAGAACTGAAGTAATGAATAGGCGAACACGCAGACTGATATGGAAAAGTGAAGTTGGAGATAGGCGAACACGTAGACTGATATGGAGAAGTGAAGTAGGAGATAGGCGAACATGCAGACTGATATGGAGAACTGAAGTAAGGGATAGGCGGACCGGCAGACTGATATGGAAAAGTTAAGTAGGAGATAGGCGAACACGCAGACTGATATGGAGAACTGAAGTAGGAGATAGGCAAACACGCAGACTGATATGGAGAAGTGAAGTAGGAGATAGGCAAACACGCAGGCTGATATGGAGAAGTGAAGTAGGAGATAGGCGAACACGCAGACTGATATGGAGAAGTGAAGTAGGAGATAGGCGAACACGCAGACTGATATGGAGAAGTGAAGTAGGAAATAGGCAAACACGCAGACTGATATGGAGAAGTGAAGTAGAAGATAGGCGAACACGCAGACTGATATGGGGAAGTGAAGTAGGAGATAGGCGAACATGCAGACTGATATGGGGAAGTGAAGTAGGAGATAGGCGAACACGCAGACTGATATGGAGAAATGAAGTAGGAGATAGGCGAACACGCAGACTGATATGGAGAAGTGAAGTAGGAGCATGGCGAACACGCAGACTGATATGGAGAAGTGAAGTAGGAGATAGGCGAACATGCAGACTGATATGGAGGAGTGAAGTAGGAGAATGGCGAACACGCAGAATGATATGGAGGAGTGAAGTAGGAGATAAGCGTACACGCAGCCTTATATAGAGAAGTGAAGTAGGGGATAGGCGAACATGCAGACTGATATGGAGAAGTGAAGTAGGAGATAAGCGTACACGCAGCCTTATATAGAGAAGTGAAGTAGGAGATAAGCGTACACGCAGCCTTATATAGAGAAGTGAAGTAGGAGATAAGCGTACACGCAGCCTTATATAGAGAAGTGAAGTAGGAGATAAGCGTACACGCAGCCTTATATAGAGAAGTGAAGTAGGAGATAAGCGTACACGCAGCCTTATATAGAGAAGTGAAGTAGGGGATAGGCGAACATGCAGACTGATATGGAGAAGTGAAGTAGGAGATAAGCGTACACGCAGCCTTATATAGAGAAGTGAAGTAGGGGATAGGCGAACACGCAGAATGATATGGAGAAGTGAAGTAGGGGATAGGCGAACATGCAGACTGATATGGAGTAGTGAAGCAGGAGGATGGCGAACACGCAGACTGATATGGAGAAGTGAAGCAGGAGATAGGCGAACATGCAGGCTGATATAGAGAACTGAAGTAGGAGATAGGCGAACATGCAGGCTGATATAGAGAAGTGAAGCAGGAGATAGACGAACTTGCAGGCTGATATAGAGAAGTGAAGTAGGAGAATGGCGAACACGCAGACTGATATGGAGAAGTAAGTAGGAGATAGGCGAACATGCAGGCTGATATAGAACAGTGAAGTAGGAGATAAGCGTACGCGCAGGCTGATATAGAGAAGTGAAGTAGGAGATAGACGAACATGCAGACTGATATGGAGAAGTAATGTAGGAGATAGGCCTACACGCTGACTGGAATGGATAAGTGAAGTAGGAGATACGCGAACACGCAGACTGATATAAAGAAGTAAAATAGGAGACAGGCGAACACGCAGACTGATATGGAGAAGTGGAGTAGGAGATAGGCGAACTTGCAGGCTGATATGGAGAAGTGAAGTAGGAGATAGGCGATAATGCAGGCTGATATAGAGAAGTGAAGTAGGAGATAGGCGAACATGCAGACTGATATGGAGAAGTGAAGTAGGAGATAGATAAATATAGCCGATTTGTAGAAGTGAATTAGTATATTGGAGAACAGAGAGCTTTGTTTTTAGAAGAAAAGTGTTTTAGGTTAACATAAAGGCTGCGTTGCAGAAGAGTAGTAGAAATAGGTTAGCATGTAGTTGTTTTGTGTAAGAGAATTCAAACCTATCTCCCCACTTTTTCTCTCAGATATTGGAAGGCTGTTAGCCTATCTCGCGCAAGCCTAAATGAGCCTATACCTGCCCATTAGCGAGCCTATACGAGCCTATCTGCCGTATTTTTCCTCTAATGTGGGCCTATACGAGCCTATCTGCCGCATTTTTCCTCTAATGTGAGCCTATACGAGCCTATCTCCCGCATTTGCCTCTGATGTGAGCCTACACCAGCTAGCCTATACCAGCTCATTAGCCTATCTACCGCATTTTCTCTGTTATAGGGGTGAGTCTCTTAGCCTACACCACCCCCCCGCAAATTTCCTCCAAGCCTTGTGGCTTGGTCTGTACTAGGTTCTTAGGTTCTCTAAGGAATAAAGATGAGCAAAATTGGCATATAGCTGATATGGATTGACACAGTTAACTTCGACATATAACCAAAATAATAGTAATTAGCTACATCAGCCCACGTTATGTCTTTAGTTGTCAATTGATTTTGGGTCAAATAAACACAACTTATCGTTTTTAATTTTAATGTTTATTTTAACACAATATTAAAAGTGTGTTACATACATTTATTCATGATTAGAATTATTTAAAACAGCAAAACTGAACCAAGTCAAATAACAGAGTATTGCTAGCTGGTGGAATCTTCTGCGGTGGGAGTTCCCTGCGCTTCGACAGGAGTTCCCGACGGTTCGAAAGCTGCAGCACCTCTCTTCTCTCAAGCCAACGATAAGCCGGAGACGAGGGGAGAACCACATTATGTCTCTCTTTCCAATGATTTTCTCCACAACATCTCTACTAAAATATTCCTCTTGTCTGGATACCATACTCCAACACAGCTCTTTTGTGTATCTGCTTTGCTGATAACGGTCCAGTAATGTGCGCCCTCATTATTACAGACATTTTCTGAAAACAAACAAAAATATATCTATAAGAAAAGAGGTCGCAGTGATAGCACTTTTTGATGATAAATACATTTTCAAGCCTAAGTATGAAGAAAAGTAAAAAGTGTTCTGATTCATTGGTCTGGAGTCTAAAATCATAATGACTGCAAAAAATAAAAGCCATATTCACAATTTTTTTTAAGTTATTAATATTAATCTTACTGATAGAATTACTTCCTTCCACAGTTTTTATCCGGAGTTCCTGAAATGTGTATTTATTACATTCTCCGCATTATACAGGATGCAAAGGAATAACACAGCATGAATTTTACTAGTAATAAACGGTTTATAAACAATTTGAGATGGGAAACCTATGGCATATGTATATAAATAATAAGAGTTTTGCATTAAAATTGCTAGATATTATGGACGCCATGATCTCGCCCACTTCAAATGTAAGGTATGTTTAGAAAAAAGTGATAGAATTTGGAGCCAAAATGTTTAGCGCAATGACTATGGGGCAAAAATTCAAAAGTGCACGTAAAATAAAATTGCAGGTTCGAATCCCCAGGACTACAGATTTTTTTTATTTCTTTATTTCTTCAGTTAAATGTGATTTACAGTAAACGCTGTGTTGTGCTGTGCTGTCATTTTCCATTTAAGCAATGCTTAAACTCTTTATTTAAATTCTTTTAACTATCATTTATATTTTATGACCTAAATATATTAAAATGTTAAGTTTAATTTTAAAAATTTGAGAAAGATGATTTAATTAGTAAAATATTTAATTTATGTTATATGGGTTGATTGGTATATACATGTAAAGAATTAGGCAAATATTTCGCTCACATGTTTATTAAAAACATGGTTTCTTGAAACATAATACGTACTTAAATTATTTCAAGCTCAACTAACAACTTACGAAAATGTAAATCATTGATAAGTACTTGAAAGAGTTATTGCAAAAATAAGTTACATTGGTATTAACATTCAGTACAATAGGTAGACACAAGCAGAACAAAAGTAAGCAGGCAAATTGGGAACAGGCAGGGTTTCAAAAGAATTGCTCAAAATGGCGACCTCTAACATCGATGCATAAGCGACATCAACTTAGAAATGATTATTGAACCCTGTTGAGCATTCATGGTACATTGCGAATCTCATCACTGACTGCAGTAATGTGGGCAACCAACGTTTCTTCATACTCAATCGGTGATGAACATACTATAATCTAAACATGACCCTCCCCCCCCCCAAAATGCCGTTTTTGAGATACGGCGACGATCGTGGGTTCGAGTCCCGCCTTGGGCATGGATGTTATATGTTTGTGCAATATGTATATGTTTGTAAATGAAACAGTAAAACCAGTAAAACCTACGGGGGGAAATGTAAATAGGGATACAGTACCGGAGTCCTGATCAGACTCCGTTACTGTTTTAGTAAAAAAAAAAAAAAAAAACAGCGACTTGGGAATACTCGATTTATACACTCTCGTACGTTTATCGCATAATGTACAGGAGCTCCGTCATGATGGAAATGCAGTAGCCCGAACACCAAGCGGCACTTCTTCCAAGAGCTGGCAACAATCTTGCTTCACAAAGTGCGAGTTCAGCAAAAGTGTAATTTTGTCCATGTTCACCTGAGTATCCATTTAACTGCTTCAGCGTAGTAGTGTTGTTGGGTACGGAAGCCAAATAGACGTGGGAGATTGATTGCCGTACACATAAGAAAGAAACAATTACGTATGGTGGTGTTAGTGTCTTCCAGGAGTATCAAAGTCATCTATTGGCAGCATTAGGCATTCGCCATGCTATCACATAGGTACTCTTTTGGGAAGTCGAGAACTTCCAACAGACAACTCCCCAGCCTTAGCTATTAGATGTGAGAGGAAGCAACAGTAAGCAATGCCTTGTGATTGGAAATGATGGTGGTTGTTTGCTATTTTAAAAATAGTAAATGCTTGTTTG
The DNA here is from genome assembly GCA_030762935.1 of Hymenopus coronatus. Classification (NCBI taxonomy): domain Eukaryota; kingdom Metazoa; phylum Arthropoda; class Insecta; order Mantodea; family Hymenopodidae; genus Hymenopus; species Hymenopus coronatus. The sequence goes on along the minus strand of CM060895.1, from coordinate 52,482,023 downwards.
TTAACGACCCTGTCAATTGCCAGGATAATATCATCACCGCCAGTGAAAGACCGCTTAATTTTATTCAGAGGTCTGTCTATCAGGCTTGAGGTTCTTTTACGTGACGTAACTCTACGACACAAAGGCTTTACTTCCCTTTCGAAGGAACCCATGCTCCGCCGGCTTCCATTTTGCGATTTTAAGGCATAAACATGTTTCTCACAAGAAAGAAAAAAAAAAGTTTGCCCATATCCAGGTTTGAATTGATTCCTCGGGTTTTTTCAGATTCAAAGTCAATCCGCCTAACCTGTGGCCATAGTATGAGGGTCGGTTGATAAGTCCCAGGTCTCACATAGATATGGCGCCCCTAAGCCAGTTAGACGGTAGCATCGAATAGTTTAACTCTAGACTAGCTTGTATCCATAGTTACAGGTCAATAGATTGTAGTTTTCGAATGACAGCATTTTAAACAAGACAACTTTAAGAATTTTCACGAAAATGGAGGATTTGGAAAAACGAGCAGCGATTAAATATTTCCATTTGAAAGGCTTAACGCCTAAAGAAATCAAGAAGGCAATGGACAGTACATTGAAAGACTTTGCCCCTCCATATTCAATGATTAAAAGGTGAGTTGCCCACTTTAAAATGGGACGTACGAACACTAGTGATGAGCCTCGCTCATCGTTTAACACTGGCAGACCGCAGATTAAAGTTGTTTGAGATGGCAGAGGCTGTAAACATATCAAAAGAACGTGCATGTAATATTTTAAGTAATTGTTTGGGTTTTCACAAGGTCTGTGCAAGTTGGGTGCCGCGTTTGTTGACACCTGATCAAAAGTTGCAAAGAAAAACTGTTGCTGTTAAGATCGTAAAAATCCCAATGAATTTTTGAGACGGCTTTCACCATGGATGAAACTTGGTTACATCACTACACTCCAGAAAGTAAATCACAGTCAAAACAGTGGATTGCGCCAGATGAACCAACTATAAAAAAGGCAAAGTCAATTTTGTCAGCTAACAAAGTTATGGCGAGTGTTTTCTGGGATGCATAGGGAATTATTTTTATTGCTTACTTGGAAAAGGATAAAAGTATCACTGGTGACTACTACGCAAGCTTACTGCAACGTTTGAGTGATAAGGTGAAAAGAAAAAGACCTCATTCGGCAACAAAAAAAAAAAAAAAAAAAAAAAAAAAATCTTGTTTCATCACCACAATGATCCTGCCCATCGTTCAGTTATTGCAATGAGGAAAATGTGCGAATCAAAGTTCGAATTGCTTGAACATCCACACTATTCGCCAGATCTATCACCCAGTGATTACCACCTGTTAAACCTCAAAAAAATGTCTTGGAGGACGAAGATTTCACAGCAACTAGGTCATTAATGCGGTAAACACTTATTTTGAGGACCTTGATATATCGCACTACAGAGACGGTTTAATTAAATTAGACCACCGATATGACAAATATTAGCCTTTCTGGAGATTATGTTGAAAAATAAAGCAAAAAAAAAATGTAAATGCTGTTTTCATTGAGAGGCCCGGGAGTTATCAGCTGACCCTAGTACAACTATCAGACTTCCCTTACTTTTTTTTTCCTTCTTTCTTTTTGCCCCAATTAGGTTGCGATTTTGGTAACATTAAAATTTAGAAACGCTTCTTCAGAGAAATTACGTCTTATCAGTTATGGAAAATTCAGTAAAAATCATCCAAAATAAAGAGGTATTTAGAGTCTATTCTCAAATCGTTAGTCATTTTTGAGAAAATCACAATTTTCGAACTTTTTTCCATATAAAGGGTAGTTTGGGGTGGGGGGATTTTCTTTAAAATCTTCGTGTCACATCCTTGGAAGACATCAAACTTAAAGACCATGTTTGGTATTTAACGGTATTTTCGTTTTTGAGTTATGCTGTCCACAGATACACGCACACACAGAACTTTTTCTAAAAAATGTTTTTTTTTTTTTTTTTTTTTGGATTCAGAGGGACCCAAAACATGTATTTCCGCTGAAATCTGGGTATCGAATCTTTGGATGCAATACAATACCTTCTCTACACACTATGTACATAGTACGTGTAGAAAAAATAAAACATGAGCTACTAGGTCAGGGTTGTATAGTGGAGGGTCATTGTGCTGACCTTTGCCATCCAGATACTTGGGGTTGGGACACTCCTACGGAGAGACATTTGTACGGACTGTCACTTCTACGGCACCTTTTCCTTTACCTGGCGAGTCCAAAGTTGAATGTTGACACTTGTACGGAACGCGCACTAATATCTGGTAATAACAGATTTTACAATGTGAAAATGTGTAACTAGTAAACTAAAAATCAAAACATTATTATAGTTCCAGAAAACAGAAAGCTCACCTGTAAATGTACTTGTTACAAATGTTAGCTATTTTTTCTCCAGATACACACACACACAAATTGTAAGAGACGTTCAACCCTACTTGTGTCGTTTGCAGGGATCACCACGGGGAGGTATTCTCTTTTCTTTAACTGAGTATTAAACCTATTTACATAATCTATCTGACCCTCTGTCATAATACAATTGTAATTTCTGTAAGTAAGTCTCGCAATTCAGAACTTATTTTACGTTGCCATTGCCTAGAGTCTTTTTACGGTCTTTGAAATAGTTTCGTCAATCTTAATTGCGTATTTCTTCCTTCTTTTCCCATCGATAATCGGTCAAAGTGGTGGCTGTAGTACTCTGCGCCTTCTGGAATATGTTTATTAATGAATAAACTACTGAAATGAGCCACTGGTCTACAGAATAGTCTTAGAACTCTTGAAAGTTTTGGCTCTCAGGCGTGCTCTCCTGAATGCAGTCAACCATCATCCAACATTTCCAGAGGAAGATGCGCAAATGCTGAACACATCCTCATTTGGTAACGTATATCTTCGTTTTCCCCGTAGTCAGGAACAAGGCCGCAATATTGCAATTTTCTCCACAAACATTGATTAAAATGATAATTGCAACCCAAAATTCTCGCTGAAACCCATATCTCCACAACAATTATAATTACATACTTGACACACATATATCAACTGTAGCAATGAACTCAACCTAGCGAGTGCCACTCTCCTCCCAACCCTAACTTGCCAATCCTTATTGCACTCGCGTCACAATTCTAATAAGTGCATTGGGCCGGGCCATGCAATTACCTTCCGTACAAGTGTCACTCTCCGAATAATCCCTATTTTAGCCATTTCTGGAAATTTTCTACACTTCCGTACAAATGTCAACACATTTCACCTCCGTAGAAGTGTCATTCCGCACAACTGTCACAACCTCCAGATACTTAGCTGTTTATTTTGCAGTCTGTGAAGATGCGTTGTTCTAATGTAAAATTATTTTTCCTTTTGGGTGTCTTAACTTTCTTCAACAGTTTGTTGTCAACATACATTTGTGCAGTAATTGATTGTAACTATACGTCTATCTTCTAATGCTATAGTACCAATATTGCCCTTTTAGTTTAAAAAAAAACAAAAAAACTAGCAACCATCTTCTTACCAGCACTGCAAATTCGTCAGACTTTTTAGGCTTAAATTCTGTTGGAAACACCCATTGAACCGACTGACTTTTCATTACAGGATCACAACAGTAAATCCAAGATTCATCGCCAATAATTATATTCCAAACCAAATTTGAAGTGTCGCCTTGAAAATTTTCCAGAGTTTTTCTTCACCAATTAATGTGTTTTTGGTTTTTATTGGGAGTAACTTTGTGTGGAATCCATTGACAGCAAAATTTTCTGTTGTCTAACTGTTAATGTAATGTTTTGGATTTGCTCATACCAATGCCCAATGTCGCCCGAATAAATGCATAAGATTCCTTCGATCTTACTCAAGCATTGCTCTAATTGTGTCAATCTCGTCCTTCAGAATTCATCAATAAGGAAAAAAAAAAAAAAAAAATCATGTCTGTTGAACTCGTGTGCCAATATAAATGGTTGCCTTAGAGTGGCTTTCGTCAAATGCATTTACAGGCGATCTGCACATTGTTTTGGCGTTGATGATGACTTAAAATCAACCCCTAAATATTCACTTGCCAAATTCATTTTTGGGTGAACACAAAATGTTTAAATGAATGTTTTTGCCTTCGCAAAAACTTAACACGTAACATTTATGTATACTAGTTTTGTTGTACAATTCACACACTGTTCTACAATATACCTACAGCATAATCATTACACGTAGAAAAGAAAAACTACAGACATTTTCACGAACGTTATTTGTACTATACCCCATGCCATGTATTACAAACATTCTAAAGAAGCTTATTATTACTTTCTCTACATAGTAAATGGTACATAGGCAGAGAAGATATTGTACTCCACCCAAAAATTCGATACCAGATATCCCTGGAAATACACGTTTTAGGGTCTCCAGTGTCCAAACATAAAGCAGTTTTAGAAAAAGGTCCGTGTATTTGTGGACACGATAACTCAAAAACGAAAAGTCGGCAAAATACCAAATTTGATATTTAAATTAAATTATCTTCCAAGGATGCGACAGGAGGATTTTGAGGAAAATCCCCCACCCCAAATTACACTTTACGTGTGAAAAATTTCCAACATGTTGATTTTCTCAAAAATGGTTCTAACAATTTTGATTAAAATACCTACATTAAAGACGTTTAAATTTCAAATAAGGCTTATCTTGAATTTTCTGGGAATAGCCTCTGAAGACCTCTTTATACTGGATAAATTTTGCATAACTGATAAACCATAATAGACAAAAACTTACTAAAGAAAAAATGTAGATTTCGTTAACACAGAATTTATGTCATATACATTTTTTTTCGTGCAGTTGACCATTTTTAGATATTCCTTGCTGTTGGTTTAGTTTTAAAATACTTCAAACTTTTCTCATACGGAAAATTTGTCACTGACAATTCATAAAAGCGGATTTCAACCACATGGCAACCATTTTAAAATATTTGACTATCGCTTTACCCTAGTATTCTCCCCTATTTCTCTTCTACTTACAAAGAATCAAGTAACAAAGACCATTGCTGCTAATGTTTATCTCAATTAGCATGAAATAGAAGAATAAAGTTTTTAACAATAATTCGTTACAGAGATGTAGAGAATGGAACACGTCAGAGATTTTTGCATCTACTTCATTTTAATTGAGACATGCCCTTGCAGAAATAGCTGCATAACTTGTTTTAGGTACAGTTAAAGAACTCGGTTCTATTTATACTGACCTTAACATCCATACTCTTTTCATGCAATTCTAAAAACAGATGAACATCGAAAGGTCTTTGAAAGAATGACCAACTATTGAAATATTCGAATCATTATTTTTAAAACGACATACAAAAGAACTCCTGCGGGACGAAATTCCGGCACACCGACGGTGTTAACTGATCCTTGCAATAATAGCGTTCTAACAAAGAATTTTTTGTTGTCGTTTTCTGACTTGTTATTGTTTTGAATTTTCAAATACCTCTTTTCAAATGGTTAGTCACTATTGGGTTTTCTCCTCGTGATCATGCACAGAGCATGGTTTTTCAAAGCCAACATACAAAGAACTGCCTTTTAAAATCCTGACTTGGTTAACAAAACGTGTAATGAAAGCGTATCTTCATTAATAAGCAGCACACATAAGGATAAACTTTTGCAGAAATAGTTTGAAGACGAGAGAGCAGAAAATACATTTTTTTTTCTTTTTGTTTTGTTTTCATTTATCGTCAATTAAAGCCTTTCATGTCCATATGCTTAGAAATTTGTCGTTAGATGATCTCGCTATGTAATCCTTCCACACTGCAATCTAGCCTATTACTAGTCATTTTAAAGTTTTGATAATGGACAACAATGAGCTGTAAGCCAAAGCAGCTTTTCCTAACCTCACATTTAAGTTTTGACAGTGACAAAGTGGGTGCGTTCCAACAACGTGTATCATCAGCACCGCGAGCGCGCGTATGTTGCTACATCAAATGCTAGGATGGATCTCAAGCGAGAGCATTTTCGTGCTATGATTTTCTATGATTTTAAAGTCGGTTTAGCCGACAGAGAATGCCTTGAAAGACGGCATACCACACTTGGGGATCTTTGTCCTTCGCAACCCACCATTAAACTGTAATCCTGAAATACCACAAATGTGTGTGCACCTTACACCAAATGTAGAAAAGTAAACTAAATTTAAGCTAATGGGTCAATACCCTATCAATAGAGTTAATCTCTCTATTCTAATGCCCAATAATTCGATTAAAAAAACTTTATTTTTTTTAATTATACAGCCCTCTTTAACATCTAAGATCATATCGGGGGCTTTGCATTAGAAACAATTCGTTCGTTGTCTGTAGGTTCTTTACGTTGGGTTTTAATCACTTTACTTTCTTCAAACACAACACATTTACTCTCACATACATACTTCCAGACTCTCTGGAGGATAGGGAATAGTTCTGATTAAAGACAAATTCCCCTGCCCAGCCGGGAATCAAACCCTCTGAATAAGAAATCAGCTCGCTGACCACTCAACCACAGAGGCAGTCAGTAGTAGGAACTGTCAATGGATGAATTACATCTTCTGATGTAATTAGAATTCGTGTTAATATTTTTATTGGTAAAGCTGTTCGAGGTATGTAGAGTTAAGAAGAGAAAGGGATTCCCCGAAAGTAAAGACCGAGCAGAACAGCCGCCTATAATAACAATGGATGAAAATGTGATGAAAGTAGAACGCATGTCGCGGGAAGATCATCCTTCAAGAATCCCTAAATATTGGATCGACAGCAAAGAAAACAATCCTGAAAGAGAAACTTGGCGTCCGGACGCTCTGCAGTTGCTGGATCCCCCATTGCCTTACAAATGAGCAGAAACAATCACGTGTGCAATAGTGCCAGGAAATTGAGGGGAAAAAATAATGGAGGAAGATTCAAAAATACATTTAACATAACAGGTGGTGAAAGCTGGAGTTGCCAGTACGATTCAGAAACTAGACGGTCTATGCAAATCTTTCCAGGCGAAGATCCATCAGCAAAAGAGAAGTGTTGGCAAGAAGATATCTATATGTTCCTTCTACTCAGCAAGTGTCCACGTTGTGACGATTCCGCTTGAGGGACAAAATACCGTTACTATCAGATGGTACACCACAATATGTCTACCGCAAATGTTGAGTGTACTGAGGGGGAAAAAGTCCTAAGATTGGTATACGCGGAATTTTGTTGCGCCATGACAATGCATCTGCCCAAGAAAACCAACCCAATTTCTGCAGGAGTTAGATAATTGTCACATCCTCCTTAGAATTCAGATCTAACTTTTTTCTATGCTCCAAAATGAAAGAAAAATGTCGAGGTCAACGTATTTAGTAATCTGAAGCTGTACTACCTCCTTACGAAGAATGATCTACATTCTCTCCAAAGAAGAATATCATTCAACGTTTGAAAAAGGGTTTGAAAGGATGAGTCGGTGTTTAGAATGCAATGAAGAATGTTTTGAAAAAATGTAATAGTCAGATCTAAATGTTCAATATTTTATTGTGTCCATCCCCAAAACTTTTGGGGCGAGCCTCGAACTTATTTTATTCTTTGGGGAACTGGGTCATGATATTAAATATTCAATTTATGTCAATTTGACGGTACATGTCATTTGAGTTCGCAAACGGCAGAACCATATCGTTCAGAGTTCGTATTTGCTGATAGCTACGATCATGGTAGCGGAATCCTGGCACTATACTGCACACTTACCGTATCACGAATTTGCTCCCAATTGTGCAATAAATGCTCTTGGATTTAGCGTATTCCCTGCCTGGAAACCGTTCTTGGCACACTTACTCGCCGTAAATTAACCTGTCTTGCGCTTGAAATGCTGAGTATTTTTGCTTTAAATGTACCGTTGATCAGTGGCAGCTTTTAGGTCTCGGTTGCTATAACGCCTGTCACACATTCGCCTAGGGAGAAACCAGCTCTTAACTATTCCTTGCAATTAAATAATTCTCGGCGGAAGGTTATGACCTCAAAAGTAAAATGCGAATCACTGAATGGTACTGAATATTTATTTTTGTTGGCTAGTGTTTATGATGCGCATAGTGGATAGAAAAGGTATTGTATTCCACCCAAAATTCCATATCGAAATTTCATCGGAAATGCATATTTTGAGACCCCCTGAATCCAAAAAAAATCCTATGTTACACTCACATGACTTTCTTTAGCTGCTCTACAACTTCTTACAACATTTTATTCTTCTTTCTACACAATGCTAATCGAGATAAACATTAGCAGAATATTGTTACTTAGTTCCTTATAAGTAGAAGGTAACTAAGGAAATGCACTACGCTAAAGTGATAGTCAAATGTTTTAAAAACCATCTATATGCGATTGTTATTGCAAATCGCTTCTTTGCTTGTCCAAGAGTAGAACAAAAGAAAAACGGATGCTTCCTGTCTGAGAAAGTTGTTGGTTTCACAATTGAAACCGCTTACAAGGAATATCTCGGAAACGGTTACCTCCACAATAAAAACGTAAAGAACACAAATTGTCTGTTTTGACTAGATCTACATTTTTGTGCAGTAAGTTTCTCAGGAGACCTCGAAAACAAGTATTGCGGGCTATAGAAAGTAAAAATGTTTATGATATATGTCCGCGTGTGTGACTCTCTGCGTGTCTATAAGCAGAATAGCTCAAAAACGAAAGTCGGTTAAATACCAAACTTGGTATTTAAATTGAGTATATTCCAAGGATGCGTCACGAAGATTTTCAAGAAAATTCTCCTCCCCTAATTACTCTTTACATGGAACATTTTTCAAAAATTTGTATTTTCCCAGAAATGGCTCTATGTTTAAAATATTTTCATTACATACGAAATGTATATCTTGAATTTTCTGGGAATAACCTCTAAAGACCTCTTCATTCTGGATGAGTTTTGTATAACTGGTAAACCGTAAGAGATAGACAAAAAATAAGATTTCATTAAAACACCCAACTTATGTCATACACGTTTACTTATTATTATTATTATTATTATTATTATTATTTTTTTTTTGAGTTAACCGTTTTTGAGATATTCCGAGTTATTGGCTTCAGTTTTAAGGTACTTAAACTTTTCTCCAGCGGGAGACATTTTTTTTTTTTTTTTAATCTCTCGTTTGTTTACTCCTAGCAAATATAGAGAACTGAATTTCAATTGTCTCACTTATTGACCGCCTTTTGAAAGATTGACTATCGCATTAACTTAGTATATTCCCTTATTTCCCTTCTACTTACAAAGAAGCAAGTAATAAGAATAATTATGCCAATGTTATTGATTAGCTGACATATATGAAAATCTTTTATAAGAAAAAATGTTTATGGAACAACTATAAAAAGTCACATGAGTGGAACACGTCAGATTTTTTTTTTCTTCCAATTTTAGCGAAAACACGTTTGAACGACTAACTGCCAAATGAAAAGTAACTTATGAATAATAAGTTGTTTTGGTGACGTGTAATACTACAATGTTACACTTGCCTTAGAAACACTATGTTACTTTCTCTACACGTACTATGTGCATAGTGTATAGAGAAGGTATTGCATTCCACCCAAAAGTTCGATATCGAGATCTCCACAAATGCAGGTTTTAGGGACCCGGTATCCAAAAAATTCATTTTCAGAAAAAGGTCCGTGTGTGTGTCTGTGAACACGATAACTCAAAAACGAAAAGTCGATAAAATACCAAACTTGGTATTTATTTTTAATATCTTCCAGGGATGCAACATAGAGATTTGAGAAAAATCCCCCCAACCCAAACCATCCTTTACATGGAAAAAATGTCGAACATTTTGATTTTCTCAAAAATGGCTCTAACGATTTTGATTAAAATATCGTACATTAAAGATATTTACATGGTAAATAAAACGTATGTCTTGAATTTTCTGGAAATAGCCTCTAAATACCTCTTTATTCTAAATGAATTTAGCGTAACTGGCAAACCGTAAGAGGTAGACAAAAACTTACTGCACAAAAAATGTAGACCACGTTAAAACACTCAATTTATGTCATACACGTTTTTTTCCGTTAAATTGACCATTTCTGATATATTCCTTGTTATTTATTTCAGATTTAAAAAACTTATTTTTTTCACACTGAAAGTTGTAAACTCTTGGCCCTGCATAGGAACGGAGTTTATCCATATGGCAACCGGCTATAGATTTGACTATAGTTTTAGTCTAGTGTATTCCCTTATTTTCCTTCTACTTACAAGAAAGCAAGTAATTAAGACAACTTCTGCTAATGTTTATCTATTATCATAAAGAAGACAGAAGAATATGCTTTTAAACAATAACTTGTTGTGGAGATGTAGAGAAAGTCATGTGAATGGAGTAAATCAGATGTTTTGAAAATCGGATACCTAACCACCCTCGTACCTATCTATACATAAAGTTTAGATGCTCTCTTTTGGTTTGTTGTTTTAAAATGACTGCCCAAAATGTTGACCGAACTTCCGGTCTACTTGGATATATCTCGTATAGTTATGCGATATCAGTTATATTTAGATGTTGTCTGAAACATTTGGCAAAGAACACACTTTAGGTTTTCTTTTACCTTTTTGACGAAGAAGCAGGTGTTTTGTTGTTTTTTTGAGTTCACTCTGACTTGCGGAAAGGTCGCAATGCAACGGCACTGATTTATTATTCGATTTCAAAAGAGTCCATGGAGATCTATTATCTTGTGAGTCAGTGTTAATGGTAGTTTAAAAAGGTATCGCAAGAATGCTCAAAAGATTGAGAACAGGAGCATGCGTGCAGGCTTGGGACGCACCCAAAGTCAGTTTATCGTCCTCGAGGTATTTATTCATAATGGAAACCATAAATTTGCCGCTTAGATCGTCGACGGCATGTCTCTCGTGTTTTTAAAGCGTTTAAGTTGTTTACAGGAGTACTGGACATAAAACATTAAACTCTCTACCTGGAACAGCTTCGCTGCGTTTGCGGAATTGCATTCTGTAAAGGATTGAAAATAAGGGTAAAGTGCCTTTTGAAAGTCGTGAGTAAGTTACAATTTTCAGATGTGCATAAAGTGTGCCAGAAATTGTCATTGAATTGGTCAAATCTGTATTCAAAGGATCGTCCTAAGTGATGCAGTGGTTACATGCTAGCTTCTAATACCCAAGGATGCGAATTCAAATCCGGCGGAGGGTGATAGATTTTTTCGGACGTAAAAATCCTTAGCATAGTTCCTTTTGGAAGGCAATTATAACTTTTGGTCCCGTATAATGTTTATTTATACATAAAAGAATCCCATACCTTCAGATGAAATTTCCCTGGACTAAATTCGTCATGTTTCACGTCAACAAGCCGTGATGTCATCCTCTAGAAGCATCCATGATCTCTCCTCACTGTGTCTATGGTGGCGAACAAGAAATGCACTAATCAAGAAACCACTGTAAAATGGTCCAATAATATATGCCGGCATTTGGTAATGGAACTTGAGGTCCCTCTCTATAATGAGGTGGTAGCGTGTCTGCATCACAATCAAGAGATCCTGAGTTCGAATCTCGGTTGGGTGGGTTACCCGGGTAAGCTTTTTACGAGATTTTCCCTTATCCTGCGAAGACAAATGTCGAGTAACTCTATGGAACTAAGGTTTCAATTCATCTATTTTATACAGTCATATCGTACGATATGGCCTTTCAGTTTAAAGATGTTAAACTTAAAAAAAGAAAGAAATAAAGAAGAAAGGAGAAATTTGTATTGTACATAAAAAGTTAAAAATCTAATGTGTTGTATTCACACTGCTTCCTCTTCTCAGTCTTCCAAACTATTTTTACAAAAACTTCATTACTAATCCAAAACAGTCGCTGCATAAAGTCTACGAATGTATTATTTTTATACTAATATCAACATATGGTACCTACTACAAAGCTTGAGATTTTTTTTTTATTTTGTATCTTTAAGGTTCAATAAGCTGCATTATTTATATTCAAATACACCAAAAGCCTTTGCTTTGTTATACTATGTGAATCACAACTTTTGTGTTACTCCGAGCAACACATTCACAGCTTCTGCATTCATTTTGCTCAGTTGTCAGTACTTTTTTTTTTTTTTTTTTAAATATAGCCCCGTTTAACATCTAAGGTTATATGGGGGCTTTACACTTGAAACAACTCGCCGTCTGTAGATTATTCTTCTTTTTTTTTTTACGTTTAGTTTAAATCATTTTATTTTCCTCATGCACACACATGCACACTTCCAGACTCTGTGGGGGATAGGGAATAATTCTGATTAAAGAAAAATTTCCCACGCCAGCCGGGAATCGAACCCGGGACCTCCGGGTGAGAAGTCTGCTCAGGCAGTCTGTCAGTAAACTGATTGGTTTCTATTTACAAATAAGTGAAATGTATCATATAATAATGAAATCATTAAATGGATCGATTAGTGCATTTTAGAGGTGATAACGTAGAGAAAGAATGAGATCTATTTCTATTCTTAAACGGTTATTGCGGTAAAGGGCCACTGACATCATTCACTGTGGCACGCGCTGGTTTTCGGTTTTGTATAATTCAGTGGTCTTAAATGGATGCGCCCTGTTAGGTCTAGGCTAGTATGCGTGCGTGTAAATAGTAATTTTCGTGTAATTCAGGCGCCAATCTAGCGGGTTGGAAATTGCACGATATCGGTAAAATGGCCTGCTTTTCTTCCTCACCAGGCACATTTTTCGCAAGTATTGGTATTTAAAAAATGTAACAGGGTGGGTACGGCGGTTATTTCAAGTCATGAGGATAACATCCAGACACTCCGCAGTGGAAAGTAAGGCTTGTTTCAGCTTTTAAGTGCCTTATATTTCTCCTGGGACAGTGCTGGAGTATTACCAACTCGTTGAAGATATAAAAAGAATGCAGCAGGCTAAGTCGATACTCACATTTTTAAAAAGTCGTGAAGGCTAAATTCCATGCTTTGTAACCACGAAAAAAAAAAAAATGAATAGCGGTTTTAAAATCAAGAAACATCTGACATGTTCATATTCTGCAACAATTATTCTTTTTACTTTTTCTAGAACGTTTATACAATGCAGAGTAGATAGAGAACGCATTGTATTACACCCAAAAATTCGATACCGAGATTTCACTGGAATAGCATGTTTCGAGACAGCCTTAATCCAAAAAAGAAAATAATTTTAATAACATGTACATGTGTGTGTGTGTGTGTGTGTGTGTGCGCGCGCGCGCGTTTATGTGCAGCACGACTCAGAAACAAAAATTCCTTTAAATACCAAACTTGGTATTTAAGTTAAGGACCAGATACGCTTCTGACCACTAGGCATTTGCTTGTAAGTTCTAGGCGGGAGGGGTGTCACTACTAAATAGGGGAATGGTAAGCTGACTACGATCTTCCAAGGAATCGACATGAAGATGTTAAAGAAAATCCCCCACCATCAACTACCCTTTATAAGGAAAATGTTTCGAAAATACTGATGTTTTCAAAAATAGCACCAACGAGTATGATTAGAATAACATGTCTGTGATATTTTCTGACAAACGAAATGTATATCTTGATTATTTGGGGGGGGGGTGACAGCCTCTGAAGATCTCTTCATTCTGGATGACTTTGTGTAACTGTAAACCGAAAAATCTTATGTGTACCATTCACATGACTTTCTCCATATCCCTGCAACAAATAATTCTTAAAAAGCTTATACTTCTATTTACTTTATGCTAACCAAAAAACTTAGCAGAAATAGTCTTATTACTCGCTTCCTTGTAAGTAGAAGCAAAATAAGGGACAACCGTAGGTTAAAGTGATAGTCAAAAGCTGGTTGCTATGTCAATGAAGTTCCTTTGTTTGTATGGATAGGAGTTGACAAGTTCCTGTATGAGAAAATTATACGTTTTTCATAGCAGAAACCAAAAATAAGGAATGTCACAAAAACGACGAACTCCACGAAAAAAATGTATATAACATAAATTGTGTGTTTTAAAGTGCTCTACATTTTTTGTGTAGTAAGTTTTTGTCCATCTCTTACGGTTTAGCAGTCATTCAAAATTTAGTAAAATTCATCCAGAATAAACCACTCTTCAGAGGCTATTCTCAGAAAATTCAAGATATACATTTCATTTGTCAGGTAAATATGTTTAATATCCGAAATTTTAATCAAAATCGTTAGAGCCATTTTTGAGAAAATCAAAATTTTCGAAAAAAGTTCCATGTAAAGGGTAGTTGGTCAAAAGCTTCGTGTCGCATCCCTGGAAGATACTAAACTTAAATACCAAGTTTGGTATTTTACCGACTTTTCGTTTTTGAGTTATCGTGTTCACAGACACACGGACACACACACGGACCTTTTTATGAAAATGCTTTTTTTGGATATTGGGGACCCTAAAACATATATTTCCGGTGAAATCTCGGTATCGAATTTTTGGTGGAGTGCAATACTTTCTCTATACACTATGTACATAGTGCGTATGGAGAAAGTAAAAAGATAAAACAAAAACTTACTGCACAAAAAATATAGATATCTTTAAAAACAGTTTATGTCAAACATTTTTTTAGGGTTAACCGTTTCCAAGATATGCCTTGTTATTGTTTTCAATTTTAAACTATTTAAACTTTTCTCAAACAGGAATCTTTCATTTCGTACCTCTTTTGTTTTACTCCCAGCAATGCAAAGAGAGCCAAATTTCAATTGTTTCATACAGTGGATTTGACTATTGCGTAAGCCTAGTGTATTCATTTATTTCCCTTCTGCTTTCAAGAAAGCAATTTCTGATATTGTTTATCTCGATTAATATGATGTAGATAAATGATATTTTGTAAGAACAGTTTGTTTGCAGAACAGGTAAAGAAAGTCGTGTGAATGGAACACATCAGATGCTTTGTATAGCTTCTACAAACTATTATTACGAGCGTTTACCATTTTCTATCTACTTCGTGTATACAGAAATTTTTGTAGAACCAAGATTCATTGCACATTCGTTTCAGGACAAGGGATTATATAGATATATATAAACACACACGTACACATACACACATGCATACTTCCAGATTCTAAGAGGGATAGAGAATAATGATTCAAGATAGAGAAAAAATCCCTACCCCAGCCGGGAATCGAACCCTGAACCTGTGGATCCGTTTCTTTGCATGACCAGGAGTTTAAAAATTCGCATATGAGAAAAGTTTAAGTATTTTAAAATTGAAACCAAGGACAGAATAGCTGGGAAAATGGTCAACTCTACGAAAAAAATAATGAATATGATATAAACTATGTGTTTTAACGAGATCTACATTTTTATGTGGTAAGTTTTTGGATTATCTCTAACGGTTTACCAGTAAAGCAAAATTCATCCATAATAAAGAAAGAGGTCTCAGAAGCTATTCCGAGAAAATGCTATGTTCATTTTATTTGTCATGTAAATATCTTTAATATACGATATTTTAATAAAAATCATTAGTCATTTGTTAGAAAATCAACATTTTCGAATTTTATCCATGTAAAGGGTAATTAGGGGTGAGGAATTTGTCTCAAACTCTTCATGGCGCATCCTTGGAAGATATCAAACTTAAATATTAAGTTTGGTAGTTTACCGACTTGTTTTGAGTTATTGCGTTCATGGACACGGACACATACACACACAAGCGCGCGCGCTTTTTCTAAAAATGCTTTTTTCGGATACAGGGTACCCTGAAACGTGTATTTCCAGTGAAATCTCTGTATTGAATGTTTGGTTTAACTGCAATACCTTCTCTGCCAACGTACTATTTATAGAAAGTAAAAATATAAGTATATGAAATGTAATATTTTGTCTATCCTAGTCTTGATTCATGAAAGTGAAACAACTCGAGAACGCTGGACCGTATTTTTGCGAAAACCACCAAGCATACGAGTACCCATTTCAATCCTTTTCTGGCATTACATACAGCATTGCTCGATAATCAGCAAGCGCATCCCAAAATATGCGTCACATTGGCAATGTTTACTACTGTCGCAATTTCAATAAGAATGGGAATAGTCCTCATTATTACACATATTTGTCACATTATTCATTTCTCGAGATAACCCGTCTTCTCTCAGTCGAGATAGAGGAAGACGTTTAGTGTAAATCGTTTGCATTTGCACTTACAAGTACATTGATAAATCAATTAATACGCAATAATACGCCAAATGCATTGTGATATAAAAAATAAATGTAAGAATTTGGAAATGCATACCCCGGTTTAAGAAATTAGGTACCGAGGTACGACATTGCATATTTTTATTTGTTTGTACATATGTGCCAGAGAAAGTAAAAAGTATTTTAGTATTGGACATTCAAATCATGAACAATGAATAACTCAGAAATGATTTACGCCACAAAACAAACACAATATAATAGAGCCAAAGTTAGTTTTCCAATCCTAACCCCAAATCAGAACAGTGCTGCAGTGATAAACGGAAGTTATTTATCGCCAAAACGAATGATTATTTCAAAGCTCTTTGTTGCTTTAGTTAACGCAGTAATAAACGCGGTTTTAACTACGGGCTCGCTAGCATTAAAGATTAAATAACTCCTTCCAACCCTGCACAGTATTTATTGCCGAGCAGTGAGGCGCGTGACGTAACAAGTTGTAATTGGTTTAGTTCAACTTTGCATTTATATTGGCAGCACTGCTTGTGGAAGAAACAAACCAATGTGCCATCTCTCGACAAGCTGCTTCACTAAAACAGCGTTCAGCCACCTATTGGTATAAGTTCTAACTTGTGGTTCAATGCAGATAGTCACGGAAAGGTACCATAGATAGCAGTACAGGCTAACAAGATTCATGATCCAAGAGAAATGAATCAGCAGAAATAATTAAGATTTCACCGAAAAAAACCCAGTGGCGTGCGGTAACCATTCGGATATCCGTAGCAATGAATATTATAGTTAAGTAAATATTAGTAAATCAAGGTTCAGGCTTCCCTTGATAAATAACAGATTAGAATAAATTAAATGAATAAACATCAAAAATAAAAAATACAACTAATATCAATTTAACTTAAAGGCAGAAATATTACAAATAAAAATCACCATTGGTAATGGTTTAAATTGAAAGAATAGTTATTGAATTACTATAGTCAATAAAATATAGATCAATATATAAAAGAAACGTCTTTATTTTTCCAAAGTAAAATCAATAAATAATAATAATAATAGCTGTCTGCCTGACATTCAAAAGGTCGCGAATTCAAATTTTGCTTAGGGTGAGTTACCCGGATAAGGTCTTTTTTGGGGTTTTCCCTTATCTTAAGAAGTCATACTAACCATAAGCTCCATGAGCCCCGAGAACATTTTGGGCAACATTTCGCCAATTTCATTCATCGTCCGATATGACCAACCAAGTTAAATTACATTAAACTACACGCATACATAAAAAAAAAAAAAATCTGATGTGTTCCATTCGCACAACTTTCTCTACTTCTCTGTAACAAATTATTGTTAGTAAACTTATTCTTCTTTCTACTTCAAACTAATCGACAGAAACGGTCGTATTACTTAGTTCCTTATAAATAAAAGGGAAATAAACGAATACACTAGGCTAAACCGACAGTCAAGTGTTTGAAAATGGGGTCGCATTAACAGAAACGGTTTTATTACTTAGTTCCTTATAAGTAGAAGGGAAATACATGAAAACACTAGGTTAAACCAGTCAAATGTTTTAAAATAGGGTCGCTATTGTATTCAAATCCAATTATTTGCGTTGTCAAGAGTTGACAAATTTCCGTATGAGAAAAGTATAAGTATTTTAAAGCTGAAAGAAATATCTTAATAAAAACAAAACAAAAAAAAACAAAAAAAAGAGATCTACATTTTTTGAGATCTCTTACGCTTCACCAGTTATGCAAAATTCATCCAGAATAAAGAGGCTATTACCAGAAAAATCAAGATATACATTTAGTTTATCATGTAAATATCTTTAATATACGATATTTTAATCAAATCGCTAGAGCCATTTTTGAGAAAATTTTCAAAAATTGTTCCATGTAAAGGGTATTTGGGGATGGGGAGAAAATCTTCGTGTCGCATCCTTGGAAGATACTGAACTTAGGTACCAAGTGCGGACTATTCGTTTTTGAGCTATGCTGCCCAGACACATACACGGACCTTTTTCTAAAAATTATATTTTTCTATTCAGGGAGTCCTAAAACGTGTATTTTCGTTCGAAATCCCGATATCGAAATTTGGGTGCATTACAATACCTTCTCTAAACACTATCATAGTACGTGTAGAGAAAGTAAAAATGTATCAAGTAGTTATATTGAAATTAAGTCAAACCACTTAGTACTGAATATTAATTTGCTAAAAAATCCTTTATACTTCCTCTTGTTTATAATTTGCACAAAATCCTATTTTTTTTTAAAGTCGCCCTCCGTGGTGTAATTTTTTTTTTTTTTGTAGCGTTTAACGCCCGCTTTTACAACTTGTGGCACCGCAGGCGATGACACTGGTGGTACATGAAGTGAAGATGGAGCACCGGTGGAATGCCATGGCGGGGGAAACCGGAGAACCCTCCCCTGCTCCGCTTTGTCCACCACAAATCTCTTGAGATTGAACCCGGGCCGTCTAGATGAGAGGCGAGTGGTTAACCACTCGGCCACGGCGCGGCCTCCGTGGTGTAATGGTTACCATCCTAACTTCATATATCCAAGATCGCGGGTTCAAACCCGGTGGAGGACGATGGCTTTTTTCGGGTGTAAAATCCTTAGCATGGCTTCCTTCGTAAGGGAAGTAAAGCCGTTGGTCCCGTGTCGTAGACTTATAGTACGTAAAAGGACCCCAAGTCTGGTAGAGAGGTCTCTGAGCAAAATTAAGTGGTCTTTCACGCCCAATTTAGAATGGTAAATTAGAACCAAAGCAGTTAAAGAGCATCCATAAATAACATACCATTTACATTTTATTTACTTTTTTAATGTATTTTTGATAACTGTTTCTTTGTATAGGCCCTTTGACTTCAATGGTCATACAGAGCTTTGAATTGTGAAACAAGTCATATACTAATTGCAGGTTATGGATATTAGGTTAACCATGTTACATAATTAAACATAAAAGCCCAAACGTTAACAATATTAGTAGGGGTAAATCTAACATTTTTTCCTTAACATTTCTGAGGATTAGCAGGAACACCTCACGATAGTCCACTTGCCATCTTTTTTAATCAACACATCCCTCATAAACCGATCCAATGCATGCACATTCACTCTCACATGTAAACTTCAGACTCTGTAGGCCTTGGGAATAATTCTGCTTAAAGAAAAATACCCTGCCCCATTCGGGAGTTGAACCTGGGACCTTCGGGTGAGAAGTCAGCTCGCAGACCACTCAACCACATAGGTAGTCAAAATTCGTTATTGATAAATGGTAACAACCTTTCTATAGAATTTTCTATAACCAGCCTGTGAAGTTGTGTTTATTCTCACTAAATGTTCCACTACTAGGAAACCATTAGACACAGAAAAGTTTTTGCATGAAAAATATAGAGCTTATTAAAATATACTATTAAACTCAAAATGCTTATGATATTAACCTCAACTTCAGCTTCTTGGCTTTTGAAGTGACCTGATGTTATATGAAATGAAGTATCAAAACTCAATGGCATAATCGTAAACTTAAAAAACTGATATGCTCCATTCACATGACTTTCCCTACAACAAACTATTTTTACATCTTATGTCTATTACATGCTAATTCAGATAATCATTAACAAAAATTGTTTTATTACATATTCCCTTTTAAGTATGACAGGAATAAGGGAATATTCGAGACTAAAGCAAAAGCCAATTTTTTTGGAGCTTGTCACAATATTATGACCTTGAAATTAATTTTATTTGCAGGACCAGATTAAAAAAACAAGAAAAGTGAACAGCTTACCATTTGAGAAAATTATAGTATTGGAAATATAGACCAGTAGCAGCTAGTAAGGAATGACACGTAACTGATAAACTCTACAAAACAAAACAAAAATTAAAAATAAATAAATTGTGTGTTTTAATAAAATCTTACTTTTTTGTAGTAAGATTTTGTCCATCTCTCATGGTTTATCAGTTATGCAACAGATATCCAGAATGAAGAGCACTTCAATGATTCTTCCCAGAAAATTCAAGATATATATTTCATTCGTCACGAAAATATCATAAACATATGGTATCAATCAAAATCCTTACAGCTATTTTTGAGAAAATAGAAATGTTTGATAAATGCTCCATGCAAATGTAAATGGAGTGTTATTTATGGATGCTCTTTAACTACTGTGGTTCTCAGCGTCCCATTCTATATTGGGTGTGAAAGACTGCTTAATTTTGCTCAGAGGCTTCTTTATCAGGCTTGAGGTTCTTTTACATGCCGTAAATCTACGACACGGGACCAACGGCTTTACTTCCCTTCTGAAGGAAGCCATGCTAAGGATTTTTACGCCCAAAAAAATCCATCGTCCTCCGCTGGGTTTGAACCCGCGACCTTGGGTATACGAAGTCAGCATGGTAACCATTACACCACGGAGGGCGACAAAATGCTCCATGTACAGAGTAGTTTGATGCAGGGCGATTATTTTGAAAATCTTCATGACACATCCTTGAAGATGTTGAATTTAAATAGGAAATATTTACATTTAACAGACTTTTCGTTGTTGACTTTTATTAAAAATGCTTTTTGTATTATATGTATTCAGGAATCTTAAAATGTGTATTTCTGATGAAATCTCAACATATGCTCCCCTTGGCCATGCTCGCCAAGGCATCTCGCTTGGTGCTTCATAGCGCAGGGGATCGTGGGTTTGAGTCCCGCCTTGGGCATGGGTGTTATATGTTTGTGTATATATGTGTGTGTAGGTAAAAAGAAAAAAAAACAGCAATTCAGTAATCATACAGAAAACAAAGTAAAACAATTAGGTAAATAAATAAAGTAGGGTATACTGCACCGGAGTCCCAACCAGACTCCGGAACTGTATTTAAAAAAAAAAAAAGTTTGCAGTACAGTGCAATATTTCTCCATCTTACTGTATGTTGCATCATGCTAATCTAGATAAACATTATCAGAATGTCCCCCCTCTTTCTCTCCCGCCCCTCTCCTTCCCTCTCTGTCTCTGTCTCTCTCTCTCTCCCTCTCTCTCTCTCTCAAATGGTGTGCATGTGTCTGTCATCTGTCTGTCTGTCTGTGGACAGCATAGCTCAAAAACGAAAAGGCCGTTAAATATCTAACTTGTTATTTAGGTTTAGTATATCTTCCAAGGATGTAACACAAAGATTTCCAAGAAAATCCCCCCCACAACAAACTACTCTTTACATGGAAAAATTTTTTGAAAAGTTTGAATTTCTCAAAATGGCTAAGGATTTTCATTAAAATCCTCTATATTAAAGATATTTACATTCCAAATAAAATGGGTATATTTGGCATTTTCTAGAAATAGCCTCTGAAGACTTCTTTATTCTGAATGAATTTTGCCGAATTTTGCTTAACTCTAAACCATAAGAGATAGACAAAAACTTACTACACAAAAAATGTAGATCTCGTCAAAACACACAATTTATGGCCTATACATTTTGCTTGCAGAGGTAACCATTTCCTTGTTATTGACTTCAATTTTAAAGTTCTCATACTTTTTTGCCAGGAAATGTCAGTTTTTCTTTTCTTCTAATCCTTGCCAAGCAAAGAAGGGAATTGCAATGACAATCACATAATGACAGCATCTAAAATATTTGACTATCACTTTAGCCTAGTTAGTGCATTTCTTTAGTTTCCTTCTATTTATAAGGAACTAAGTAATAACAACATTCTGCTAATATTTATCTTGATTAGCATGGTGTAGAAAGAAGAATAATCTTTTGCAAGAAGTTTATTTGTAGAGCAGCTAGAGAATCATGTGAGCATAACACATCAGATTTTTTTTCTCTCTTTTTTCAATGGCAAATTCTATTAGAAGGAGGCAGTCACATTGGTAATCCTCTACCTTCATTTTTGACAAGTTGCACATGAACCACTGTGAAACCCATAATATTAAAGGATTCCCTCATATATTTAAGATCTTCTTTAGATACACGGATGAAGAAGGAAAATGTAGAATTTTCAAGAACCAGCAGAAAACTTACTTTAGAAGAGACACAGATAACTTGCTATCCTTTTTGTGCATAAAACTTGACAGAATTATGATAGAATAAGGCTTGGAATTTTCAGAAAAATATGTCAAAACCGAATCTCTCAAGTCACCAGAATCAACTATCTAACTTACATATATGTAGGTAAACACACCATTCAATAAGTAGGAATTTGAGAATAACTACATAGAGTTTAGAAAAAAAATCTGACGTGTTACACTCACATGACTTTCTTTATCACTGTACAAACTTGTTACAAAAGATTATTCTTCTTTCTACACAATGCTAACTGATATAAACATTAGCAGAATGTTCTTATTACTTAGTTCCTGATAAGTAGAAGGGAACTAAGGGAATATGCTAGGCTAAACAGATAGTAAATGTTTAACAAGCTATCATTATACAAATTGCTTCTTTGCTTGGCCAGGAGTAGAACAAAAGAAAAAAAGGACATTTCCTGTCTGAAAAAAGTATAAGTAGGTACTTCACAATTGAAACCAATAACAAGAAATATCTTGGAAAAATTACTTCCACAACAAAAATGTAAAGGACATAAATTGTGTGTTTTGACGAGATCTACATTTTTTGTGTAGTAAGTTTTTGACATCTCTTACAGTTTAGAGGTTAAGCAAAATTCATCCAGAATAAAGAGGTCTTCAGAGACTAATTCCAGAAAATTCAAGATAAACATATTATTTGGGATGTAAATAGCTTTTATATACAGGATTTTAATCAAAATCAATACAGCCATTTTTAGGAAAATGAAACTTTTCGAACATTTTTCCATATACACATGGACTTTTTTCTAAAAATGCTTTTTTTGGACTCAAGGTACCCCAAAACATATATTTCTGATGAAATGTCGACATTGAATTTTTAGGTGGAATACAATACTTTATCTATCCACTATGCACATTGTATATGCAGGCTAGAGAAAGTAAAAATTAAAAAGGTCAAGAAGAAAAAACAGGCCAAAGAAATATTTGCATTAATCCTCATCAAGGATAAACCTAAGTTATAGGAAAGAGTACTGGGTGTCCATTCTATCCAAGATTTCCCACCTACCAATAAAGCAAATGATAATAATGATTGTGTCCAGAGTTGAGAAACTAAATGTAGCAGATGCTCAAGCTGATGATGTTTATGGATATGAAGTTGGTACTACATATGCATAGCTTCCATAACAGGTAAATAAGGAGGGAAATAAAAAAAAATGGTGTTTTATTTATGGACGCTCTTTAACTGCTATGGTTCTCAGCGCCCATTCTAAATTGGGCATGAGAGACTAATTTTGCTCAGAGGCCTCAAATAAATAAGGGGGCAGATCATATATGTATACTCATATGGATAGCTGCTCAGAATAAATGAGGGCCTTTTCATACAGTGAAATATGGCTTATTCATTAGTTACATTACCTGAAATAAATATTTAATCATAACCTCTGGAATTCTGCAATGTTAAATGTTAAATTAACCTTAAAATCTAGACCTTTTATCATATATGAAGCAATACAAAGTTCTGTTCAGGGTGCCACATAACCCAAAATAATTATTAAAGCATAACCTCATGCAATCTTGCAGTATTAAATTAACCTTAAAATCTGAATGTTTCTAATAGGTTTATTTAACAAAAACAATAGAAAATTCTATCATAGAGCTATAGGTGGCAGTGTGTTTGAAAATTGTTGACTGGAGAGCCTACATTGAAGCCATTGTATCTCTCTACCAAGATGATCGTTTGCAGAAGAGAAAAATGTATGTAAAAACAGCAGTGATGGTTTATGAAAGAGAAAGCAAACCACAGCACTCTGGATGTGGTTGTGTTCTCAGTTAATATGAGTCTTCCATGCCCTGTCACAGTAATGAATAGCTTTCAAAGGATGTCTGTTCTTGTTGACAAGCTGAATATGAATGCAACACATCTTGTGAGTGTGGTTGTGCTGTTATTGTTCTGGCGCCAAGATATGAGATATGTATAAATATGATTTATATTACTATAAAGATGTTAAATTTACTCCAAACAATCAGTACAATCATCTGCCACTAAAGGAACAGTATTCAAATCACCTCTTCAGGATGGCATCACATTAATTATGATCTTCTGTCACTAGGGGGGACTGTATATAAACTGGCTTCATGCAATGGCATTGATGATGATATTTCTTACGCAGGAAATCAGGGATAAAACTGAAAACCCAGCACATATCAAAACTTTTCATCATTAAATATGAAATTCCTGCCGACAATATTTTAACATCTATACTTACCAACCTCACAGCAGATGAAGCAGACAACCAAGGAAGAAGATAGGGTAATTACCAGTTGATTTGCTAATTTATAAAAGGGCTTAAGTGAACTTTTCTGAATTGAGTTACATACGGAATTGCGATCTCTGGATGTAGACACATGTTTTAGTAATGAAAGACATCTAGAGTGATGTATAGAAAATGGGTTTCTGGCACAGAGTGAAAAGACATTAGTCAGCTGACTTACTTTCTTTCATAACTATAAGTCATTCATGGTTTTCCTAAATAGTCACTCTTACCTTGCATGAGACCAGATTTTGAAGAATTGATTAAGAAGATAGACTTTATGTACCCATGGAAATCTGAAATGATTACACCTACAGGTATTGCAGGTAAAGTCACTCAATATTGGACTTCCAAGTCAAAACATTACAGAAATTGTCACCCAAAAGTCAAGGTTAAAAATTCTTCTCTGAGCAGAAACAAGTCTTTACAATTTTCAAGTTTATGAATCTCACTAAGATAGCTCCAAGAAAGACACAGATGTTGCATCTAAATTCATTGACAGTCTTTGAAAACAAACGTTTGTGCTTTGTTAAATATCACATAGTCATTCGAACACTCCTTTTTGTTTAGAAAATGCAAATCCTATGCAGAAAAAGCCAATAAGTGAGAAAATATCTGACATGCTCCATTCACATGATTTCTCTATCTATTCTGTAACAAAATATTCTTACAAAAGCTTATTCCTTAATCATGCTGAGGTAAACATTAGCAGAAATGGCCCTATTACTTAGTTCCTTATAAATAGAAGGGAAACAAGGGAATAACTAGGATAAAGCAACAGTCAATTCTTTTAAAACCTGGATGCTTTGTGATTCAAATTTGGATCTTTTTGCAAGGCATAAAACAAAAGAAAAAGAAGTTTAAAGTATTTTAAAATTGAAACCAACACACAAAAAAAAGAAAATAGACATGACATAAATTGTATGGTTTAACAAGATCTACACTTTTTGTGATAAGTTTTTGTCTAGCACTTACAGATCACTAGTTATGCCATTTCTCCACAATGAAGAAGTCTTCAGAGTAAACATCTTTAATATACAATATTTTAATCAAAACTTTTAGACCCACTCTTGAGGAAATAAAAAATTTTGAAAATGTTTCCATGCAAAGAGTAGTTTCGGGTGAGAAGGATTTTCTTGAAAATCTTCCACATCACATCCTTGAAAGATATCTCTTCCTCTCTCCCTTCTCCCCTCTCCCTCCTTCTGGCATGCTTACACACACAAACCTTTTTCAAGAAAATCTTATCTATTACATTAACATGATTTTCTCTGCAAAAAAACTATCATTTCAAAAGATTATTCTTCTACCTACATCATACTAATCAAGATAAACTTTAGCAGAAATAGTCTTATTACTTGCTTCCTTGTAAGTAGAAGAGAAATAAGGAGTGTCAATATCAAGAGAGCTGAATTTTTTCATGCTGTGAAGCCATTAAAGGAAACAAAGTTTGCTTTTTACTTTCTCTAATGTGTATGTGCAATGTATGTAGTAAAAAATCTGATACCGATATTTACCAGAAATACATGTTTTAGGGTCCCATGAATAAAAAAAAACATTTTTAGGAAGAGGACGTGTCTGTGTGTGTGTGCGCGTGCGTGTGTGCGTGAAAATTAAAAATCTATAATTTCTATAAAATATCAAATATTTTTTTTAAGTATTTTCCAAGGATGCTGCATAAAGATTTTGAGAAAAATCACCCCACTCCAAACTACCCATTACATGTAAAAAAATTAAATATTTTATTTTCTCAAAAATGGTTCTAACGATTTTGATTAAGATGCCCTATATTAAAGATCCAAATCATTATCTTATTCAGTCTGGCTTAATCTTGTGAGATTGCTGAGAAAAAATGAGCTTCCTATGGGCTGTGAAAGGTTATAAGTACAAAGGAAGAACACTTTAGAAACAAGAATATTACAGAGAAACTAAAAGTACAATCACTCCTTCAATAAATAGAAGAACACAGGAACAACTGAATACAGCATCTACAAAAAATTACAGAGGATAGGATACCAAAGGTGGCATTGATAAATAATTCTGGAGGAAGTCGGTAGGAAGACCAAGAAAGCACTGGGCTGAACAGATGTGAGATTGGAACAGGCAAAGAACTAATCCATGAAAGAAGATGATATTAAAGTTAAATGTGTATATTTTGAATTTTATATGAATAAGCCCTGAAGATCTCGTTATTCTGGATTAATTTTGCATAACTGGTAAACCATAAGAGATAGACAAAAATTTACTACACAAAAAATATAGATCTCGTTAAAACACAATTTGTCATATATATATTTCTTTCATGGAGTTGACCATTTCCAAGATATTACTTGTTATTAGTTTCAGTTTTAAAATACTTGAACTTTTCTCATATGAAACTTCTCAACTCCTGGCCATACAAAGAAGCAAATTTCATCCATATAGGAACAGCTTTTAAAACATTTGACTATTGCTTTAGCCTAATGTATTCTCTCATCTCCCTTCTACTTATAAGGAAGTAATTAATAATACCATTTCTGCTGATGTTTATATTGATCAGCACAAAGTAGAGAGAAGGATCAGCTTTTGTAAAAATAATCTGTTTTAGAATAGCTAGAGATATCATGTGAATGGAACACGTCAGAATTTTTTAATTCAATTTAGGTTTTATGACTTAAGCATTTTCATAAACAAGTGATTCAGTTAGTCAAATAAAAGCTGAGAATGGGAACAATAGATCCTTGAAATCTTGGGATCAGAAGGTCAACACCTAACCGACTGAGCCATCCAGACAGATCTGTAATTTTGAAGATTCATTTTTAACATATTGGCTGTTTTGTCTTTACACAATGCGGAAGCTGATTAATTATTGCAGATCATCAATTTTACTCATCTGTATGAAATTTCATTGGTCTTAGGCTGCTATTAGCTGTGTACCGCAGATTGAACAACAAATTATACAAGGGCCACTCCTAAAGTTTTTTGCTCCAGCCACAAGTACTTTGCAATTGAGTTATAACTTTTACAACTTTTCAATTTTTAATGAATACACTTTTCCATCTATTCAAACCCTTTGAAAATGCATCTGACTTAGCTTCCTTTGGCAGGTCGCTCTGTGGCCTCTGTGTGAGCCCCAATGATCTCTTCATGTGATGAAAAGTAGTGACCACAGAGCTTTCTTTTGTTATGGGAAGAAGAAAAAAGTCACAAGGAGCCAAATCTAGAGAAAATGGCGTTTTTGTTGGCTAAGAGAGAGAGCAGAAGCAGCATTATGGTGAAGCAGCAGGTGAGCGATCTTCAAACTTGGATGCTTGGTTTTCCATGCTGCAGTGACAGATGGCAGACAAACATTCACATGCCATTCAGCAGTAACTGACTGATGCTAATTGACCAGTTTTTGAGAAAGGAAGCCATCATCTTATTTCCAGCACTTCTGCACCTTTGCTGGTGGGTCATCACTGAAAAGCACCACACCTCTAATTGCCACTTTGTTTCAGGATCATAGTGGTATATCCATTATTCATCCCCTGTGAAACTGTTTTAGGTTTTCTTGCTTCTCCCACTGTTGAATTTTTACTTTCTCTGCGCACATTATGTACGTAGAGACGGTATTGAATGCAACTAAAAATTTGGTACCAAAATTTTACTGGAAATACATGTTTTGGAATCTCTGTGTGTGTGTATGCGTGTGTCAAGAAAATCCTCCCACTCTCAACTACCCTTTACATGGAAAAATTTTCAAACATTCTTATTTTCTCAAAAATGGCTCTAATGATTTTGATCAAAATATTGTATATTAAAGATATTTACATGGCAAATAAAATGTATATTTTGAAATTTCTAAGTAACCTTTGAAAACATCTTTATTCTGAATGAATCTTGCATAACTTGTAAACCTTAAGAGATAGACAAAAACTTACCACACAAAAAATGTAGACCATTTTTAAAATATTCCTTGTTATTGATTTCAGTTTTAAAATGCTTATTACTTTTCTCATACAGGAACTTATCTACTCCTGACCACAAAAAGAATTGGATTTCTATACCATAGCAACCACATTTTAAAACATTTGAATGTTGATTTAGTGTAGGTAATCCCCTTATTTCCCTTATACCTATAAGGTACTAAGTAATAAAACCG
The DNA here is from genome assembly GCA_030762935.1 of Hymenopus coronatus. Taxonomy (NCBI): domain Eukaryota; kingdom Metazoa; phylum Arthropoda; class Insecta; order Mantodea; family Hymenopodidae; genus Hymenopus; species Hymenopus coronatus. The sequence continues at coordinate 52,453,593 of CM060895.1, read as the reverse complement.
TTTCTGCTAATATTTATTGCAATTAGCATGAAGTAGATAGAAGAATAAGCTTATTAAAATAAAAATAATTTGTTACAGAGAGGTAGAGAAGTCATTTGAATGGAACACATCATATTTTTCCATCACAAAATAGCACCATCCCATGTGAACTGGTTTCTGTCCTCTTTTAACGAATGCAGTTCCCAGCGAAAACATTCTGCAGGATGTTCACGTAAGATGGCACTCACTGCAGTTGATCCAATGTTAAGGGAACGCTGAATACTTTCAGTATAGGTGGTATGGGGATCCTGTTTCAATAACTTATGCAATTGCTTCTAATACTACTGCTGTATGAGGATGACCCGTGAGGCTCATCTTCCAGGGATTCCTGAGATTTTTGGAACTCCCAAAACCAGTTTCCATTGATGTCTCTGGATGGTGCAAAGTCCTGAAAAACTTCCACTAAAGATTGGTGACACTGCTCTGCTGTTAACCATGACACAAAAATCACATTGTGACAACTCCATTACGTTTGCCCATCTGCATAACAATAAGTATGTTGTCTTCTGCATTCTTGTAACACACATTGTTGCATAGTAAAGTGTGATTATACTTTTAAAATATCCCTGTTTTAAATGAAAGCACTCACATTGCTGTCTGTGTTAAACTATTGCTGGTTTAAATAAAAATAGCTTATTATAAAATTTGTAATGAACAATAGAATAACTTTGCCCAGTTGATTAACTGGTTGATGATGGTGTATTGGGGCAATGAATTAAATTGGCATAATTAGCCACAAGAAATCAGTTGTACAACTATTTATGGACTGTGTCAAGAGCCTTGCAAGTGACCCATCATCATATTGAATCTCAACACACTCGGGAGGGGGGGGGGGGGGGGGGGGCACTGTGATAAAACCAATTTTGTCTCATTTTTACTTTCTCTACATGTACTATGCACAGAGTGGAGAATGCAATGTATTCCATCCAAAAATGATATATCAAGATTTACCAGACATATGTTTTGAGGTCCCCTGAGTCCAAGAAAGGCATTTCTAGAAAAGAGAGAGTGAGTGTGTACCTGCTTGTGTGCATATGCGTGTGCAGCATAGCTTAAAAAAAATCAGTGAAATACCAAACTTGATCTGTTAAAGATAACAGAAAATCCCCCACCTCCAACTACCCTTTACATGGAACGTTATTTTTCGAAAATGTTGATCTTCTCAAAAATGGCTCTAACAATTTTTATGAAAATACCAGAAGTTTAAGATATTTTCATGATAAATGAAATGTATATCTTGAATTTTCTGGAAATAGCCTCTGAAGACCTCTTTATTCTGAATGACTTCTGTAAAACTTGTATATAACTGGTAAACGTATACAATAGACAAAAACTTACTACACAAAAAATGTGGAGATCATTAACACACACAATTAATATATCTTTAGTAGGGTTAACTATTTTCAATATATTCCACGTTATTGGTTTCTGTTTTAAGCTACTTAAACTTTTCTCTAACAGGAAGACATATTTCTTTTCATCTATTATTTATTCCTAGATAGCAAAGAGAACCAAATTTCAATTGTTTCACTTAATGACTGGCTTTTAAAAAAATTAACTATCGCTTACCTAGTGTATTCACTTATTTCCTTTCTACTCACAAAGAAGCAAGTAATAAGGCAAATTCTATTAATGTTTATCTTGATTAACATGATACAGATAAAAGAGTAGTCTTTTGAAGAAAAGTTTGTGAAACAGCTAGAGAAAGTTATGTGAATGGAACACAATAGATTTTATTACTTCTCTCCAAATCAATTTGTTTATGAAGTTAATGCCTACAGGGCACTCTCCCAATTTTAGATGTAAAAATGGAGTAAAAAAAGAGACCCTATAGCGTAGCATACTGTAGTATAAAACGAAGCTTCAAAGTGAGTATCATATTACTGTTTAAAATTGAACTAAGAGTATAAAGAAAGATAAAGTTTATTAAAAATGTTTATTATAACTGCTTAAAATGTATTCAGAGTTTTTAAAAATAAAATCGATATTCCTTCCCAAGTTTTTTTTTGTGGGAAGGAAGGTGTCGTCCAGGAAATTTTCAGCCAAACTTAGATGTTCATGCTTATTTAACATAGAACATTACTTGGTTTAAAAATTATTGTGCTTTCAGGAAATAGTAAACAGTCATTTTGGCATACCTTTGCCAGCTTGCCTCCTGAAGCATTTTCTTCCTTTTGTTGCCATTTGGTTTCTTGCACCATCGCATCAAAATGCCTCATTCCATCTTTACATTAGCATATGATTTATTGCTCTATTCTCTTATAGGCAATAGAAGGAGTTCATAATTTGAGACTGAGCTGCTGATAAAACTCTGAAAAAGTAGTAAAAGTTTCAATTTTTATAAGCTATAAGAAACACTGCATTCAACAGAAAAATTCCACATTTAACTGCATTGGAAATGCACTTTTGAGACTCCCTGAGTGCAAACAAATATTTTAAAAATCTGATGTGTTCCATTCATATGCCTTTCTGCATATCACTGCAATAAATTATACTATTTACTTCATCTAATGGAGCAAAAATTAGCGAAATAGTCTTATTACTTGCTTCCTTGTTAGTAGAAGCGAAATAAGGGGGTACCATAGGTTATATATTTTATTTGTCATGTAAATATCTTTAATATATGATATTTTAATCAAAATCGTTAGAGGCATTTTTAAGAAAATCAAAATTTTTGAAAAAGTTCCATGTAAAGGGTAGTTTGGGGGGGGGATTTTTCTCAAAAGCTGCATCCCTGGAAGATATAACTTAAATACCAAGTTTGGTATTTTACCAACTTTTCATTTTTGAGTTATCGTGTTCACAGACACACGGACACACACATACCTGGACCTTTTTCTGAAAATACCTTTTTTTGGATACAGGGGACCCTGAAACATATTTCCGGTGAAATTTCGGTATCGAATTTTTTGGTGGAGTGCAATACCTCCTCTATACACTATATACATTGCACGTATAGAGAAAGTAAAAATCTGATGTGTTTCATTTACATGACTTTTTCTAACTGTCCCACAAACTTACCTTACAAAATATTGTTCTTTAATCTATGTCATGCTAATCAAGATAAACATTACTTGCTGCCTTGTAAGTAGAAGGAAAAGAAGGGAATACATTATGCTAAAGCAATAATAATGTTTTAAAAGCTATCGCCATGTGAAATAATTGAAATTTGGTTTTCTTTTGCATTCCTGGGAATAAAACAAGAGCTGTAATGAAAGTTGACGTCCTGCTTGAGAAAAGTTAGGCTTTTTTGTTTTTGAAGCTATGCTGCACACTCATACACCTAAAAATTTTTTAAAAAGGGTTTTTTTTTTTTTTTTGGATTCAGAGTATCTCAAAAAATATGTTTCTGGTGAAATCTTTGTTTCAAATTTTTTGTTGGAATACAATACCTTCTCTATCTACTATGTACATTGCATATATATGCTTGAGAAAGTAAAAAGTGTAGAAGAGAGGGAGATTATGTGTAATGCATGTGTGCTTTTTGTAAATGAAATGTGTAATATTTTTAAATAATTGTACGACAGTTTTTAAATTCTTATAATATGAAGTTCCAACAAAAGTTTCAAATATTTAAAATAAAAACTGATATACAAGAGCATTTTGAACTATGAAAACTGTTGAAAATATAGCCTGGAAAAAATGGACTTGAATTTTCTGTAAGCACCTATATGAAGCACAATTTTCTATGACTTTTTTACACTTGGAAACTCATTACAGACAGGCAGAAAAGTTCTATGAGAAATATACACAGCCTTTATAACAAGTCTGTTGACTTTTTAAATTTTCTGGAATAAAGTTTGCTTTCTTGCACTTTCTGATGTGCAGTTTCAAAGTCTTGAGATCAAATTCACTCAGCCAGAAATAAGTGAAAATTCCTTTAATATTGCTTTTTCATAACTCAATATAGTTTCTATATATGAAAAAAAAAAAAAAAAAAAAAAAAAAAAAAAAAAAAAAAAAAAAAAGAAGAAGAAGAAGAAGAAAAACAGAAAAACTTAGCTAAAAGAGATAAACACATCCAAAATTTAGTAGCAATGCCTCATTTATATTAAAAATACTATATAGCAAACAGTTGAGTATGAAGCAGTGCATTAAGTAATCTTATCTATCTCCTATTAATAGAAAATAAACGTATGCATGATGACTAGGGACCAGATTCTCAGATTTTAACTTTTTTCTTTTCTTTTTTTCTTTGACATTCAATGAATGCCTTTCAGAATATTAACATACACACTTGGGTGTAAATATATTCATTTCACAAGACCTAATAATCCTAAATGAGGGTTTGAGAGCTTTTGTTTCTAAGTTACGACCTTCAAAACAGTGACATTCATTGGAAAGTTGTTCTTTCTCCAGGTAGTTTTTTTTTTTATAGAAGAAGTTCAAGTATTCACCTCCTGCATGAATACAGGCCTCAATTCGATTCTGAAGGGATTCCATGTCAGGCACTGGAGATGAATGCATCAATCGTTTTAAATGGCCCCCACAAGTAGAAATCAACAGGGTTCAAATCAGGTGGCCAAGCAATTGGGCCACCTTTACCTATCCATTGATTAGAAATTTTCTAGTCAAATATCAACAAGCAGTTCAACTGAAGTGTGTGAGGTGCCATTATGCAAGAAGTGAGTTTCTTGAAAACTGTCAGTGGAGTGTCTTCATACACATGAGATTTTTTCCCGGAAGTTTGTGTGCGCCTGCCCCATAAGTATATGTGCATGGGGTCCAACTAACCAATCACCAAAGATATCGGCCCACATGTTGAGAGTGAAGCGCACTGGGTGATGAGATGGAACAATGACATGTGGATTTTCACATGCCCATATACACTGATTGTGGAAATTTGTAATGGTAACTCATGCGAACTGTGCTTCAAAGCTAAACAGTACTAAGGCGGGAAATTTAGGACCAGCAGAATATCAATCAAGTAGGGTGCTCTGGCAACAATTTCCAGACAGTTATATGAGGAACATTAACTTAACACTAACCTTCTGTGTACTGATAGAACAAGTTGTGTACACAGAATTCAGAATCTCCTTCTCTATAGCTGGAGTTGTAGATCTTCATCATCTGCTCTCCAAACCAGGAAATGCAAACTTCCCACAAGTGCATGGACAGAGATGGAGATCTTCAAATGTTCTCCGATCTGAACATCTTCACTGAGGGTATCTCTCTTGGTACAAACAGCAAAATTTCTGTCTGCCTTACCTTACATGAAGTGCATCTCTGCCAGCACCTGATTTGAGTATATATTGCACAGTTGAACAACAAATACAACACTCAGAAGGAAATGTCAGAGTGTCTTGTTAATATCTTCTGTCATGGCAACTACCTGCGGAAAGAAAAATGTTCCAGGAAATACCACTGTTTTGAAGATCATAACTAAGAAATCAAGCATTTCTGGACACATGTTGTAATGGACTGTTTTAATTATCTACATATGAGAAATGCAAGCCTGAATTTATGCTCACTATTTTTGAAAAATCCTGTGTTTTGTACATATACTTTTTAGTTTAGTTCATTTAACCTGGTTGGACATAACAGTCAATGGATGAAATCTGTTAAATGATGCTCCAATGATTTTGGACCTTAAAGCTACTTGAATTTGTCTTTCAGGATAAGGGAAAACACCAGAAAAAAAAAATCCTTCATCCCAATAAGTCATCCTAAGTGAGATTTAAACTCACAGCCTCTTTAATATGAGGCAGACATACTACCCACACTACCAAGGTGGGGTAAGATATATTGTATGTGTTTTATAATGCTTTTGGTAGTGTGTGTTTTCGTGAAAAAAAAAAAAAAAAAAAAAAAAAGGATTGTAAGTAAATGCTCCTGCAGTAATCTAAAAACATATGAATAAATTTAAAAAATAAGATTGGTATCAGTAATTACAAAGTTAACTTAAAACAGCCTACTTAAGGCTACAGAAAACCTAAAACAAGCCCTAAGTGGATTTAAAAATCCAGACCTTAATGAACTTGACACGAGGGAGAAGATGTACAGTCGACAGCAAAAATTCAAGGCATGCTTTTGGTTTCCTATAGTGTTTTTGTTTATTTAATGTTGGCAGAATCCCCTTATAAGTTGTGTTCTTCACCTACCTGGGTGTGATAATATTTTACTGATTTGAACAAAGTGAGCAGTCAAAGGGATAAGAAACAGAAGCATTTTACCTAAGCCTCTCGAGTCTCCAACACGAACCTAACCAAGGATCAGAGGCCGATTTCTGACTTTAGAGCACAGGAAAGGGGGGACGTAAGAAAAATATTATGCAGAGTGGTTGGATAAAATTACTTTATTAACATTGCGGTCAAATTATTTATATATATGTATGTGTGTGTGTCATTTGAAAGGAAAAAAGGACTTGTTCAGCAAATCAATAAAAGAAACAAATAGCACAAACATGGTTATCAGACAAGCTTGGCGTTATAAACAAAAGTAGAAAAACACGGTAAGGAATTGAGGTATATACAAATGAATCATATAAATGAAAAATCACTTAAAAAGTCATAATTTTGGATTACTTGAATAATCCTTTATATTTATTTTTTGCAAAACTCTAATAACAAATTTATTTAAGATATTTTTAATTCCAAGATAATTATGGAGAGATACAATCAGAATAAAATACTTAGTGTCACAGTTAGGACCTGAACCATCAATCTTCATATTCCTGTTCACTGCTCTGCCAGGTGAGCTATTAAGTCAATATTAGCATAAAATGAAAATTTCCATGTGACTAATAACACAAGGCATTCTCAACTTCTCTTGAGATAACATACCCTAATGCTAACTTACATGTTTTTACGTTCTGGTTTTACCTTTCCTTCCTAAAAAGAATAATTTTATTATTGATAAGTCTTAATTGATTGTGTTTTCTCCAAGAATCTAAAACTGTCTTGGATCCTAGCCTCTGGTATGCATCTGCCATCAAGAAAAAATGTTAAACAAATTTTTTGCTAGAACCATGTGGTGTCATAAATTTGGGAGAAGTAGCTTTACTAACATTTTAACACAGAGCTCATTATATTGGCATGTTTTGTTTGCTCCTGAGTGTACATATGTAAAAGATACATCATGTGAGGGGTGTGTTGGATTAGTGTGTGAGGAGTGTATTAAGTAAAAAAGAATAAAGGCCTACCCTCCAAAAATAATCAAGTTTGCCCAAAATTTGATTTTAAGAGTATTTCAAATCATTAGTTTTCTTAACAATTCTTCTAGTATTATTTCACAGTACACAGATTCCATTTTTACTTCCTTTACACATACCTATTATGTATATAGTGTATGGAGAATATATATTGTATTCTATCCAAAAATGTGCTCTACAGATTTCATCGGAAATCGGTCCCCTGGGTCCAAAGAAAAAAAAGAATGTTAGAAAAGGGTCCAAGTGTATGTGGACAGCATAGCTCAAAAACGAAAAGACTATTATATACTAAATTTGGTATTTAAGTTTAGTATCTTCCAAGGATGTGACAAAAAGATTTTCAAGAAAATCACTCCACTCCTTACTACCCTTTACATGGAACATCTTTTGAAAATTGGCTCTAACTGGCTCTTAAGTATTTTGACTAAAATACTGTATATTAAAAACATTTACATGGCAAATAAAATATTTATCTTGAATTTTCTGAGAACAGCCTCTGAAGACCTCTTCATTCTGGATGACTTTTACATAACTGTTAAACCGTAAGATAGCCAAAAACTTACCACACAAAAAATGTAGGTTACCTAATTTATATCATATACATTTTTTTTTTTTTTCCCCTTTTTCAGAGTAAACCATTTCCAAGATATTCCTCGTTATTAGTTTCAATTTTAAGCTTCTTGTATGTTTTCTCAAACAGGAGGTCATCTTTCATTTCATCTCTCTTTTGTTTTACTCCTGGTCATGCAAAACAAACCAAATTAATAAGATAATTTCTGCTAATGTTTTACCTCGATTACCACAATGTAGATAAACGAATACTCAATTGATGTTTGGAGGAATTTATTAACAGTAACTGTTGTATTATATGTGGTAATAATTTGTTGAGTTAGTATTTTAAACACTATGTCACTTACACTTTCATTACAACGGACTAGTTTCAGAAGCCTATGCTACCATTTTCAACCAACAACAGTTGGACCCGTGAGGTTGAAAATAGTAGCATAGGCTTCCGAAACCAGTCCCTTGTAATGAAAATTTAAGTGATGTAGTGTTAAAAATACTGATTTAACGAATTAATACCACAAAGGATACTCATTTTGTAGTAATAGTTCATAGAGGAAGTGACGTGAATGAAACACATCAGATTTTGTTTTCTTATTAAACCAATTAAATTCCCACCATAGGCAATCCACCGTTTAGATTCTTTAAAGTTATCACATAGATCTCAAGTAGTTATACAAGACTGTAACACAGCTTCCAGCAGAAAAAAATAGTTGAGTTGTAGTCAACATATTTATGAAACCATTCCCTAGCGATTGATTCATTATACTTCCTGCAACTTAGCTTTCTCTCGCTTTAAACTTAGACTCTTGTTGTAAGCCTGCATGTAGAGATAAAATTGAAGTATTTGCAGCATTTGCTTTATTCCTTGTATTATTAGAAACGTTTACATAACCACTGGATTTAGTGAAGTAATTAAATGTTGCACTCGAATGTTAATTAGAAAAATTTTAATTTTACTTTACCATATACAGTTTTCAGTTTTAACTTTTATATTAAAGAATGTTTAATGAAATAATTAGATGTGTTAGTTATGCAATGACATCACAATTTTGAGAGGGATGCATTTTAGGAGCACTTGCAACCATTGTTTAACATCAGGGTTGACTAAGTTTTGGCCAAAACTTGATCTGAGCTAGTGGTGAAGTGTAGAAAATATCACTGAGCGGGTGATAAGAATATTCTCTGAGCACGTGGAGACTCCCACCTGATGATATCCTCTGCAAGCTATGTTTCACCACTGGAAATCTGCCCACAGGAAGTCCATTGAAACTTAAGTCAGCCCTGAGGTTGAATAATGGAAACAAGAGCTTCTTTCATATTTTTCAGTAACTAATGTTATTGCATAATTAACTGAATCACATAATCTAATTATTATATCACATCACTGTTATTAATTCCTCAAACCAAATATAATTTAATGAACTGTTTATTCTGCTGACCTAAGTTTTGTATCTGACTTTTTCCAGCAGCATTTCGAGTTAACTGTCTTCTGTAGCTGAATTCCATCTCTGCGGTGATATATAATTGACAGAAAAACTATTACATCATTATAGTTATCTTCTCTAGCAGTTGAGTTGTTGGACAGCTCATGTTAGCTCTAAAACATAAGCAAAAGCATTAAATTATTTCTCATTTTTTTCAAACTAAAGAAAAAAAACAGTCATAAACATTTTGTATATAACTCAGTTTCAGTTTCAGCTCTCTTTTATTTTATGGTCTATCTTTGCAAGGCAAACCAAATTTCAGTTGTTTCACATTGTGACAGCTTTTAAAGGATTTGACTATGGCTTTAGCCTGGTATATTCCTTATTCTACTTATACGGACTAACTTGTAAGAACATTTCTGCTAATGTTTATCTCAATTAGCATAAAGCAGATAGAAGAATAAGCTTTTATAAGAATAGTTAGTTACAGAATAGGAAGAGAAAGTCACATGAATGCAACACACAAGATTTGTTTTGTTAATGATTTTCCCCATTTTGAAAAGATGAATGCTGAGTAACTCTTAAGCTCTACATATTCTAGCCCATTTCATAAAAAAATTTCAACCATTTTGTTCGCTCAGCATCTGATATGACCAACCTGGTTAAAGGATCTTAATTAAAAAATCTGATGTGTACCATTCACATGACTTTCTCCAAATCCCTGCAGCAAATAATCCTTAAAAAGCCTATACTTCTATATACTTTATGCTAATCAGAAAAAATTAGCATAAATAGTCTTATTACTCGCTTCCTTGTAAGTTGAAGCGAAATAAGGGACAACCGTAGGTTAAAGTGATAGTCAAAAGCTGGTTGCTATGTCAATGAAGTTCCTTTGTTTATATGGATAGGAGTTGACAAGTTCCTGTATGAGAAAAGTATACGTTTTTCATAGCAGAAACCAAAAATAAGGAATGTCACAAAAACGACGAACTCCACGAAAAAAATGTATATAACATAAATTGGGTGTTTTAATGTGCTCTACATTTTTTGTGTAGTAAGTTTTTGTCCATCTCTTACGGTTTAGCAGTTATGCAAAATTTAGTAAAATTGATCCTGAATAAACTACTCTTCAGAGGCTATTCCCAGAAAATTCAAGATATACATTTTATTTGTCAGGTAAATATGTTTAATATCCGAAATTTTAATCAAAATCGTTAGAGCCATTTTTGAGAAAATCAAAATTTTCGAAAAAAGTTCCATGTAAAGGGTAGTTGGGGGTGGGGGGATTTTTCTGAAAATCATGTCGCATCCCTGGAAGATACTAAACTTAAAGACCAAGTTTGGTATTTTACCGACTTTTCGTTTTTGAGTTATCATGTTCACAGACACACGGACACACACACGGAGACACACACACACACACACACACACACACACACAGACCTTTTTGTAAAAATGCTTTTTTTGGATATTGGGGACCCTAAAACATATATTTCCGGTGAAATCTCGGTATCGAATTTTTGGGTGGAGTGCAATACTTTCTCTATACTCTATGTACAAAGTGCATATGGAGAAAGTAAAAATAAATAAAATGAGATAAAACTTAAAATGAGGTATATTTAAGTTATAAAACTGTCAAAACATTTCCAAATATTGCAAAATATGACATTAAATTATGTGATACTCTTCCCATGTTTTATGTTGTCAGAACTTGTTTTATTGCATAGCAAACTCATGTATTGATGTTGATAATACTCTTTATATAGAAATAATTTCTTATAAAAAATGTGATGTTTCACTCACTTGACTTCTATACCTGTCCTGCAAGCAAACTGTTTTACAAAAGATTTTTGCTTTATCTACACCATGCTAATCAAGATAAACATTAGAATTTTTTTTATTACTTGCTTCCTTGTAAGTACAAGGGAAATAAAGGAATACACTAAAGTCAGAGTCAGATCCTTTAAAAAGTGGTCGCTAAGTGAAACATCAAAAAGTTAAACAACTCTCTCTGCATTGCCAGGAGATGACTTCTTATCTGAGAAAAGTTTAAGAATGAACCAATAATATATCTGAAATGGTTTATGGTACAAAAAAATGTATATGACACAAATTGTGTGTTTTAATAAGGTCTACAAATTTTGTGTGGGAAGTTTCATCTATTTCTTATGGTTTACCAGTTATTCAAAAGTCATCCTGAATGAGTCTTCACAGGCTCCCCAGAAAACTCAAGATATACATTTTATTTCTCATTAAAATATTTTAAACATGGTATTTTAATCAAAATCATTAGGGCCATTTTTGAGAAAATTACAATTTTTTAAAAATGTTCACATAAAGGGTAGTTGGATTCAGGGTATTTTCCTGAAAATCTTTGTGTCGCATTTTTGGAATATACTGAACTTTAATGCCAAGTTGGTATTTAATGGACTTCATGCTGATTCAGATACTAATATTTATCGTGCAGATTCGCTTCTGTTATTTAAGAGACCTTACCTCACATTCCTCACAAACCCAGAGCACTTTTAAGAGATTTAAAAGCAGTGAGTATACCATCACGGAGCAGATGAAATACAACTATTGCAAACCTCAAGAAATGCCATGAGGGAAATGATGGTACAATGTTTCACAGCATTTAAGAAGGAAACATCGAAGTGTAACCATTATGCTACTGCATGATAATATTAATCATACACACGCTAATAAGTTTGCTGGTAATGTCTTATTCGATTTATTGTCAAACAATTAGTGCTGCTATAGCTAGTGTTGCTGATGTTTCTTTGCTATAGCTAGAATTGTTGATGTTGAACTAGTCAGTATGACAAAGTTGTTTAATCTATCAGTGAAAGTATGCAGCTCACTTACTCCATGTTATTCTGTGGTTTTAAGTCAGCATCAAAGGCAATTCCTCCTCTTTCCACTGATGTGCAGTGGAAGAAAGCTTTACTGAATACTCCTGCAGTATCAGCCATCAGTGAAAACCTGCAAATCAAGAATATCAGTGAAAAATCAAGGCTATGATAGCAAAAACATGTAATGTAATCGGAATGGATTACCATATAGTAAACCAGTTTGATTCAAATTTCTAAACAGGTTCATGCAATTGTATTGAACTTGTGCCTAAGAGTCACAACAAGGATGGTGTAACTTATCTCAATGGATGAGTCCATATTATGTTTCTAATCTGACATCTGGATGTTATCAAGGATTTGAAAGTTTCCCAGTGCTGGTTATTGATTTCTTTTCAGGATGTCAGCCAGGTAAGTGTTGGATTAATTGGATTAATAGCCAATTCCCTGATGATAGCAACAGAGTACATCATTGAAAGCTTATAAATTAATCCAACACTTACCTGGCCGACATCCCAAGAAGAAATCATTAATAATCTGGATGTTAATATCTACCAATAGGTCTCGTGTGGCATTCTAAAAAATTTCTCAAATCTTAGAGGATTCTGCAATTCTATATGTACTTTGTACAATATTGCTGTGAGTAAGGAGAACATATCAATTGGGTAAACTTAATTCCCAGTAAGTGATTAAATACATAGTCTGGTTGTGGATTAATGTCAATCCTTTGAGAGTTTGATCAATGTGGTCAGTAGGATTTGCAGTAGCATACCATGTGAGAAGAAAGAAAAAAAAAACATGCATGCACCCATCCACCCACCTACACACACAGATAAGATTTAGGATTGTACTACTTCTTGATTATTTAGTAACATTTCCTTCAAATCTAAGGGAATTAAACATCATTACTATTGTAATTGCAATTGTAAGATAGGAAGCATCACAAAAGATTCACAGGAACATAGTATGTCCCAGATGCACTGCAGCCTGTTGAAGATAAAAGTGCACACACTTTGAAACAGTCCAACGTTTCCAGTGTTAAGATTCCAACTCAGTAATTTCTAAGCTACTATTGTTTTTTTCAAGGATCTATTATTGCACTTGTATTTTGAATGTATGCTTCATTCCATATGGTGACACTTGTAATTGTTAACTTGGGTCATGAATATTAAAACAAAAACCAAAGACTTTAAAAATTGGTATATACTTTCCAAATTTAATTAATACTTTAATTTTATCACTTAGAAGTGTAATTAAAAATAACAAAAATATTGTTGATAAAAGATATTCATAATCTTGTATTTCATTAGTTCAAAAGTGAAACCTTATCTCAGTTACATAACCATTATTTATAATTTTAAAAAATTTAGGCACCACAATTCCCTGCTGATTGGGTACCCTTTGTACTGTACTTTGCAAACCTTCAAGAAATATATTATTTCAGCACTTATGCTATATTCGTTGAAATAAAAACATAGTTATTTTGACTAGCGCTTATAAATTATCAAATTTCTTCACTAATATGGATCACTGAAATGCCCACCCTGTGAGGGTGAATTGTTTCCACAGCTCACCCAGTTTGTCTTCCAATATATTTCAACAGCATTGAAAAGTTTTAGCATGGCCGGGGGGGGGGGAGTTTACGTATAGGAATCCTTTTTTTTTTTCAAACAATTTGTTTAAAATCAAAATGACAAATATGAATTAATCCTGAATTGAAAAATTAACTAAAACATATGTTTATTTGCAGAATTGGAATAACAATTAGATTTCGCTCACATCTTACAATTTTTTTTTTTTTTTAAGCAAGGGGGTTTCCAACCCACAAACAATCCACCCGCAGCTATGCCTCTGGCATGTTTAAGAAAAAAATAGTCACTGTCATTAAATTCGTCCCCAGTTAAATATTATAAAGAACCCTCTCAAATGCACTGATTCGAAGTGTATACCTTACAAAATACTCTTAGTTCCTTTTTTCTTCTCTCCTCGTTTACTCTTCTCTTATGTAGGACTTATGAACTAAGATTGTTGATAAGCCCATGCCTGGTATGAAAGTGAGAAAGCGGATGAAATGAAATGAAGGGAAAATGAATGACAGGAAATGTATTATGGAAAAGTTGGTGGAATGAACGGGGATGAAACTGAAGAAAACCTGCCAAGGTCTGCTTCGCCCACCACAAATCCCACATGATCCCCTGGGATCAAACCTGGCCTGCCTAGGTGAAAGGCGAGCAGTCTAACCAGTTGACCATGGCACCACCACTCTTAGTTCTTCGTTGCTGAAAACAATTACCTTCTAAGTCTGAACCTCGACATTATCTTAGGAATGAGTTGGATAAAATTTGCTTTAATAAAATTATATTATTTTTATTTATTTACTGAAAAACTAATAATTTCTGATAAGCTGCTGCATTCTCTTTCTCTTTCTTGATACGTGTACTGATTATATACTTCATCACTATTAACATATCTACAATAGGTAGATAACTGAAAAATTCATAGTGTTTGCTTCCTTCATATCTAAAGTTCCAAAAGCGAGAGCTCTGTCAATTTACATAGTCCACTCACAACCAAAACCCTTCTGATGTTGTTTTTAAAAGATACCTGATCCCATAATTCTTCATAACATGATTTTTCTTATTTAAGAATTTGATCATTTTTGGTTTCGTTTCTGAATGTTGGGCATCAGTAACATCTGAACTGTTTTAATAAAATTTGAAAGGATGGCAAACCTGTTCACAACACCTGATGTTTATTTTGCCAACTCTAGCACTAGTGGAAGGTAAGCATTTTGATGTGCTTTACAATTCTGAACTTGCTCACCATTTAGATTGCTTTGCTCGGTGTACTTTGCACTTGTGTTTGTGAACTAAAATGCTTTCTTTAAGCTCTTGCTCAGGCAGGATAACTACACACATATATCTTAAATAATAAATTGCTAAATGCTTGAATCAATGCATATTCATCAACAAAGTCCTAGCCTATATGCGATATTACCAAAAATTAGGTATGCTGAGAATATGTATCATTTCTTCTTAATCAGTTTAATGAGGCTAATTTGCTGGTAAAGCTATACAATGGTTGCAGCACATACACGGACGGATGGACAAACATACACAACGGTTTTAAGAAGTAGTTTAAGTTACTTCTACTGGCGATCCATATTTGAAAGTGTTGAAAACATTAAGTTGTTCGGATGTGAAAGTCGCTGGACTTCTTCTTAGGATCCTTGAGTTTTAGCTTCATAGATGCCTTGACTACGGTTTGCGGCTTAAGGCACTCCATCTTAGGCTCCGCTTTGCGGCTTAGGGTCCTAAATGTTAATAACAGACGAGTAAATAACTACAAAGCGGCTCTAATTATAGAATAACAAAAGTATCCACGTATTAAGGTAATGCCAAGTGGTATAACCATAGCATAGTAATAATGACTTGCTTATATATGCAACATGAATCTATGCCTGTATCTACAACAGCAAAAACACTGGAACTTCGCCCAATCCAAACGCCTACCTGCAAATCCCTCATAACAATGTGATTTCTCCCGTTATTTTCTGAACCCTATATTTCCTTTCAATTTTCCATGTTTTGAGGTAGCGAGAACAGCTTTGATAGTGCGTTAGTGGATTACTTAAACACGTGAATATGTTCAGGCACTTTCGTAAATAAAATTTGAATAGCCTCCATTCTTTCTTAATCTGTTCTGCTGCTCCATGATTTGCTGCCAACCTAACAAATAATAACTTCCTTTACAGCATATTGAAAACTGGAACAATGGATTTAGAACAGGTTTGGCAGTATTATTATTTTAGGGATACCAATTCGTTTACATTTAGATATACGTATAAGAAAATAACGAAGAGCAATCGTTTACCTCCCCCGAGGATGCAAAAACATAACATTTATCCAGTGTGATTACCATTCGTATGAACTCGCTCTGCTTGAGTTATTACGTTAAATATGGAGATTCTTATCTCTTCCGTCTCCACATCTTGTCCATCACCAGCTCTCCATCACTTCCGACCCTCTCCTCAATTTCCATCACATACGAGGGACACTATTTATATTTTGAGCCTAATAAAAAAACAGTAATTTGTCATTGAAACTTGCTTTATTGTTTCTCGAAATATTCAATATGACCAATACACTTTTGGATGCATTCGAACTATTTGTCATCATTTTTTCCAGTTCGCTTGAGACACCTCCAAAACATGGTTTTTGAACGCATTAATAGTTTCTTCTGCCGAAGAAAATCGTTGTCCACGCATTTTATTCTTGGTGTTAAGGAACAAAAAGAAGTCATTTGGTGTTAAATCAGGACTGTAAGCCGGATCGGTCATCATTTCGATTTTTTGATTGTTCAAATAATCGGTTGTTAGACGAGATGTGTGAGCGTTCGCATTATCTTGATGAACGATCCGGCGGCACTAGTTAAATTTCCTTGTTTCACCGAAGACTTCCGGCAAAGAAATTGTTCTGTGCCATTCAGAATCGACCCTTTACTTCCTCTAAAGGCACTGTTGCCGCATGACCAGTTTTTTTAAAAGAAGCACAGAAAGCAACAGTGGTTATTCATTTGTTTGTTAGATTTCTTTGTTATTTTGTAGGTACGGCTCTTTCATCCAGACCTATTAAATTAGTCCTGCAGTGTGATTAGGATTATCGCGGAAGGGACCTTAGTCGCTGCACGTAGGCTCGCTCTAAAGCACTAGAAACGCTGTCCTGCAACGATATTGAAATAACCCTTACAGAGCGCATCACCACCGCCCAGCCGCAACGCGCGGAATTCCGTCCCCAGTCCTCCAACCCTAAAACAGATGACGGAACAGAAAATCGCTTTGAAGACTGATCAGTTATAGAATCACATGAAAGAAGTTCAGCATGTTTGGAGGTCTCGTTATGGTAACACAGTAGTGACTTCAGTGAGGAAAATGCAAATGGAAGATCCATGGTTCAAGTTCCAGAGAAACAAGGATCCTTCAATATGAGTTAACTTTCTCTTTTCTTGCCCTTTCTAGGGCGTATGTACTATGTGCATAGTAGATAGAGAAGATATCGTATTCAAACAAAAAATTAGATACACAGGTTTTACCGAAAATGCCTGTGTGTGTACGTGTGTACAGCATAACTCAAAAACGAAAAGTTAGTTAAATACCAAATTTGGTATTGAAGTTCAGTATTATCCAAAGATGCGACACAAATATTTTCAGAAAAATCCTCCCACCCTAAACTACCCTTTACATGGAAGCTTTTTCTAAATTTTCGATTTTCTCAAAAATCGCTCTGACGATTTAGATTATAATACTGTATATTAAAGATGTTTAGATGAAAAATAAGATATATAATCTTGAATTTTACGAATAGCCTAGGAAGACCTCTTCATTTTGGACAACTTTTGTATAACTGGTAAACCGTAAGAGACAAAAACTTATTACACAAAAATGTAGAACTCATTAAAACACGCAATTTATGCCATATATAGGTGTTAATGAACTATGCCGAAATACTTTCACATAATATGTAGATTACTTAAATAAGTAATTTGAGATAGGACAATTATGGCCTGTTTATTGAAATTTCGAGGTAAGTTGCAGAAGTGCCAGTACGCCACGGGCTAATTTATCAACCATTCGAGAGCATAGCACGAAAAACGATGGGACATATTACAGCGTACCTCTCTGGCGTAGTGGTTATATAATGGCTTTCAAGTGAAAGATAGTTTCCGAGTTCGGGTCTCGTTCATGTATCGCGGCACTTCGTCTGGAATGAAAAAAAATAATAATAAAAACATTTAAGCTGACAGAAATCGAACTCATGACCTTTGGGATAGCAGGTGCCTGCGTTACGCATTAAGTCACCAGAGTAGTTGAAAAAACGCCTCCAGAGTAGGCTATATAACTCAGAACGTAGTTAATGAATGCTCAGTGTCGCACTGTCAAGTGATTAGTTCAAGATTTTACCGATGTTTGCGACATTAAATCTTGAGAACGCTAGTAACGAGCTGCTAAAAATCGATATTTCTATACTCGAACAGCAATTTTAAAGATATTCTAAGCCATTTTGTCAACCTGCTTTGCTTTAACACCGACTTATCAGCACCTGATACCCACGCGTTTAACGCTATATAGCTGCGTTATCTTTATCCGGGGACCATGCATCGCCGATCTCAAATTACTTATATCAGTCAAGTGCACAATCTCGCAAATTATTTCGGTATAGTTCATTAACACCTATATATAAACTTTTGTAGAGTTAGCCGTTTCCGAGATATTCTTTATGTTTCAAATTTACACTATTTATTTTTTCAGACAGGAAGTCATCTTTCGCTTCAAAGTACTGACTCACCTATCTACACACTATTTCACACTACACAGATTCCATTTTTAATGAGTTTATAAACTTTTATTTGTATATTATAATAATGGTTATATCGTATATTATTTATAATAATAGTTAAAATACCAATATATTTTCTCTTTTGTTTTACAGCTGACCTTTGCAAACGAACAATTTCAATTTCAATTGTTTCACAGCTTTTAAGAGTATGTATAACTGAAATTTCACGAAAAATAAAAAATAAAAAAAAAATAGACTTTTTTATTTTAATTCCATAAAATGATTTAAACACCCCTGAACAAAAAAAAAAAAAAGTATAATTGGCCACCAGGCCCATTTTTAAATGTCTTAACAGGAGCTATAGCAAGGCATTAGAGATGAAACTGTGCTGGGCTCGGCAAGAAAAGCTTCAGTTTGACGAGATCTTGCAAAGTAAAAAACGAAGTTGTGCAGAAGAAATTCAAGAAGAAAATGTAGCAGCAAAGGAGAGGAAAAAGCAAGCTTAGGGTCCAGCCAACCAACCGGTGGATTTTAATGTCAGCCATGCATTCAAATTCTTCCTTGTTTTCTCGCTATTGATATTTTCAGCCTTTTCTTCCTGTAAAAGCTCCTTGCGGAGCAGTTTTTGTTACACAAATAAAATTTGCTGTACATTCCCAGAAGTACAATGAATAACAATTGCCCAAGGTGTTAGTGTCAGATGTACTTAAGCATATGCTTTCAATTTTCAAACATAAAAATTATATTTTTATGGCAATAAAAAGCACATTCATAACTTTAAACATTTTTGGAGCCTAAACCAAAGGACACACAGAAAAACCTAGGACAATTTCATAAAGTAAATGTATTGTGAACCTAAGGTTAAAATGTTAGGCCAAAATGTTAATATTTTCGTCGCAAGGGACTTTTTTTAGTGAAGTGAGAAAAACAAACAAATTTTACCATAACCTCCAATTTGCCCTGTAACTTAATTGCATTATATTACATCTGTGGTATACATTTCAAAAAGCTGATGCTGTTAGTCTGGAATTTCAAACTTAATGGTGTATAACTTTATTGCTATCTACTTATAAGGAGCTAACTCGTAAGATAATTTCTGCTAGCTTGATTAGCATGAAGTAGATATAAGAATAAGACTTTATGAGAATAGTTTATTACAGAACAGATAAAGTAATGTGTAACACATCAGACATACGGGCGTTTGTCACTATATTTTTGGTACTGTTTAATGCCCGCTTTTACTACTTGTGACACCGCAAGCGATGACACTGGTGATAAATGAACGGAGATGGAGCACCGGTGGAATGCGATGGCGGGGAAACCAGAGAACCCGGAGAAAACCCGCCCCTGCGCCGCTTTATCCACCACACATCTCACATGCGGTCGCTTGGGATCGAACCCGGACCATCTCGATGAGAGGTGAGGTCATAGGTGACACTGACACGCAGGGTAAAACTCGCTGTGGTATATTAGGCGCACTATCCTCCTTAATGACCGACAAAAAAGAGGAATCAAATTCACCATATAATGCAATATACATAAAGCATACTGAAATGCAAGCAAACACAACGGACAAAAGTGGATTCCTCAGAGTCTGAGATAAGGCACGAACTGCATTCTTTGATGTGCCAGTAGTTTATGAGAATGCCCTAATTGCACAACTAGTACGTGGTTTGGCCTCTACTTTCAGTGAGAGACCATAGGAGCCCTAAGAAAACACAAAAATATCGTACTGAACATGATTCAATTCACAGGTAAGGGACATTAAAAATTTACAAATAAGGAAATATGTTCATTCTTGTGTATTCTGTACATGAAATAATTTAAACTGCACACAAACCATTGTCATTTGACTCACTTCTGCAATTGACCATTACACAAGAACAAATACAATAGATAGCAGTTAAGTTTAAATACAGTAAATAAAGTACATTTTTAATAATACTATGAACGAAATTGCAAATCAATTTAAATAAAACAAATATGATTACAGAAAAAAGTATTAGACAGTATTATAACTTAAGTTTTTTTTAACAATATTGTCAACACTGTATTTGCCATGATCGAATGATTTTTAAACACATATTTTATCTAGATGACTGCACGCCATCTTTTGCCTAAAAAGAAAAACTAAAGAATCTCTAAAACGTGTTTTTTAAATAGACTACCGTAATTAATTAGTAATTATAACATTTTAGACTAACTTTATTGAAGCATATATAATTAGAATTATCACTCAAATATTATGAGACCCAAGAATATTTAAAAAAATCTGGGCTCTCAATGTCCTTGACTAAGGACTTAAGCATCCCATTTTTAATTCTTATTTAATGTTATGAAAGGTTTAAGCTCATTTATCTACAACATATCAAACTAGGCCAGAGCCTCTCAAACGCCTAAAATCGCATCGTGGAAACTCAGATGCATCGGTCCGACTCGGCTCGACTCAGGACAATTTGCAATGAGGAAGAACAGGGAAAATAGGAGATAGATGGAGTTAGCGCGACAAGCGTAAGAAAAGAGAGCTAGCTATTGCTTCAAATCTGGAGTTGGAGTTTGCACTGTCATCTACCTCTGCAAGTTCTATTTTGTACCCTGCTCCGTGCAATGGACTGGTGCATGCAATCTGAAAGGCCTTAAACTACTAGACTATAGTGCATAATAGTTTTGGTTTGCCTTAAGTGTGCTACGGTTGTTACCGAACGAGGTGGTTCCGTGTAAGGTATGCAGCTCGCATTAAGGAGGTCTCATGTTCCAATTCTTAGGTCCCGCCATCCTGATCTTGGATTTTCGTCATTTTCCCAGCTGGGTCTCTTCTACCGCGAATTTTTCATCTCTTCTCTTGGCGGATACTTTCTTTTCATCTCTTTTATTTCCATGTGTTTCAGAGCTGCAGGAACGCGAGGGTGATGAGTGCGTTATGCTATCTATTGGTAGCCCTTTGTGGGCCGTGTTCGTTCCGGTTGAAGAAGATGGTGCAGATATGCTCGCGCCGGTGAAAGGTTGAAGTCACTCTGGAATTGTAGGGTACCCCGTCATTGGTGGTGTATATCGTCGTCCCAAGTAGTCCATCGGGTTCCCCCTTAGTCTCCTCCTCCCAGGGGTCAGGCTTAACACAATGAGCGCCTACTGAGATGCGGTGCTGGGCTCCAACGAGGGCTCCCTATTTCTACCAATTCTATCGCAAGAATTATTCCATAGAATTTATATATATTAGCATATTTATTGAATATACATTTTAAAAAAATCTTGAATCATTAAATGGAAACTGATACAAATTAATGGAATGTTTCTAGGAATATTAAGCTTCCTTCTATCCTATCCCATTAATAGTTATTCCTAGTAAATGATTAATTGTTTACTTTTTAAACAACTTCAGTTTTGCAAGACATTTTTCTGCTGAATAAAATGCCTAGCTTTAGTACTTTCCAGCAGGAAAATAATTAGTGCTAATACTGTCCCGCATAATATAATTAGCATTACAGGATAACAGTCGACTATTCCTACAGGCGCAAAGCTGAGTGCATTTTGTATACACTCTTGGTTCTTGAAGTACATTTTGAGGATCTCTCTGCGATGTAGACCTAGTTCGTGAACCTTAAGATACCTGCAACACACATATTAACAAATATAAATAGCATTCTAAATATTCACTAAAGAAAAGAGCAATATTCTATATAAACCATTTTTAACTGCAATGACCATGACGGCGGTCTTTTTCCTGTTGGGATATAATGCCTATCAGCAACGGTATTAACTCCTCTACTGTTGTCTTTAGAGTTGTTTTTATTTGAGTTTTATACCTTAGAATACGTACATGCACACACATAAATATCTACATATACATGTGTTAGGGTATGACTGCGCATATTTCGTGTGCTGGGAGATCCAAATGCGATGAATAATAAAGTTTAATAACAAGTTCATCTATCTTGAAAGGTAACGGAGATAAATGAACATTATCGAATGCATGATTTGAACAATCTGGGCAACAGAGTAGAACTTCAGAGCCGAATGTTTTGCTTTGGTTTGCAGTCAGCCCAATGTTTTGTTTTGGTTTGTGCTTTAATTACGGTTCACTGTGTGCCTGTGTTTATTATCAGCTACTACCACTAGCACGCGGCGGGGTGATTTTCTTTCAAGCTATTCGATTGTATTCAGGAGACCTGAACTAAAAGCTTCTACGAGGCTACGCATAAGATTTAGTCTGATGATAAAAAAGTAAAGTAAATTCAAATATATGGAAATACTCATCCCGGTGTATCATGGAATAATTCAATCAAACAGGAAATGCAGCATCTTTGCTAAACAGGAAATTTATTAATATCAATAACTGCAGCATCCACAACAGATGTTCAAAATGTGCTCCGTTAGAATCTATGTAGGCATCGCATCTTCTTAACCAATTTTGCCCTACCTTCGTTAGAGCTTGTATGTTCTGCCCAATCTCTAGGACTGCTTCAAACACATATGTGCAAAGATCATCAATGATAGCAACCTTGTCATATTACACTTTACTTTTCTGTCCCCAGAAATAATACTCTTAATGACTGAACTTTGCATAAGCAAGAAGCATTGATTTGTAAAGAGTGTCATAGTTCCGAATGCATGTAATTCATCCGAAGTGTTGTGCAAAGTCTCGAGGCATAACATTACTGTCAACATTTCTGACCTTCCGCTTCTGTAGTTGCCAAGCGTATGACCAAGACTTTACTCCAGTAGATAGGCTGGAATTTAGTTCTTTAATATTATTTTGTGACTTAACAATTCATTTTAATAACACGTGGTAAAAACACGTATAACTCATCCTTTGCATCTCTACCTTGCTATTCTAATTGCACAAGTAAACGATAAGTGAGTGTTGACATATTCGCAATCAAACATTTTACCATTTTTATTTGTTTATTTTTTTATTTTATGCAACCATGCACTAGAGAGAAAAATGCTATAGGAACTTATGTTTCAGCTTAATGTCAGGAAGCTGCCATTGATCCTGCGCACTCATACCTCAAACACTTTGTGTATACATACATTCAGTCATGTTTCCAGACTCTGGGGAGGTTAGGAACTGGTAATCCAACCCGGGACTCCTCGCAGAGCAGGTAAGACCTCTAGTAACTGTGATTTGGAATCAATTATACAACATTAATCTGGTGCTATTTTATGTTGTTCTTAACCCTCCGTATGAAGCGCGGGATTCCGTAACAGTTGCGGAAAACGCCATTGTATCTTGATGCATTTATCTTTGTTTATGCGTTTATATATTTCACTTTTAGCTAGCAATAGTCTAATAAAGCACCTAAGAATGCATTGAATACAGATTATATGCAAAATTAAGGGTACCCGGTACATACTAACATTGTTAACATATTCCATCGTTCTCCGCCGGGTATGAACCGGTGACCATGCGAACTAGATGAGAGTGAGATTGAGAAATGGAGAAGAAGGAATAAATACAGGAAAAGCAGTCTGAGGTGGAGAGTGTGGGAAAAGAGACAGAGAACTTCAGGAGTTGACACGTAACACAAGGGATATATCTCCACGGTAACCGCGCTATCAAATGCTAAAGTTACTCCTTACAAATACATTTGAATCTATATATTTGTTATTATTACTGCTCAGTTGACTTTCCTAAAATGAAGTCATATTCATCACTAGTGTCTGTTATAAAAAATGATATGAGCCATAATTATGACAACAAACGTAGCATTTTAAAGCATTAAAATTGGAGGTAACCACATTACAAGAGATCAACTAAAGATTTCTATCCATCCTTATTTCATCGGCGAAGTAAACAAATCAGAATGTATTTTTCCGCAAGAAAAGTATAATGTTGAAGCTGATATCAAGATAAAGTTTTATCTTTAAATATGTTTATAACATTTTATTTTTACATCGAAAATGTTATTTTTATTTAAACTACATAAACTGGTAAGATATAAATGGATTTTAACAATTTGAATACAAAATTAGTGGCTTATATTCGACATCCCATTTTGTTAATTTGAATATAACATTCAATTTTTATAATTAACAAACGCACATGCTCACAGCGCATGGTGCTAAGCTGTGTACGTCTGCTGTACAATTGTAAAACTGCATATCTACGTTTCACTAATTTGACAGCGATTGCTGTTCACAGATAATGATTACCTCTGTGAAATGCATAATAAATAAAACAAAATAAAACAAGTATTGAATTGTTACTCAGTACAAAATATGAAATTCTCCCCTAAAATTACAAAATGCAAGCTTGCGCTGGTTTGGATGTTTATTGAAGTATTGTATACACACATCACTCCAAATACATAGCTCATTTCTTTAATATACTGCCATAGTGGAGTGACTTATTCAGAAGAGCTAATCTGAAGATGGAAGTGGCCCCAATTTAAGATTCCAGTTGTGTTACACTTGCACTCAAAACTGCCTGTGTCTTAACCGGAATTGATAATAATAATTAGTTTGTCCACGAAAATGTCGTTCTAAATCCAACTGTTTGCTTTTCCGCAAGAATATGTTATACACGTTCATTGCATTTTTGGGCTGTTACTTGATGAAAACCTGTTTGCACAGACGTCGCATCTAGGCTAATTTAAAAGTTTTGCTCACAATGAGATACAAGTGCAAACGTAACGCAGCATAAGCGCAAGGGAAGGCCACTCACAATGTAGTCTTAAGCGTAATGCAAGAAGTTGACACAGGTTTCTAGATCTGTAAATTTCCAAGCGTTCCTCAAGTTTCAAATTGAATAACATAATTAAAAAGACCATATACAAAAATTCATTCAATATTTTACAGATAAATAGGTTATAAAAATTACATATAACATTTGACGCTCGCGGCCGTGACGTCACTATAATTGTTTATCCAAGAATAATGAAAATAAGGCAAGCATTGAGACTGCAGAAAGTGATTAAGTTGCACATTTAATGAACTGTGAATTATTTATTTTCACCTTGTGATTTATGAGAGCCAAGAAATCTAGACGCAGATGGTGAGTACATCCTTAAATCAAAGGAGGATAAGCAAGGAGACTGCTATAACCTCTTTAGGGAAATGAGAGACGGCGCGGCGCGGCATTGCGATCTTCTGTTGTTGAACAGCAGGCAATGCATAGAGGAAGGAATACAAATTATTTCTCTGTGTACGCAACGCAAGGATAAAGTTTGGAGTTTGCAAATTCTTGCGTTACATTGCATTGCATAACCTGTTGCGTGTGTCTATATGCATGCTTACATTGAATGATATGGGTGTAAGTCTTGCGCCTACGCTGGATCTGCGCTTAGATCTCATTGTGAATCAGGCATTGTGCTGCTTACGGAAACACCAATAAATTCTGCCGCTGGACTGAGAATTTTGCCTAATGCAAGAGTTCTTTTCTCAAGAAGAGTTCATTTATTATATACATGAAGAATGACTATTATCTCTCCACTTTTTAGCGGTTTCCTTGTTTGTGCTTCACTACACCGATTTACTCGCATTCGCCATCACATGCCGAATGGAAGCAACCGTTACTAGGAACGGCACAACATAAAGGAATAATGGTTAAACTTCAATAGCTGAATTTTGTTCCTTAAACATTCATACCATGTTATTTAGATAATGTTTAGTCTATATACTTCTGTACTTTTCTCACAATTTAAGAGAAACTATTTTGTGACGGAGAAACGAGTAAAACCTTCAGCAATCAATTAGTACCTTACAGGTGAAAGTAAGGACGGATGGAAATTTAGTGGCATTATTGTTGCCATCCTCCTTCGTAAATTACAGCAACTCTAGCTACTTTTCATGCAACAAAAGCATCGAATAATGGTCATAAATACTGGCAGTGGCAACAAACGCGTTGACACTCGCCGGTCAAAATGGATAGATACACTGACACACGGCCAAAAGCTGATATCTGCCTCATCAGAAAAGTCGATGAGTAATCATTCAATATATACCTAATGAAAGAAAGCCTAGCCATGAGGCTTTTAGCCTCCTGCAGACTAACGAAGGATTAAGATCATAGAAACCAGAAATGAAACACTTACCCAAGTGTAAGTATTTCCTTAAATTCCGAGTTTTTCTTAAGTGTTATCCAGTGGTTCAAACTGCCTTTAGGAAAAAGCTCAACAGTTGTTAATCCACACTTGTATCCTTGCTCGAAAGTTTCCGAGATGGTGCGATAAGCCTCCAGTACATCCACGAGAAAAGCTACCCGGCTTTCAGTCACACTGATCAATCCGTCCATGAGAGGATGGAACTTTTCTGCAACTGCAGCTCTGAGTGCGTTGGACTCGTTCTGTGACATAAATAGTCGTTGTTAAAATAATATTGATGGGAATACAAGTATATGACAGCGTTTAATATCAAAGTCTACCACATCCACTTTTATAGTTTTAGAGCAAAGTGACAAAAACTTATGACTTTGTTTGCTGGATATAGCAGGTTTTGATAATAAGTTCTATACTAATTATATTAAATTTTGCTAATTTTTTTTCAACTGAATTGCTGAGAGTTGTAATCTGAATATTCAAATTCGCAACTCAGTTTCAACAATACCTTCGTCATGAATGATTGATGATTTTTCCAATTTGTAGATGACCATTTTGAACGCTGATAGTCTTTTTTCCGTGTTGTCTCTCGTGTATAAGGACCAATAATCACCTTGTCTGTTGCCTAAAACCGTTAGAACTAAACTGACTCATAAAATGGTTTGTGTAAATGAATTATCAATTAAATTGCTCTTAACGATTGGTCAGTGAATAAGGTGGTTGAAATACACGCATCTTTTACCAATGGATATGGCAGGTTCTGAAACGAATTATTATCTTCGCAAAGCATTTTTAATGGTATATTGATTGCATTTGCAAATGCCAGTTAGTGCATATGGTCGGTGACGAAATGTACTCTTGAGAGTATGAAATAAATCAACATTTAAAAAAAATGGATGTGGTAGATTCTTATACTAGGCCCCTCAACAGTGCAAGTTGCCAATGCAATGGAATGTTAATACACCTTTGTCCCGCCCAGAGCTAACTCATAATCTGCAGTGGCGGCAGCTGAGTACAAGAGCATGTGAACACGCTCACTTGAGACAACTTGGATTTAGTAATATTTTTCTTTGAGTGCTATTAAACATAACGTATATGCGGTAATTTAAAGTCTACGGCCTTTAAATCTACCGCACTATTCTCCTGTAATGGATGAAATGTAGCATCAAGGTCTGCAGTATTTCCAGTGAAATCTCGATATCTAAATTTTGGGTGGAATACACTACCTTCTCTACCTACAATGTACGTACATACGCAGTACTTGCTAGAGAAAGTACTTGAGGCAAAGAAGCAAGTTTCAGACACACTGAGTAAAATGTAAGCTGGAGTGCTTAAAGAAAGTGACAAACACCTTACAGTATGCTGGAGAAGAATTCAAGGTACACAGAAATATTAAAACCAGGGTTACATTTCTGAGGCATGGAACCTCAAGCATTTCTGATATTTGGTTTTTATTCGCTCCTATTGTGTTGGGTTTTGCTACGCCGGGTGATGTGGAATGTAAGTATGCTACTTACTAATCGCATACGATTTATTTTCCATGCACTTCCATAATGCATTTTGTACATTCAAAAACTTGAGACTAAAAGAAAAACCAAAATAACTCAGATTTCTGTAGATTAACACCTTAACTAAATATTGAAATAATTTTATTGCACACTTCAAATGGCTAAACAAATGTTTCTTCCCATAGTCCTTAATCCTGATCCACCTACTTTCAAAGCAAGGTACCTTCAACTGTTCATATTTATTTACAGAGCACACTGCAAGGTTGCAGTCGCATCCATCTTCCCTAGACACCAACCCTAGGTGCGTTCCTAACTCGAAGGTTTACCTGCTAAAATTCCTCTGCCTAGTTATTCAAAAAATAATTTGAGATCTCATTATGGTTTATCAGAGAAAATGCAAGTCAGCCCGAGAATAATGCCGTGCCGGCATGTTGACATGGTAGCTCAGTTGACTAGAACAATTGGTTCAAATCCCGCCTACCATTTAGTTTGATGCTACAATTAAATTGTTGCTACACACGTCTTGTATGACAAAGATAACTATCTTTTCGACAATGTATTTTAAATACATTCATTGTGTATAAATTAATAGCATACTAACAGCTACAGGGTATCTTTTATTTAAATTCTCCTCATACCTTTAATTTTCAAAGAGTGAAAGTTTGCCTACCAAGGCCGCATGGCCCCTGAAGGATTCCTCCGCTGCCAGTGTTAGTCCACTATGCAGGAGATCATCCAAGGTGTGTATAGAATTAGATGAAGACTGAAGAAACACCACAATGCTGCCAGCATAAGAAGCATACAGGAACACTGCTACCACAAGCAACATCATCATGATGATGCGACTGGGAATCAGGCGTACTTCCAAACTATAACCTTAGGAAAAAAAAAGTCTGATTAGCTTCGATAAAATTAACATTATGAGCAGCAATTAAGCAGAGAAGAGAATGCAACATATAAGGTCTCTAACAAGACTGTACGATCCAAGAGTAGACTTCTATTTACCCCATGTCTGTAATATTTTCCAATGAAAGAAGGAATTTTTTAAAATGTAATGACAGTGCCGTCTTATGCCATGGTTCTCACGTACGCATCGTATGAGTCATCGTAGCTGGGTTCACTGCTCCTGATTCAATACTCAGGGCTTCTTGAATCTGATAGATCCTACAAAGATCATTAATCAACATGCGCTCTTTCATCACGTGTTCATCCATTATTGCAGCAGCCGGTGATTCTACAGTCTTTAATTTCGGAGGAATCCCTTTCTTTTCTAACCTCTGCAAACCACCGATAAATCGTTTATCATTAAGGGCGAAGATCCTCAAATGCCCAATGCAGCCATTCAAGGCAATCTCTCTCCCTTACTAGACTGTAGAAATCGCGAATATCATCAATGCTCTCGAGGAGCATTACGAAGGCTGTGTGCACACTGATTAGGCGCACGTTTCTATCTCAACTTAAATCTAAAGCTAAGAAGACTTGCTTTGGCTTAGCACAAGTGCTGGCCAATTCTCAAAACTTTCAGTGGCCCTCGTGCAGAAATACAGAATAATATATGTTTGTATTTGTATAGTTATTGTTTTAGCTGAGTTCTGGACGGTTTAACATTATTAACAGCTTTAGGTTAAGCGGAAAAAGATTATAGATATACACATCGTTGCGTACATATAATAAACTACATTTTTAATAGGCACCCTTTTTACTAAGTGCAGAGCTAGCATTTATTTGTTAAAAACAATAGTAGATTAAGTATTGGTTAATTCAACATCACACAATTCAAGTTTTTAGGTATTCAAATAAAACACAGCTCGCTTGAAATACCTATTTAAAACAACGTTATAATTAACATTAAGAAATCCGAAGTCAATTTATTTTAGTCTTAAGGAAAAAGTTATTCTGAATTCTATAAAAGTTCTAAAAGTAGTTCGTGTACGTCTAGTTGCTAAGTTCGCTAAAAGTTCCAAGAATTCATCTTCGATTTCCCACGCTCCTTGAGTCTATGAGGTTTAACTGGACAGGTTTTGCCTCTGTTCTTTTCTTCCCATGCTCCCCTCCCAGCTATTTGTCTCTTAATGGCTTCACACACTTTGCACATTAAACACACATACACACACACACACACAACATTAAGAAATTCTACCCCTATAATTGATGAGAAATTACCTTGTGATTGAGATTCCTGCTGACATATAACCTTATCTTGGTAAGCTCTTGCCATATTTACTTGTTGTCTGTTTGCAACGGCACACATTCCACTGCTTCTCCTAAAATGCCTTCTTTGCATGTATTTTCTACCACATTTTCTTGAATGTTGAACTACTTTTCACTAGTTACCTCATCTATTCCTTTTAACATTGGGCCTGTACTTAACTAAACGTAAAAGTTTAATTACTTCAGCTAATGTAAACTCAACTTGTTTATCACGACTGTAAGACATTTTCAAGACAGTGTCACTCGTGATAGTGCTAGGATGACAACAAAGCAATGTCTGCAATATATAAAAGGTACTAACGATTATAAGTGTTACAGATTCACTGTGTACCAAACTTTTCACAGAATGGATCAAACAATCAGATCAGTGGTGCATGAGAATACGCGCATTAATTTCCATGAACCCGTAGGTGTCAACACCGATGACATGAACTCTCTTGATGGTAATGCATTCTCACATTATGATTGGTAAGCAAACTGACGAGCCCCTGCCAGCAAATAACACACCCCACACGTGTCAATCACAAGGAAATTTCTCAATGACGACGCATCAAAGTCAGTGCTAACAGTGTTTTTTAGAACATGATAACCCTGCCCCACTTCTCTGCCAAAGGCTTTACAGTTTGGGATTACGAGGTATGCGGCTGGAAACAAACCTCCTTCACTTACTGGTCCCTTAACATGTAGTGCACTCACTGGTTTGAACACATACTAACACGAAACTTCATTGCTTACAGCATTGCTTACTACAGGAAACAGAGATTTTACTAAGTTGTCTATGGCCCCTACTAGAAGGTCGCCTTTTGTTTGCTATTATTGCCCAGTGGCATGGGAGAAGTTCAGTTTGAGGGCTATCATGTTTTGGAGAAAACAGTACCTACGTGGAACGTACTGTCCAATACTTTGTGTTTTCAATCAACTTCAGCTGTATTTAGTGGTCTAAAATCACACATTTCTTTAAGTAAGAACGTTTGAATTGTTTCTTCATTTATATAGTCCCCCTTAATTTCTATGTTATTTCGGGGGCTTTACTTTAGAAACAACGCTGGCTGTAGGATTTTAATAATGCTAGTTTTTTTTTTCAGTTTTATTCAGTCTCACATGCTTATTTCCAGGCTTTATGGAGCATAGGAAACGATTCTAATTAAAAAAAGTCCCCCAGAGGCGTTGCATCAATTATTTTCCATTTAACTGCTGATAATAGAATGTGGTAAACACTCACCTTGAAGACAAATAGTACCAACACATAGGAGAACGATATCACTCCAATGAGCTTTTTCGCTTTCCCAAATAAATGCCAAATACAGCAGCAAGCCGATCACTGCCACCAGAGAAACTGTGACTATCCATAGCACATTGCTGAACGGCAAACTAAATATGTTTTTCATGAAGGATAAAGACGGTTGCTTGAATATGAAGCCAATCCTGAAAGAAAAAAAAACCCATTTTCAAGCAATTCCTATGGAGTACTTTATTATTAGAGATGGAAACCAGAACGTCCCTTAATACAGCTACAATTGTCAGGAACGGAAGCGGGAACCAAGGAATAAATAAAAATCACTAGTTATCAAACGTGAAAATGTGCAATCACCGCTATGCTTTCTACAGCCTGAGGACGAGAGCAGGAAGATTCCTCAAGTTTCAAATCAAAGTTGTATGCTGCTGATTTTGCTTAGCTGGATAAGGTATTCTGGAAAGCCACAGACATTTCAGCGACTAGAGCTTTTTCTAGAAGCACGCTTGGAAAAACAAAATGAATCGACTTCTGACTGATTAGATAGGACCCGGAAGTTCATGCGATTGCATATGTATTTCGTTTATTATAATTACAATGCTGGTAAGTTATGTGTTATCATTAGTTTAGCAAGTTATTAATCACATTTTGATGTTGCATATAAATGCATATTTTGTTTTTTCTGAGAAAAACAGCATATCTGAACGGAGCCACTGAATAGTGAATTGGAACCTAATCTGCGCACTTTTCCAGTCTACCTCAAGCACTCAAAGTATTTTAAGAAACAGTATCCAACTTTAATTTTTTTTTTTTTTTTTTTTTTTTTTTTTGGTGAAGACTAATATTTAAAAAAAATCCTCGATATGAACACATGTGTAAAACTGGAAACATTGTAAATGAAAGCACTACAATTAACTTACATGAATTGCCTTTTACTGAGAATCAGTTAGCATCATTTAAGTATACGCCATTATCATCCCGCGATGGAGAAAGGAGTTTCTCAAGATATAAATCCGTCTTCTGAAAAAACAGGCATTCTTTCAAATTTAAAACCGCCGTCACGTGGCTGTTGTGAACTGCAATTCGTCGCTTCTTTTGGGCAGAGAATCAGCACATTTTAAATTAGCATTAGAACAATTATTTGGAAATGTTGGAATATTCAATTCAGTTGTTTCAATAATTTTGTCAGCCTCTAAAACCCAAGATTGCAGATTCAAACCTGACAGAGATGGATTTTTTTCAGACGCAAAAAATCTTAGCATGGCTTCGTAAGAAAAATAAAGGTGGTGGTCCCTTGAAATGTTTATTTGCACGTAAAAGAACCCCATACCTTGAAAGAAGCAAAATTCCGCCATTTTTCGCGTCTGCAAGTTGTGATTTCATCATATAGTGTCATCTGTGGACGACGAGCCGATCCATTTCACCATTGCGCATAGCGACGAACCAACGAACCAGAAATTAAAATCCGATCACAGAAGTATCGTAACGACCTTATACTCCACTTAGCAGCTACAGGAAATTAACTAATGCCAGTAACATTATGTCAAACCAAATTTGACTGTTGACTTGAATTTTTTTCTGCACCATTGTTGTTTTTGATCGGGAGTCAGTTTATGTGCAATCCATTGACAAAAAAGTTTTCTCACGTCTGTTGACTTAACACATTATGATTGGTTCATACCAATGTCCAATGTCGCCCGAATAAATTCATAAGATGTCCTTCGATCTCATTCAAGCATTGACCGAATAGCGCCAATAGTTTTTTCGGTAACATCAGCTCTTAGGCATCCTTCAAGAAATTCATCACTAAAAAAAAAAACACCTATATCTTTATCTTTTGACTGTGCTGTACCAATTATAAATTATTGCCTTAGATGAGGTTTCTTCGCCAAATGCATTTCTAAGCCGATCTTTACATTGTTTAAGTGCTATAGTCGATTTAAAATCGTAATAACTAAAGCAAAAAATGTTTTTAAATGAAATTTAGTTTTAGGTGAACACAAAATCTTTAAATAAAGATTGATGATAATTAAACAATAGATAAAATCGAACATTTTTTAAAAGCATGCTATTCTAAAATAAAATCTGATTTGTTCCATTCACATAACTTTCTCTGGCTGTTCCAAACATAAACTATTCTTACAACATATTATTCTTTTATCTACATCATTTTAATCGAGATAAAAATTAGCACAGTTGGTTTTATTACTCGCTCTCTTGTAAATAAAAGGCAAATGAGGGAATACATTATGCTAAGGCGAAAGTCAAATCTTTTAAACCTTGTCGCTATGTGAAACAATTGAGGTTCGGTTCGCTTTGCATGGTCCCATTTGAGAAACGTTAGTTAATGTAAAACTGTCAACTGAACTTCCGTTATGCAAAATTCTGCAAAACTCATCCACAATATAGAGTCTTCAGAGGCTATTCCTAGAAAATTCAAAATATACATTTTATTTATGATGTAAACATCTTTAATATATTAGTATTTTAATCAAAATCGTTAGAGCCACTTTTGAGAAAAAAACATTAATTTCTCTATTTAAAGAGTAGTTTGTTGTAGAGAGGTTTTTGTTTGTTTTTTTGTTTTTTTTTTGTTTGTTTTTTTAATGTTCGTGTCGCATGCTTGGAAGATACTAAGCATCAAAACCAAGTTTTATTTTAACGATCTTTTCGTTTTTTAGCTATTCTGTCCACGGACCTTTTTCTAAAATGTTTTCGGACTCAGGGGACTTCAAAACATAGTTCCGGTGAAATCTCGACATTGAATTTTTCGGTGAAATACAATAACTACTCTAGCTACTGTGAGCATTTTATGAGAAAGTAAAAATTTCAGATTGCCCTCGTATTACTGTTTTGTATTTTTTTTTCAGTAGAAAAATTACTTAAGAGCCCGTCCTGGTTCCCAACTCTCTAATTTCAATAGGGCACTATTTCCACATCAATAATGGACTTACGAGGTTCTAAAGATGGCCACAGGAAGGTAGGCAGCATTATCAAGCAAATCATTGTTCATAGTTGCTCCTCCAATGTTTATATCTGCCGAATTCCAATTCCAAAATCCATCCTCAGAGGGTAGTTGTATCATGTGGGCGCTTTAGGATAAAATATGAGTCTGTATTAATAATTATGAAAAAAGAGAGTACTTAAAAGTAAAAATCAGATAGTTCATTCTATATAGCTATGTTTTGGATTATAATTGAGGTACCTATATGCATTCTAATAGAAAGAAGCACTGTCTTATAATAACAGGACGATCCACTATTTCTCGGTACTCGATAACGATATTGATTTTTGAGCATTCGATTCTCACTTTATAAAACTGTAAAACGGCAGCTTATCTACTGATTATGTCATGTTTCAAAATTGTAGCTTGGATGGTTATTTAAATAATAATTTTACTGTCTAAATGGTTATAATAAAATAGCCACAAGATGCATTAAAAATTCAAATTGTAAATTAGGTACAATTAGATCGAATATATATCGAGTATTTATTTCTCAAAATTGCAGCATTATTTGGATAAATAGGTGCTCATTTTCATGTACTTTTGAGAGACAGTATAACATTTTTGAAACAAATTAATAAAAAATTCCATCGTATGAAGCATTTTGAGTATGGGAAAGTGCTAGGAAAAATTGCGAGAAAATTGGTTTAAAGATGAGCATGTGCCTACTCATTGTTAGCTCCGGTTAATTGGTAGCTAAAGTGTGCTAAGTGAAAAAAATAATATATTGTATTGAAGTTTCTTTTCATAGCATTGTATTGTGAATTTTTTTTTTTTCACAATTTTTGACTAATTTCACAGATGCAACAACTTAAGCAGCAACATTTTCAAGCGTTTCATTATACTTTGAAAGAAATGTATGGAATAGTTATTATTATTATTATTATTATTATTATTATTATTATTATTATTATGTTTAATGGGTGTTGCGCTTGCAATTACAGATAGCTCATACCTGACATTAAGCAAACTTGAAACATGCTTGAACACCATGCGAGAGGCATCATCGAACATACTGCTCTTTCCCACCTGAAACAATAATACATATTTTTGGGTTTTGTTTTTAAATCCTTCATAGAATGTATGGAGTATGTAACTATTTCTATATTAGTTGCCTTTACTCCCTATTTCAAATGTCAAATTATTGTAGGTTCCCCCATATTCTTCTGTAGAACTCTTCGGAGGATAACATAACCGTCTTCAGATTTGTTTGGCCTTTAGCGCCAATGGGTTTAAATAATATTATTATTAGTTGAGCGAGCATCTGTCTCAAGGGGGAGGTGCGGAATTGAACCTTCGAATGCATGCATTGCAGACTACGTAAACGGGTTGATGTACTATTTTTCACAGTTTTGTGCGTTCTTTGCACGCAAAAGGAAAGTGGCCACCGATCATAAAATTTGTGTATTTTCTTAATTTGTTCTGTGTAGGTAAAATCTCATATACTGCTAACATTAAATTCCTCTACATTACCATAATCGTCCAATTATTTGAGTTACCTCTCAGCATACATGCTGCAATTGCGAGTTGATGAGGCGCAGGCGAATGTTGCAAATGTAAATATTGGAAAGATACGAGTCCTATTTCATTAAGATGGTCTCGAAACTATTCACACCTTCATAATTTGATAGGCCTCTGCAAGAGGTAATGCATGGTAAACTCACTGCGTAGTATTGACGTCATGGGCGGAGAGACAACTGGCGGCAAAGGCCGAATAAATCTAAAGACACGACGATCAAGTAGGAACTACACTAAATGTTCACAGTTCCTGGCAAGAGCACACGTTTATCAGACCAAGTTGAATTAGCATTTCGCTCCAATTTCAGTACTGTAAACCTCAAGTGCGCGTGCCTTTGCTATGGTGACACACTGTGTGCGTTGCTATGGTGACACAATGTGTGCCGTTGCTATGGTGACCCACTGTATGCCTAGAAGAATAGACATTTCTAGTGCTGTAGTTGATTACTTAAACACACTTGTAATGAAGAAATATTGTAATTTAAACTTTTATTATGTATTGGTTTTCACCAAATCTACAATAGTAGATATATTTCAATTGTTTAAAGTTCCTATTAACATACAACCATTTTCTGGGGGAAAGAGATTAAGATAAAGTATTCTCTGCTTGATACTACAGTTCAGCCACTCTTTCTAGAATGACGGTGTTGCTGCTGCCAAGAACGGTGTAAAACAATAGTTGCCTGTAAGCAATATATCCTTCGGCAAAACGCATATTATCAAATAATGTTGACTATCCATAATAATAATAATAATAATAATAATAATAATAATAATAATGCAAATAAGCCATTTTCAGTTGAAGTAATTGGGAGAACCACTGATCAACCAAGAAGAAAATTGGCAACAGTGTAGGCCAGAAATTTATGGTAATGCTCCTTAGAAAAAAAAAATGTAACATAAAGCTACTATTCGTATAGTTCAACATATGTTCGTTTTATATTAAGATTATTTAAACATTATTACACAAATATAGTATTTGTCCTGTCATATAGCACTTTGGCTTAAATAAGCTACACATGTTTAACTTCATACTCAACAGATATGGGATTCAGTCATGGCATTAATTACTACACTACCAAGAGACCAGGCGTTTCGACCTTGAGAGCCAGAGCGCTGGATATCCGCGTTGAGCCTTACCAAGCCTTCTGCAATTTCTATAACGAAAAAAAAAAAAACCCTGCATATCTGGAACAATTCCTATGGTAGACATTCATTTAAATGGCAAAGGTTTAATGTCAAACATTTGGTCTTGGACTTTCACTGAAAGATGCTGTTTCACTGTTTCACTGTCTTCATCACTTTCTATTCCTATAAAAATGATCAAACTTCCATTTTTTCCTCAATAATCATCAGCATGTATCTTGTCTTTCAGATGTAAAATTCTACATTATGTCATCTACAGCACCGATAAATAACACTTTGGCTTCTTTGCGACATAATTGCATCTGCAGTGAGTGTAGTTCATGTGACACGCTTTTCCCGTCGTATGAATTACATGAACATGAGTGCTGTTGTACATATGTTCCGATTCGCCTGTTCGCTTTGTCGAGTAGTGTATAGATCTGGCCACATTGAACCACCTGCAGCCGTTTTACCTGGACTGTGCCTGCTTACTCGGTTTTGCTAAAATCTGCCACAGTGATTACTAGGATGAGGATTTGTAGACACAAAATCGTGATTCAAAATATGCAAAAGGACATTTTAAATTCAGATGTATAAAGTATTTTCTACATTAAACTTTTATCTAAGTGTAGTTTCTGGACGAATTAATTGCTTAAAAACAATGAATTCAGCTTATTTGAAAGAGCAAGTAGCATAAGAAAACTCAAACGTTAACACTGAAAAATAACAGCAAAATTGCACTTTATTGCTTTGGCATGGACGTTGGTACATTTTATTCTTGTCTTCTTCATTGATATTATAGTGAATAAAAATATGTTGTAAATCTTCTAAAGTGAACCGATGCCTATTTTCACTTAATATGTTTTTGTTGTGTTTATTTATTTGTTTTGAGAGAAAGTTCTCTCCACTTCAAATGATGTGAGAGGCCAGTACTTGAATGATGCCAGCTCTAAACCGGAAGGCAGCGCAGCAGCAGAAGTGCCTGAGAGAACCGTTGAAATTTCCTCTACCTGCTGCCTCTTCTTCATAATGATTGTTTTGAAATGTGCATTGTAATGCCTCCCCCAATCTCCCTGGTATTTCTTGAAACCTAGAATCAATCTTCTCCAATACCTCGATTGGAACCACGTTGTCCTCCGTGATGTAGTGATTACCATGAAGATCGTAGGTTCAAACCCCAAACCTGGCGGAGGGTGATGGATTTTTTCAGAAGCCAAAATCCTTAGCATGGCTTCATTCGTACGGGAAGTAAAGCTATTTATACACTAAACGATTCCATACCTTAAAAGAAGATTCTTTTGCAAATTCCTCTGCCATTTCGCGTCCTCAAGTCGTAATATCTTCCTACAGCGCTATCTGCGGGCGATTAGCTGATCTCTCATCACCATGGCGCATAATGGCGAACTCACGAATTAGAAATTCAAATCCGATCATGCAAACATCGTAACGATGTCCTTTGCTCCACTTAGGAGATACAGGAAATGCTACTCTCTTAGAAATGGCAACCTTTTTGTAATTGGCAAAAGACAATATAATCTGACGTAAAGTTGATTTTGGCATGGCAAACTACTGGCAAAACTACCAAAATATCATGCTGTTCACTGTAGTTCGCCAAGCCAGCATGAAATGGCTCCTCTCTGGAAGTCCGCATATCGAAGTTCTACTAACGGTAACTGAAAAGCCAACCCACAGCGCTCCTAACAACCAGAAGTGCATCTTGTGTTGAAATTTCTGAGTGCGCTAACTTGCCGCTGTATGTATCGTAAACCCTGAGATTAGCTCAGTCATCAAGCCTGAGCCTGCCCTCAATAATTTGTTGGGGAATGATATCGCGTAGCTAACGAGATAGGCTGCGGCGCGAATCATCATTAAGTAGTAACGGTAGTCTTAAACAAGGCCAACCTTGAATAGCATCGTGATTTAACTGGCTCTTTTCTAATACGTTAACAAGCAATTTATTTCTCTGTGTGGAATATAGATGTATCAGGCGATTTTAATTTTACTTCATTAAGCATGACTGGACTAGAAGAATCGCGTGATTTCGGTCCGTGCTGCATATTTTATTAGCTACGTGTTATCCTTTACGACGTTTTATTTACCAAAATGTAAGAAAAGCAATAAAAATGCAAAATGTCGTAAAACATGAAAGGCAGAAAAGGCATATATGACCTAATTAGACATTTCCTTCCAAAATAGACAAATTTGGACAACCTGAAAATGTAGCAATTCCAAATGATATAGAGTATACAAACTTATTATCATACTTTTAGGCCAAAAAAAAATAGGCAAAATGCTCAGCCTGGTGCTTATACTTACCTTTGAGGCAACTTTCAATGTCAGTTGTTGAAGGTTCATTCTCCTAAGAGAAACGATGGGCGACTGAACCACATTAACACGTCCTTCCTTCCAGTTGGCAATTCGTTTTCTAATGGGTATATTGCCAAGCGTATATAATTCTTCCAAAAGTATTTCATTTTCGGATATAGCAAATGCTAGCACAATTTCGCTGTCCAGTGGAATGGCAGAACCATCAAAATCAAGAGATGTGTGCTTTTCTGGTAG
Source organism: Hymenopus coronatus (assembly GCA_030762935.1). Lineage (NCBI taxonomy): Eukaryota > Metazoa > Arthropoda > Insecta > Mantodea > Hymenopodidae > Hymenopus > Hymenopus coronatus. The sequence continues at coordinate 52,414,031 of CM060895.1, read as the reverse complement.
ATATATGAGCCATCTGTTTCTTGACGTAAATATTCTCGAAGTATTAGCCTTGGACAGAGAATTGAAATATATTATTTGTTAAACAAATTTATTGTGCCCTAATTCTTTGAGAATATAGTCCATAAAAGCCAATAAGAAAACTAATTGTTGCCCAAATGGGTTAATTAGTCAGCGAGATAACCGGCGATGAATAGACCTATTCAAACAGATATGTTATTATCGAACCTCATTGCCTTTTCATTACCTCAAGTCCCAATATAGGTTGACTGTGCATGGACTACACTACACACATGCCAGTATATCCATCCCTCCAGTCCAGTTATACGGCAACGGAATAGGCATTCATTGTCACCACATACAGAAATCTACCATTCGCTTTCAGAGAATACAGAGATGTAAGAGGTACAACAATGTCAGAAACACATTCCTTGATCATTAATAAAGATCCAGAATGAAAATGTGAGACCTGCAACACACCACTTACTGTCCTACATATCCTGCTGCAGTGTCCGAGATACGCCAAACAGAGACTTCAGGCCGGCTTCAGTTACTTACTAAGTGCTCTACATAACCACAATTAAAAAGACAATAATATTTATAAGACAATGTAAACTTTTTGAATTATTGTAAAGTATAAATGTAACCATTTTGTATTTTACCAATGTGAAAATAACTATTTATGTACAATTTGAAAGGTCGCGATATGACCATGCTGTTAAAACGACCCAAATAAAGTATATTGCAAAAACAAAAAAAACAAAAAACAAAAAAAAAAAAAAAAAACTAAAAAAAAAAAAACAATGTCAGAAGTAAATATGCTCAAGTTGCTTGAATATGTAGTCGAGGTTGGACGTATTTCTCTATAAGAGGCAGAAATATATTTTTCAATATACAAAGTCCTGCGAAACATTTTCTTAAAGCATCACTGCAGTTCTAAATAACATAAAAAGTATAAAGATGTTTAGCAAAAAATGCAATTGGTGATTTACAATCAACGAGTTCAAATTCATACACTCAGAGTTTAGTAAATACTTGTGTGAAATATAATATGTTGTAAAATTCTCCACCTGCAGTTTTAAATGCTATTTTCACATCATTTTGAGGAACTTTAAGAGAGCTGTTGCAAATAATAAAATGATGGTTTCGGTAGACGAAATGACAGATGTGGAATGGAGGTTTACTGGTAATTTTGGTGATGGAGTATTATCTCCGGAGAAACCAGCACAAAAATACCTACTTGTTAATCACTGAGGTACTTACTAAAGAAAGCAATTTCACTATTGACACGCTGCTGGAGATTGCTATGACTCTTTTGTAACCTGAAGGAATAAAAACAAATAAGTCGTCATTCAGTTTGTGCCGGATGCCGCACCATATATGGCAAAAGTAGCATGCAAAATACAGACTAGGTATCCAAAACTGATAAATTCAACTTGCTTGGTCGATTGTCTGTACAGAGTAGCTGAAGAAATTAGGGAAGCATTCCCTGATATTGACAATTTAATACCTAATATCAAGAGTGTAGTTTAATAGCCCCACCTAGAACACAGAAAACCAAGGAATAGTGCCAGGCATGTTTTTCACATCATAGTCTATTGTAACTCGGTGGAGAACTTGGTTGCAAGTGGCATTGTATCATTGCGAGCATTACAAGTAGATGGGGGTGTAATAAAGGGATTTCTAAATCATAAGCGGAGAAGTTTTCCTTTTGAGACTTTACAGACCTTTATTGTTATTTATTGTAACAGAGCTAAGGAAATATAAGTGGGTTATAAAAATAAACATGTATCAGTGGTATTCTATTAAAATATTCATTAATATTTTGTATCAGAACATGGGAGAGTGAAATTATATTTAAAAAGTGCTATCATGAAAATCAAGTACCAACGTTGTCCCTCGCCGCATTGTGCCTATACAGCGGAGCGAATGAGTCATGATCTCTCCGTCCCTCCAAACTAGGAAATTAGTTAACTATGGACTCTGAACACTTCCACTTCCTTGATGTGGAGAGGTCCAATGGACTTGCTAACCTGCTAGCTGTTCGATATCGTATTTATGATAACATTCACATGGTTCAGTGGCAGGGCGGTAGTTTTGTGAGTTCACATATTCAACGATGCCCAGATATTTATTTCACCAATCATTGTAAGTGCAATATTTATGTGCTCAATTAAAATGCTTAACTCGTGTAAAAGATTTGGAGTTGAATTCTCAGTATAATATCAAACAACATTTGGAATTTTCCAGAATTCTGCTACAATTAAATATTGTAATAAAGAAAAATGAGAACTCTTTTAAATCTGAGATAAATGTCCACAGTTTCGTGTGTTTGCAATAAATGTAATGGCAATCTTCATATCCACATATATTTGCGAGCAAACTTTTTCCAAAATGAATTACTTTAAAAGGCAATATCAATAGCATAAGCGAGATCACTTGGTATGACTACTGAGGCTTTGTACGTCATATTGGTGGTAAATATCGATCACCTTGTTAAAAATAATTATGCCAGAGAAGTCACTAAGAGAAATGTGACGAATAAACGGCACGATATCCACGATTATTGTGATAAATATACGTAATGAACACTACAGTGGAATCAAGCTACCACCACTCGACAAACATTGCCCACATTTTGAAAACGTTAACTAGGCTTAGTTGATTCCTGTTAATGACTTAATTTCCTGTAGCTCCTAAGTGGAGCATAGGGCATCATTAGGATGTTTCCTTGAGCGGATTTGAATTTCTAGTTCGTGAGTTCACCGCTTTGCGCCAAGGTGACGAAGCATCGGCTTTTCGCTCATAGAGAAATGTAATAGGAAATGTAGGAGGAAATCACGACTTGTGAACACGAGCTGGCGGTATTTTGCCTAGAAAACTTCTTCTTTCAAGGATGGGGTTCTTTTAAGTGCAAATAAACATTACACGAGACCATCGGCTTTATTGCCTTCCGAAGGAAGCCATGCTGAGGGTTTTTGCGTCCGAAAAAATGCATCACCCTCCACCAGGTTTGAACCTGCAATCTTGGGTTTTAGATGCTAGCATTACAACCACTACACCACGGAGGGCGAAAGTAGGCCAACATGCTCACAATATGTCAGAGCGGGTGGATGGTGGTTCAACCATCCTCTCCTCTACTGATTGCAGTTGGGCATCCCTGCTTCAAGCCATAGTCTTGGTTTACACCTAGCGTTCCAAACGCAGGTAAGTTGAAAAATTGCGCAATGAAGTCCAAGATCTATGATGAGGTCTATTTTGAATAAGGTAGTTTTGTAAAATTTAGCTACTTTTATTTCTTAAATGCGTGACTTAGCATTACATGAGAATATAATTTATGTACTGATGCAATAATAATGGACGTTTGTGCATTTATAAGATAGAAAAGTCTTCACCCTGCTGCGTAACTAGCAAGGTCTGTGACGTCATAGTCACTTGCTTTATAGTTTGCGGTAATTTGTTTCAGATAGCGCTTGCATGAACTAGCTTGCTATCTAACGGTGAACAACAGTTACAGATCAATTGCATTGTGCAGACTTTCGGGATTCGAACACCAAATAAATTTCAGCGACGAAAAATAAAATACGCATTTGGTAATGCATTAACGTTTAACAGCAAAATAATGTGTCATCCCGTGCACGACAAGCCATCATCTGCTTGCAGCTGTTTGCACAGCAACTGCCATTCACCACCTTCGTTCCTAACAGAAGCCATAATTTTCTATTCTACTTAAAGAACACTGATATTTGGGAGAAAAACATTTGATTATAACAAATGAGACTTTCATAATTTATAATATACTCACACCTGAAAGAAGCTGCAGAGCTCCGGAGCAAGACGCATCTATTATTATATCATTATGCCTTAGTGTATCCAGATAGTTCAACTCATCCGAATTTGTTATAGCTTCCAATATAAAACTCTGGATATTGTTGAATGACAATTCCTTCATGAACCGCAATTGGGACTCTGTAACAATTTAATAGAATAAAAGATTTCTACTACCCATCTGTAATAGGTATAGCAGGATTCCACCAAACAATACATTAGATTGCATCAGAAATACGCATTTTATGGTCTAGTGAAACCAGATGAAACGTTTCTTGAAAAAGATGCATCATTGTGTTTATGTGAGTAGCATAACCCAGAAACGAAAAATAAGATAAATATCAAACTTAGTGTTTAAGCTCAGCATCTTCTAAATAAAAGATTTTCAAGAAGTTTCCTCATCCCATTTCACCAAGAAGGCTCAAGGAAATTTGTATTAAAATAGTTTTTGAGATATTTTAACAGTAAACTGTTCCTACACCTTGAATTTTCTGACAAGAGGCTGTAAAGTCCTCTTCATACTTGTAATATTTTATGTAACTTCTCACAAGCAAATCATACAGGATAGGCAACCACTTATTATAGTATTTTCATTCTGAATAGGCGGTTCAAGGTCACAGATGGTGGCTTCCACACCGACTTTTATGCACCTGCCTTCCCTCCCGTTCTCTCTTAAAGGCAGTAAACAAAAAATGCGCTACAGAGTGGGGAAGGGAATATGACCTTGAATCGCCTATTTTAAATATACCAATACCTAATACTGGAAAAGTGTAGAACTCACTAAAATACACAATCTTCAAAGAAGTTTTAATGGAGCCTAAGTAAGAATTTTCTCAGTATTCTAACCACAAATAGCTACTAAACGACTAAAAGTAAACATACAAACATAAGTGGTTATTAATTTCCTAAAATTTACTACCTATGATAATTCATCATAATTACCGATTCTAAATCTGTTATAGCTTTTCCCCGATTTTTTTTTTTTTTTTTTTTTTTGATCATTCTATTCTCTTATATTTTCCATGCACATCATCTGAAGGACACTTTTAAAAGTTTGCGATACTCTTTTATTTCTCCATCGCTAGTATTTTACGATGCCTAAATATTTTAATGCTCTTTCAGAATGATGGGTGTAATCAATCACTTGCGGCTTATTTCGAAATATTTCCTGGGCAAATAATTAAATGCGGACAGAAGAATCATTTTATGAGTAATATAACGGATGTGTGAATTTGTTATGGGCGGGAAATGTCTTGTGTCATACCAACATTTCATTCATAATTATACTGATTTACGTAATTCCTCTAAAGATAAACGCTCTTTATTTACTTTTTAGTTTCTCTACTGATTACCTGAATTAGGCGGTGGAAACATTGCATTCGTATCGGCGTTTCACGGAAATGTACGGAGCCTGTGGACGGTGACTTTGCGTGCGTGCGCGCTACTATCTATTTATCTAACTGCAAAAAGCCTAAATCAAAATGGGATGAACACAAATCTTCCTGAAGCATGCAAGGGGAAGATTTTCATAGACTCTCCCCCACAAAAATAACGCAAAAAGCATTATTTGTTCTTAAAATATTTTAAGTAGTGTTCTTACAGTATAAAATTCTGTTTGTTGTTTTATAATTTAAAATTTCCGAATACTAGAGTCGGATGAGAGGGTTTAAAGTTAGGTAGTACAGGTGTCTCGTCATGCTAGCTTACTGCTAAGAACATCAGCAGACGAATGGAAGGTCCGTATCAAGAATATACTAAAGACCGGCTCTATTTCACGATGTATTTAGTTCTTGAAAGTGAAGCGACGTGAACATAATACCTCTGAAGATGTCCCTAACACACAGGGTCGAAACGTCTGGTCTAAATATTTTAACAAGCCAAAATAGCCTTCAGACCACGGTGCCCGGAAATGTTAGATTATAAAATATGGACACTGATCGTGAAACCTTACGTATATATTCTGTTAGTAGATCTGTAAAAAGCCTTTAATTTTTTTTATCATGTTCTACAACTACGTAAATATAAAAATATCCTCAAAAACTTTCTTCAGGAAAAACTCAGACATGCAATTTATACCAAATTAAAGTTTACTTGCATTAGTTGTTGCTGAAATACTGTTTGAATATCACTTAGAGTGCCATGTTACGTTAAAAGTTTAAAGCTACTTTCACAAAGAATTGCAAGCACAAACGTAACGCAGCACAAGTGCAAGCGCGAGGAAAGAGTTTTCACGAGTCAGTCGTAAGCGTAACGCAAGAAATTGGCACGGGTTTCTATAACTTGTCAAGGTAATTAAAATGTTACCATATTTCGGTCCAAGCAGCTCACGCCTTCAACTACTACCCCTATTCCCGCTCTAGCGGTCGCTGTTCGGAGAAAACTTGTTTTCACAAGTGGCAACATTGTAAACAATCTCCCTAGTCTATGCTCTAAGGAACATACCAGAGAATATCTTTGATGTTGAAGGTCTCGACACTACTGTTAATAGTTCTCAGTTTATATACTCTTACAATAAACCGTATACTATTATCTTTATGATCACTCACGCCGCTTGCGGCCGCAACGTGGCAGAGCGCCTAGACTGCTCTCCTCTCACCAAAGAGGCTCGGGTTCGATCCCAGGCGAACGAATGTGGGATTTGTGGTGGACAAAGCGGCACACGGGCGGTTTTCTTCGGATCTTCCTTTTTCCCCGCCATCGCATTCCACCGGTGCTCCATCTTGATCCCATATACATATCACCAGTGTCATCACCTGCGATGCTATATGTAGTAAAAGCGGGCGTTAAACACTATCAAAAAACTGCCGCTTGCTATACCCTCTCACACACGCATGCGTGCCTCAAGTTACATGGGCATAGGAGAAGGGAGAATGACGTAATCGGCAGTAGCGGCGCCCACAACCCTGGCAAGGTAATAGATCTGTATATTATATATATCCTCCAAGCGCTCCGCAAGTTTCAAATTGAATAACATAATCAGTATCATATAAAATGTTTACCAAATCGTTTATAAATGAATAAATAGGTTATAAAAACTATATACACATAACCTAGGCTCGCAGCAGTGACGTCACAATAATTTGAATAGGTACTGAAAAATGTAATGCCAAGGCGGGGTTTGAACCATGGAAAAGCGCAGTTAAAACCGTAATTGGAGACCAGAGGACTCGCAACACCTAAAATATTTTGCTCCACTATTTACCTGTTGACCAGCATTGAAACAGATGAACGTCGCCTTGTGGTTTCACCTTCCATTGTAGTTTCAAGAAGTCAATGATGAACTGCGTCATTGATGAACCAAAAGCAGTTGGTATAAATACAAAAATCAGCAAAAGTCCATGCACCATTGCTATAAAAAAGTGTATTTCCAAAAAAATATCAGTTAATCTTAATAATTTTGGTGTGAAGGCTAATCAAATAGAAGCCATAATCCATTTAGAGCTTTCAGTTAAAATCCAGAACACAAAACAAGCATATGAGAAGCAATTAAACCGCTATGAAAATTCAGCAAACGTTGCTTAGTGAAAATTATAATTATATGCAGCATTTTTGCACCAGGAAAAAGATTTGACAGGAAAAATATATATATAACTTCATTTGACTTTCTCCATCCACCGCCTAAAGGCCAATTGTATACCAAAACATATACTTATTTTTGTATCTACCAAGAATGTAACACGAAAATTTTCAAGCATATCCTGTCATAAACTACCCTTTACAAATTACACGTTTCAAGACTCGACACAATGGCACATTATTTGGAAATATTGTACTTGTAAATAAAATAAGTTAAAATATATAAAATTAAAATTTGGTGTGCCCCATTCACATGACTTTCTCTTCCTGTTCTGCAACCAAACTATTCTTACAAAAGATTATTCTTTTATCTATATCATTACCATAAATTGTCTTATTACTCGCTTCCTTCTGAGTAGAAGGGAAATAAGGGAATACTCCAGACCAAATCGATAGTCAAATCCTTTAAAAGCTGGCTATGTGATAATTGTAGTTCGGTGTGTCGCCTTCCATGATGTCACGGGCTCAAACACGGCGGAGGGCAATGGATATTTTTCGGGCGAAAAAATCCTTTGCATGGCTTCCTTCGGAAGGGAAGTAAAGCTGTTGGTTCATGTAGATTACGGCAGTAACAGTACCTCAAACCTGGTAAAGAGTGGTTAGACCTCGCCACTCACATAGGCGGTCCGGGTTTGATCCCAAGCGACCGCATGTGTGTTTTGTGGTGGACTAAGTGGCTGGCGCAGGGAGGGGTTTTCTCCGGGTTCTCCGATTTCCCCCGGCATCGCATTCCGCGATGCTCCATCTTTATTCCATGTGTCATAAGAGTCATAGCCTGCGGTGCCCTTTGTAGTAAAAGCGGCCGTTGAACACTATAAAAACTGATAAAGAGGCCTCTGAGCAAAAGTAAACTGTCTTTCACGCCCAGCATAAAATGGGATGCTGAGAACCATAGTAAGTATATAGCGTCTATTAATAAAACTCCATTTTATTTGAAGTTCGGTGAAATAAGTGATTTCCCGTTTGAAAATACTTACGTAGAATTAAATTGAAACCAACAATAAGGAATATTTCAGAAACGGTCAACTCTACAAAAATAAATGCTAATGACATAAATTGTGTGCTTTAACAATACCTATATATTTTTTGTGAAGAAGATTTTGTCTATCTCTTACAGATTAGTAGTTATACAAAATTCATCCAGAATGAAGAGGTCTTCAAAGGCTATTTCCAGAAAATTCAAGACATAAGTTTTATTTCTCTTGTAAATATCTTTAATAAAGAGTAATTTAGAGCAATTTTTGAGAAAAACAAAATTTTCAAAAAAATGTCATGTAGTTTGTTAGGGAATTTTCTTGAAAATCTTCCTGTCGCAAGATACCAACTAAAATACCAAGTGGTAGTATTTTACCGATTTTTCGTTTTTGAGTTATCGTTTACACACACACATTTTTCTAAAAATATTTTTTCTTGACTCGAGGAACCTCAAAACATATTTACGGCATCTCGACATCCAACTTTTGGTTGGAATACAATACTTCTCTACTTTCTATACGCATAGAGCGTGTAGAGAAAGTAAAACTGCATTTATAAAATATATGCAAAAGATGCAACTCATATGCTTTATAGTAACTTAAAATATTTTTTTGAAATTGAGTAATTATATCAAATAAACATAGTTTCTGAAAGCCGAGAAAAATCTGCATTGAATTCCTCCTATCTCTAATAGTAAACTATAAACGTATGTCGCCCTCTGTGGTGTAGAGTTACCATACTAGCCTCTAAAACCCAAGATTGCTGATTCAAGCTGGCGGAGGTTGATGGCTTTTTCGGACGTAAAAACCCTTATCATGGCTTCCTTCGGAAGGGAAATAAAGCCGATTGACCTGTGTAATATTTATTTGCACGTAAAAGAACCCCGAACCTTGAAATGCTAGGTTTCTGGGCAAAATTTCCGTAATTTCGCGTTTGGAAGTCGCGATTTCGTCCTACAGTGCCATCTGTGGGCGACGAGCTGGTCCCTCGTCACCATGGCGCGCAGCGGAAAATTCTCGAACTAGAAATTCAAATCCGATGGAAACATTTTAACGAAACCCTTTGCTCCTCTTAGGAGATACAAGAATACTAACTAACCAAGAAAAACGCTTATCTCGATTAACACTGAATTGAGAGAAAAATAAACTTGTGTAAGAATATAGTTTGGAGAAGGGAAAAATAAAACGGCAATGGTTAGAAAAGTCGTGTGAGATTAACACGTTTAAATGCTACTCACTTGTTTGATTATGGAGCTGTTAGTTCGCAGCACTCACGTAATATGATAGATGCTTTTGAAGCACGACCTTAAATTCCAGCATATCCTATTTGTTATGCACCTTGCCTGACTGAAAGAAGGGGTTGCTTTGTTTCTTCTCTGTAATCCGTCTAGTTGAGATTAATAAATTATGTCTTATTAATGGATAACAGGTTCTTGAAACATAAATTCAATAGAATGCAACACTCATATGTTTCGCTCTCAAAAAGGGAGAAAATCAACGACCTTCGTGCTATGCGAAATAGCTTATTTGACATTCAACAAATCTAAAATTGAGTCTCGATTATGTTTATCTGACTAGATCAGGTTTTTCTGGGGTAATCTCATAACCTCAGAAGACGAATGTCTAAGCTCTAGAAAATGTGGCTCATTCAAACATAATTCCATCCGTTTCATTTTTACTTTCTCTACACGTACAGGTACATAGTGCATAGAGAAATTATTGTATTGCACTCAAAAAGCTGATACCGAGATTTCACCGGAAACACATGTTTTGATGCCCCTGAGTCCAAAAAAATAGAAAAAGGTCAGTGTGTGTATGTACGTGTGTGTGTGTTTATGGGCAGCATAGTTCAAAAACAAAAAGTCCGTTAAATACCAAACTTGGTATATAAGTTTAGTATCGTACAAGAATTTGAAACGAAGATTAATCCTCTTCACCCCAAACTACTCTTTACATGGAAAAAATTTCGAAAATAATATCGTATATTAAAGGTACCTACATGATAAATAAGATGTATATCTTGAACTTTCTGGGAATAGCCACTCAAGACCTCATTATTCTGGATGAATTTTGCATAACTGGTACATCGTAAAAGATAGACAAAAAGTTACTATACAAAATATGTAGATCCCGTTAAAACACATCATTTGTCATACATTTTATAAACAGCTGGCGGCTTTTGAGACATTCCTTGTTATTGGTTTCAGTTTTAAAATATTTACACTTTTCTCATTTGTCAACTCCTAGCCATACAAAGGAATTTCTATCACAGAGCAACCAGCTTTAAAATATTTGACTATCGCTTAAGCCTATGGTGCTCCCTTATGTCCCATCTACTTACATAAAACCAAGTATTAACATTTCTGCTAACGTTTATTTAGATTAGCATGAATAATAAGATTTTTAATAATAATTTGTTACCGAGAAACTCATGTGAATGGAACACATCAGATTTTTTCAACCCCATTTGGCATGACCTTAAACTGGAAAGGAATTTATGATGTTTTCCATTCACATGATTTCTTCTACCTATTGTGCAACAAGTTATAATCTTCTCAATGCTACGTTTTAATCAAGATAAACGTTGGCAGAAACGCCCTTATTAATTTGTTCCTACTAAGTAGAGAGGAAATAGGGTAAAGTGATAGTTAAATCTTTTAAAAGTTATCGCTATGCTACATAATTAAAATTCGGTTCTCTTTGCGTGGGCAAGAGTAAAACAAGACAAATATTAAACGAACGGCTACTTTCCATTTGAGAAAAGTATAAGTATTTAAAGTTGAAACCAATAGCACAACAACAAAACTGCACAGAACATAAATCATGTGAATTCAAAATCTTCTCGGGCTTCTAGCGAGGTAAAAACTTGGCTTGACACCAACGTTTCGAAGAAGTGCATCTTCCACGTCTTCAGTTCACCCTGAAGACGAGGAAGATGCACTTCTTCGAAACGTTGGTGTCAAGCCAAGTTTTTACCTGGCTAGAAGCCCGAGAAGATTTTGAATTAACACGTCGCCAGGAAAGCTTTAGTTCTTATTATAAATCATGTGGTTTGACGAGATCTAATTTTTCGCGTAGTAAGTTTTTATCAGTTATGCTAAATCATCCAGAATGAAGACGTCTTCAAAGGGTTTTCCCAGGAAATTCAAGCTATATATTTTATTTGTCATGTATGTAATGTATGTAATATGCGGTATTTTAATCATAATCGTTGGAGCATTTTTGGAGAAAAGGAAATTCCGTAAAATCGTCCATGTAAAGGATAGTTAGGAATAGAAGATTTTCTTGAAACACACACACACACACACACACACACACACACACACACACACACACACACACACAACACAAACGAAACGCTAGATTTCTGAAAAAAGTTATTTCGTGAACCAAGTCTATTTTGAGTCTTAAAATTTATGATGCCAACCATTGCGACTAGAATCCGGAAAATATGTTCGGTATGATATTATGTTAATATTTCAATAGTAGCTCTTGAAGATAATTTTGTCGACAAATAATAATCAAATTACTACACTATATTTTCTAAATATTTTATAAACAGCCTTTTGTATCCAATTTAATTGAAGAAACAATTATGAATGAAAATGCATAATACATGTCACGATAATCTTGAATAGAAACTTCAACAGTTTGTAGTGATGGGACAAAAATAACACAACAGCTAGTTCATCAACGTAACAACTATATGAAAAAGTTTCACCACTTGTTTTATAAAGCACTTCTGGAAATTGTGTTATTCTTTCAAGTATCGCTTCCCCGCAACAGACCCATACAACAATAACAGCAACGCCTGAATAGCTGTTCCACTTATTGCAACAGTTACTACGCTGGGGTTGTTGAGTTCCATGACGTAAATATTTTCTCATTGCTTCCAAAGTTTACCGCAAGGTGCCACCTTTGTACCTTGTAGCTCGCGGTCTGATATTCTCGCGAAATTCGAATGTACTAAACACATTCATTCCCTCTCGTTAACGCGCAACAATGCTTTCCTTCCGCAATTTGATAATTTCATCTTCAGTGCACCTAGTGAGTGGTTGCATTTGGTGCATTATGAGTAGAACCCGGATTTTTAGGTAATCACATATTTTAAATCCTGCATAATATTTCAATGAGAAGTAAAAATGTTGGCTAATTACCTCATTTGGGATTCCCTTACAACTTTTTATTACTTTCTCTATAGGCACTATGTACATAGTGTATAGAGAATGTATTGCACTCCACCAAAAAAATCGATACCGAGATTTCACCGGAAATATATGTTTTAGGCTCCCCTTTATCTAAAAAAACATTTTCGGAAAAAGGTCCGCGCGCGCGTGTGTGTGTGTGTGTGTGTGTGTCTGTGTCCGTGAACACGATAACTCAAAAACGAAAAGTAGGTAAAATACCAAACTTGGTATTTAAGTTTAGTATCTTTCAGGGATGCGACACGAAGATTTTGAGAAAAATCCCCCCACACCCAACTATCCTTTACATGGAACTTTTTTCGAAAATTTTTATTTTCTTAAAAATGGCTCTAACGATTTTGATTAAAATTTCGTATATTAAAGATATTTACCTGAAAAATAAAATGTATATCTTGAATTTTCTGGGAATAGCCTCTGAAGAGTACTTTATTCTGGATGAATTTTACTAAATTTTGAATAACTGCTAAACCGTAAGAGATGGACAAAAACTTACTACACATAAAATGTAGAGCACGTTAAAACACACAATTTTTGTTATATACATTTCTTTCGTGGAGTTCGTCGTTTTTGTGACATTCCTTATTTTTGGTTTCTGCTATGAAAAACTTATACATTTCTCATACAGAAATTTGTCAACTGCTGTCCATACAAACAAAGGAACTTCAGTGACATAGTAACCAGCTTTTGATTATCACTTTAACCTATGGTACTCCCTCATTTCACCTCTACTTAGAAGGAAGCAAGTAATATGGCTATTTCTGCTAATGTTTTACTCATTAGCATGAAGTTAATAGAAATATAAGCTTTTTAAGAATAATTTGTTGCAGGGATATAGAGAAAGTCATGTGAATGGTACACATCAGATTTTTTTACATTTTTACTTTCTCCATACGTACTATGTACATAGTGTAATAGAGAAAGTATTGCACTCCACCCAAAAATTCGATACCGAGATTTCACCGGAAATATATGTTTTAGGGTCCACAATATCCAGAAAAAGCATTTTCACAAAAAGGTCCGTGTGTGTGTGTGTGTGTGTGTGTGTGTGTGTGTGTGTGTGTGTGTGTCCGTGTGTCTGTGAACACGATAACTCAAAAACGAAAAGTCGGTAAAATACCAAACTTGGTATTTAAGTTTAGTATCTTCCAGGGATGCGACACGAAGATTTTGAGAAAAATCCCCCCATCCCCAACTACACTTTACATGGAACTTTTTTCGAAAATTTTTATTTTCTCAAAAATGGCTCTAACGATTTTGATTAAAATTTCGGATATTAAACATATTTACTTGGCAAATGAAATGTATATCTTGAATTTTCTAGGAATAGCCTCTGAAGAGAAGTTTATTCTGGATAAATTTTACTAAATTTTGAATGACTGCTAAACCGTAAGAGATGGACAAAAACTTACTACACAAAAAATGTAGAGCACGTTAAAACACACAATTTATGTTATATATCTTTTTTTCGTGGAGTTCGTCGTTTTTGTGACATTCCTTATTTTTGGTTTCTGCTATGAAAAACGTATACTTTTCTCATACAGGAACTTGTCAACTCTTATCCATATAAACAAAGGAACTTCATTGACATGGCAACCAGCTTTTGACTATCACTTTAACCTACGGTTGTCCCTTATTTCGCTCCTACTTACAAGGAAGCGAGTAATAAGACTATTTCTGCTAATTTTTTCTGATTAGCATAAAGTATATAGAAGTATAGGCTTTTTAAGAATTATTTTCTGCAGGGATATGGAGAAAGTTATGTGAATGGTACACATCAGATTTTTACTTTCTCTATACGCACTATGTACATAGTGTATACAGAAGATATACCCGAAAATTTGTGGCCGCGTGGTTAGACCACTCGCCTCTCACCTAAAGGTCCCGGTTTCGATCCCAAGCGACAGCATGTGAGATTTTTGGTGGACAAAGTAGCGCTGGGGCGGGTTCTCCGGGTCCTCCGGTTTCCCCCGCCATCGCATTCCACCGGTTTCATTTATCATCAGTGTCACCGCCTGTGTCAAGTAGTTAAAGTGGGCGTTAAACACAAAAAAAAAAAATTGATACCAAGATACATGTTTTAGGGTTCCCTTTAACTGAAAAAAAAACACTTTCGGAAAAAGGTCCGTGTTTGTGTGTGTCTGTCAACACGGTACTCAAAAACGAAAAGTCGGTAAAATACCAAACTTGGTATTTAAATTTGGTATCTTCCAGGGATGCGACACGAAGATTTTGAGAAGAATCCCCCCACCCTCAACTACCCTTTAAATGGAACGTTTTTCGAAAATTTTTATTTTTTCAAAAATGGTTCTAACGATTTTGATTAAAATGCCGTATATTAAAGCTATTTACCTAACAAATAAAATGTTTATTTCGAATTTGCTTGGAATAGCCTCTGAAGAGTACTTTATTCTAGATGAATTTTACGGAACTTTGAATAACTGATAAACTGTCAGATGGACAAAAACTTAATACGTGAAAAATGTAGAGCACGTTAACACACACAATTTATGTTATATACATTTTTTTCGTGGAGTTCGTCGTTTTTGAGACATTCCTTGCTTTTGTTTGTGCTCTGAATAACTTATACTTTTCTCACACAGGAATTTGTCAACTCCTGTCCATACAAAGGAACTTCAGTCACTTAGCAACCAGCTTTTGACTATCACTTTAACCTATGGTAGTCCCTTATTTCGCAAGGAAGCAAGTAGTAAGACTATTTCAGCTATTTTTTTCTGATTAGCAATAAATAAATGGAAGTATAAACTTTTTAAGAATAATTTGTTGCAGAGATATAGAGAAAGTCATGTGAATGGTACACATATTTTTAATATATTTTGCACATTTCTACATATCTTAACGACGTTACATAAAACGTACATATTTTCTGGGTTTCGTTACAATTTTATTATTTTTTAAAAAATATTGTAGTCACATTATAAACCACTGTTTTCACAAGTTTTGCTGAAAGTAACAAAAATCAATCTGCGAAATAGGTTGCAAATTAAATTAAGAATGCGATAATAACCGCCTCGCCTCGTTCTGATTGTTGTCCGTTTATATCAAAGCAGATGCGTCTTGAATATGACCTTCAGTGTCACGTTTCTCGTAGCGCTTTGGGCATTTACAAGGACTAGAGAAATTGATTGTTACCACTGTCGCGGTACTGGACACGTCAAAATATAGCGAGCGATAATACTGCAGTTAGTTTCTTGCAAGTCTTAGTAAAGTGGCACCAATTGCGTCCTCGCTATCCTGCAAGCTGAATTCATGTGTGAAATTTGATAGCGTCTTTACAGCCGACAGAAAATAGTTTGTCAAGCATTTGAATTGATTGTTTCACTCATTGATAAATCGGTTCAGTATTTCAACATTGCTTTACCGTTTTAAATTTAAGTAAAATAACTATGTGAAATGAGTGATTTTAATAAATATAATCCAAAAGACATATTTATTTCGTAATTAACTACTTAAAAATAAATTTTAGGAAAATTCTGCACAAAACAAATCATTTTCCCTATAATTAATTCTATGTATAGTCCTTATATTTGAACTCATTGTAATTAATTTATGTACTTATAGACCCATCAAATTACAAAATTCTGGGTAATTAGCAGTCTGCATTTAAATAGAGGTGCTAATATTAGCATATAGAATATTACATAATTCTACATATTTTGTTGATATATATTTCATTACATATTTTGATGATTTTGTTACACAAATATGAACATATTTCGCAACTTGATATTACATAAAAATTTGGCCTTCAATTATGAGTTTATCGGTGGACTTTATCTAGTGCTATACGAAATGTGTGTAATATTATTGCAGCTGATCAATGGGGCGATACACTTAGGGAATTTCTGTTGCAGGAAACTGTTATTTCGAAACTGTTTCGTAGTTGAAACAGAAACAGATTAAAATGTTTCGCAAATAGAAATGTTCCCACCACTAAATAAGTCATTTATTTTGTCCATCGTTTTAATTGAATGCGTTGTTGGACAACCATGGTGAAAACTGTGAGCACCGCAGCATCCGCATACGAATACAGGCTAATTTCGCTTAGCGCAAGCATAAGCAAGTGTTTGTGATACTGGAGATCAAATGTGGTGAAAACTAAGAACATGCACACGAATACATGCCGATTGCAATTAGCAAAGCTATTGTTATTACATAATTATAAACTTATACCCGAGCGAAGGTATAGATTCCAGCATTACGTTTGACTCTGCCCATCATTGATGATAATTACTTTGTTGAAATTCATTCAACATATTATAAGAGTATTATTCCGGGACAGCGCGAACGCAGTCCCGACTACCAAAAATTACGCGCCCGAGTAACCCACATTAGGGGCCATCGCAGGGGTCAACCCAACCGAAGTGCAATGGAAGAGTCTCACCCTGGGGGAACCGCCTTATTGATCACGGTAACCCCTACGCCAGGTAAGTATGACGAGACACAAAATCTTAGCCGTACTGAAGGACCAATTGGCGAGTTTCATTCACCAGTCGGTCAAATAAATTGAAATTAAAAGTAATTAAAAACCATACCTAAGTTAAGTGGTATTCATCAATGAAATGCAAATCCATTGTTCTCTTTGGAAAGTCTATCATTATTTCAAATGTTTTCAAGGTTGATTATAAAATCAACAATTACATGCAATAAATTAAAATTACCACACTACTGCTATCTATACACAAAAGTAACACCCAATGTGCAGCAGTGCTGCCATCTATGGAGAGTTCTTATATATCAATATGATTTTATTTCCAAATATTTTCACTGTTCAACTAATGCATAAGATGCTGCATGATCTTTGTAAATGCTTGGAATCCTGTATCTTTTCTAGGGAGCAAATGCAGTCCTAATCTTTAACATGTATAAAGTAGCATTCAACCACAAACAGCACACAGTACGCCCATCAGCCGATAGAGCGCAAACACGGGATCTAGCACCACACGGTAGACTGCCAAACCTGTGGGAGAACATTCTCCAGTCACTACCGCTCAGTCAGCTTGTACTCGGTCGACTGCGTAAGAAGATGGAATTTGAGCTTTCAAAATTGAATATACAAAGCGCTTCATGTAACTGGCAAGGCGATACTTGGGATTTACACCAAACATTACGACATTCATATTGCACATAAAAAACGCATATGGAGCACGGGGCCTAAATCTGTCTCACGCAAGATTTTCGCGGCTAAAGCACCTCAGGATGATATCTAATGTTTCTTTGAAAATTATCATCATCTGGTAATATGAAAATGCTAATTGTTATATAATTCCACAAAAATCAAATTTTCACATTTGTCATTACTTTCGTTTTCCAGCTACTTAGTTTCAAAACTCTCTCTGATTATATTTACAAACAAACCACTTTCATTTGCCTTTTTCAAGGTATTTAACAGCAGAGACTCGTATTTTGGATCCATTAGCGCAATGGTACATTTTTTTTTCTCTTTCCCTTTTCTTTTAGTATTTAGATGGAAAGTGTATAAGAAAACGAACACTGCCGATCATTGCCGAAGCCACTGCGAGCGTCTTTATTTTAGATGAGTTATGGTACAGGTTAAAGTAAGTTTATAATTTACAATTGCTTTATATATATATATAAATATATATAAATTGCAGAATCTTAAATGTAACATATGCACAGGTAAATCGTCACTACGTTAGCAAGATATGTGCTTCAGAAACTAATTTTACGTAAAGGAAGAAAAAAATGCTTCAACATATTACAAATAACCTTTATTGTAGTGTTGCTAAAGCAATAACCTTTTTTGTTCTCTTTGTTTGACCACCATAAAAAACAACGAATAACGACTTTCCATTTGACAAAAGTATAAATATGGAAAGACTGAAAAAATAATAGAAAAAATGTAGGAAATGTTATATATTATATATATAGTCACATCGTAGGTAGATGCAGAACTTAAATATCAACTTTTGTATTTACCTAACGGATTTTTCGTCTTTGATTTAAGCTGTTCGTTCATTCACATCTACATAAACACACACGCACGCACACATAGTCCTTTTTCTGAAAATGCATTTTTAATTCAGGGGACCTCAAAACATAATTTCCGATGAAATATCAACATGAAATTTTTAGCTGGAAAACTATAGTTCACCACGACACATACAAAATAGAGAACTTTAATAATAGAAAACCAGTTTTTGTCAGGTTAATGAATAAATTTATTATTCAAGTAATATGAAGGAATTTTCTCTAAAAGTTAAGCTTCATGTTCCTGATCATTTACCAAATTGTGAATTCCTCCGACAGCTTCTCAATATGAGATAATCTACTATCCTATAGTGCAATTAATATTGCCATTTATAATTCTTTTGAAATACGATGTCCTTACAATCCAACATGCAAATGCATGAATGCAAACATGAAATACATACACAATTTTGTTTGTGGCCTAATCGGTAAAATCAATGAAATGAAATTGAAGTCTGGTAAGGGGTAACTCATGCCTAGCAATTTTATAACCTGCCCCTTTCACGACACGTTTTAGTAATTGATGATTTGCTAGGTGATTTTTTTGAAATTCATGACGCCTCTTTGGAAAATAAGAGAATTTAAATACCAAGTTTGCTATTTAATTGACTTTCCATCTGTTATTTATGCTGTTTAGAGGCACCCGCGCGCGCGCACGCACGCACACACGCATTTTTCATTTTAATTAACGGGGCTTCAAAAGATGTTCCCGGTGAAATCTCCATTTCCAATTTTTAGGTGGGTTGCAATACATTCTCTATCTAATATGTACGAGTATATGGTTGAGAAAGTAAAGAGGAACACAATCTAAATAATTATTTATAAGAGATTCCTGGAATTTGATGAAAGGAAATCGATACAATACTCTGTGTCCTAACTTGATCTTATTAACAGGTGTTAAATAATAATAATAATAATAATAATAATAATAATAATAATAAATTTATAAACCTTGCAATATATCTCATGTAATACAACTAAAGTGGAATTTCATAGAGCAATTTTATTGTAAAATTCGGAAAACTCCAGAATAATGGGGAAAGCATACGTTCAGTTTTACATTGTTTTTCTTTTATGCCAAAATAATTTCCAAGCCCCTATCGTAATAACAAAGTCGGGATTGCTAGGTTGTTTGCATAGCAGGGCGATTCATGCAAGAATCGTGAATCGTGCACCTGGGCAGGCTAAAGGACAAGGCGACGATTCATGAACGAATTGTGAATCGTGCACCTGGGCAGGCTAACAGACAAGGAGACGATTCATGAACGAATCGTGAATCGCACACCAGGGCAGGCAGGCTAAAAGACGGGACGATTCATGAACGATCTGTGCATAAGGTTACTGCGTTTAGTCACGTGAGATAGTTGCCAAGCCGAGTGCGGCCGAATACTGCCGAGCACGGTCGACATTCCGTGATTGCCGTGCCGAGTGAGTACTGGAAATTACCATAGATTCTGATGTTTTATCATCTGTCTGGCTCTGGTTAGCGAAAACAGAAAACCACTGCCATTAAATACAATATTGTTGAGTTCTGACGATACGGAGATAACGATGATGGTTAATTTTTTAAAAACAATAGCGTATAATCGAAAGCGCAGTAAATCGAAGCGTAAACATTTCTATTGAAACTACAGAACCACATATAAGGAAAGGATTAATGTTTTACTGAACATTTTTAAATATCTAATACATTGTATGGTATTGTGTGGCTGTATGTAGTAGATATACCAAAATTGTTAATGGAGGGAAAAACAGAAGTTTTAGAATTCCTGAATTAAATAATAATTATTCTGGGTACTAGCGTTGCCTTATAATGATGTATTTATAAAAATTATACGACTTACTAGCGTGCAACCGCGGCAGTGATGGATAATAATTACTCTGCTTATTAACATTACACAAATACCGCCAGGCGCCATGCAATCGAAGCTTAGGTGTCAATTTTAGATTTAAACAAACTCTTATGTGGTTTTTCTTTTTTCCTTTAATGGAGGACATTTTACCAAATGTTTGCAAAAGAGTAGAGCGCGTTTTATATAAATTACAGTTTTTATGCTATAGGAGCTGCCATACGACTACCAACCTCGTGTAAAAACGAGACAGCTTAACATGAACACACTGACGGCATGGCGATGATAAACGAATCGTGAACGATTCCTATGAATCGATTCACATTGCATGAACGAATCTTATGAATCGGTTACTGAAAATGAATCGCTCGACCCAACTCTAATACTTACATTGTGTACTTCAACTTACGAGGGGCATACTGAAAGTCAAGAGCAACTGTTTTACAATCTTAATATTTATTTTTAAGCCAAACCAAATACGTCATCATAATCTACAGACTTTCTTTCACTTTCCGACATAGTCTCCATTGTTTTGCACACATTTTCCTTATCGTTCTAAAAGTTTGAAAATGTTCCGTTCCAGCTGCCTGCAGACCCTGACGCACTGCTTTCCGAATATCCTCCAGCGTCTCGTAGCGTTGGCCACGCATTTGCTCTTCACAGAACCGAAAAGATGGTAGTCGGAGGGTGCCAAGTCGGGAGTGTAGGGAGGATGTGGAAGAGTGTCCCACCCTAATGCCCTGATCTTCCCCATAGTGGTACGGGCAGTATGCGGACGCGTATTATCCTGTTGAAGGATGATCCTCTTTCCAGGGCGTTTATCACGCAAAGCCCGACGGAGCTTCAGAAGTGTCTTGATGTAGCGGGCAGAATTTATGGTTTGTCCAGGTTCAAGAAAGTTAACCAGAATGCAACCTTGTGCATCCCAAAAGACACTTCCCATAACTTTTCCTACAGACTGCACTGTCTTCGCTTTCTTCTTCTTCGATGGTGAGTTCAAGTGGTGCCATTCCATGCTCTGACGTTTCGTTTCTGGCTCATAGTGATGGAACCAGCTCTCATCTCCAGTCACAATACACGTATAAAATTCATCACCTTCATTATGAAATCTCTGAAGAAGGTTTTGTGCAATGGTTCTTCTCTGAAGTTTGTGGTCTTCAGTCAATAAACGGGAGACCCAAAGGGCACAGACCTTTCGATAACCCAAGCTGTGGATCATTTCTTGAACTGCACTATGTCCTATTCCAAGTTTCGCAGCAATTTCATTCACAGTGAAACGCCTATCTCCTGTAATGAGCTCACCAACTCTTTTCCTTATTGCGTTCTGTAGAGGCAGTTCGAGGACGCCCGCTACGAGGCGCATTTTGCAGACTTGTGTGTCCATCTTTGAAATGTTTCACCCATCTTCTAACACTGCTGGCACCCATGCAGACACCTCCATACGCACGTTGAAGTCTGAGATGAATTTCAGGAGCAGATTTTCCTTCTTTCACAAGGAATTCAATGACAGCACGCTATCGAAACGCAACATCAATGTCAGCCATTTTTCAAACACCGTCTGTGGACACGTGATAGAAGCTAATGACGTCACAATATGTCAACATGTGGCTCAAAGTCTGTAGATTACTATCCTGCAATTCGTTACGTTACATTGTTGAAATTTAAATTTTTACAATCGGTTGTTTGTGACTATCAGTATGGCCCTCGTAGTTGAAATTCATTCAACACATTATAAGAGTATTATTCCGGGACAGCGCGAACGCAGTCCCAACTACCAAAAATTACGCGCCCGAGTAACCCACATTAGGGGCCATCGCAGGGGTCAACCCAACCGAAGTGCAATGGAAGAGTCTCACCCTGGGGGAACCGCCTTATTGATCACGGTAACCCCTACGCCAGGTAAGTATGACGAGACACAAAATCTTAGCCGTACTGAAGGACCAATTGGCGAGTTTCATTCACCAGTCGGTCAAATAAATTGAAATTAAAAGTAATTAAATACCATACCTAAGTTAAGTAGTATTCATCGATGAAATGCAAATCCATTGTTCTCTTTGGAAAGTCTATCATTATTTCAAATGTTTTCAAGGTTGATTATAAAATCAACAATTACATGCAATAAATTAAAATTACCACACTACTGCTATCTATACACAAAAGTAACACCCAATGTGCAGCAGTGCTGCCATCTATGGAGAGTTCTTATATATCAATATGATTTTATTTCCAAATATTTTCGCTGTTCAACTAATGCATAAGATGCTGCATGATCTTTGTAAATGCTTGGAATCCTGTATCTTTTCTAGGGAGCAAATGCAGTCCTAATCTTTAACATGTATAAAGTAGCATTCAACCACAAACAGCACACAGTACGCCCATCAGCCGATAGAGCGCAAACACGGGATCTAGCACCACACGGTAGACTGCCAAACCTGTGGGAGAACATTCTCCAGTCACTACCGCTCAGTCAGCTTGTACTCGGTCGACTGCGTAAGAAGATGGAATTTGAGCTTTCAAAATTGAATATACAAAGCGCTTCATGTAACTGGCAAGGCGATACTTGGGATTTACACCAAACATTACGACATTCATATTGCACATAAAAAACGCATATGGAGCACGGGGCCTAAATCTGTCTCACGCAAGATTTTCGCGGCTAAAGAACCTCAGGATGATATCTAATGTTTCTTTGAAAATTATCATCATCTGGTAATATGAAAATGCTAATTGTTATATAATTCCACAAAAATCAAATTTTCACATTTGTCATTACTTTCGTTTTCCAGCTACTTAGTTTCAAAACTCTCTCTGATTATATTTACAAACAAACCACTTTCATTTGCATTTTTCAAGGTATTTAACAGCAGAGACTCGTATTTTGGATCCATTAGCGCAAGGGTACATTTTTTTTCTCTTTCCCTTTGCTTTTAGTATTTAGATGGATTCAGGCATCACAATTGCTGTAAACATACATCTCTGATGGCTTAATTGCTTTTTCACACAAGCCGTGTGTAGGACAGGAGTTGCATAGTACAGTCAGATTGAAAAACTCAATGTCATAGCCGGCATAGCTTGGTTATACTATGAATCCTGGAAATTAAAGTACTTACAACATTGTAAGCCGCCATTGGGGTTG
The DNA here is from genome assembly GCA_030762935.1 of Hymenopus coronatus. Taxonomy (NCBI): domain Eukaryota; kingdom Metazoa; phylum Arthropoda; class Insecta; order Mantodea; family Hymenopodidae; genus Hymenopus; species Hymenopus coronatus. Next base: position 52,390,456 of record CM060895.1, on the reverse strand, counting down.
TCATCTCAAAATAATTTGAGATCACCTTGTCGTTTACCGGGGACATGCGAGTGTTGTGAAATGCAATGCTATGCCGGCATGTGGACATGGTAGCTCATTGGAAGAGCAACCGGTTAGAGACCGGGAGATCCGTGGCTCAAATCCCGGCTATGGCATTGAATTTTCAATCTGACTCTACCTATCGATACATTTCTGATGCCGCTGATGGAAAATATTACACTACAATCACATCACTGAAGTATTTTGTGTTGTAGTCTTAAGAATATTCCTATTTTATATCTTTGGGCTTGAACAGATATTCACACAAATGTTTCGAAGGTGTAAATTAGAATACTGTTTTATTACTGTTGGAGCATTTATATTTTAAGCGAGTTTTCTTTAGCTCTGAACGTTAAATGTAAAACGTGACATTTATTAATGCTTCCCAATTGTGTTTCAGCGGAAAACTTGTGTACGCTTTCTCTTTATATTTTAACTTAATATTGGGCATCTAAGAGATTGAAATTTGGCTCATAGACGTACATTAACATACCAGGGTATTTCCCAACAGTTATATGTAGGACTGTGGGTAACACCTGGGCTGGAGTAAACTCAAAACTATGTGAACAGAGCGCTAAGCTAACAATCAACTGCAATGTTCAGGCTGACAAACGTGTGTTTGGCCTCACGCTGAAGGGAATTCACCAGTGAATAATGTGTATCTTAATATATTCCTTTCTGTATCTTCACAAGAGTATTCTTGATAATTCGTTTAATCTTCGCTTCCACTGCAGGCTGTTGATCCAATAGCTTCCAAAAAACTGCAACTCTGTTTCATTAACTCGCGAACTATACCTTTATGGATTCAACATCCCTTTTCTTTGCTTCGTTGACACCCATAGGTTTTGGAGGATTCACTTATGCTGGTAGTTCCACTTGAAGTTCATAATTGGTAGGCCATTTTTCAAGCTTATCAAAATAGGACTTTTCCTTTCTCATCAATCCTCTTTCTCGTAGATAAAGAGTCTCTAAAGGATATTTCCTTTTTCGTGCAGTAAAGTTCGAAGAAGTTCACCACTACAATTCTGGCACAACAGATAATTTCATATCGTCAACCGAAAAAAAATGTTTTCCTCGATACATTTTTACGAAATGTCTGACACACGAACGTATGCTTACCTATGTGATAACTAATCCCACATGATATCTATTATCCAGTCTGATTACACAGAAACAACTATTACAACGAAGTGTTGTATATGAGATAATCGCCTATATCAGGTATCTGCTTTTTGTCAGATTCATCTTGTAAGTTGTATACTATATAAAATGATAGGATATGAATAACTCTAATTTGATGCAAGCGAGTTAAGTGAAAAAAAAAGCTTTATATTGAAGGAGAAATGATTTCCAGTAAGGTCAATGATAAGAATGCTAGGAACATTACTAACAGCTTCCTCCATTTCTTCCTTCAGCACTGAGAACATAATCCATTCATTGATATCTATCACCTGGACGGTTGCATATAGTAGCAACGAGAGCAGTTAGTAACATTAACTTTATTCAGTCACGTCATACATCTAAACTATGAAAGCTATAGTACCATATTAATGGTTAACTCAATGTTTGCTCACATATCATTTTGTAATTTCCAGACATTATATAAACGCGAGTTTTTTGTACATCTTTCGTAAATGTTGTATTTAATGCAGAATCCCAAGCTGTCCTAAGCTCAACAGTTGCAAATAAAATTAGAAAACACAATTTTGTATGAACTTGAACTTAAACAGATGTAATGAGCTTGTTCAAGTGTTGCTGGTATTCAAATAGAGAAGTTGCTGACTTTGCAAATGAATAAAAGAAACCGTAACAAGTACTAACTGTGGCGAATTAAGAGCAAGAGTTGATTTGATTTGTTTCAGCATACCATATCTGTACAAACTGCTTAGGAAATTATTCAGTTTCAAACATTCCAACTTGTAAAATTCGAGTGTTGTGTGTATATATTGAGTGCTTCTTAGGAGTTATTAGGGACACCTACGCCTTTAACCCTGCATGGAAGGGCAAATACAAAACTTCAGCATTTAAATAGTGATCACAGAAAGTTACTACCACACTACAGGATGACTGCAATAGCTTTTGGATTTCAGTCGTGGTGAAATTTGTCGCCCGTTGTTCTCACTCTCCAAATTCCATGTTCGAAGACGAGGTTAAGGGACGATGCTGATCGCAATAAAGGTACTTTGAGCATCTCAGCATGTTAGTTAAATACATTCCTTATCATTACGTTTAACTATCTCCTCTCGTTAGAACGGTGAGGTGTTCAGCTAATGAAATATGAGAACATGAGCGGAAGCTTTAGCAGCGGAGGCGAAACTGTGCTGCTCATATTTGTGCATAACATTAATTAGCTAGTTGTTGAAATATTATCAGCGCAACATTTAACGTTGTCTGATATGTTCCCACTTTCTCTAATTGTTTATAAACGCATGTTGTACTTTTCGGCATTTTAAAAACAACTAGGCGGAACTTAATGCAATGCAATAATGGAAAGAAATACGCCAGACTAGCAGTAACTTAATCGATACCCTAAGACAGGAAATACACGAGACTGTGACGCATAACGATAAGTATGGTGTTCCTAACAAACTTACGAGTTCTACGTTGCACTCGCAAGAAATATCACTCTTTATTACAGCGCTTATATTCAAGATAATCACCAGCCCTGCATTATTAACAAATATGTCCAACCATATAAGCCAATACACGCTTATAGATAGGTGATACTCATCATTAAGTTACACAAAGCGAAGATATTATTCCGGGACAGCGCGAACGCAGTCCCGACTACCAAAAATTACGCGCCCGAGTTACCCACATTTGGGGCAATCGCAGGGGTCAGCCCAACCTTAGTGCAATGGAAGGGCCTCAACCTGGAGGAACCGCCTTTCTGATCACGGTAACCTCTACGCCAGGTAAGTATGCCGAGGTTGCCATTTTCACTCAATATGAACCCTCTATTGGCGAGATCCATTCCCCAACTAACAAACAAATTAAGGTAAAAATGAAGTTAGAATCCACTCATGTGTAAAACTGTACAGTAAAGACATATAACCAAGGTGTTCCTGTCCAAATGAATCACGTACTTTACGAATCATTAAAAGATTCATCATAAAACCGAGATTTATACCCAAGAAAAGTTAAATTCCCGTCTGCTGCCATCTATGTGTGCAGATGGGACAAAATGGACTGCAATGACGCCATCTGTGAAAGTGAGGCTTTTGAATTAATATGTTCCCAAACCGAGTCAATGCTAAATTATACTGCACTTAATGTGTATTTTTAGTATAATATGTCTGTCAATTGTAAAATAAGCCTAAATGCATCTATTCCTACTCTGAATATATGGTGAGGTCTTACTGCCTGGTATATAAAAGTATGAGATGTACATAGTACGGCCAGCAGCCAACAGATCGCAGAGAGACGGGATCTAGCGCCACAACGCAAAACTGATAAACTAACACGACGCAAGGTGAACAACGATACAGGTTACAAAAAAATCTGCGGAGATATTTCCGGTCAGCGGAAGGCACGAAATATGGAGATTTTAATTTGTACTTTGACATTTTAGCATAAAGTTGCAGGTATCTTTAATATGTCCATTTTGTAACTTTTTGTACAAGGTCACCTGTATTTGGGCATCCTCGCATTTCCTATCATTTATCAAAGGTTGAGCTAATTCTAAAAGTAATCTGCAAAATCGGGCTAGTTAGGTATATTTTTCAGTGAACAATCCTCATTAAACATAAAATTGTATAGCGAAAACTGCAATCACAAGAACGCACTTTGGATTCTTTATCGTTGAGTATCGTACCTGCACGGTTACTTTACAGCTTACTTTACATAAACCGGAAAGTGTTATTCATTGCTTATCACTGGTTTTAATAAACTATTTTCATTATTAAATAATTTAACACTGCTGTCCTTCATAGCAGAAGAGAGAACTAGTTTAGTATCAAAGTCCTTTAAAAAGAACCAACTCTGGCTGCACTACTATAATAACAGAGAGAAAATGTTCAAGTTGGTCTTTTTTATGGGGAAATGTTGGTATTTTCGACGGTATCTGGCGGGATAGAATAATCAATTTGGTGATTTTTAATTGAGCTCGTTGCAGGACAATGTACACGCAGGATCCTAATGTTGTGTGTATTCAGTGTTTATTCTGCCGAATCAACGCGTTTTCCCCCAAGTTTTCACAGTATCCCTTAAAGCTTAGGTGAGCTAATCCTTGTTTCTTAAAAGCTGCCCGCTGATATAAGACTTGTCGCTCACAAGTCTTTCAGCTTTATCGTGATTGGCCAAGTACACTTTTGAATGCGATGTACGCACACTATGCAGAGCAAGGTCAGGCGATAAAAGCGACATAAACACTCCATCGTGCCCATCATGATACCTCTATGTTCTTTCGTCATCCGAGAGCAGATATAAAACGAAGGATCCTCGCCCACTTCATCACAGCAGCCATGACAGTAAAGAGATAAGGGGCAAACTTACATTGAACAGCTTTAGGTCATCTGGAAAGACCGAAAATCAGCCAAAAGAAGTTCCAAAATGGTGGTGTTAAGGAACTTCGCAGGAAACGATTTTCTGTCCATTCAGCATAATAATTTTCGGCACAACATGCTACCTGCTTGTTGGACAGTAGTTTAAGCTCTAGAGAGTACCTGCAACCTTTGCAAAATTGATAGCATTACCCATTCCTTTAAAGTTCAAACTGCTCATTCCTGTGAAACTCGCTGTACGTACATGGATTACTTACTATAAGCCTGTTAAATCTCGGATACCAGACGAGTCACTAAAATGCATCCGAATTTTCCATTCTAATCCAAGTTATACTAAATAAAAGGGAGTGTTTTAATGGTATAGCACATTCAAGTGTGTTTTAGAGTGCTGTACCTATTCACACGTTCTGCCTAATGTGTTTTAGCCTGCTTATCATCAGTATTAACCTTGCTCAATATACAGCACCCAATAATGAAACAAATGTCAATACTTTTCATTTTCTTTCTAGAAATGAGTTGATATGCTGAGATGAATGGAGGGGAAACCCCAGAAAACCGCCCAGTCGCCACTTCGTAAAAAACAAATTCAACTTGCGCCCCCCTTTTTTATACTGTTTAACGCACGCGTTTAATGAATAGACACCACAGGTCATGAATTTGACACATGGAAATGAAGATGTGGCACCAGTGGAATGCGATGGGGGGGCGGAGAATCCTGAAAAATCTACTCTGCGCTCTTTGTCCACCACAAAACCCACATGTGTTCTGATCCCCCGCCGCGGCGCGGTCCTAAATAGGCCCAGATAATTGCAATTATTAAATCATAACCACGATTAATAAGTGACATACCAGGAGGAACCTAAATATACCTTATAGTGACCACTGTCATAAACACAGTGACGATGCAAGTCATTATGAGCATGTGGTCATTACAACTGCTGCTCTCAGTATAGCATTTAATATGGGCTTAATTTGCTCAAAGGCATCTTGAGGTTCTTTTAAGTACTGGATATCTACGGCACGGAAAAATGGCTTTACTTACCTTCCGAAAGCTGGATTTTTAAGCCGGAAAAAATCCAACAACCTAAGACGGCTTTGAATCTGCGCCTCTTGGAACCGAGGTACCATGTTAATAACATAATACTAATAGAAAAATGCTTTTGCACGTTATAAATATACACATGCACGCGCAAACACACACACACACACACACACACACACAAACTAAATGCTATATTTCAGAGAAAGGTTATTTCCTGAACCAAGTGTTCCTATTTCTAGAATCTTAAAATGTATGATGCCAAACATTGTCAGAATCTGGCAAATATATTCCGTGCTTTGTTATGTTAATATTTCAATCGTAACCCTTGAACATAATTTTATCAACAAATAATAATTAATCAAATTACTACACCACATGTCCTAAACATTTTATAAACATCCTTTTTTACTCAATTTAATTGAAGAAACAATTATGAATAAAATGCATAACAAAAAAGTCACGATAATCTTAAATAGAAACTTCAACAGTTTTAAAAATAATGCTCATATTTTTTGTCCATCGTTTTAATTGAATGCGTCGTTGGAGAATAACCATGCTGAGAACTGTGAGCACCGCAGCATCCACTCACTCGCATACGAATACAGGCTAATTTCGCTTAGCGCAAGCATAAGTAAGTGTTTGTGATACTGGAGATCAAATATGGTGAGAACTAAGAACATGCACACGAATACATGCCGATTGCGATTAGCAAAGCTATTGTTGTTATTACATAATTCGAGAACTTATACCCGAGCGAAGGTATAGATTCCAGCATTATGTTAGCCTTTGCCCATCATTGATGATACTTACTAGACATGGGGCGATTCATGAACGAATCGTTCATATGAACGAGTACAAGGAAAGAATCGTATGAATAATGTCAACTTTAGCATAATCGTCGTTCAAAAAGAATCGTAAGAATCGTTCTAGTCTTAACATGAATCGTTGTTCTAAAAGAATTGTGTGAATCGAAAAGAATCGCATGAATTGAAAAGAATCGTATGAGTTGAAAAGAATTGCATGAATCGTGTCAACCATAGTAGGTATCGTCGTTCAAAAAGATTCGCAGAATTGAAGAATCGTGATCAGCCACTGGGGTTTGTTATTCTTTTGCTTCGACCTTTCAGAGTACCAAACCGAGCTTTGACGGAAACTGCCGAGTTAGCACGATGTGTTAACATTTATTTAAATGTGAAAAGCCTACAGCGCTGAAGCCAAAAGGCTAAAGTAGAAAGTGTATAAGGAAACGAACACTGCCGATCATTGCCGAAGCCACTACGAGCGTCTTTATTTTAGATGAGTTATGGTACAGGTTAAAGTAAGTTTATAATTTACAGTTTGCAGAATCTTAAATGTAACATATGCACAGGTAAATCGTCACTACGTTAGCAAGCTATGTGCTTCAGAAACTAATTTTACGTAAAGGAAGAAAAAAAAAATGCTTCAACATATTACACATAACTTTTATTGTAGTGTTGCTAAAGCAATAACCTTTTTGTTCTCTTTGTTTGACCAGCATAAAAACAACGAATAACGACTTTCCATTTGAGAAAAGTATAAATATGGAAAGACTGAAAAAAACAGAAAAAATGTAGGAAATGTTATATATTATATATATATATAGTCACACCGTAGGTAGATGCAGAAGTTAAATATCAAATTTTGTATTTACCTAACGGATTTTTCGCCTTTGATTTAAGCTGTTCATTCACCTCTACATAAACACACACGCACGCACACATAGTCCTTTTTCTGAAATTGCATTTTTTAATTCAGGGGACCTCAAAACATAATTTCCGATGAAATCAAAATGGAATTTTTAGCTGGAAAACTATAGTTCACCACGACACATACCAAATAGAGAACTTTAATAATAGAAAACAAGTTTTTGTAAGGTTTCTGAATAAATTGAATATTCAAGTAATATGAAGGAATTCTCTCTAAAAGTTAAGCTTCATGTTCCTGATCATTTACCAAATTGTGAATTCCTCCGACAGCTTCTCAATATGAGAAATTCTACTATCATATAGTGCAATTAATATTGCCATTTATAATTCTTTTGAAACACGATGTCCTTACAATCCAACATACTGTACGTTGATGATTTGCTAGGTGATTTTTTTGAAATTCATGACGCCTCTTTGGAAAATAAGAGAACTTAAATACCAAGTTTGCTATTTAATTGACTTTCCATTTGTTATTTATGTTGTTTAGAGGCGCCCGCGCGCGCGCAAGCACGCACACCCAAAGTTTTCATTTTAATTAACGGGGCTTCAAAAGATGTTCCCGGTGAAATCTCCATTTCCAATTTTTAGGTGGGTTGCAATACATTCTCTATCGAATATGTACGAGTATATGGTTGAGAAAGTAAAGAGGAGCACAATCTAAATTTTTTTTTATAAGAGATTCCTGGAATTTGATGAAAGGAAATCGATACAATACTCTGTGTTCTAACTTGATCTTATTAACAGGTGTTACATAATAATAATAATAATAATAATAATAATAATAATAATAATAATAATAATAATAATAATAATAAATTTATACACTTTGCAATATATCTCAAGTAACACAACTAAAGTGGAATTTCATAGAGCAATTTTATTGTAAAATTCGGAAAACTCCAGAATAATGGGGAAAGAATACGTTCAGTTTTACATTGTTTTTCTTTTATGCCAAAAAAGTTCCAAGCCCCTATCGTAATAACAAAGTCGGGATTGCAAGGTTGTTTGCATAGCAGGGCGATTCATGCAAGAATCGTGAATCGTGCACCTGAGCAGGCTAAAGGACAAGGCGACGATTCATGAACGAATTGTGAATCGTGCACCTGGGCAGTCTAAAAGACAAGGCGACGATTCATGAACGAATTGTGAATCGTGCACCTGGGCAGGCTAACAGACAAGGAGACGATTCATGAACGAATCGTGAATCGCACACCAGGGCAGGCAGGCTAAAAGACGGGACGATTCATGAACGATCTGTGCATAAGGTTACTGCGTTTAGCCACGTGCGATAGTTGCCAAACCGAGTGCGGCCGAATACTGCCGAGCACGGTCGACATTCCGTGATTGCCGTGCCGAGTGAGTACTGGAAATTACCATAGATTCTGATGTTTTATCATCTGTGTGGCTCTGGTTAGCGAAAACAGAAAACCACTGCCATTAAATAGAATATTGTTGAGTTCTGGCGATACGGAGATAACGATGATGGTTAATTTTTTAAAAACAATAGCGTATAATCGAAAGCGCAGTAAATCGAAGCGTAAACATTTCTATTGAAACTACAGCACCACATATAAGGAAAGGATTAATGTTCAGTAATTATTTTACTGAACATTTTTAAATATTAATACATTGTATTGTATTGTGTGACTGTATGTAGTAGATATACCAAAATTGTTAATGGAGGGAAAAACAGAAGTTTTAGAATTCCTGAATTAAATAAATTAATAGATACGTTTAAATTATAACGGCATTGATTTATATACTATAACCTACACTAAATGCAGGTATAGAAACATCTTACCTCTAATATTAAAATTACCTCGGAAGAAAATAATAATTATTCTGGGTACTAGCGTTGCCTTATAAGGATGTATTTATAAAAACTATACGACTTGCTAGCGTGCAACCGCGGCAGTGATGAATAATAATTACTCTGCTTATTAACATTTCACAAATACCGCCAGGCGCCATGCAATCGAAGTTTAGCTGTCAATTTTAGATTTAAACGAACTCTTATGTGGTTTTTCTTTTTTCCTTTAATGGAGGACATTTTACCAAATGTTTGCAAAAGAGTAGGGCGTTTTATATAAATTACAGTTTTTATGCTATAGGAGCTGCCATATGACTACCAAACTCGTGTAAAAACGATACTGCTTAACATGAACACTAGAACGGCATGGCGATGATAAATGAATCGTGAACGTATCGTATGAATCGGTTATTGAAAATGAATCGCTCGATTCAACTCCAATACCTATATTGTGTACTTCAACTTAGCTGAAATTCATTCAACATATTTTAAGAGTATTATTCCGGGATAGCGCGAACGCAGTCCCGACTACCAAAAATTACGCGCCCGAGTAACCCACATTAGGGGCCATCGCAGGGGTCAACCCAACCGAAGTGCAATGGAAGAGTCTCACCCTGGGGGAACCGCCTTAATGATCACGGTAACCCCTACGCCAGGTAAGTATGACGAGACACAAAATCTTAGCCGTACTGAAGGAGCAATTGGCGAGTTTCATTCACCAGTCGGTCAAATAAATTGAAATTAAAAGTAATTAAAAACCATACCTAAGTTAAGTAGTATTCATCAATGAAATGTAAATCCATTGTTCTCTTTGGAAAGTCTATCATTATTTCAAATGTTTTCAATGTTGATTATAAAATCAACAATTACATTCAATAAATTAAAATTACCACAGTACTGCTATCTATACACAAAAGTAACACCTAATGTGCAGCAGTGCTGCCATCTATGGAGAGTTCTTATATATCAATATGAATTTATTTCCAAATATTTTCGCTGTTCAACTAATGCATAAGATGCTGCATGATCTTTGTAAATGCTTGGAATCCTGTATCCTTTCTAGGGAGCAAATGCAGTCCTAATCTTTAACATGTATAAAGTAGGATTCAACCACAAACAGCACACAGTACGCCCATCAGCCGATAGAGCGCAAACACGGGATCTAGCACCACACGGTAGACTGCCAAACCTGTGGGAGAACATACTCCAGTCACTACCGCTCAGTCAGCTTGTACTCGGTCGACTGCGTAAGAAGATGGAATTTGAGCTTTCAAAATTGAATATACAAAGCGCTTCATGTAACTGGCAAGGCGATACTTGGGATTTACACCAAACATTACGACATTCATATTGCACATAAAAAACGCATATGGAGCACGGGGCCTAAATCTGTCTCACGCAAGATTTTCGCGGCTAAAGAACCTCAGGATGATATCTAATGTTTCTTTGAAAATTATCATCATCTGGTAATATGAAAATGCTAATTGTTATATAATTCCATTAAAATCAACTTTTCACATTTGTCATTACTTTCGTTTTCCAGCTACTCAGCTTCAAAACTCTCTCCCATTATATTAACAAAACCACTTTCATTTGCCTTAGGCAGGTATTTAACAGCAGAGACTCGTATTTTGGGTCCATTAGCGCATGGGTACATTTTGTTTTTCTTCTCTTTCCCTTTGCTTTTAGTATCTAGAAGGATTCAGGCATCACAATTGCTTTAAACATACATCTCTGATGGTTTAATTGCTTTTTCACACAAACCGTGTGTAGGACAGGAGTTGTATAGGTACAGTCAGATTGAAAAACTCAATGTCATAGCCGGCATAGCTTGGCTATACTATGAATCCTGGAAATTAAAGTACTTACAACATTGTAAGTTGCCATTGGGGTTGTCATCTCAAAATAATTGGAGATCACCTTGTTTACCGCGAAAACATGCGAGTGTTGTAATATTCAATGTTATGCCAGCATATGGCCATAGTAGCTCAGTGGAAGAGCAACCGGCTAGAGACCGGGAGATTCGTGGTTCAAATCCCGGCTATGGCATTGAATTTTCAATCTGACTCTACCTATCCACATATCTCTGAATCCGCTGATGTAAATATTTCACTACAATCGGATCACTGAAGTATTTCGTGTTGTGGTTTTCAGAATATTCATATTTGATATCTTTGGGCTGGAACAGATATTCACACAAATGTTTCGAAGGTGTAAATTAGAATACTGTTTTATTAGTGTGAAGCATTTATATTTTAAGCAAGTTTTCTTTAGCTGTGAACGTTAAGTGTAAAACGTAGCATTTATTAATGCTTCCCAGCGGTGTTTCAGGGGAAAGCTTGTGTACGCTTTCTCTTTATATTGAACTAAATATTGGGCATCTATGAGATTGGAATTTCGCTCACAGACGTACATTAACATACCAGGGTATTTCCCAACAGTTATATGTAGGACTGTGGGTAACTCCTAGGCTGGAGTAAACTCAAAACTATGTGAACAGAGCGCTAAGCTAACAATCAACTGCAATGTTCAGGCTGCAAACGTGTGTTTGGCCTTACGCTGAAGGGATTTCACCAGTGAATAATGTGTATCTTAATATATTTCTTTCTGTATCTTCACAAGAGCATTCTTGTTAATTCGTTTAATCTTCGCTTCCACTGCAGGCTGTTGATCCAATAGCTTCCAAAAAACTGCAACTCTGTTTCATTAACTCGCGAACTATACCTTTATGGATTCAACATCCCTTTTCTTTGCTTCGTTGACACCCATAGGTTTTGGAGGATTCACTTATGCTGGTAGTTCCACTTGAAGTTCATAATTGGTAGGCCATTTTTCAAGCTTATCAAAATAGGACTTTTCCTTTCTCATCAAACCTTTTTCTCGTAGATAAAGAGTCTCTAAAGGCTATTTCCTTAGTCGTGCAGTAAATTTTGAATAAGTTCACCACTATATTTCTGGCACAACAGATAATTTCATATCTTCACCCGAACCAAATTTTTTCCTCGATACAATTTTATTAAATGTCTGACACACGAACGTATGATAACTAGCACCATATGAGTATCTATTATCCAATCTGATTACACAGAAACAACTATTACAACGAAGTGTTGTATAAGAGATAATCACCTATATCAGGTTTCTGCTTTTCGTCATATTCATCTTATAAGTTGTATACTAAATAAAATGATAAGATATGAATAACTCTAATTTGATGCAAACGAGTTACAGCGACAAAAAGTTTCATGTTCACTTATAGGTACACACATATCTACTTAACATATAGCAACTTACAGTAACAAAATTGTTTTGTTTAACAGGAACTTTACTACTAAATTTGACAAAGAGTTTGAAATTTGTATTTTCTCTAACAGGAAGCATGAAATGAGTACATCTACACATTAAAGCAGAAATAATTTCCAGTAAGGTCGATGATAAGAATGCTAGGAACATTATAAACAGCTTCCTCAATTTCTTCCTTCAACGAAGATGCACTGAGAACATAATCCATTCATTTATAACGATCACCTTGACGGTTGCATATAATAGCAACGGGAGTAGTTAGCAACATTAACTTTACTCAGTTACGTCATACATCTCAACTATGAAAATTACAGTACCATATTAATGCTTACCTCAATGTTTGCTTACATAACATATTGTAATTAATAGACATTAAAAATAAGCGAGTCTTTCGTACATCGTTCGTAAATGTTGTATTTAATGCAGAATCCCAAGCTGTCGTAAGCTCAGCAGCTGCAAATAAAATTAGAAAATACTATCAAGTATTAACTGTGGTGAATTAAGAACCAGAGTTGATTTTATTTGTTTCAGCATACCATATCTGTACAAACTGCTTAGGAAAATATTCAGTTTCAAACATTCCAGCTTGTAAAATTCGAGTGTTGTGTGTATATATTGAGTGCTTCTTTGGAGTTATTAGGGACACTTACGCCTTTAACCCTGCATGGAAGGGCATAGACAAATACAAAACATCAGGGTTTAAACAGTGAATACAGAAAGTTACTACGACATGTAACAGACTGTTCTCTGACTGCACTCATTAACCGTGCATACAGTATTCTTCAGTAACTACAGGATAACTGCAATGGTACGGAGCGTTTGGGTTTCAGTCAGGTGAAATTTGTCGCCCGTTGCTCTCATTCTCCAAATTCCATGTTCCTAGAGAAGGTTAAGCGACCACTTTTCTATAACACAAATATGGGACACTGCTGATCGCCATAAAGTTACGTTGTGCATCCCAGCACCGGTTAGTTAATAGCATTAATTATCATTACGTTTAACTATCTCCTCTCGTTAAAGCGGTGAGATGATAAACTTATGAAATATTAGAGTATCTTAAAATGAATTATAAATTTTGTTTATCTCGACTTTAAAAGATTTAACATGAACGGAAGCCTTAGCAGCTGAGGCGACGCTGTGCTACTCATGTTTGTGCATAAAATTAATTACATAGCTAGTTGTTGAGCTATTATCAGAGCAACATTTATAATCGTTGTCTGATATGTTCCCACTTTCTCTAATTGTATATAAAAGTATGTAATAGTTCTCGGCATTTGGCAGAAGACAATGCAATGCAATAATGGAAAGGAATACCTCCCAGACTAGCAGTAACTTAATCGATACCCTAAAACACTAAATACACGAGACGGTGACGCATGACAAGTATGGTGTTCCTAACGAACTTCCCCCTTCTTCTATACTGCATTCCCAAGAAATATCAAAGTTTATATTAAAAGATAGACGGAGATATAAGATTACATACTTAGATCTAGCTGATACTCAACATTCCTAATTTTTTCAATTATATAAAGTGGATATATTATTCCGGGACAGCGCGAACGCAGTCCCGACTACCAAAAATTACGCGCCCGAGTTACCCGCATTTGGGGCAATCGCAGGGGTCAGCCCAACCGTAGTGCAATGGAAGGGCCTCAACCTGGAGGAACCGCCTTTCTGATCACGGTAACCTCTACGCCAGGTAAGTATACCGAGGTTGCCATTTTCACTCAATATGAACCATCTATTGCCGAGATCCATTCCCCAACTAACAAACAAATTAAGGTAAAAATGAAGTCAGAAACCACTCATGCGTAAAACTGTACTGTAAAGACATATATCCAAGGTGTTCCTATCCAAATGAATCACGCACTTTACGAATCATCAAAAATTTCATCATAAAACTGAGATTTATACCTAAGAAAAGTAAAATTCCCGTCTGCTGCCATCTATGTGTGCAGATGGGACAGAATGGGCTGCAATGACGCCATCTGTGAAAGTGAGGCTTTTGAATTAATATGTTCCCAAATCGAGTCAATGCTTCTTACTGCCTGGTATATAAAAGTATGAGATGTACATAGTACGGCCAGCAGCCAACAGATCGCAGAGAGACGGGATCTAGCGCCACAACGCAAAACTGATAAACTAACACGACGCAAGGTGAACAACGATACAGGTTACAAAAAAATCTGTGGAGATATTTCCGGTCAGCGGAAGGCACGAAATATGGAGATTTTAATTTGTACTTTGACATTTTAGCATAAAATTGCAGGTATCTTTAATATGTCTATTTTGTAACTTTTTATACAAGGTCACCCGTATTTGGGATTCCTCGCATTTCCTATCATTTATCAAAGATTGAGCTAATTCTAAAAGTAATCTGCAAAAACGAGCTAGTTAGGTACATTTTTCAGTAAACAATCCGCTTTAAACATATAAAATTGTATAGCGAAAACTGCAATCAAAAGAATTCACTTTGGATTTTTTATCGTTGAGTATCGTACCTGCACGGTTACTTTACAGCTTAGGTAACTAACATACTCAACAAACATAAACCGGGAAGTGTTATTCATTGCTTATCACTGGTTTTAATAAACTTTATTTTCATTATTAAATAATTTAACACTGCCGTCCTTCATAGGTTTTCCATAGCAGAAGAGAGAACTAGTTTAGTAATCAAAGTCCTTTAAAAGGAACCAACTCTGGCTGCACTACTATAATAACAGAGAGAAAATTTTCAAGTTGGTCTTTTTTATGGGGAAATTTTGGTATTTTCGACGGTATCTGGCGGGATTGAATAATCAATGTGGTGATTTTTAATTGAGCTCGTTGCAGGACAATGTACACGCAGGATCCTAAGGTTGTGTGTATTCAGTGTTTATTCTGCCGAATTAACGTCTTTTCCCATAAGTTTTCACAGTATCCTTAACGCTTACGTGAGCTAATCCTTGTTTCTTAAAAGCTGCCAGCTGATATATAATCTGTCGCTTACAAGTCCTTCCTCTTTATCCTGATTGGCCAAGTACATTTTTGAATGCGACGTACGCACCCTATGCAGAGCAAGCTCAGGCGATAAAAGCGATATAAACACTCCATCATGCCCATTATGATAGCTCTATGTACTTTCGTCATCCGAGACCAAATATAAAACGAAGGATCCTCGCCTACTTCATCACAGCAGCCATGACTAGTCGCGTCACAGTAAAGAGATACAGGACAAACTTACATTGAATAGCTGATCCGCAAAGACTGAAAATCAGCCAAAAGAAGTTCCAAAATGGTGGTGTTAAGGAATTTTGGAGGAAACGATTTTCTGTCCATTCAGCATAATTTTCGGCACGACATGCTACCTGCTTGTTGGACAGTAGTTTAATCTCTAGAGCAGTTTTTCCCAACCTTTTGAAGTTCACGGCACCCTTGGGAATAACATTAAACACCAGGGGCACCCTTCCTTGAATTAAAAAAAAAAAATTAAGCTTAATATGTTAATTTATTGAAATATTATATAATAATAACGTACGCCATAACATAATACAGTAAACTTTACTACAATCACTGAGTAAAAATACATCAATAAATTTTGTTCGATTAATGATTAATGTGAAACTTGTGATTGATGCTTAGAGCACAGATATGTGATGTCGGGTCTTACAGTTGACAGTGAAACACGCAAATCATCCTCAATCAGTCTATTTCTTGCTTTGCATTTTATTGTCACCACAGCAGAGAAGGCTTGCTCGCATAAATAGGATGTTGAAAAGGTCAAAGTGCGTTAAATGCTTCCTTCATTAGGTTAGGGTACTCCTCTCTCCGTTGAAGCCAAAAACTAGACACCGACGTCTCACTCTTGGTGAACTTACCTTTGAGTGTGGAATCAGCGCAAAGATCAATAAATTCTATCTCGTTCGCAAGCAGTGAAATCTATTTCCTCTGCACTATCTACGAAATCAAATGGTGAGACAACCCAGGCGAGATTCGTAGTGGAAATAGTTGGAAAGTACGCATCTATTGCATTTTGCAATCTTGATAAGTGATCACAAATGCGGTCTTTCAGTTTACCCAGATCTTTATCTCCTGCCACATTAAGAAGTGATGGAAAGTTCGACAAATCTCCTTTTTGAACTGCAGACTTCCAAGAACTAAGTTTTCTTTTAAAACCTTTCATTTTATTGGTTGAGGAGATTATTGTTTCATGTCGACCCTGCATCGAAACATTCAGTTCATTCAGCTTATGAAAAATATCTGCCGGGTACGACAGTTCAAAACACCAAGAATCACTTAGTAAGAGCTCATGAAATGTGTCTTGATTTTCAACCTTAAACAAAGTTTTTAGCTGTTCTGTAAGTTCGAGAAACCGGTTCAATACACGACCCCGCGACAACCATCATACTTCTGTGTGAAGTAACAAAGAGGTATGAGCTGCATCCGTTGCGCGACATAACTGTTCAAAAATTCTGCACTTTAAAGGTCGAGACTTCATATAGTTAACCATTTTCACAACTTGGTTAAACACTTCAGCAAAATCTTCATTACACGCTTTCACGTCTAATGCCTCTCTATGCAGAAAACAATGAGTTATAATAATGGATGGATTTTCATTGAGAGCTCTGGCAGTAAAACCTTCAATTTTCCCAGACATAGATGGTGCACCATCTGTACATATACCACAACATTCTCTCCATGAAAGATCATAGTCATTGAGATAGGAATTAATAGAAACGAAAATATCATGGCCTGTGGTTGTAGTCTCCAGCGGTCTACAGAACAGAAACTGACCACTAATATCTTTTTCATCAATATATCTGATAAAACCAAGGAGTTGCGGTTTGTCACCAATATCGAGACTCTCATCTACTTGCAAAGCAAATGTTCTATAACTTTTTTTCTCCGTGACTTGTTCGTTGTTATTGCATGACATTTCAGATATCCCGTGGCTGGTTGTGTTGTTGGACAGAGGAACTTTCGAAATTTGATTAGCTGCTCCTTCGCCAAGTATTGTTGAAACTATAACTTGACATGCAGGGCCAATGATTTCCTCTCCAAGAGTATGAGGTTTCTTTTTTTTTTAGCTATCAGTTCTACTACTTTAAATGAGGCTTCAAGAGCAGTATCACCTATGGTCATTCTCTTTATCATTCGCACAGCTGTTTTCTTCTCCCCTTCTAATACATGTGAAAAATACATTACACTTTTCTGTGACACACTAGGATGCTTTGTTGTAAGATGCCGCTTCAGTTTGCTAGGTACCATGGCCTCGTTGCTAAGTGTTTCGCCACAAACTAAACACACAGGGATAATAGGGTTTTCCTCGTTGTTATTGCACTTAAATCCATACGCTAAGTAACTGTCCTGGTATGTTCTTTTCTTTCGTTTGTCTTCTTTATGTGGTGAATTCGACGGTCCGGGAGAAACTGTAAGATTTTGCTTCTTAAAGCAAGCTGTAGGAGCCGACTGTTCACTTTCACTGTCCTGGCGTTTACGTTTAACAATTAACTTATCCATAGCTAAACACTGAGAATCAACGCGAGGAAGACAACTGAAAGCTCCAAGCGGCGTACACTTTTATATATTCATCTGTCGTAGTCTCGGGAATGTTCGTGAGGAAGCGAGTAGTCTTGGGAATGTTCGGCAGGGTATAGCTGTAATGCCATCTGTGGGATACTAGTATAACTGAATAATTGAAATGAATCGACCACTATCACCATCTGTCGTGCATGAGAGTAATTGATTTGACTTATTTTATTTCAAGACCTTTCAAGACTTAAGGCTTCAGTAGAAGGATTTTTTTTTGTTTTTTTTTTTTTGTTTATCTCAATATCTCGCGGCACCCCTTAGCCAATCACAGGGCACCCTAGGGTGCCGGGGCACACCGGTTGGGAACCGTTGCTCTAGAGAGTACCTGCAACCTTTGCAAAATTGATAGCATTACCCATTCTTAAAAGTTCAAACTGCTCATTCCTGTGAAACTCGCTTACGTAAATGGATTACTTACTATAAGCTTGTAAAATCTAGGATACCAAGCGAGTCACTAAAAGGCATCCGAATTTTCCATTCTAATCCAAGTTATGCTAAATAAAAAGGAGCGTTTTAATGGTATAGCACATTCAAGTGTGTTTTAGAGTGCTGTACCTATTCACAACTTCTGCCTAATATGTTTTTGCCTAAAAATCATCAGCAATAACCTTGCTCAATATTCAGCACCCAATGATAAAACACAGGTCATTAATTTTCATTTTATTTCAAGAAATGTGTTGATTATGGTGAGATGCATACAGGGGAAACCCAGGAAAATTCGCCCAGTCGCCACTTCGTAAACCACAAATTCAACTTGCGCCTCCCTTTTTTATACTGTTTAATGCATGCGTTTAATGCATAGGCAACGCAGGTCATGACATTGATACATGGAAATGAAGATGTGGCACCAGTGGACTTTGATGGGGGGGTGGAGAATCCGGAGAAAAGTTACCCTGCGCCTCTTTGTCCACCACAAAACCCACATGTGTTCTAATCCACCGCCGTGGCGCGGCCCTAAATAGGCCCAGATAATTGCAACTATTGAATCATATCCACGATTAATAAGTGACATACCAGGAGGAACCTAAGTATACCTAATAGTGACCACTGTCATAAACACAGTGTCGACGCAAGTCATTATGAGCATGCTGTCATTACAACTGCTGCTCTCAGCATGGCATTTTATATGGGCGTGAAATACTGCTTAATTTGCTCAAAGGCATCTTGAGGTTCTTTTAAGTACCGGAAATCTACGGCATAGGAAAAATGGCTTTACTTCCCTTCCGAAAGCTGGATTTTTTAAGCCGGAAAAAATCCACCGACCTACGACGGCTTTGAACCTGCGACCCTTGGAACCAAGGCTAGCATGTTAATTACGTAATACTAATAGAAAAATGCATTTGCACGTTATAAATATAAACATGCACGCGCAAACACACACACACACACAAACGAAATGCTATTACTGAGAAAGGTTATTTCCTGAACCAACTGTTCCTATTTCTAGAATCTTAAAATTTATGATGCCAAACATTGTCAGAATCTGGCAAATATATTCCGTGCTTTGTTATGTTAATATTTCAATCGTAACCCTTGAACATAATTTTATCAACAAATAATAATTAATCAAATTACTACACCACATGTCCTAAACATTTTATAAACATCCTTTTTTACTCAATTTAATTGAAGAAACAATTATGAATAAAGTGCACAACAAAAAAGTCACGATAATCTTAAATAGGAACTTCAACAGTTTTAAAAATAATGCTCATATTTTTTGTCCATCGTTTTAATTGAATGCGTCGTTGGAGAACAACCATGCTGAGAACTGTGAGCACCGCAGCATCCACTCACTCGCATACGAATACATGCTAATTTCGCTTAGTGCAAGCATAAGTAAGTGTTTGTGATACTGGAGATCAAATATGGTGAGAACTAAGAACATGCACACGAATACATGCCGATTGCGATTAGCAAAGCTATTGTTGTTATTACATAATTCGAGAACTTATACCCGAGCGAAGGTATCGATTCCAGCATTACGTTAGCCTTTGCCCATCATTGATGATACTTACTAGACATGGGGCGATTCATGAACGAATCGTTCATATGAACGAGTACAAGGAAAGAATCGTATGAATAATGTCAACTTTAGCATAATCGTCGTTCAAAAAGAATCGTAAGAATCGTGCTAGTCTTAACATGAATCGTTGTTCTAAAAGAATTGTGTGAATCGAAAAGAATCGCATGAATTGAAAAGAATCGTATGAGTTGAAAAGAATTGCATGAATCGTGTCAACCATAGTAGGTATCGTCGTTCAAAAAGATTCGCAGAATTGAAGAATCGTGATCAGCCATTGGGGTTTGTTATTCTTTTGCTTCGACCTTTCAAAGTACCAAACCGAGCTTTGACGGAAACTGCCGAGTGAGCACGATGTGTTAACATTTATTTAAATGTGAAAAGCCTACAGCGCTGAAGCCAAAAGGCTAAAGTAGAAAGTGTATAAGAAAACGAACACTGCCGATCATTGCCGAAGCCACTACGAGCGTCTTTATTTTAGATGAGTTATGGTACAGGTTAAAGTAAGTTTATAATTTACAGTTTGCAGAATCTTAAATGTAACATATGCACAGGTAAATCGTCACTACGTTAGCAAGATATGTGCTTCAGAAACTAATTTTACGTAAAGGAAGAAAAAAAAATGCTTCAACATATTACACATAACTTTTATTGTAGTGTTGCTAAAGCAATAACCTTTTTTGTTCTCTTTGTTTGACCAGCATAAAAACAACGAATAACGACTTTCCATTTGAGAAAAGTATAAATATGGAAAGACTGAAAAAATAACAGAAAAAATGTAGGAAATGTTATATATTATATATATATATATATATAGTCACACCGTAGGTAGATGCAGAACTTAAATATCAATTTTGTATTTACCTAACGGATTTTTCGTCTTTGATTTAAGCTGTTCATTCACCTCTACATAAACACACACGCACGCACACATAGTCCTTTTTCTGAAAATGCATTTTTTAATTCAAGGGACCTCAAAACATAATTTCCGATGAAATCAAAATGAAATTTTTAGCTGGAAAACTATAGTTCACCACGACACAAACCAAATAGAGAACTTTAATAATAGAAAACAAGTTTTTGTAAGGTTTCTGAACAAAGTGATTATTCAAGTAATATGAAGGAATTTTCTCTAAAAGTTAAGCTTCATGTTCCTGATCATTTACCAAATTGTGAATTCCTCCGACAGCTTCTCAATATGAGATAATCTACTATCCTATAGTGCAATTAATATTGCCATGTATAATTCTTTTGAAACACGATGTCCTTACAATCCAACATGCTGTAAGTTGATGATTTGCTAGGTGATTTTTTTGAAATTTATGACGCCTCTTTGGAAAATAAGAGAACTTAAATACCAAGTTTGCTATTTAATTGACTTTCCATTTGTTATTTATGTTGTTTAGAGGCGCCCGCGCGCGCGCAAGCACGCACACCCAAAGTTTTCATTTTAATTAACGGGGCTTCAAAAGATGTTCCCGGTGAAATCTCCATTTCCAATTTTTTAGGTGGGTTGCAATACATTCTCTATCTAATATGTACGAGTATATGGTTGAGAAAGTAAAGAGGAGCACAATCTAAGTTTTTATTTATAAGAGATTCCTGGAATTTAATGAAAGGAAATCCATACAATATTCGGTGTTCTAACTTGATCTTATTAACAGGTGTTTAATAATAATAATAATAATAATAATAATAATAATAATAAATTTATACACTTTGAAATATATCTCATGTAACACAACTAAAGTGGAATTTCATAGAGCAATTTTATTGTAAAATTCGGAAAACTCCAGAATAATGGGGAAAGAATACGTTGAGTTTTACATTGTTTTTCTTTTATGCCAAAAAAAGTTCCAAGCCCCTATCGTAATAACAAAGTCGGGATTGCAAGGTTGTTTGCATAGCAGGGCGGGCGATTCATGCAAGAATCGTGAATCGTGCACCTGGGCAGGCTAAAGGACAAGGCGACGATTCATGAACGAATTGTGAATCGTGCACCTGGGCAGTCTAAAAGACAAGGCGACGATTCATGAACGTATTGTGATTCGTGCACCTGGGCAGGAGAACAGACAAGGAGACGATTCATGAACGAATCGTGAATCGCACACCAGGGCAGGCAGGCTAAAAGACGGGACGATTTATGAACGATCTGTGCATAAGGTTACTGCGTTTAGCCACGTGAGATAGTTGCCAAGCCGAGTGCGGCCGAATACTGCCGAGCACGGTCGACATTCCGTGATTGCCGTGCCGAGTGAGTACTGGAAATTACCATAGATTCTGATGTTCTATCATCTGTCTGGCTCTGGTTAGCGAAAACAGAAAACCACTGCCATTAAATAGAATATTGTTGAGTTCTGGCAATACGGAGATAACGATGATGGTTACTTTTTTAAAAACAATAGCGTATAATCGAAAGCGCAGTAAATCGAAGCGTAAACATTTCTATTGAAACTATAGCACCACATATAAGGAAAGGCTTAATGTTCAGTAATTATTTTACTGAACATTTTTAAATATTAATACATTGTATTGTATTGTGTGGCTGTATGTAGTAGATATACCAAAATTGTTAATGGAGGGAAAAACAGAAGTTTTAGAATTCCTGAATTAAATAAATTAATAGATACGTTTAAATTATAACGGCATTGATTTATATACTATAACCTACACTAAATGCAGGTATAGAAACATCTTACCTCTAATGTTAAAATTACCTCGGAAGAAAATAATAATTATTCTGGGTACTAGCGTTGCCTTATAATGATGTATTTATAAAAATTATACGACTTACTAGCGTGCAACCGCGGCAGTGATGAATAATAT
The DNA here is from genome assembly GCA_030762935.1 of Hymenopus coronatus. Lineage (NCBI taxonomy): Eukaryota > Metazoa > Arthropoda > Insecta > Mantodea > Hymenopodidae > Hymenopus > Hymenopus coronatus. Next base: position 52,367,613 of record CM060895.1, on the reverse strand, counting down.
TTACTCTGCTTATTAACATTACACAAATACCGCCAGGCGCCATGCAATCGAAGTTTAGGTGTCAATTTTAGATTTAAACAAACTCTTATGTGGTTTTTCTTTTTTCCTTTAATGGAGGACATTTTACCAAATGTTTGCAAAAGAGTACAGCGTTTTATATAAATTATACAGTTTTTATGCTATAGGAGCTGCCATTTGACTACCAACCTCGTGTAAAAACGAGACAGCTTAACATGAACACACGGACGGCATGGCGATGATAAACTAATCGTGAATGAATCGTATGAATCGGTTACTGAAAATGAATCGCTCGACTCAACTCCAATACCTATATTGTGTACTTCAACTTAGCTGAAATTCATTCAACATATTTTAAGAGTATTATTCCGGGACAGCGCGAACGCAGTCCCGACTACCAAAAATTACGCGCCCGAGTAACCCACATTAGGGGCCATCGCAGGGGTCAACCCAACCGAAGTGCAATGGAAGAGTCTCACCCTGGGGGAACCGCCTTAATGATCACGGTAACCCCTACGCCAGGTAAGTATGACGAGACACAAAATCTTAGCCGTACTGAAGGAGCAATTGGCGAGTTTCATTCACCAGTCGGTCAAATAAATTGAAATTAAAAGTAATTAAAAACCATACCTAAGTTAAGTAGTATTCATCAATGAAATGTAAATCCATTGTTCTCTTTGGAAAGTCTATCATTATTTCAAATGTTTTCAATGTTGATTATAAAATCAACAATTACATTCAATAAATTAAAATTACCACAGTACTGCTATCTATACACAAAAGTAACACCTAATGTGCAGCAGTGCTGCCATCTATGGAGAGTTCTTATATATCAATATGAATTTATTTCCAAATATTTTCGCTGTTCAACTAATGCATAAGATGCTGCATGATCTTTGTAAATGCTTGGAATCCTGTATCCTTTCTAGGGAGCAAATGCAGTCCTAATCTTTAACATGTATAAAGTAGGATTCAACCACAAACAGCACACAGTACGCCCATCAGCCGATAGAGCGCAAACACGGGATCTAGCACCACACGGTAGACTGCCAAACCTGTGGGAGAACATACTCCAGTCACTACCGCTCAGTCAGCTTGTACTCGGTCGACTGCGTAAGAAGATGGAATTTGAGCTTTCAAAATTGAATATACAAAGCGCTTCATGTAACTGGCAAGGCGATACTTGGGATTTACACCAAACATTACGACATTCATATTGCACATAAAAAACGCATATGGAGCACGGGGCCTAAATCTGTCTCACGCAAGATTTTCGCGGCTAAAGAACCTCAGGATGATATCTAATGTTTCTTTGAAAATTATCATCATCTGGTAATATGAAAATGCTAATTGTTATATAATTCCATTAAAATCAACTTTTCACATTTGTCATTACTTTCGTTTTCCAGCTACTCAGCTTCAAAACTCTCTCCCATTATATTAACAAAACCACTTTCATTTGCCTTAGGCAGGTATTTAACAGCAGAGACTCGTATTTTGGGTCCATTAGCGCATGGGTACATTTTGTTTTTCTTCTCTTTCCCTTTGCTTTTAGTATCTAGAAGGATTCAGGCATCACAATTGCTTTAAACATACATCTCTGATGGTTTAATTGCTTTTTCACACAAACCGTGTGTAGGACAGGAGTTGTATAGGTACAGTCAGATTGAAAAACTCAATGTCATAGCCGGCATAGCTTGGCTATACTATGAATCCTGGAAATTAAAGTACTTACAACATTGTAAGTTGCCATTGGGGTTGTCATCTCAAAATAATTGGAGATCACCTTGTTTACCGCGAAAACATGCGAGTGTTGTAATATTCAATGTTATGCCAGCATATGGCCATAGTAGCTCAGTGGAAGAGCAACCGGCTAGAGACCGGGAGATTCGTGGTTCAAATCCCGGCTATGGCATTGAATTTTCAATCTGACTCTACCTATCCACATATCTCTGAATCCGCTGATGTAAATATTTCATTACAATCGGATCACTGAAGTATTTCGTGTTGTGGTTTTCAGAATATTCATATTTGATATCTTTGGGCTGGAACAGATATTCACACAAATGTTTCGAAGGTGTAAATTAGAATACTGTTTTATTAGTGTGAAGCATTTATATTTTAAGCAAGTTTTCTTTAGCTGTGAACGTTAAGTGTAAAACGTAGCATTTATTAATGCTTCCCAGCGGTGTTTCAGGGGAAAGCTTGTGTACGCTTTCTCTTTATATTGAACTAAATATTGGGCATCTATGAGATTGGAATTTCGCTCACAGACGTACATTAACATACCAGGGTATTTCCCAACAGTTATATGTAGGACTGTGGGTAACTCCTAGGCTGGAGTAAACTCAAAACTATGTGAACAGAGCGCTAAGCTAACAATCAACTGCAATGTTCAGGCTGCAAACGTGTGTTTGGCCTTACGCTGAAGGGATTTCACCAGTGAATAATGTGTATCTTAATATATTTCTTTCTGTATCTTCACAAGAGTATTCTTGGTAATTCGTTTAATCTTCGCTTCCACTGCAGAATGCAGACTGTTGATCCAATAGCAACAATTAAAACTACTACTCTGTTTCATTGACTCGCGAACTATATCTTTATGGATTCAACATCCCTTTTCTTTGCTTCGTTGACTCCCAGGTTTTGGAGGATTCACTTATGCTGGTAGTTCCACTTGAAGTTCATAATTGGTAGGCCATTTTTCAAGCTTATCAAAATATGACTTTTACTTTCTCATCAAACCTTTTTCTCGTAGATAAAGAGTCTCTAAAGGCTATTTCCTTAGTCGTGCAGTAAATTTTGAATAAGTTCACCACTATATTTCTGGCACAACAGATAATTTCATATCTTCACCCGAACCAAATTTTTTCCTCGATACAATTTTATTAAATGTCTGACACACGAACGTATGATAACTAGCACCATATGAGTATCTATTATCCAATCTGATTACACAGAAACAACTATTACAACGAAGTGTTGTATAAGAGATAATCACCTATATCAGGTTTCTGCTTTTCGTCATATTCATCTTATAAGTTGTATACTAAATAAAATGATAAGATATGAATAACTCTAATTTGATGCAAACGAGTTACAGCGACAAAAAGTTTCATGTTCACTTATAGGTACACACATATCTACTTAACATATAGCAACTTACAGTAACAAAATTGTTTTGTTTAACAGGAACTTTACTACTAAATTTGACAAAGAGTTTGAAATTTGTATTTTCTCTAACAGGAAGCATGAAATGAGTACATCTACACATTAAAGCAGAAATAATTTCCAGTAAGGTCGATGATAAGAATGCTAGGAACATTATAAACAGCTTCCTCAATTTCTTCCTTCAACGAAGATGCACTGAGAACATAATCCATTCATTTATAACGATCACCTTGACGGTTGCATATAATAGCAACGGGAGTAGTTAGCAACATTAACTTTACTCAGTTACGTCATACATCTCAACTATGAAAATTACAGTACCATATTAATGCTTACCTCAATGTTTGCTTACATAACATATTGTAATTAATAGACATTAAAAATAAGCGAGTCTTTCGTACATCGTTCGTAAATGTTGTATTTAATGCAGAATCCCAAGCTGTCGTAAGCTCAGCAGCTGCAAATAAAATTAGAAAATACTATCAAGTATTAACTGTGGTGAATTAAGAACCAGAGTTGATTTTATTTGTTTCAGCATACCATATCTGTACAAACTGCTTAGGAAAATATTCAGTTTCAAACATTCCAGCTTGTAAAATTCGAGTGTTGTGTGTATATATTGAGTGCTTCTTTGGAGTTATTAGGGACACTTACGCCTTTAACCCTGCATGGAAGGGCATAGACAAATACAAAACATCAGGGTTTAAACAGTGAATACAGAAAGTTACTACGACATGTAACAGACTGTTCTCTGACTGCACTCATTAACCGTGCATACAGTATTCTTCAGTAACTACAGGATAACTGCAATGGTACGGAGCGTTTGGGTTTCAGTCAGGTGAAATTTGTCGCCCGTTGCTCTCATTCTCCAAATTCCATGTTCCTAGAGAAGGTTAAGCGACCACTTTTCTATAACACAAATATGGGACACTGCTGATCGCCATAAAGTTACGTTGTGCATCCCAGCACCGGTTAGTTAATAGCATTAATTATCATTACGTTTAACTATCTCCTCTCGTTAAAGCGGTGAGATGATAAACTTATGAAATATTAGAGTATCTTAAAATGAATTATAAATTTTGTTTATCTCGACTTTAAAAGATTTAACATGAACGGAAGCCTTAGCAGCTGAGGCGACGCTGTGCTACTCATGTTTGTGCATAAAATTAATTACATAGCTAGTTGTTGAGCTATTATCAGAGCAACATTTATAATCGTTGTCTGATATGTTCCCACTTTCTCTAATTGTATATAAAAGTATGTAATAGTTCTCGGCATTTGGCAGAAGACAATGCAATGCAATAATGGAAAGGAATACCTCCCAGACTAGCAGTAACTTAATCGATACCCTAAAACACTAAATACACGAGACGGTGACGCATGACAAGTATGGTGTTCCTAACGAACTTCCCCCTTCTTCTATACTGCATTCCCAAGAAATATCAAAGTTTATATTAAAAGATAGACGGAGATATAAGATTACATACTTAGATCTAGCTGATACTCAACATTCCTAATTTTTTCAATTATATAAAGTGGATATATTATTCCGGGACAGCGCGAACGCAGTCCCGACTACCAAAAATTACGCGCCCGAGTTACCCGCATTTGGGGCAATCGCAGGGGTCAGCCCAACCGTAGTGCAATGGAAGGGCCTCAACCTGGAGGAACCGCCTTTCTGATCACGGTAACCTCTACGCCAGGTAAGTATACCGAGGTTGCCATTTTCACTCAATATGAACCATCTATTGCCGAGATCCATTCCCCAACTAACAAACAAATTAAGGTAAAAATGAAGTCAGAAACCACTCATGCGTAAAACTGTACTGTAAAGACATATATCCAAGGTGTTCCTATCCAAATGAATCACGCACTTTACGAATCATCAAAAATTTCATCATAAAACTGAGATTTATACCTAAGAAAAGTAAAATTCCCGTCTGCTGCCATCTATGTGTGCAGATGGGACAGAATGGGCTGCAATGACGCCATCTGTGAAAGTGAGGCTTTTGAATTAATATGTTCCCAAATCGAGTCAATGCTTCTTACTGCCTGGTATATAAAAGTATGAGATGTACATAGTACGGCCAGCAGCCAACAGATCGCAGAGAGACGGGATCTAGCGCCACAACGCAAAACTGATAAACTAACACGACGCAAGGTGAACAACGATACAGGTTACAAAAAAATCTGTGGAGATATTTCCGGTCAGCGGAAGGCACGAAATATGGAGATTTTAATTTGTACTTTGACATTTTAGCATAAAATTGCAGGTATCTTTAATATGTCTATTTTGTAACTTTTTATACAAGGTCACCCGTATTTGGGATTCCTCGCATTTCCTATCATTTATCAAAGATTGAGCTAATTCTAAAAGTAATCTGCAAAAACGAGCTAGTTAGGTACATTTTTCAGTAAACAATCCGCTTTAAACATATAAAATTGTATAGCGAAAACTGCAATCAAAAGAATTCACTTTGGATTTTTTATCGTTGAGTATCGTACCTGCACGGTTACTTTACAGCTTAGGTAACTAACATACTCAACAAACATAAACCGGGAAGTGTTATTCATTGCTTATCACTGGTTTTAATAAACTTTATTTTCATTATTAAATAATTTAACACTGCCGTCCTTCATAGGTTTTCCATAGCAGAAGAGAGAACTAGTTTAGTAATCAAAGTCCTTTAAAAGGAACCAACTCTGGCTGCACTACTATAATAACAGAGAGAAAATTTTCAAGTTGGTCTTTTTTATGGGGAAATTTTGGTATTTTCGACGGTATCTGGCGGGATTGAATAATCAATGTGGTGATTTTTAATTGAGCTCGTTGCAGGACAATGTACACGCAGGATCCTAAGGTTGTGTGTATTCAGTGTTTATTCTGCCGAATTAACGTCTTTTCCCATAAGTTTTCACAGTATCCTTAACGCTTACGTGAGCTAATCCTTGTTTCTTAAAAGCTGCCAGCTGATATATAATCTGTCGCTTACAAGTCCTTCCTCTTTATCCTGATTGGCCAAGTACATTTTTGAATGCGACGTACGCACCCTATGCAGAGCAAGCTCAGGCGATAAAAGCGATATAAACACTCCATCATGCCCATTATGATAGCTCTATGTACTTTCGTCATCCGAGACCAAATATAAAACGAAGGATCCTCGCCTACTTCATCACAGCAGCCATGACTAGTCGCGTCACAGTAAAGAGATACAGGACAAACTTACATTGAACAGCTGATCTGCAAAGACTGAAAATCAGCCAAAAGAAGTTCCAAAATGGTGGTGTTAAGGAATTTTGGAGGAAACGATTTTCTGTCCATTCAGCATAATTTTCGGCACGACATGCCACCTGCTTGTTGGACAGTAGTTTAATCTCTAGAGCAGTTTTTCCCAACCTTTTGAAGTTCACGGCACCCTTGGGAATAACATTAAACACCAGGGGCACCCTTCCTTGAATTAAAAAAAAAATTAAGCTTAATATGTTAATTTATTGAAATATTATATAATAATAACGTACGCCATAACATAATACAGTAAACTTTACTACAATCACTGAGTAAAAATACATCAATAAATTTTGTTCGATTAATGATTAATGTGAAACTTGTGATTGATGCTTAGAGCACAGATATGTGATGTCGGGTCTTACAGTTGACAGTGAAACACGCAAATCATCCTCAATCAGTCTATTTCTTGCTTTGCATTTTATTGTCACCACAGCAGAGAAGGCTTGCTCGCATAAATAGGATGTTGAAAAGGGCAAAAGTGTGTTAAATGCTTCCTTCATTAGGTTAGGGTACTCCTCTCTCCGTTGAAGCCAAAAACTAGCCACCGACGTCTCACTCTTGGTGAACTTACCTTTGAGTGTGGAATCAGCGCAAAGATCAATAAATTCTATCTCGTTCGCAAGCAGTGAAATCTATTTCCTCTGCACTATCTACGAAATCAAATGGTGAGACAACCCAGGCGAGATTCGTAGTGGAAATAGTTGGAAAGTACGCATCTATTGCATTTTGCAATCTTGATAAGTGATCACAAATGCGGTCTTTCAGTTTACCCAGATCTTTATCTCCTGCCACATTAAGAAGAGATGGAAAGTTCGACAAATCTCCTTTTTGAACTGCAGACTTCCAAGAACTAAGTTTTCTTTTAAAACCTTTCATTTTATTGGTTGAGGAGATTATTGTTTCATGTCGACCCTGCATCGAAACATTCAGTTCATTCAGCTTATGAAAAATATCTGCCGGGTACGACAGTTCAAAACACCAAGAATCACTTAGTAAGAGCTCATGAAATGTGTCTTGATTTTCAACCTTAAACAAAGTTTTTAGCTGTTCTGTAAGTTCGAGAAACCGGTTCAATACACGACCCCGCGACAACCATCATACTTCTGTGTGAAGTAACAAAGAGGTATGAGCTGCATCCGTTGCGCGACATAACTGTTCAAAAATTCTGCACTTTAAAGGTCGAGACTTCATATAGTTAACCATTTTCACAACTTGGTTAAACACTTCAGCAAAATCTTCATTACACGCTTTCACGACTAATGCCTCTCTATGCAGAAAACAGTGAGTTATAATAATGGATGGATTTTCATTGAGAGCTCTGGCAGTAAAACCTTCAATTTTCCCAGACATAGATGGTGCACCATCTGTACATATACCACAACATTCTCTCCATGAAAGATCATAGTCATTGAGATAGGAATTAATAGAAACGAAAATATCATGGCCTGTGGTTGTAGTCTCCAGCGGTCTACAGAACAGAAACTGACCACTAATATCTTTTTCATCAATATATCTGATAAAACCAAGGAGTTGCGGTTTGTCACCAATATCGAGACTCTCATCTACTTGCAAAGCAAATGTTCTATAACTTTTTTTCTCCGTGACTTGTTCGTTGTTATTGCATGACATTTCAGATATCCCGTGGCTGGTTGTGTTGTTGGACAGAGGAACTTTCGAAATTTGATTAGCTGCTCCTTCGCCAAGTATTGTTGAAACTATAACTTGACATGCAGGGCCAATGATTTCCTCTCCAAGAGTTTGAGGTTTCTTTTTTTTTTTAGCTATCAGTTCTACTACTTTAAATGAGGCTTCAAGAGCAGTATCACCTATGGTCATTCTCTTTATCATTCGCACAGCTGTTTTCTTCTCCCCTTCTAATACATGTGAAAAATACATTACACTTTTCTGTGACACACTAGGATGCTTTGTTGTAAGATGCCGCTTCAGTTTGCTAGGTACCATGGCCTCGTTGCTAAGTGTTTCGCCACAAACTAAACACACAGGGATAATAGGGTTTTCCTCGTTGTTATTGCACTTAAATCCATACGCTAAGTAACTGTCCTGGTATGTTCTTTTCTTTCGTTTGTCTTCTTTATGTGGTGAATTCGACGGTCCGGGAGAAACTGTAAGATTTTGCTTCTTAAAGCAAGCTGTAGGAGCCGACTGTTCACTTCCACTGTCCTGGCGTTTACGTTTAACAATTAACTTATCCATAGCTAAACACTGAGAATCAACGCGAGGAAGACAACTGAAAGCTCCAAGCGGCGTACACTTTTATATATTCATCTGTCGTAGTCTCGGGAATGTTCGTGAGGAAGCGAGTAGTCTTGGGAATGTTCGGCAGGGTATAGCTGTAATGCCATCTGTGGGATACTAGTATAACTGAATTATTGAAATGAATCGACCACTATCACCATCTGTCGTGCATGAGAGTAATTGATTTGACTTATTTTATTTCAAGACCTTTCAAGACTTAAGGCTTCAGTAGAAGGATTTTTTTTTGTTTTTTTTTTTTTTTGTTTGTCTCAATATCTCGCGGCACCCCTTAGCCAATCACAGGGCACCCTAGGGTGCCGGGGCACACCGGTTGGGAACCGTTGCTCTAGAGAGTACCTGCAACCTTTGCAAAATTGATAGCATTACCCATTCTTAAAAGTTCAAACTGCTCATTCCTGTGAAACTCGCTTACGTAAATGGATTACTTACTATAAGCTTGTAAAATCTAGGATACCAAGCGAGTCACTAAAAGGCATCCGAATTTTCCATTCTAATCCAAGTTATGCTAAATAAAAAGGAGCGTTTTAATGGTATAGCACATTCAAGTGTGTTTTAGAGTGCTGTACCTATTCACAACTTCTGCCTAATATGTTTTTGCCTAAAAATCATCAGCAATAACCTTGCTCAATATTCAGCACCCAATGATAAAACACAGGTCATTAATTTTCATTTTATTTCAAGAAATGAGTTGATTATGGTGAGATGCATACAGGGGAAACCCAGGAAAATTCGCCCAGTCGCCACTTCGTAAACCACAAATTCAACTTGCGCCTCCCTTTTTTATACTGTTTAATGCATGCGTTTAATGCATAGGCAACGCAGGTCATGACATTGATACATGGAAATGAAGATGTGGCACCAGTGGACTTTGATGGGGGGTGGAGAATCCGGAGAAAAGTTACCCTGCGCCTCTTTGTCCACCACAAAACCCACATGTGTTCTAATCCACCGCCGTGGCGCGGCCCTAAATAGGCCCAGATAATTGCAACTATTGAATCATATCCACGATTAATAAGTGACATACCAGGAGGAACCTAAGTATACCTAATAGTGACCACTGTCATAAACACAGTGTCGACGCAAGTCATTATGAGCATGCTGTCATTACAACTGCTGCTCTCAGCATGGCATTTTATATGGGCGTGAAATACTGCTTAATTTGCTCAAAGGCATCTTGAGGTTCTTTTAAGTACCGGAAATCTACGGCATAGGAAAAATGGCTTTACTTCCCTTCCGAAAGCTGGATTTTTTAAGCCGGAAAAAATCCACCGACCTACGACGGCTTTGAACCTGCGACCCTTGGAACCAAGGCTAGCATGTTAATTACGTAATACTAATAGAAAAATGCATTTGCACGTTATAAATATAAACATGCACGCGCAAACACACACACACAAACGAAATGCTATTACTGAGAAAGGTTATTTCCTGAACCAACTGTTCCTATTTCTAGAATCTTAAAATTTATGATGCCAAACATTGTCAGAATCTGGCAAATATATTCCGTGCTTTGTTATGTTAATATTTCAATCGTAACCCTTGAACATAATTTTATCAACAAATAATAATTAATCAAATTACTACACCACATGTCCTAAACATTTTATAAACATCCTTTTTTACTCAATTTAATTGAAGAAACAATTATGAATAAAGTGCACAACAAAAAAGTCACGATAATCTTAAATAGAAACTTCAACAGTTTTAAAAATAATGCTCATATTTTTTGTCCATCGTTTTAATTGAATGCGTCGTTGGAGAACAACCATGCTGAGAACTGTGAGCACCGCAGCATCCACTCACTCGCATACGAATACATGCTAATTTCGCTTAGTGCAAGCATAAGTAAGTGTTTGTGATACTGGAGATCAAATATGGTGAGAACTAAGAACATGCACACGAATACATGCCGATTGCGATTAGCAAAGCTATTGTTGTTATTACATAATTCGAGAACTTATACCCGAGCGAAGGTATCGATTCCAGCATTACGTTAGCCTTTGCCCATCATTGATGATACTTACTAGACATGAGGCGATTCATGAACGAATCGTTCATATGAACGAGTACAAGGAAAGATTCGTATGAATAATGTCAACTTTAGCATAATCGTCGTTCAAAAAGAATCGTAAGAATCGTGCTAGTCTTAACATGAATCGTTGTTCTAAAAGAATTGTGTGAATCGAAAAGAATCGCATGAATTGAAAAGAATCGTATGAGTTGAAAAGAATTGCATGAATCGTGTCAACCATAGTAGGTATCGTCGTTCAAAAAGATTCGCAGAATTGAAGAATCGTGATCAGCCATTGGGGTTTGTTATTCTTTTGCTTCGACCTTTCAAAGTACCAAACCGAGCTTCGACGGAAACTGCCGAGTGAGCACGATGTGTTAACATTTATTTAAATGTGAAAAGCCTACAGCGCTGAAGCCAAAAGGCTAAAGTAGAAAGTGTATAAGAAAACGAACACTGCCGATCATTGCCGAAGCCACTACGAGCGTCTTTATTTTAGATGAGTTATGGTACAGGTTAAAGTAAGTTTATAATTTACAGTTTGCAGAATCTTAAATGTAACATATGCACAGGTAAATCGTCACTACGTTAGCAAGATATGTGCTTCAGAAACTAATTTTACGTAAAGGAAGAAAAAAAAATGCTTCAACATATTACACATAACTTTTATTGTAGTGTTGCTAAAGCAATAACCTTTTTTGTTCTCTTTGTTTGACCAGCATAAAAACAACGAATAACGACTTTCCATTTGAGAAAAGTATAAATATGGAAAGACTGAAAAAATAACAGAAAAAATGTAGGAAATGTTATATATTATATATATATATATATATATATATAGTCACACCGTAGGTAGATGCAGAACTTAAATATCAATTTTGTATTTACCTAACGGATTTTTCGTCTTTGATTTAAGCTGTTCATTCACCTCTACATAAACACACACGCACGCACACATAGTCCTTTTTCTGAAAATGCATTTTTTAATTCAAGGGACCTCAAAACATAATTTCCGATGAAATCAAAATGAAATTTTTAGCTGGAAAACTATAGTTCACCACGACACAAACCAAATAGAGAACTTTAATAATAGAAAACAAGTTTTTGTAAGGTTTCTGAACAAAGTGATTATTCAAGTAATATGAAGGAATTTTCTCTAAAAGTTAAGCTTCATGTTCCTGATCATTTACCAAATTGTGAATTCCTCCGACAGCTTCTCAATATGAGATAATCTACTATCCTATAGTGCAATTAATATTGCCATGTATAATTCTTTTGAAACACGATGTCCTTACAATCCAACATGCTGTAAGTTGATGATTTGCTAGGTGATTTTTTTGAAATTCATGACGCCTCTTTGGAAAATAAGAGAACTTAAATACCAAGTTTGCTATTTAATTGACTTTCCATTTGTTATTTATGTTGTTTAGAGGCGCCCGCGCGCGCGCTAGCACGCACACCCAAAGTTTTCATTTTAATTAACGGGGCTTCAAAAGATGTTCCCGGTGAAATCTCCATTTCCAATTTTTTAGGTGGGTTGCAATACATTCTCTATCTAATATGTACGAGTATATGGTTGAGAAAGTAAAGAGGAGCACAATCTAAGTTTTTATTTATAAGAGATTCCTGGAATTTAATGAAAGGAAATCCATACAATATTCGGTGTTCTAACTTGATCTTATTAACAGGTGTTTAATAATAATAATAATAATAATAATAAATTTATACACTTTGAAATATATCTCATGTAACACAACTAAAGTGGAATTTCATAGAGCAATTTTATTGTAAAATTCGGAAAACTCCAGAATAATGGGGAAAGAATACGTTGAGTTTTACATTGTTTTTCTTTTATGCCAAAAAAAGTTCCAAGCCCCTATCGTAATAACAAAGTCGGGATTGCAAGGTTGTTTGCATAGCAGGGCGGGCGATTCATGCAAGAATCGTGAATCGTGCACCTGGGCAGGCTAAAGGACAAGGCGACGATTCATGAACGAATTGTGAATCGTGCACCTGGGCAGTCTAAAAGACAAGGCGACGATTCATGAACGTATTGTGATTCGTGCACCTGGGCAGGCTAACAGACAAGGAGACGATTCATGAACGAATCGTGAATCGCACACCAGGGCAGGCAGGCTAAAAGACGGGACGATTTATGAACGATCTGTGCATAAGGTTACTGCGTTTAGCCACGTGAGATAGTTGCCAAGCCGAGTGCGGCCGAATACTGCCGAGCACGGTCGACATTCGGTGATTGCCGTGCCGAGTGAGTACTGGAAATTACCATAGATTCTGATGTTCTATCATCTGTCTGGCTCTGGTTAGCGAAAACAGAAAACCACTGCCATTAAATAGAATATTGTTGAGTTCTGGCAATACGGAGATAACGATGATGGTTACTTTTTTAAAAACAATAGCGTATAATCGAAAGCGCAGTAAATCGAAGCGTAAACATTTCTATTGAAACTACAGCACCACATATAAGGAAAGGCTTAATGTTCAGTAATTATTTTACTGAACATTTTTAAATATTAATACATTGTATTGTATTGTGTGGCTGTATGTAGTAGATATACCAAAATTGTTAATGGAGGGAAAAACAGAAGTTTTAGAATTCCTGAATTAAATAAATTAATAGATACGTTTAAATTATAACGGCATTGATTTATATACTATAACCTACACTAAATGCAGGTATAGAAACATCTTACCTCTAATATTAAAATTACCTCGGAAGAAAATAATAATTATTCTGGGTACTAGCGTTGCCTTATAATGATGTATTTATAAAAATTATACGACTTACTAGCGTGCAACCGCGGCAGTGATGAATAATATTTACTCTGCTTATTAACATTACACAAATACCGCCAGGCGCCATGCAATCGAAGTTTAGGTGTCAATTTTAGATTTAAACAAACTCTTATGTGGTTTTTCTTTTTTCCTTTAATGGAGGACATTTTACCAAATGTTTGCAAAAGAGTACAGCGTTTTATATAAATTATACAGTTTTTATGCTATAGGAGCTGCCATTTGACTACCAACCTCGTGTAAAAACGAGACAGCTTAACATGAACACACGGACGGCATGGCGATGATAAACTAATCGTGAATGAATCGTATGAATCGGTTACTGAAAATGAATCGCTCGACTCAACTCCAATACCTATATTGTGTACTTCAACTTAGCTGAAATTCATTCAACATATTTTAAGAGTATTATTCCGGGACAGCGCGAACGCAGTCCCGACTACCAAAAATTACGCGCCCGAGTAACCCACATTAGGGGCCATCGCAGGGGTCAACCCAACCGAAGTGCAATGGAAGAGTCTCACCCTGGGGGAACCGCCTTAATGATCACGGTAACCCCTACGCCAGGTAAGTATGACGAGACACAAAATCTTAGCCGTACTGAAGGAGCAATTGGCGAGTTTCATTCACCAGTCGGTCAAATAAATTGAAATTAAAAGTAATTAAAAACCATACCTAAGTTAAGTAGTATTCATCAATGAAATGTAAATCCATTGTTCTCTTTGGAAAGTCTATCATTATTTCAAATGTTTTCAATGTTGATTATAAAATCAACAATTACATTCAATAAATTAAAATTACCACAGTACTGCTATCTATACACAAAAGTAACACCTAATGTGCAGCAGTGCTGCCATCTATGGAGAGTTCTTATATATCAATATGAATTTATTTCCAAATATTTACGCTGTTCAACTAATGCATAAGATGCTGCATGATCTTTGTAAATGCTTGGAATCCTGTATCCTTTCTAGGGAGCAAATGCAGTCCTAATCTTTAACATGTATAAAGTAGGATTCAACCACAAACAGCACACAGTACGCCCATCAGCCGATAGAGCGCAAACACGGGATCTAGCACCACACGGTAGACTGCCAAACCTGTGGGAGAACATACTCCAGTCACTACCGCTCAGTCAGCTTGTACTCGGTCGACTGCGTAAGAAGATGGAATTTGAGCTTTCAAAATTGAATATACAAAGCGCTTCATGTAACTGGCAAGGCGATACTTGGGATTTACACCAAACATTACGACATTCATATTGCACATAAAAAACGCATATTCGATGCACATTGAAATGGAACACGGGGCCTAAATCAATACGTCCAAATCTCTTGTCTCACGAAAGATTTTCGCTGCTAAAGTACCTCCGGATGATACCTAATGTTTCTTTGAAAATTATCATCATCTGGTAATACGAATATGCTAATTGTTATTTAATTCCATTAAAATCAACTTTTCACATTTGTCATTACTTTCGTCTTCCAGCTACTCAGCTTCAAAACTCTCTCCCATTATATTAACAAAACCACTTTCATTTGCCTTAGGCAGATATTTAACAGCAGAGACTCGTATTTTGGGTCCATTAGCGGATGATAACATTTTGTTTTTCTTCTCTTTCCCTTTGCTTTTAGTATCTAGAAGGATTCAGGCATCACAATTGCTTTAAACATACATCTCTAATGGTTTAATTGCTTTTTCACACAAACCGTGTGTAGGACAGGAGTTGTATGATTGAAAAACTCAATGTCATAGCCGGCATAGCTTGGCTATACTATGAATCCTGGAAATTAAAGTACTTACAACATTGTAAGTTGCCATTGGGGTTGTCATCTCAAAATAATTGGAGATCACCTTGTTTACCGCGAAAACATGCGAGTGTTGTAATATTCAATGTTATGCCAGCATATGGCCATAGTAGCTCAGTGGAAGAGCAACCGGCTAGAGACCGGGAGATTCGTGGTTCAAATCCCGGCTATGGCATTGAATTTTCAATCTGACTCTACCTATCCACATATCTCTGAATCCGCTGATGTAAATATTTCATTACAATCGGATCACTGAAGTATTTCGTGTTGTGGTTTTCAGAATATTCATATTTGATATCTTTGGGCTTGAACAGATATTCACACAAATGTTTCGAAGGTGTAAATTAGAATACTGTTTTATTAGTGTGAAGCATTTATATTTTAAGCAAGTTTTCTTTAGCTGTGAACGTTAAGTGTAAAACCTAGCATTTATTAATGCTTCCCAGCGGTGTTTCAGGGGAAAGCTTGTGTACGCTTTCTCTTTATATTGAACTAAATATTGGGCATCTATGAGATTGGAATTTCGCTCACAGACGTACATTAACATACCAGGGTATTTCCCAACAGTTATATGTAGGACTGTGGGTAACTCCTAGGCTGGAGTAAACTCAAAACTATGTGAACAGAGCGCTAAGCCAACAATCAACTGCAATGTTCAGGCTGCAAACGTGTGTTTGGCCTTACGCTGAAGGGAATTCACCAGTGAATAATGTGTATCTTAATATATTTCTTTCTGTATCTTCACAAGAGCATTCTTGGTAATTCGTTTAATCTTCGCTTCCACTGCAGAATGCAGACTGTTGATCCAATAGCAACAATTAAAACTACTACTCTGTTTCATTGACTCGCGAACTATATCTTTATGGATTCAACATCCCTTTTCTTTGCTTCGTTGACTCCCAGGTTTTGGAGGATTCACTTATGCTGGTAGTTCCACTTGAAGTTCATAATTGGTAGGCCATTTTTCAAGCTTATCAAAATATGACTTTTACTTTCTCATCAAACCTTTTTCTCGTAGATAAAGAGTCTCTAAAGGCTATTTCCTTAGTCGTGCAGTAAATTTTGAATAAGTTCACCACTATATTTCTGGCACAACAGATAATTTCATATCTTCACCCGAACCAAATTTTTTCCTCGATACAATTTTATTAAATGTCTGACACACGAACGTATGATAACTAGCACCATATGAGTATCTATTATCCAATCTGATTACACAGAAACAACTATTACAACGAAGTGTTGTATAAGAGATAATCACCTATATCAGGTTTCTGCTTTTCGTCATATTCATCTTATAAGTTGTATACTAAATAAAATGATAAGATATGAATAACTCTAATTTGATGCAAACGAGTTACAGCGACAAAAAGTTTCATGTTCACTTATAGGTACACACATATCTACTTAACATATAGCAACTTACAGTAACAAAATTGTTTTGTTTAACAGGAACTTTACTACTAAATTTGACAAAGAGTTTGAAATTTGTATTTTCTCTAACAGGAAGCATGAAATGAGTACATCTACACATTAAAGCAGAAATAATTTCCAGTAAGGTCGATGATAAGAATGCTAGGAACATTATAAACAGCTTCCTCAATTTCTTCCTTCAACGAAGATGCACTGAGAACATAATCCATTCATTTATAACGATCACCTTGACGGTTGCATATAATAGCAACGGGAGTAGTTAGCAACATTAACTTTACTCAGTTACGTCATACATCTCAACTATGAAAATTACAGTACCATATTAATGCTTACCTCAATGTTTGCTTACATAACATATTGTAATTAATAGACATTAAAAATAAGCGAGTCTTTCGTACATCGTTCGTAAATGTTGTATTTAATGCAGAATCCCAAGCTGTCGTAAGCTCAGCAGCTGCAAATAAAATTAGAAAATACTATCAAGTATTAACTGTGGTGAATTAAGAACCAGAGTTGATTTTATTTGTTTCAGCATACCATATCTGTACAAACTGCTTAGGAAAATATTCAGTTTCAAACATTCCAGCTTGTAAAATTCGAGTGTTGTGTGTATATATTGAGTGCTTCTTTGGAGTTATTAGGGACACTTACGCCTTTAACCCTGCATGGAAGGGCATAGACAAATACAAAACATCAGGGTTTAAACAGTGAATACAGAAAGTTACTACGACATGTAACAGACTGTTCTCTGACTGCACTCATTAACCGTGCATACAGTATTCTTCAGTAACTACAGGATAACTGCAATGGTACGGAGCGTTTGGGTTTCAGTCAGGTGAAATTTGTCGCCCGTTGCTCTCATTCTCCAAATTCCATGTTCCTAGAGAAGGTTAAGCGACCACTTTTCTATAACACAAATATGGGACACTGCTGATCGCCATAAAGTTACGTTGTGCATCCCAGCACCGGTTAGTCAATAGCATTAATTATCATTACGTTTAACTATCTCCTCTCGTTAAAGCGGTGAGATGATAAACTTATGAAATATTAGAGTATCTTAAAATGAATTATAAATTTTGTTTATCTCGACTTTAAAAGATTTAACATGAACGGAAGCCTTAGCAGCTGAGGCGACGCTGTGCTACTCATGTTTGTGCATAAAATTAATTACATAGCTAGTTGTTGAGCTATTATCAGAGCAACATTTATAATCGTTGTCTGATATGTTCCCACTTTCTCTAATTGTATATAAAAGTATGTAATAGTTCTCGGCATTTGGCAGAAGACAATGCAATGCAATAATGGAAAGGAATACCTCCCAGACTAGCAGTAACTTAATCGATACCCTAAAACACTAAATACACGAGACGGTGACGCATGACAAGTATGGTGTTTCTAACGAACTTCCCCCTTCTTCTATACTGCATTCCCAAGAAATATCAAAGTTTATATTAAAAGATAGACGGAGATATAAGATTACATACTTAGATCTAGCTGATACTCAACATTCCTAATTTTTTCAATTATATAAAGTGGATATATTATTCCGGGACAGCGCGAACGCAGTCCCGACTACCAAAAATTACGCGCCCGAGTTACCCGCATTTGGGGCAATCGCAGGGGTCAGCCCAACCGTAGTGCAATGAAAAGGCCTCAACCTGGAGGAACCGCCTTTCTGATCACGGTAACCTCTACGCCAGGTAAGTATACCGAGGTTGCCATTTTCACTCAATATGAACCATCTATTGCCGAGATCCATTCCCCAACTAACAAACAAATTAAGGTAAAAATGAAGTCAGAAACCACTCATGCGTAAAACTGTACTGTAAAGACATATATCCAAGGTGTTCCTATCCAAATGAATCACGCACTTTACGAATCATCAAAAATTTCATCATAAAACCGAAATTTATACCCAAGAAAAGTAAAATTCCCGTCTGCTGCCATCTATGTGTGCAGATGGGACAGAATGGGCTGCAATGACGCCATCTGTGAAAGTGAGGCTTTTGAATTAATATGTTCCCAAATCGAGTCAATGCTTCTTACTGCCTGGTATATAAAAGTATGAGATGTACATAGTACGGCCAGCAGCCAACAGATCGCAGAGAGACGGGATCTAGCGCCACAACGCAAAACTGATAAACTAACACGACGCAAGGTGAACAACGATACAGATTACAAAAAAAATCTGTGGAGATATTTCCGGTCAGCGGAAGGCACGAAATATGGAGATTTTAATTTGTACTTTGACATTTTAGCACAAAATTGCAGGTATCTTTAATATGTCTATTTTGTAACTTTTTATACAAGGTCACCCGTATTTGGGCTTCCTCGCATTTCCTATCATTTATCAAAGATTGAGCTAATTCTAAAAGTAATCTGCAAAAACGAGCTAGTTAGGTACATTTTTCAGTGAACAATCCACATTAAACATATAAAATTGTATAGCGAAAACTGCAATCAAAAGAATTCACTTTGGATTTTTTATCGTTGAGTATCGTACCTGCACGGTTACTTTACAGCTTAGGTAACTAACATACTCAACAAACATAAACCGGGAAGTGTTATTCATTGCTTATCACTGGTTTTAATAAACTTTATTTTCATTATTAAATAATTTAACACTGCCGTCCTTCATAGGTTTTCCATAGCAGAAGAGAGAACTAGTTTAGTAATCAAAGTCCTTTAAAAGGAACCAACTCTGGCTGCACTACTATAATAACAGAGAGAAAATTTTCAAGTTGGTCTTTTTTATGGGGAAATTTTGGTATTTTCGACGGTATCTGGCGGGATTGAATAATCAATGTGGTGATTTTTAATTGAGCTCGTTGCAGGACAATGTACACGCAGGATCCTAAGGTTGTGTGTATTCAGTGTTTATTCTGCCGAATTAACGTCTTTTCCCATAAGTTTTCACAGTATCCTTAACGCTTACGTGAGCTAATCCTTGTTTCTTAAAAGCTGCCAGCTGATATATAATCTGTCGCTTACAAGTCCTTCCTCTTTATCCTGATTGGCCAAGTACATTTTTGAATACGACGTACGCACCCTATGCAGATAAAAGCGATAAAAGCGATATAAACACTCCATCATGCCCATTATGATAGCTCTATGTACTTTCGTCATCCGAGACCAAATATAAAACGAAGGATCCTCGCCTACTTCATCACAGCAGCCATGACTAGTCGCGTCACAGTAAAGAGATACAGGACAAACTTACATTGAACAGCTTTAGGTGATCTGCAAAGACTGAAAATCAGCCAAAAGAAGTTCCAAAATGGTGGTGTTAAGGAATTTTGGAGGAAACGATTTTCTGTCCATTCAGTATAATTTTCGGCAGGACATTGGACAGTAGTTTAATCTCTAGAGCAGTGTTTCCGAACCTTTTGAAGTTCACAGCACCCTTGGAACACCAGGGGCACCCTTCCTTGAATTAAAAGAAAATTAAGCTTAATATGTTAATTTATTGAAATATTATATAATAATAACGTACGCCATAACATAGTACAGTAAACTTTACTACAATCACTGAGTAAAAATACATCAATAAATTTTGTTCGATTAATGATTAATGTGAAACTTGTGATTGATGCTTAGAGCACAGATATGTGATGTCGGGTCTTACAGTTGACAGTGAAACACCCAAATCATCCTCAAGGCTATTCAGTCTATTTCTTGCCTTGCATTTTATTGTCACCATAGCAGAGAAGGCTTGCTCGCATAGATAGGATGTTGAAAAGGGCAAAAGTGCGTTAATTTATTTCTTCATTAGGTTAGGGTACTCCTCTCCCCGTTGAAGCCAAAAACTAGCCACCGACGCCTCACTCTTGGTGAACTTACCTTTGAGTGTAGAATCAGCGCAAAGATCAATAAATTCTATCTCGTTCGCAAGCAGTGAAATCTATTTCCTCTGCACTATCTACGAAATCAAATGGTGAGACAACCCAGGCGAGATTCGTAGTGGAAATAGTTGGAAGGTACGCATCTATTGCATTTTGCAATCTTGATAAGTGATCACAAATGCGGGCTTTCAGTTTATCCAGATCTTTATCTCCTGCCACATTAAGAAGAGATGGAAAGTTCGACAAATCTCCTATTTGAACTGCAGACTTCCAAGAACTAAGTTTTCTTTTAAAACCTTTCATTTTATTGGTTGAGGAGATTATTGTTTCATGTCGACCCTGCATCGAAACATTCAGTTCATTCAGCTTATGAAAAATATCTGCCGGATACGACAGTTCAAAACACCAAGAATCACTTAGTAAGAGCTCATGAAATGTGTCTTGATTTTCAACCTTAAATAAAGTTTTTAGCTGTTCTATAAGTTCGAGAAACCGGTTCAATACACGACCCCGCGACAACCATCTTACTTCTGTGTGAAGTAACAAAGAGGTATGAGCTGCATCCGTTGCGCGACATAACTGTTAAAAAATTCTGCACTTTAAAGGTCGAGACTTCATATAGTTCACCATTTTCACAACTTGGTTAAACACTTCAGCAAAATCTTCATTACACGCTTTCACGACTAATGCCTCTCTATGCAGAAAACAGTGAGTTATAATAATGGATGGATTTTCATTGAGAGCTCTGGCAGTAAAACCTTCAATTTTCCCAGACATAGATCGTGCACCATCTGTACATATACCACAACATTCTCTCCATGAAAGATCATAGTCATTGAGATAGGAATTAATAGAAACGAAAATATTATGGCCTGTGGTTGTAGTCTCCAGCGGTCTACAGAACAGAAACTGACCACTAATATCTTTTTCATCAATAAATCTGATAAAACCAAGGAGTTGCGGTTTGTCACCAATATCAAGACTCTCATCTACTTGCAAAGCATATGTTCTATAACTTTTTTTCTCCGTGACTTGTTCGTTGATATTGCATGACATTTCAGATATCCTGTGGCTGGTTGTGTTGTTGGACAGAGGAACTTTCGAAATTTGATTAGCTGCTCCTTCGCCAAGTATTGTTGAAATTATAACTTGACATGCAGGGCCAATGATTTCCTCTCCAAGAGTATGAGGTTTCTTTTTTTATAGCTATCAGTTCTACTACTTTAAATGAGGCTTCAAGAGCAGTATCACCTATGGTCATTCTCTTTATCATTCGCACAGCTGTTTTCTTCTCCCCTTCTAATACATGTGAAAAATACATTACACTTTTCTGTGACACACTAGGATGCTTTGTTGTAAGATGCCGCTTCAGTTTGCTAGGTAACATGGCCTCGTTGCTAAGTGTTTCGCCACAAACTAAACACACAGGGATAATAGGGTTTTCCTCGTTGTTATTGCACTTAAATCCATACGCTAAGTAACTGTCCTGGTATGTTCTTTTCTTTCGTTTGTCTTCTTTATGTGGTGAATTCGACGGTCCGGGAGAAACTGTAAGATTTGGCTTCTTAAAGCAAGCAGTAGGAGCCGACTGTTCACTTTCACTGTCCTGGCGTTTATGTTTAACAATGAACTTATCCATAGCTAAACACTGAGAATCAACGCGAGGAAGACAACTGAAAGCTCCAAGCGGCGTACACCTTTATATATTCATCTGTCGAAGTCTCGGGAATGTTCGTGAGGAAGCGAGTAGTCTTGGAAATGTTCGGCAGGGTATAGCTGTAATGCCATCTGTGGGATACTAGTATAACTGAATTATTGAAATGAATCGACCACTATCACCATCTGTCGTGCATGAGAGTAATTGATTTGACTTATTTTATTTCAAGACCTTTCAAGACTTAAGGCTTCAGTAGAAGGTATTTTTTTTTTTTTTGTTTATCTCAATATCTCGCGGCACCCCTTAGCCAATCACAGGCACCCTAGGGTGCCGGGGCACACCGGCTGGGAACCGTTGCTCTAGAGAGTACCTGCAACCTTTGCAAAATTGATAGCATTACCCATTCTTCAAAGTTCAAACTGCTCATTCCTGTGAAACTCGCTTACGTAAATGGATTACTTACTATAAGCTTGTAAAATCTAGGATACCAAGCGAGTCACTAAAATGCATCCGAATTTTCCATTCTAATCCAAGTTATGCTAAATAAAAAGGAGCGTTTTAATGGTATAGCACATTCAAGTGTGTTTTAGAGTGCTGTACCTATTCACAACTTCTGCCTAATATGTTTTTGCCTACAAATCATCAGCAATAACCTTGCTCAATATTCAGCACCCAATGATGAAACAAAGGTCATTACTTTTCATTTTATTTCAAGAAATGAGTTGATTATGGTGAGATGAATACAGGGGAAACCCGAGAAAATTCGCCCAGTCGCCACTTCGTAAACCACAAATTCAACTTGCGCCTCCCTTTTTTATACTGTTTAATGCATGCGTTTAATGCATAGGCAACGCAGGTAATGACATTGATACATGGAAATGAAGATGTGGCACCAGTGGACTTTGATGGGGGGGGGGGGGGTGGAGAATCCGGAGAAAAGTTACCCTGCGCCTCTTTGTGCACCACAAAACCCACATGTGTTCTAATCCACCGCCGTGGCGCGGCCCTAAATAGGCCCAGATAATTGCAACTATTGAATCATAACCACGATTAATAAGTGACATACCAGGAGGAACCTAAGTATACCTAATAGTGACCACTGTCATAAACATAGTGTCGACGCAAGTCATTATGAGCATGCTGTCATTACAACTGCTGCTCTCAGCATGGCATTTTATATGGGCGTGAAATACTGCTTAATTTGCTCAAAGGCATCTTGAGGTTCTTTTAAGTACCGGAAATCTACGGCACAGGAAAAATGGCTATACTTCCCTTCCGAAAGCTGGATTTTTAAGCCGGAAAAAATCCACCGACCTACGACGGCTTTGAACCTGCGACCCTTGGAACCAAGGCTAGCATGTTAATTACGTAATACTAATAGAAAAATGCATTTGCACGTTATAAATATACACATGCACGCGCAAACACACACACACAAACGAAATGCTATTACTGAGAAAGGTTATTTCCTGAACCAACTGTTCCTATTTCTAGAATCTTAAAATTTATGATGCCAAACATTGTCAGAATCTGGCAAATATATTCCGTGCTTTGTTATGTTAATATTTCATTCGTAACCCTTGAACATAATTTTATCAACAAATAATAATTAATCAAATTACTACACCACATGTCCTAAACATTTTATAAACATCCTTTTTTACTCAATTTATTTGAAGAAACAATTATGAATAAAGTGCATAACACAAAAGTCACGATAATCTTAAACAGAAACTTCAACAGTTTTAAAAATAATGCTCATATTTTTTGTCCATCGTGTTAATTGAATGCGTCGTTGGAGAACAACCATGCTGAGAACTGTGAGCACCGCAGCATCCACTCGCATACGAATACAGGCTAATTTCGCTTAGCACAAGCATAAGTAAATGTTTGTGATTCTGGAGATCAAATATGGTGAGAACTAAGAACATGCACACGAATACATGCCGATTGCGATTAGCAAAGTTATTATTACATAATTCGAGAACTTATACCCGAGCGAAGGTATAGATTCCAGCATTATGTTAGCCTTTGCCCATCATTGATGATACATTGTGTACTTCAACTTTCGTTGAAATTCATTCAACATAACATATGAGTATTATTCCGGGACAGCGCGAACGCAGTCCCGACTACCAAAAATTACGCGCCCGAGTAACCCACATTAGGGGCCATCGCAGGGGTCAACCCAACCGAAGTGCAATGGAAGAGTCTCACCCTGGGGGAACCGCCTTATTGATCACGGTAACCCCTACGCCAGGTAAGTATGACGAGACACAAAATCTTAGCCGTACTGAAGGAGCAATTGGCGAGTTTCATTCACCAGTCGGTCAAATAAATTGAAATTAAAAGTAATTAAAAACCATACCTAAGTTAAGTAGTATTCATCAATGAAATGCAAATCCATTGTTCTCTTTGGAAAGTCTATCATTATTTCAAATGTTTTCAATATTGATTATAAAATCAACAATTACATTCAATAAATTAAAATTACCACACTACTGCTATCTATACACAAAAGTAACACCTAATGTGCAGCAGTGCTGCCATCTATGGAGAGTTCTTATATATCAATATGAATTTATTTCCAAATATTTTCGCTGTTCAACTAATGCATAAGATGCTGCATGATCTTTGTAAATGCTTGGAATCCTGTATCTTTTCTAGGGAGCAAATGCAGTCCTAATCTTTAACATGTATAAAGTAGCATTCAACCCCAAACAGCACACAGTACGCCCATCAGCCGATAGAGCGCAAACACGGGATCTAGCACCACACGGTAGACTGCCAAACCTGTGGGAGAACATTCTCCAGTCACTACCGCTCAGTCCGCTTGTACTCGGTCGACTGCGTAAGAAGATGGAATTTGAGCTTTCAAAATTGAATATACAAAGCGCTTCATGTAACTGGCAAGGCGATACTTGGGATTTACACCAAACATTACGACATTCATATTGCACATAAAAAACGCATATGCAGCACGGGGCCTAAATCTGTCTCACGCAAGATTTTCGCGGCTAAAGAACCTCAGGATGATATCTAATGTTTCTTTGAAAATTATCATCATCTGGTAATACGAATATGCTAATTGTTATTTAATTCCATTAAAATCAACTTTTCACATTTGTCATTACTTTCGTTTTCCAGCTACTCAGCTTCAAAACTCTCTCAGATTGTGGAGTGTACACTGTACTTCAAGAATAGATACGTGTCGTGTAAAAAACCAAATAAACACTCTATAGTTGCTTAAGGATATTAATTTGTTTGATAACGTGTAAACATGTTTTTACACGTTATGGTATTTGAAGATTTTAATAACAAGAAATGTAACTTTCGAAAAATGTTAAATTACTTTGTAAACTTGTCCTTTAACCTTAGATCATATCCGTCGAAGAATTAAAGATGTGAAAAAAATGCTCAAATATCTCGGGGTCCTTAGAACTTAGTTACTCGACATTCGTCTTCTCAAGACAAGGGGAAACCCCAGAATAAACCTTATCCGCGTAGCTTACCGTAACCAAAATTCGAACCCAGAACTTCTTGAATGTCAGGCAGACACGTTATCACAACACTACAGACGTGGACTACCTATCGCCAATGGCGTTAATAACATGTATACAATTCTCAAAGAAACAAACTAAACACACATACACACACTAAAGAAAAATTCCCTCACCGCGGGATTAGAAACCGAGACCCTCATACAGCTGGTGATCTACGGCTAAGCTATATTTTTTGTGCACCAGAATGTGTCTATTTCTTAATAAAATATATATTTCATATTTCCCTGTTAACAAAAAGCACTTCATCTAAATCACTTGACCTAGAACTGATTACATGTTTCGGCGATTATGCAGAAGTCATTCAGAAGGAAGAAAACTTAAGATATTATTCCCTGCAAATTCAAGAATACACTATATTACACCTTCAACATAACACATCTTAATCAAAATCGCTATAGGTTCTTTTAGAGAAAAAAATACCTACTGGTGCTTAACCATAAAATAACAATCCAGGTTTTTCAGTTAATTTACAAGAAATATATATTATTCGATTTTTGTATTAACCCCATAATTATCGCTAGAAAGGTTTTACTGTTATACTTTCCAAATTTATTTAACATTTGATTAATTTTCTTTTTCTCAAAACTGGACTGTTATTTAAAAAAAAAAAGTATGTGGTCATTTTCTTTAATTTACTTCTGATCCAGTACAACTTTTTAAAACTTAATAAGTGAAACATCACATCGAGTTGAGCAGTGCCATATGGGAGACAGAAAGAAAAAATAAAAAAAAAAAAGAAAGAAAAATAAAGAAAAAAAAACAAGAACTGACAAGACATCTGCAAACCTGCAAGAGGATGACAACGAAAGTTGTTGAAACGCGTGTCCAGAGTACACCATCTGCACCGTGACCAGGTGAAGCACGTGTTGGTAATAGATGTCCAGATTTTAATTAAAAAAGAACAAACTGTTTAGAGTTGGACATTCCCTGTCGATTTTTGAAACTTCATTTTTCTTTTCATTTGTATAGCCCCCTTTAACTTCAATAGGCACATCGGGGGTTTTGACTTGTGAAACAACTCGCATTACTGTAGGTTTAGAGCATTTGATTAATCAATTTTATATTACTAAACACACGCACATTCACTCTTACATTCTTACTTCCAACTCTGTGGAGGGATAGGGAATAATTCTGGTTAAACAAAAATTCCCCACCCTAGCCGGGAATCGAACCCGGGATCTCTGCTCGCTGATCACTCGACCACGGAGGCAGTCGAAACTTCATTTTGTTGTAATCTAAATCTATATATATATATATATATATATATATATATATATATATATATATATATATATATATATCTGATTTACATTGTACAAAAATAACTAAGCCGCATAGTTCCTTTTTGCAAATTCATTAGCTTTCGAAAACAGAGACCTTGGCAGCTTAGTTCTATTTTGCAAAATATTCTGCTGATTGTGATGCTTAATGTCCATGATGCTTATTTTCAAGGTGGCACACCTGATTGACAATGATTACCATGACAATGGGTAACACTCATCTTTCTCATTGTCACAATAGACGTTATCGACTCAAGATGTCAGAAGCTAAAAGGATTACTTCTATAGCACTACAAATGGGATTTTAATATGAGTTGATAGGAGTTATATTTATATCGCTTAGTATAATGATAAAATGTAATGAATTTATTTTGAAACTTCAACCTAAAGTTTTTCCATGATAATCAATATTCAAAAATAGAAGGCCCGCCTGGGTAGCGTGGTGGTAGCATGTCTGCCTCACGTTCGAAAAGTCGTGAGTTCGAATCTCGCTTAGGGTGAGTTACCCGGGTAAGGTTTTTTTCGGGGTTTTCCCTTATCCTGAGAAGACGAATGTCGAGCAACTTTAAGCTCCATGGACCCCGAGATCATTTGAGCATCATATCAATTTCATTCATCGTCCGATATGACCAAACCAGGTTAAAGGACGTTAAACTTTAAAAAAAAAAAAAAAAAAAAAAAAATTGAAGTTTTTAGGGGAACAATTGTTAACGCACACACTGTGCATTTCTCCCAATAAATTTTCACATGTTAACTGTCTGGCATTGAGTGCGCATCGACCATGACAACAGTCGCTTTACAGCACCATTACCTACCTGCATTAAATTACGTTACATAATTTAAAAATGTTAACATATTATGCAGGACCAGTGGTGATAAGTAAAGTTGCAGACCAACTGTACGTAGTACTTACTTCCTTTGTTTCTCAAGAATAGCGTATGTAACATACTGGCAATAGCATAATTGCATCGACTTGCTTTTAGACCTCATGCTCAATGGCATTATAATAGCTATTTGAAATTATTATTAAAATATTTTACGTGTAACACGAAGCAGAGTTAAAGAAAAAATTAACATTTCAATTAACTTTTAGTTGTCAAAATAAATCTAAGGAACGAATTTTGCGACTGTTACAAGGCGCTAAATATCAGAATGAGAAAGTAAATCAGATTACATCCCAACTAAACATTGCGTTTAACATGCAATAATCTTTTGAAAAAAAATTCTATCTTACCTCCCTGAAAACCACTTTAAAACGGATTTTACATTGTGTATCACCATTTTTGGCCTTCATCTGCCTTGCCCTCATCCCAAATTCGTCAAAGCTAAATCCGAAATTACGCCCGTTCATGGAAGATTAACAACTGGGTATATTTTTGTCGTGCAACACAATTTCTTTCTCACCACTGTTCTTGCAATGTTTGAACTTCAAGGCACTCACAAATTCTACAGAATATCGCTGTAACACACGCAATATGTACGATAAACTCACGCACTTTTGACCGCATATTACAACGTGCTCCATTCAAGCTCATGCACAATAACAACTGAGGCTTAGCTTTCGTTAACTGGAAAACAATTGAAACATAAGTGCGCGTCTTTTTGCAGGGTTGTAAACAGAGCAGCTGAGTCAAGTAAACATGAGAGGTAACAGAAGATCCCATTACCGTTACGCTTGATATTCATCCATATATTTATTTTAAGCATGCACTTGCTTCCTATGAAAAGAAATGTTTGATACTTCTTCGAAAATAGCAGAACATTAGCAGAAATTCATTAATTACTTAGCTCCTTATAAGAAGAAGGGAAATATCGAAATACGATTAAGTTAAAGCAGCAGTCAAATATTTTAAAAACTGGTTCCTATGAGATTGAAATTCGGTTCTCTTTGTATGACCAGCAGTAAATCAAAAGAATCAGGAATTAAACACATATGAGAAATAATTATTTTAAAATTGAAACGAATAACAAGGAATATATCGGAAATGAAATATGGCAAATTGTGTATTTTGACGATATGTATTTTTTTTCTAGTGAGTTTTTGTCCATTTCACACGGTTTACCAGTTATGCAAAAATCATCTAGAATGAAGGGTTACTTCAGAGGCTATTCCCAGAAACTTCAAAATATACATTTTATTTGTCATGATAAATATCTTTAATAGATACACGGTATTTTAATCAGAATCATTGGGGCCAGTTTTAAGAAAATATAAAAGTTCGAACGTTTTTCCATGTAAAGGATAATTTTGGGATGTGAGGGTTTTCTTGAAAAATCTTTGTGTCGCAATCCTTGGAAGATGTTGAAATTTGGTATTTAATAAACTTTTCCTATTTTAGTTATGTTGTTCACACACACAGACCCGCAGGCACACACACGAACACGAACTTTGTCTAAAAATGCTATTTTCTTTATTTATGTACTATGTACTAAGTAGGGAAATGAAAATGTGATGTGCTCCATTCACATAACTTTCTCTACATCTATGTACAAATTATGATTTTAAAAACTTATTCTTATATCTATTGCATGTTAATCGAGACAAACATAAGCAGAAATGGTCTTATTAGTTCCTTATAAGTAGGAGGAAAATAAGGGAATACGGTAGACTAAAGCGACATTTGAATCCTTTAAAAGCCAGTTACTGTGTGATTGAAAATCGTTCTCTTTACATGACCAGGAGTTGACAAATTCCTGTATGAGAACCATAAACAAGTTGTTATGACATACATGTGATTTAACAAGCTCTACATTTATTGTAGCAACTATTTGTCTATCTCTACGGTTTACCAATTGGGCAAAAGTTATTCAGAGTGAACAGGCTAATCCCAGAGATATATATGTACGTTTTATTTGTCATATAAGTGTCTTTAATATACAGTATTTTAATCAAAATTATTTGAGCCATTTTTGAGAAAATCAAAATTTTAGAAATGTTTCCATGTAAAGGGTAATTTGGGGTGGGGGGGGGAGATTTTCTTGGATGATGCTGAACTTAAGTATGAAGCTCGGTAATTAACCGAATTTTCGCTTTTGAGTTAGTGTTCACACACATTTATTTAAAAAAAAAATGCTTTATTTTTGGATACAGAGATCCTAAACGCGTATTTCCGGTGAAATCTCAGCATCTCTACCTATGCAACATGTACAAAGTACAGAAAGTAAAAAGGAACTGCAAGAAGACATTGATGGCCAGCGAAAAGTACTTTCTTCTTTTTACCTTCTCTACCAATTAGTAGATACGTAATCTACATAATAAGTAGAGAATGTATTGTATTCCACCCAAAAATTCGATACCGAAATTTTACCGGAAATACATGATTAGAGGACCCTGAAACCAAAAAAGCATTCTTAGAAAAAGATTCGTGTGTACATCTGTGTGTGTGCTTGTGGACAGCACAACTCAAAAACGAAAAAGTCCGTTAAATACCATACTTGATATTTTAGCATTATCTTCCAAAGATGTGGTACGAAGATTTTCAGGAAAATTTCCCTAATCCAAACTACCTTTTGCATGGAAGATTTTTCGAAATTCTTGATTTTCTCAGAAATGTCTCTAACGATTTTATTAAAAATGCCGCATATTAATTATATGTAATGTATTTACAAGTCAAAAAATGTATATCTTGAATTTGTTGGGAAGTTCTCTGCCTCTGAAGTTCTCGTCATTCTGAATTACTTTTGGTAAAGCATAAGAGATAGAAGAAAAAAAGACTTACTACACAAAAAAAAAAGTAGAGCTCACTAAAATACACAATTCAAGTTACATATTTTGTTGTTACTGCTGCTGTTGTACAGCATTTCAGAGCTATTCAGAGTTTGGTATTGAACCGACTTTTCGTTTTTGAGCCATGCTCTACCCCCCCCCCCACACACACACACACGCACCGACACTAAAGGACGTGTTTCTAAAAATTATTTTTTATTCGGGTGGTCTCAGAACATGTATTTCCAGTGAAATCTAGGTATCGAATTTTGAGTGGAATACAACACCTTGTCTATCCACTATATACATTGTACTTACATATGGGCTAAAGAAAGTAAAAATGGATTCCTATACATAAATGCCTTTAGAAATTTTCTGGTTATGCCCTTCATTACTTAATGCAACTTTTAAAAAGTAAATCAAA
The DNA here is from genome assembly GCA_030762935.1 of Hymenopus coronatus. Lineage (NCBI taxonomy): Eukaryota > Metazoa > Arthropoda > Insecta > Mantodea > Hymenopodidae > Hymenopus > Hymenopus coronatus. The sequence continues at coordinate 52,336,322 of CM060895.1, read as the reverse complement.
ATACCAATAAGTTTTACAAAATAAAGTAAAACTATTAACCTAACCTTTTATTTTAATACTACCTTAAATATAATTTACTGGAAGTTTTAAAAGGTCAAATTTACCCCTGTAAGGCTGTAAAATGTGTATATTAATAACAGCGAATCAACATGCAATTCAAATCAACATTGTTACGTTGTGGTTAAGATGAACCGAAGTACCGCACACGGAAGTATTTTGTTTATTGTTAGTAACTAACTGTTTCAGAGTGCAATCGTGTGTCATCAAAAATATTGTTAGTTCTGAGGTTTTATGTAATTATAACTAACGTAATAAGATAATGATCATCAGGAGATATCAAGATGATTGGCGGAATTTTGACTATACATATTTTGTTCTATAAATTGGCTAAAATCTGGCAATCCTGCTTGCACACTCCAAGAATTCATTACTGAATGTTGTCAGTACCGAAACCCATCCATACTGCCCACCCCTAAGTATAAAGAAGGCCTCCCTCCGTAATTTATATTTTTTAATCTAATAGACATCCAGAAATAGTTCCATTATATTTTGTCGTAGATACAAGAGGCTGAAGTGATATTATATGTAGGCATAACGACTGACTGGGTTATTTGCCCATTATATTGAAACCTAGAATTTGTCTCCTTTATTGCTCTGTAGGTATTTCTAATGAGAGACAGTTGGTTATTAAAAGGTTTCTTTAAAAAAAAAAAAAAATACCTGTGTTCATTGCGCCCAGTAAATCACACTTTTTCCTATATCTTCACACAGCAGTTTTAGGGCTTCACAAATTAATCATACCTTCTTTCAATATTACTATGGCTAGTGCATTTTTACTTTCTCTACACGTACTATGTACGTAGTATATAGAGAAGGTACTGCATTCCACCCAAAAATTCGATACCGAGATTTCACCGAAAATAGAAGTATCAGGGTCCCCTGTATCCTAAAAATCATTTTTAGAAAAAGGTCCATGTGTGTGTCCGTGTGTCTGTGAACACGATAAGTCAAAAATTCGGCAAAATACCAAACTTGGTATATACGTATCTTCCAAGGATGCGACACGAAGATTTTGTGGAAAATCCCCCCACCACAAACTACCCTTTACTTGGAAACATTTTCGAAAATGTTTATTTTCTCAAAAACGGCTTTAACGATTCTGATTAAAATACCGTACATTAAAGATATTTACACGACAAATAAAAATTATATCTTGAATTTTCTGGAAATAGCCTCTGAAGACTTCTTTATTCTGGATGGGTTTTGCATAACTAGTAAACCGTAAGAAATAAACAAAAACTTATTACACAAAATATGTAGATCACAATTTATATCATATACATTTTTTCCGACCATTTTTTAGGCATTCCTTGTTATTTGTTTCGGCTTTAAAGTACTTAAAACTTTTCACACATGGGAATTTATCAACTCCTGGCAATGCAAAGAAACGGATTACATCCACATAGCAACGAGCTTTCAAAATATTTGACTACCGTTTTAGCCTAGTGTATTCCATTATTTCCCTTCTACATAATAGAAGTATTTCTGCTAATGTTTATCTCGATTAGCATGAAGTAGACAGAAAATAAGCTTTTTAACAATAATTTGTTACAGAGATGTAGACATAGTCATATAAATGGAACATTTCAGGTTTTTATTTTATAATAGTTATCCTTTTTCAGACGTTCTCTTTTCAAATTGTGAAGGGTGCAGATACTATTCTGTGAAAAATATAAAGAGCAATTAATAATAAAACTAGGTGAATAATTAGCAAGGTCTTTATATGTTTTTAGTTCGTTCCCCTTCCTTTCTTGGAAAATTAACATAGCATATAGCGTCTAAGTGGGACCGGGTATGCTGTATAGTAGCTTCTTACATAACAAAAGTTCTTTATTGAGTGAATCAGTAAAGCAAATCACTCACACACACACACACACACACACACACACACACACACACACACACACACACACACCACACACACACCACACACACACATACACACACATATTTGAAAAATTCTGTTTTAGTCATACATGGGATCTGATTATACATTTAAACAACAATTATACATACAAAAGAGAAATCATCAAAGATGTTAGTTACGATTTTATTAATGTATACATAGATGAGTCAAATTCTTTCATATCTTTATCCAGCCTTAATTTGTTTCTGCTACACATTTCAAATCCTGTGAAGTTTTCAAAACACACCCAACAACACTTGAATTCAGAATTTAATATCTCCTCTACCCGCTTCACGTTTTGAAATTTCTTCTTTTAAAGAATTACATATCTATTTAGCATACTACATGATGAAACTTAAATTTCATACTACACGTTGAAACTTCTCCCCCCCCCCTCTTCTTCTTCTTCTACTGGCTACAATAGCTAAAAACTTTCCAGTCAGTCATATAACTTTATTCTGCTGGGATTCTTCTTCTTGTAAAAAGTGGCGATACTCTTTTCTTGCATCGTAGCTTCAGAATTCTGCAAAATAAGTTCAACATTAAAAACGAAAGCAAAGAGAATATTTATGTTATGGAATATGAATAGATAACATGGATTATCAGTCATACAAGTTTTAGCAATGTACCAGACATTTACTCATTACAATCTTTAATGTTTGTACATTCCCCTCGTTGTAGGATAGAATCTTCCCCGTTTAGAAACAGATGTGTTTGGAAAGGTAATTAATTATTAGTAGCTTCATTGACACGGTGTCTATGCAAGCTGTGGAGTGCCGCGTCTCTTTTTAACTACTTTATGCAGCATACTATTAAAATCAAAAGATATCAAGGAAACGTAGTGTTTGAAATTATGACTACCGCGAGAGGATGATGAAAACCAATGCATTCTACAGTTTATAGTCGTACTTTGGGAATTTGAATGACCCTATCACTTTCTACCGGGGATTCTAATACTTTCCACGAGTTCGCTTTACTTCCTACTTCATGTACATCCTAATCCGTTGGATTTTGTTCAAAAACATGTACCCCCTGCTAGACAGAAATCCGTTTCGTATTATTTACTCCAACTCTGACTGAGTTCGTTCGTTCCATGGTTTATTTCCTATTCCTTGAAGTTCGTTTCATTTGCTATTCCGTCAATTCGCTCTACATTTACACTACTCCCTACATTATCGAAGTTCGTTCAATGGCGGCTGGTTTCTACTTTATTAGAGTTCGTTTCATATTTACATCATATTCCGCTGGATTTCGTTCAATTGGATTTACTTCCTTCTTTATCTCAGTTCGTTCAATTAGATTTACTTCCTACTTTATCGCAGTTCGTTGGAGAGCAGATCTGGCTAGTGTAGTGATAGTGGCCGTGAGATGTTGCGCAATATCGGGCATATTGCGAGATCGTGCTGCTGCATGTCGCTGTAAAGTATGATGCTCTAGGGCAGTGTTTCCCAACCTTTTGTAGTTCACGGCACCCTTGGGAATAACATTAAACACTAGGGGCACCCTTCCTTGAATTAAAAGAAAATTAAGCTTAATATGTTAATTTATTGAAATAGTATATAATAATAACGTACACCATAACATAATACAGTAAACTTTACTACAATCACTGAGTAAAAATACATCAATAAATTTTGTTCGATTAATGATTAATGTGAAACTTGTGATTGATGCTTAGAGCACAGATATGTGATGTCGGGTCTTACAGTTGACAGTGAAACACGCAAATCATCCTCAAGGTTATTCAGTCTATTTCTTGCTTTGCATTTTATTGTCACCATAGCAGAGAAATCTTGCTCGCATAGATAGGATGTTGAAAAGGGCAAAAGTGCGTTAATTGCTTTCTTCATTAGGTTAGGGTACTCCTCTCTCCGTTGAAGCCAAAAACTAGCCACCGACGCCTCACTCTTGGTGAACTTACCTTTGAGTGTGGAATCAGCGCAAAGATCAATAAATTAATCTCGTTCGCAAGCAGTGAAATCTATTTCCTCTACACTATCTACGAAATCAAATGGTGAGACAACCCAGTCGAGATTCGTAGTGGAAATAGTTGGGAAGTACGCATCTATTGCATCTTGCAATCTTGATAAGTGATCACAAATGCGGTCTTTCATCTTACCCAGATCTTTATCTCCTGCCACATTAAGAAGAGATGGAAAGTTCGACAAATCTCCTTTTTGAACTGCAGACTTCCAAGAACTAAGTTTTCTTTTAAAACCTTTCATTTTATTGGTTGAGGAGATTATTGTTTCATGTCGACCCTGCATCGAAACATTCAGTTCATTCAGCTTATGAAAAATATCTGCCAGATACGACAGTTCAAAACACCAAGAATCACTTAGTAAGAGCTCATGAAATGTGTCTTGATTTTCATCCTTAAAAAAAAGTTTTTAGCTGTTCTTTAAATTCGAGAAACCGGTTCAATACACGATCCCGCGACAACCACCTTACTTCTGTGTGAAGTAACAAAGAGGTATGAGCTGCAACTGTTGCGCGACATAACTGTTAAAAAATTCTGCACTTTAAAGGTCGAGACTTCATATAATTCACCATTTTCACAACTTGGTTAAACACTTCAGCAAAATCTTCATTATACGCTTTCACGACTAATGCCTCTCTATGCAGAAAACAGTGAGTTATAATAATGAATGGATTTTCATTGAGAGCTCTGGCAATAAAACCTTTAACTTTCCCAGACATAGATGGTGCACCATCTGTACATATACCACAACAGTCTTTCCATGAAAGATCATGGTCATTGAGATAGGAATTAATAGAAACGAAAATATCATGGCCTGTGGTTGTAGTCTCCAGCGGTCTACAGAACAGAAACTGTTCACTAGTATCTTTTTCATCAATATCTCTCATCTACTTGCAAAGCAAATGTTCTATAAGTTTTTATTTTCTCCGTGACTTGTTCGTTGATATTGCATGACATTTCAGATATCCTGCGGCTGATTGTGTTGTGAACAGAGGAACTTTCGAAATTTGATTAGCTGCACCTTTGCCAAGTATTGTTGAAACTATAACTTGACATGCAGAGCCAATGATTTCCTCTCCAAGAGTATGAGGTTTCTTTTTTTTTTTTTTTTTTTTTTTTAGCTATCAGTGCTACTACTTTAAATGAGGCTTCAAAAGCAGTATCACCTATGGTCATTCTCTTTACCATTCGCACAGCTGTTTTCTTCTCCCCTTCTAATATATGTGAAAAATACATTACACTTTTCTGTGACACACTAGGATGCTTTGTTGTAAGATGCCGCTTCAGTTTGCTAGGTACCATGGCCTCGTTGCTAAGTGTTTCGCCACAAACTAAACACACAGGGATAGGGTTTTCCTCGTTGTTATTCCACTTAAATCCATACGCTAAGTAACTGTCCTGGTATGTTCTTTTCTTTCGTTTGTCTTCTTTATGTAGTGAATTCGACGGTCCGGGAGAAACTGTAAGATTTTGCTTCTTAAAGCAAGCAGTAGGAGCCGACTGTTGACTTCCACTGTCCTGGCGTTTACGTTTAACAATGAACTTATCCATAGCTAAACACTGTGAATCAACGCGAGGAAGACAACTAGGGTGCCGTGTGATTGGCTAAGGGGTGCCGCGAGATATTGAGATAAACAAAAAGAATACCTTCTACTGAAGCCTTAAGTCTTGTAAGGTCTTGAAATAAAATAAGTCAAATCAATTACTCTCATGCACGACAGATGGTGATAGTGGTCGATTCATTTCAATAATTCAGTTATACTAGTATCCCACAGATGGTATTACAGCTATACCCTGCCGAACATTCCCGAGACTACTCGCTTCCTCACGAACATTCCCGAGACTTCGACATGAATATATAAAAGTGTACGCCGCTTGGCGCTTTCAGTTGTCTTCCTCGCGTTGATTCACAGTGTTTAGCTATGGATAAGTTCATTGTTAAACGTAAACGCCAGGACAGTGAAAGTGAACAGTCGGCTCCTACTGCTTGCTTTAAGAAGCAAAATCTTACAGTTTCTCCCGGACCGTCGAATTCACCACATAAAGAAGACAAACGAAAGAAAGAACATACCAGGACAGTTACTTAGCGTATGGATTTAAGTGCAATAACAACGAGGAAAACCCTATTATCCCTGTGTGTTTAGTTTGTGGCGAAACACTTAGCAACGAAGCCATGGTACCGAGCAAACTGAAGCGGCATCTTACAACAAAGCATCCTAGTGTGTCACAGAAAAGTGTAATGTATTTTTCACATATATTAGAAGGGGAGAAGAAAACAGCTGTGCGAATGGTAAAGAGAATGACCATAGGTGATACTGCTCTTGAAGCCTCATTTAAAGTAGTAGCACTGATAGCTAAAAAAAAAAAAAAAAAAAGAAAGAAAAGAAACCTCATACTCTTGGAGAGGAAATCATTGGCTCTGCATGTCAAGTTATAGTTTCAACAATACTTGGCGAAGGAGCAGCTAATCAAATTTCGAAAGTTCCTCTGTCCAACAACACAATCAGCCGCAGGATATCTGAAATGTCATGCAATATCAACGAACAAGTCACGGAGAAAATAAAAACTTATAGAACATTTGCTTTGCAAGTAGATGAGGGTCTTGATATTGGTGACAAACCGCAACTCCTTGGTTTTATCAGATATATTGATGAAAAAGATACTAGTGAACAGTTTCTGTTCTGTAGACCGCTGGAGACTACAACCACAGGCCATGATATTTTCGTTTCTATTAATTCCTATCTCAATGACCATGATCTTTCATGGAAAGACTGTTGTGGTATATGTACAGATGGTGCACCATCTATGTCTGGGAAAATTAAAGGTTTTACTGCCAGAGCTCTCAATGAAAATCCATTCATTATTATAACTCACTGTTTTCTGCATAGAGAGGCATTAGTCGTGAAAGCGTGTAATGAAGATTTTGCTGAAGTGTTTAACCAAGTTGTGAAAATGGTGAACTATATGAAGTCTCGACCTTTAAAGTGCAGAATTTTTTAACAGTTATGTCGCGCAACGGATGCAGCTCATACCTCTTTGTTACTTCACACAGAAGTAAGGTGGTTGTCGCGGGGTCGTGTATTGAACCGGTTTCTCGAACTTAAAGAACAGCTAAAAACTTTTTTTAAGGATGAAAATCAAGACACATTTCATGAGCTCTTACTAAGTGATTCTTGGTGTTTTGAACTGTCGTATCTGGCAGATATTTTTCATAAGCTGAATGAACTGAATGTTTCGATGCAGGGTCGACATGAAACAATAATCTCCTCAACCAATAAAATGAAAGGTTTTAAAAGAAAACTTAGTTCTTGGAAGTCTGCAGTTCAAAAAGGAGATTTGTCGAACTTTCCATCTCTTCTTAATGTGGCAGGAGATAAAGATCTGGGTAAACTGAAAGACCGCATTTGTGATCACTTATCAATGCAAAATGCAATAGATGCGTACTTTCCAACTATTTCCACTACGAATCTCGACTGGGATGTCTCATCATTTGATTTCGTAGATAGTGCAGAGGAAATAGATTTCACTGCTTGCGAACGAGATGAATTTATTGATCTTTGCGCTGATTCCACACTCAAAGGTAAGTTCACCAAGAGTGAGGCGTCGGTGGCTAGTTTTTGGCTTCAACGGAGAGAGGAGTACCCTAACCTAATGAAGAAAGCAATTAACGCACTTTTGCCCTTTTCAACATCCTATCTATGCGAGCAAGCCTTCTCTGCTATTGTGACAATAAAATGCAAAGCAAGAAATAGACTGAATAACCTTGAGGATGATTTGCGTGTTTCACTGTCAACTGTAAGACCCGACATCACATATCTGTGCTCTAAGCATCAATCACAAGTTTCACATTAATCATTAATCGAACAAAATTTATTGATGTATTTTTACTCAGTGATTGTAGTAAAGTTTACTGTATTATGTTATGGTGTACGTTATTATTATATAATATTTCAATAAATTAACATATTAAGCTTAATTTTCTTTTAATTCAAGGAAGGGTGCCCCTGGTGTTTAATGTTATTCCCAAGGGTGCCGTGAACTTCAAACGGTTGGGAAACACTGCTCTAGGGTAATGGCAGGCGTGGCGTTGAAGAGTAGTTTTCTGTGGTGTGTCCATATTGGCAGCATCTTCTGCTCGGCGGAGTCGATTTTGTTCGGCTGTCCTCTATCCGAACTTCTGTTCTGAGAAAAGTCATTCCGGTGTTGAAGATTGCGGTGTATTGATTTCTGTCCTGAAAAACAAGTCGGGTAGTTGTAGATTCTGGCCTTCACTAAGATAGGCCAGAAACACCGAGCCTATTCCAGAAATAACATTCTGGTCGTTGAAGGTGTACACAGATCACTCCACTAAAATGTCCGCAGCGTCCGGTGACTTCATTAACTGGGGCTGCTGGAGTTGCCGTTTCGATGTGATTGCTGCGGTGATTGCTACGAGGATGTGGGTGGCAGGGTGCTAGCCTCGATGGTAATTGATGTGGTCGGTGACTCTGAGGTTGATTTTCCGGGTGTGGATAATGTATAGATATTTCTTGTGTTGGTCGGCGTGAAACCATGCACAACAAGCATCCCCACAAATAGGAACAACTGACTATCACCACAGGGAGCGAACAATCATGTATGCCCACAGAAAAAGAAGCATACATAGCAACCACCACAACTAAGAACAAACACCACAAGAGAAACTTCTCTGCAGACTACACAGAATCCACAGCCAATCAGAACTCAGCTACCACGCGAACTTCAAGAACGTCATTCCAGCTCGAAGGAAGCACAAATCACACCAGACTTCAAATACACCACCATCATGACATAGCTGTATCCATCCATTAGCAGTTCGTTCAATGAGATGTACTTCTTACTTCATAACTTTAAATGGAGTTCGTTCTATAATTACATCCTAAGCAGTTGGATTTCATTCAATGACATTTATTTCTCACTTTATCGGGAGTTTGTTCAATTATATTTACTTCCTCTCCCGTAAATAATCCTATTATTTCGGTAGTATTTGTTTCACTTGTTGCATATTTACATCCTAATTTGTTTAATTTCTTTCAATGGCATCCACTTTCTATTTTATCGGAGTTCGTTCCATATTTACTTTTACTCCTAGTATTGTTGTTTTATTAGCTATGTATCTAGTTTCCCCCCCTGCCTCTTGTGAGTTATTTCCCATAAATCCATACATGCACATCAACAACGGAGCAAGTGAGATTATTAATTAGTTGCTTTCTGTACCTGTTATTTTTGCAACCGTTATAATAATGAAATCCGAATCAATTAGTTGCTACATAGCGAAATTCGTTTCTTTTTGAAGCTCTGCCTTTTATTCCAGGCAGTTGTATTACAAGCATGCAGTTATTCTGAAAAGTGATATATTTATTTTACCTTCTATGGATGAGCACTTCGATAGCGAGCAAGAGAAGTGCACATAGAAACCCATAACCCAGCATGAGGAAAGCTGAGTAGCAATCCAAAATCCCGACACTCACAAAGCTCGAACCGCGTCCAGTACATTCAGGTTTCTTCTCGTAGAACCGTGTGTTCTCGCGATGTTGAATACCTCTGTCTTGTAATCTGCGGTATCTAAAACAAAAATAGCCTACAGTTGTTGTATGTTAAAATCAAGCTTTTTGAGTATGGAAATGTTCGGGCATTTGACTTATTCCAGACTGTTACTTTTTTAATGACTAAGGCAAATGTGTGTTAAAATTAAAATGTTTGATGCACACTACAGAGATGTGAAAATTGTAAACAATTAAATGCTTTACATAAATACTTTGGCTTTCACGACCGGCGTTGTCAACTTGATTGTACATGGTAGCCGGGCTTACAGGCCGTCATTACCGAGTTTCGCCGAAATCTGAGGTCGGTAATTTCAGGGAACAAAGCAATTAGTCCAGTTGAGGAGTCTAACAAGATTGACTCAGAGCTGGACTAATAGCATTGTTCTCTGAAGATGCCGGACGCAGATTTCGACGAAACGTCGGTAATGCAATCATTTGGACCAAGGTCTATAAGCCCGGCTACAGTATACAACTAAATTAAATGCCTTGTCTACCTGTTCCCACTTATTTTTTACTTTCTCTACATATACCCTACACATAGTAGGTAGAAGGTATTGTTTTCCACTCAAGTATTCTATGTCGAGTTTTCACATGCATGTTTTGAAGTCCCCTGAGTCCAAAAAGCAGTTAAGTTCAGTATATTTCGAGGATGCAACACGAAGATTCTCAAAAGTATCCCCTATCCCAAATTGCCCTTTACACGGAACATTTTTCGAAAAGTTTATTTGCTCAAAAATGGCTCTAACGAATTTGATTTAACTTCCACATATTAAAGATATTTACATGGAAAACAAAATATATATCTCGTATTTTCTGAGAATACCCTCTGAAGCCCTCTCCATTCGGAGGACTTTTGCTTAACCGGTAAACCATAAGAGATAGACAAAATCTTACTGCAAATATTGTAGAACAGGTTGACACATACAATTTATCTCATATATATTTTATCTTTTGTGGATTTGACAGTTGTTATTTCTTTTAGTTTTAAAATATTTAAATATTTCTCTAACGAGAAGCTGCCATTCGTTTCATATCTTTTGTTTTACTCCTAGCCATGCAAAGAGAACTGAATTCCAATTTCATCGTGCAGCCTTTAAAAATTTTGACTATCGTATTCTAGCATAGTGTATTCTACTATTCCCTTCTACTTATAAGAAAATAAATAATAAGATATTTCTGCCAATACTTATCTCGATTAGTATGAAGTGGATAGAGCAATAATTTTGCAGAACAGGTAGAGAAAGTCATGTGAATTGAACAACCTCCAGATTTTTTAAGTTATACCTCAGTAAATTAAGATAACATTTATTTTTCGAATTCCTTCTATAAATTATGATCATGTTTGTTAGAAGTTGTTCGATATATATTTTTTCGCTTTTTGAAAATATTGTCACGGCAGCAGCGCCGGTGCCATGTTACTTAGGTAAAAACCGGTGACTGGAAATGAAAGCTTCGGAAGTTTTGGGTAGCATCTTTTGGTACTTCTAACGATCCAGGGAATAAACGCTACATATTAAGGGGAGGGTTACGCATCGGTAGCGCAGTTCCAGGGATGCTGAAAACTGCTTTGGTGCTTCGTGGGCAGGGGATCGTGGGTTCGATTCCGCCTTGGGCATGGGTGTTGTATGTTTGTGCAATGTGTATATGTTTGTAAAAGAAACAGTAAAGCCAGTAAACCAGTAATCAGTAAAACCTACGGGGGGAAATGTAAATAGGGATACAGTACCGGAGTCCTGATCAGACTCCGTTACTGTTTAAAAACAAAAAAAAAAAAAACCTGAAGTTGGCTACAAGATACTACTATCTGCCTAGCTTTGTAGATCAACAACATCCAAAGAATAACAATCATTTCGTCCTAAGTCTAATCATTTTCATACCTTTATGTGTAAAGCTTAGTCATGATGAATAAATAGGAACACAATTCCAACTCATTGCTGTGCAATTCAGGAGAAAAAATTATTTTACTCACGCTAGTGTTAAAATTTCTTTGTAGGGCGACTTCTTGCTGACCCCTACGTGAGGCTCGATTATTTCAGGAAAAAATTCGATATACTGGAGTCCACATTTTTCTTCTTCAAGAAAGGTGTCGGACATGAGCTTATATGCCGCTGAGAGCTCATAGTAGAAGGCAAATAGGCCCTTTCTAACGTTTTCCATGCCATCTTCCCTGGTCATGAAATTCTCTGGGACTCCTGGTGGACATATCTTGCGGGTATAGATGGCGCGTCGAATTGGATCACTTACTTTCTATAACAGCAGAAAAAAATGACATTTAATAAGAAAACAATACACTTTTGACAAAAATTAAAAAAGATGTTTAATCATTTGTCATTCTTAAATATAAGTAGAATAAGCTATAATATATATATGTATGTATATATATTATTATTCATAAATTCACTGCACAAGTCCATTGCTACATGTTTACTTAACCGCATGTTGGTTTATTCACTTGTATGAAAACGATTTCTCAAGAGTCACTGAAACATTATTATAAAAGCATCCTCTAGCTACAAATAGGAGTTTAATAGCTTTTATGACATCAAAAAAATCACGACAGATTCGATAGTTTGCTTTTTGAGCCTTCTTATTGTTAAGTAAGCATAATACAAAATATTGATAGAATTTTTCACGTAACTTAATATTGAGTCTCATTGGTGCCCACCCGCGCGCGCGTGAGTTCTGGGTAATGCCTCTGTGTGTGTGTGTGTGTGTGTGTGTGTGTGTGTGTGTGTGTGTGTGTGTGTGTGTGTGTCTCTCTCTCTCTCTCTCTCTCTCTCTCTCTATCTCTCTGGGCAGCATAACGCAAAAATGAAATATTCGTTAATACCAAACTTATTTTTAGTATTTTAAGTTAGTGTCTGCTAAGATGCGAAACGGAGATTTTCAAGAAAATCCCTCCCCCCGCTCTAAACTAGCCTTTTCATGGAAGGTTTCTGGAAATATTAGATTTTCCCAAAAATTCTTCTACTTTGATTAAAATACAGTGTATTAAAGATATTCATATGGTAAATAATCTTTTGGGAATAACCTCTGAAGTCCTCTTCATTTTGAATGACTTTTGCATATTGGTAAACCGTAAAAAATAGATCAAAACTCACTACAAAAAAAAAAATAGATCACATATTTTTTTTTCGTATAACAAGAAATATTTCGGAAATGGTTACCTATACAATATTGGTTTAAATGTTAAAATAATTATACTTTTCTCAAACGGGAACTCGTCATTCATTTCATACCTCTTTTGTTTTGCTTCCGGCCATGCAAGGAGAACCGAATTTCAATATCATTGCATGGCGACAGTTTTTGGAAGATTTTACCATCGCTTTAGCCTAATATATTCCTTTATTTCGCTTCTGGTACTTAGTAATAAGACAATGTCTGTTAATGTTTATCTCGATTAGCATGATGTAGATAGAAGTATGTTTTGTAGTAATAGTTTGTTTGATAAGCAGACAGAGAATGAAACACATCAGATTTTTAAGAAAACGGATAGTTCTCTTACAACAAAATAGTGGCGGTAGTAGTCTGTATCGTAAACACCCAAAGAAAGACTGCTTTGCAGCAAGTCCGACAACGTTCGAATAGAGTTGGAGGTTGACTGCAGTAAAGCCACGATACAAGCTGAGTAGGACGTGTAGAGGAAGATGGTAGCCACAAATAACAGTATGGTGAGAAGTCTACCAGAAATGCTCTTGGGTAAAGCGGCGGAACCTGCAAACAAAAAACATTTTATGAGTTTACTTGCAGAGCTTCAATCTCACCTTGCATAGTAAGTTAACAACGTTGAATGTATATATCTTGTGATATTTTAATACCAATTAAAATGTGGATAACATATTTATCAATGCAAATAGCTGACCTGTTCATTATGTTAGGTGTTAAATTGTTTTTAGTGTTAAATATCCAATACTAAAAGAGACAGAATTGTAAGGCTTTTACATGAATAATAGCAATTAAATGATAAGACCTGCTTAAAGGTTCATTCCATCGAAATTTTGCAAATAAGAATAGCTATGCAAGCTTTTTTTGGGGGGGAGGCCACAAAACCATATCGTTTTGGGTTTTTATTAAGATACTAAAGCACAGTAGTAATATTTTAAGTTTGTTTATTGAACATCTCTAGATTTGTTTTTGTTTCATTTGGATAGCGCCCTTTAACTTCAATGGTCATATTGAGGGGTTTGACTTGTGAGACAACTCGTATTACTGTAGGTTTAGACCATTAGGTTAATCAATTTTTATCACTAAACACACGCACATTCACTCTCACATTCATACTTCCAGACTCTGTGGGGGATAGGGAATAATTCTGGTTAAAGAAAACTTCTCCGCCCCAGCCAGGAATCGAACCGGGTGAGAAGTCAGCTCGCTAACCACCCGGCCAGGGTCTAACTTTAGTTATATACCTAACATGTTTTCACAAATAATATGCGAGATATTTAGTTTTTACTTTATATAGATAAATAGAACTAAATTTAATTTTTACTTGCTCTACACTCACTTAGTGTGAAAATAGCAGGTAGATAAAGTATTGTATTCGACCCAAAAATTCGATTTCGAGAGTGATAAAAAGTCACCGTTAGAAAAAGATACGAAAAGTTGGTTAATGCCAAATTTGATATTTAATTTCAACATCTTCCAAGGATGCAACACGAGGATTTTAAAGACAATTTTCCCACCACAAATAACCCTTTACATGGAAACATTCTCGAAATTTTAAATTTTCTCAAAACTAGCTCCAAGTATTCTGATTAAAAAGATACTTGCATGATAAATAAAAACGTAAATTTTGAATTAAATACAGGAATAGCCTCTGAAGTCCTATTTATTTTGGGCTACTCTTGCATAACTGTTAAACCGTAAGAGATAGACAAAAACTTACTACACAACGAATGTAGAGCTCGTTAAAACATACAATTTATGTCATATGCGAGGGTCCTTTTTTTTCAACCGCCGATAGACTATAAATAAAAGACAAGTTCATAGAAAACAATTATTTTATTACTAAAAGTTTTGTACACTTATGGTTAATTTTCAACATAATCACCGAAAAGATTGAGACATTTATTGTACCTGTGCACAAGCTTTGCAACACCCGCTTCATAAAATGTTGCCGCCAATGATTTCAAATGAGCATTGATCTTGTTTTGAATCTTTGTATTTTACTACGTTTGCGGAGAGCCATTCAAAACAAACGAAGAGGAATGCTGGCTTTAGGAATGCTGGCTCATCCACACACTGCCGGCAAAACCCATCAGCTCCTTGAACAATTTCAATGGGACTTTTCGATCATCCACCGTACAGTCCTGACCTGGCACCCAGTGACTTTCACCTTTTCCCTGAACTAAAGACGTGGTTAGGAGGGCAGCAATTTAAAACCAATGAAGATCTTCAAAACAATGTCAATAATGCTCATTTGAAATCATTGGCGGCAACATTTTTTGAAGCAAGTATTGCAAAACTTGTGCACAAGTACGATAAATGTCTCAATCTTTTCGGTGATTATGTTGAAAAGTAACCATAAGCGTACAAAACTTTTAGCAATAAAATAATTGTTTTCTATGAACTTGTCTTTTATTTATAGCCTATTGGAGGTTGAAAAAAATGACCCTCGTACATTTTTGTAGAGTTAACGATTTCTGAGATTCCTTGTTATTGGTTTCAATTTTGAGGCCTTCTCAAATAGGAAGTCGTCATCCGTACTTCATTTGTTTTGCTCCAGGCCATGCAAAGGAAACCGAATTTCAAAGTCAGTCGCATAGGACAGCTGTTAAAAGAATTGACTATCTATTTAACCTAGAGTATTTGATTATTTACCTTCTATTTATAAGGAACTAAGTAATAAGACAATTTCTGCTAATATTTACATCGATCGGCATGAAATAGATAGAAGCATAATATTTTGTAAGAATAGTTTGTTTGCAGAACAGGAAAAGAAATTCATGTGAATGTAACGCTTCCGTATATAAATGTAAGGTTTACCTTATATAGATAACACTTTTTTACAGCTGGTGGATATTGATAATTCGTGAAATGAAATGATGAAAATTGGGAAAGGGAATTGGGGAAGGTGACGTTTCACGTCTAAGTTTGAGATATTTGCCTACTCGGCGTGGCAGTGTGAGTAAAACAGACTAGGAAGGTTTTTTCAAACACTAGAGAAGATAGAAGATTATTACTGGGAGAAGGATAGTATAGCGGAAAACGTCATATATAGTAGTTTGTTTTGGCCGGGACACGACAGCAGCGTATTATTTTCCTCTTCCTCCCCAAGCGTAAATGAGTCCAGTTCCGAAGAGCTGCTGAAAGTACTTTTTCGAGATGTATGCATCTGTTTTACCAGCCTAGTATGGTACACCAGACTGGATAACCTTGTAAGACTCTTCTAGATCGTTTACTGACTTCTTTATTTTAATTTAGCGGGAATACACACTCCAAAGTTGACATCAATACCCAAGAGCTGGAGTCAGTGTCAGATGTTGCCGTGTGGTTATAATTTTTACTGACTGCCAAATGATTGCATTCTTGTCGGGCATCATGACCTAGGGGATAGAATGATAAATGAGTAATGGAAGTGTACGAGGACTCGTGGAGTTAAAGATTGGCCCTAAACCTTTGTATAGGGAACAGTTATTGTGATAGCAAATTTTAGTAATTATTATTTTTATTGAAGTTATAGTTTTCTTGTGGCAATGCATTAGTGTGAGAAACAGGAGGTTAAATTTCCAATCGGCAGGCGTATTTGGTGTTTTTGCTACCGGCTTCACAAATATCACATTTTCCGTAGTTAGTGGTTCCCGCGGTGAAGTAGATACTTTCTGTTAGGTCAATTCCGGGTTCCTCAGCACTATGATAATGCAATGCTGAAGTCAATTTTACAAATCACTTAAAAACCTCAAATATTTGAATAACGATGTCTTTTGGCAACTACTATTAGCAGAATCCACTGCACTCAGATCTCCGAAGGGAACTTAATTTATTTCATTAGTGAAACACTTCAAGATCTCCAGCGATGCCTTGGAAGCAATGTCACACTCCCCGGGTCAGAAGGTAAGGTGACCACATCTAAGTTATTTATCATCAACATGAAAAATTTCATAATCATCTCTTTGTAATATAATGGAAATGCAACCTCTTTATCACCTAGAGTTACCTCTCTCGTAATGTCTATTTTCAAGCACTGTATTACCCTTCACCACACTGTTTCCTATTTTTAGGATAAGTGTAGATAATTAAAACCCCCGATACCTCTGACTACTCTCATTCCCTAAGTACGAATATCCGTTCACCAATCCCGTAAGGTTAAATCTGACATAGATCAGGAAATCTTACTCACCTTGCTGACAAACCGCACCAAGAGACATAAGCACAATGTCACTCCATGATGCGTCATTAATATTCACTTCTTGTTTTGACTCCCAGCGGAAAGCGAAGTATAGGAGAATTCCGATGAGCATCACGAGCCCCGTTGACGCCAGCCACACAGACCTAGTGAATGGCAAAGTGAAAATGCTCTCCACAAAGGACAAAGGTGGCTGTCGAAAGACGAAGGCGCTCCTTGAAGCAAAAGAGAAATATGTCATGTCTAGAGAAATGTGCAATATGTGGAAGACATCATATAATAAATATTTTTAATTTTATTTTAAGAAAAAGGTCTCCTTAAAATGAATTTTGTCTATATTTAATAATTCAGTGACACATGAAATAACTAAATTTATAATAATAATTGTAATAATAATGGCAATAATAACGATAATAACAACAATTTTCTAATTTAAAGTTAGTTACAATACGTTGCAAAGTAGCTTTTCGATATTTTATGGAGAAAATGCGCTTTATCTCCCAGAAGGTATTTTTCCTTACTTCGCTGCACGTTACATGATGAAGTGATTTTGATTCGTGCTACATTTGATGGTTTCACATTTGCTGGTGTTTCACTGCTTTTATCTTCAAGACTATACTAACTTAATAGGAAGTCGAGTAAAATGTTCTACCGATGATCACTATAGTTGCTGCAAAATTTAGAAACGGTTCAGAAGATTTGCTGCTTGAATGGAGTGATAAAAATTGTCATTATTTTGACTGCAGATCCTATTGCAGTGCAACAAAGACATATCCTCATTTATGGCCTCTAACAAAGAAGCGTGTGACGCGGGGACTGGCGGAAGCGGCATATTCTTCCTACCTTTTCTGAATTTTGCGAGAAGCAAATATGCATCTGTTTACCAATATAGAAATACAATTAAAAATCTCAAAACTTCACCAGTAATGCATGATTTTGATTTTTGGAAGCGCACTTACTTGGAAGGCGTTGCAGAGTGGATGTACCATAGAAGAGGCAACCGATCCTTCCTGAAATACATTCCTGTTGCTCCTATATCGGCCTCCCCTCGCTGAAGGTAGCCCGTCAAACCATTCCAGGTACCGTTGCTTGAGTAGCCCCACGAGTTAACGACGAACATCTCAACGCTGAAAAAGACACACAACATGAAGCTTGATCAGAAGCTCGTTTACTGAGATTGAAGCTCTTAGGTATTTATTGTTATAGTTTTTGCTGCCGAAATGTGGAAGCCTCTGAAGATACCTCTGAAACATATAAGCCAAATGGTTAAAAACTGGCGGCTTTATCGTCAGATTTATTTTGAAGATAGTGCCGTTATGCAACCCCCAATATAATACACCATATTGGAGGCGCGTGAAGCAAGTCTCATCCTTAAACTGCTTTAATGGAAATTGTTAAACGTTTATTTGTGATAATAAGCCTATCCCACTTTAAAATGCAGGATAAATCTAAGTTGCGGCCTAGCTCTAAACAGGTAGACAGATATATCCATTTATTACTATACAATAAACATGGATCGTTAAAATTAATGCTCTAATGCCCGTTTCGTCCTGCATATTATAGATTCCTCCTGACTTAAGACCAGCATGTAGTTTATGTGGAATTCTATTACTTGATTTAGTAGTTCCAGACTTAAATAAATAAATTCTTACCTTGCATTTAGGATATCCAGAACGTTCCTGAATAATGCATCGCTCACTTTGGTGATAGTATCAATGTGTTTATCCTTGGTGTCCTGAAGGTGATCCAGGGATGCGTTATTGAGTACCTGTAACACGTTCATACTTCACAAATACCATCTCAGCAGTTCAGTTCGCATTATTGCATTAACTGCGAAGACCCTCCCCCAACTCTCTCTCTCATCCTCGCCTCTTTTTCTTTCCTTTTCTAATTTTCTATATATATTTACAAATTTCCCTACTTCTCTGAGTAATTTAGATATGTGAAGTTTTGAAAACCTGAAATATAATTTTTCCGAGCTGTTAATATACCTCTTCCTTATGCTTAAATACGTTTTGAATTTTTCATGGAAATCAAAACACTGTGCAAATTATATCAAACTAGCTTATGCGAAAGAGAAATTAAAAATTTGAAATGCTTATTCAAAAAGGAGCAGATTTCAAATTTTTATGTCAAAGAAACTTTAAAACATCGAAGCACCTTTTGCAGGCAAGGAGGTTTAAAGTTTTAGTTGAATGGTCGTTGAAGCGCTATGCATTTAACAAAAACACCACATTTTGTTACAATGAACCATATCTTACTACAAAGTGGAGCACAAAAAACCAGCCCCGAGTATTAGACTGCTCATTATCGCCCGCCAATTGTCAACCATTGTTGAGAAGCTGTTGTGACTACGTTTTGTCAGTACTAAAGCCGGTGCGATATAGTTAAATATATGAAGTAAATATCTCAGCAAGATGTATCTTCTTCAAGAAAGAATCGCAGTACTGAAGGCGTACATTTCTACCGGTTCATTTAAGGAAACGCGGGGCATTTTTGCAAAGAAGTTTTCTGTCGTTTCCATGTCAGCAAAGAGCAGTGTAGAGACAAGTGGCTACAACATGGTCTGTTGCAAAAATAATCGAGCCTCTTCCGTTCGTACACCAGCTATGATCGCGGATATTCAAGCACGTATGAATCCAGAGTCCAAAGAAGGCGACACGTAAATTGTCGTAACAAGTGAACCTTGTCAACGCGTTTTACAAGTGATGAAGTCCTACAAAATGGCACGAGTCCAAGATTTGAGGAAGGAAAATAAGGCAATATGTGAGAATTTCTGTATGTTGCTATGTCAAACAAATGCAAGTGAAATTTTGGAACCTCTGTTGTGTTTCATGGCTGATGAAGTATAGTTCCGTCTGATAGGACATGTAAACTCCCAAAACGCCAGATAATGGGCAACACACAATCCCTAAACGGTTAATGGGGAACCTCTTCACTGTGAAGTCAGATTGTGGGTCCCATATTTTTGTGAAATAACAGTAAACACTGATGCTATATGTGAGTCAGAGGAATTTTACGCACAGTTGACTACCCCCCTCCCCATGAACATACATATTCTGTCATTCAACAGGATGGGGCGACTTGTCACGCTTCACGCGAGTCTATCTCACGAATTCATAAAATATTCTCAGAAGAAAGGATTGTCGGCAAAGGGTTGTGGCCCCCGCGTTCGCCTTATCTAACCGCTTGTGACGTTTATCTGTGGGACAGTTTAAAGGCAAAAGTGCGCACATAATCCCACGTTAGAAGACTTGAAGGCCAATATTCATAATGAATTTTTTTAGAATTAAAGAGGCTTGCGCAAAGTGTATATTTAACATGCATGTTAGGGCGCGCGCAAAAGTGCATTGAAATACAAGAAGGTTATTTTCAGCACCTAATGTGATGTAAAAGATAAGATCAATTTAGTAAATGTAGACCATTACATTAGCTTATTTGTTATTTCTTTATTATCTAATTCTTACATATTTATCTATCTGTTCCTGTATTTTCAAGTGGCGGGCAACAGTTCGTACGTAATTGGCAGGCGAGCAGTTTGTATTGGGATCCGGGTGTTTTTGGTCCACACTGTACAAGCAGACCAGTGGCTTCTTTTGCGTGCAAATACATATTTCACGGGATCAACGGCTTTACTTCCCTTCCAGGAGGTTTGAACACTCAACCTTGGATATTATAGGTTACCACTACACTACGTAGCGATTGTGCAATATCCAAGGTTCGCATTCGGTTTGCCTTGTAACAAGAAGATATTATTTCAACTTCCCGTGTTGCTGGGCGTCTGTAATGTTAGAGTAATTTCATGATAATAAAAAAATAACACATATATGAATAACGTTTGGAAGATAATTATAAAGTAAGTGTTATGATTATTGCACATTATATTACTTTCTCTACTACGTACATAATGTATAGAGAAGGTATTGTAATGCAACCACAAATTCGATACCGGGATCTCACCAGAAATCATGTTTTGGGTCTCCCTGAATCAGAAAAAAAAAAAAAAAAAAAAAAAGCATTTTGCAAAAATATCCATCTGTGTGTCTGTCTGTCTGTGGATAGTATGGCTCATAAACGAAAAGACCGTTGAATACCAAACTTGGCATTTACGTTTGGTGTCTTCCAAGGATGTGATACGAACATTTTCAACAAAATCCTCCCACCCCCAACTACCCTTTACATGGAACTTTTTTCAAACATCTTTATTTTCTCAAAAATGGCTCTAACAATTTTGATTAAAATATCGTATATTAAAGATATTTACCTCATAAATAAAATGTACATCTTGAATTTTCTGGGAATTGCCTCTGAAGACTACTTTATTCTGGATGAATTTAAACCGTAAGAATTGGGCAAAAACTTGTCACACCAAAAATGTAGAGCACGTTAAACCACACAATTTATGTTATATAAATGGAGCTGATCTTTTTTTTTTTTTTTTTTTTTAATATTCCTTGTTTTTGGTTTCAGCTTTGAAAAAACTTATACTTTTCTCATACGGGAATTTATCAACTCCTGTCCATACAAACAAAGGAACTTCAGTCACATATCAACAAGCTTTTAACTATCACTTTAACCTATGGTACTCCCTTATTTCGCTTCTACTTATAAGGAAGCAAGTAGTAATACTATTTCTATTAATTTTTTCTCGATTAGCATGAAGTAAATAGAAGCATAAGCTTTTAACAATAACTTGTTGCAGAGATGTAGAGAAAGTCATGTGAATGGAAGACATCATAATATTTTTATTTTGAAATTGCCTACTTGTTCAATGATATGAAAGTTTAAGAGACAAAAGTAATTTAAATTAAACCCATCAATAACAATATTAATACTTCTCTTACAATTTACTACATATGATTACTAATCACATTTACAGATTCTAGTTACATTTGAGAAAGTCCTGACTTACCGCCGTTACTGCCCTGATGACCGACCTCTGAAGGTTCATCCTTCTCAGAGAGACGATAATAGGTGCTGTAGGCGTCACACCTTTGTCTTTCTCCCAGATACCAATTGTTTTCTTAAGCAACGTATCTCCAAGTGTATACACCTCCTCCAACAGAAACTCACTTCCAGAAGATTTGCTAACCACGGTGACATCGCTATCGGTGAATATATTTAAACTATCTAACTCGGGCAAGATGTCATTTCCGAGAAGTATCCATCGTTTTCTCAGTGTGAACATTCTTCTTCTGCTGACCTAGAGAGTGAAAATCCACCAGTTACATATCATTGGGCTATAAAAATCTTATTACTATCTGTACTGCTTATCTAGGGTAGGTATTTTATTGCTCCAAAACATTGGCTATAGGGATTTCACCCCAAAATACAATTTTTGTGGTCCTATAAGTATAAGTATAGGATTTACAGTGGAAAGAGGACACCTGGCGCAGCACGGCCTACATAGATCAATTGTGCCTATCACTCTTCAGTAAGAATAGATGAAGTGAAGAAACCGCAGGAGGCTACAGGCTACAGGTCACAGAGATGTGTTCCTAACATTTCCTGTCTCAAAGTCCTAAACCAGTACTGTAGCTATCTAGAGAGGAACAATTTATCATATACTTATGTTTTTAAATTAGGTGTTCCTCAAGGATCAAATCTAGGATCATTATTTTTCCTATTGCTCATTAACGACTTGGTAAGTGTAATTCAATCCTCTGAGTACCTTCTTTATCAGGATAACTTCAAAATATTATACAAAGTGATATGAAATGAGAATGATTCCAACATTTTACAAACATGCACACAACTTGAATATTGGAGTGAAGAAAATTATCTTTTATGTCAGTGTTTCCCAACCTGTGGTTTGCGACTTCCAGGTCGAAAATCATCTTCTTTGGAGGAAAATGTCAAGATCAAGGTTAAAGAAATTTGGAAGGACTTGGACAAGCCTTCAGAGAATATTTCCCTGCTGTGTCCAATAATAGCAATTAAATTCGCCATCCCCTTGAAGAGTCAACAATTTTAGAATCCACATTAAGCGTAAATGAAAAAGAGCAGCATCGTAAAATTTACAGTGATTTTCAGTTATAAAAAAATTATAAATCTCTGTCATTGATTGGTCTTTGGTTAAGTTTAAAGGAGTTCCCATAACGGCTTTATTAGTCTTTTCATCCACATATTTGTGCAAAAAGTGATTTTCTGCATATGCCTATTTAAAAAATAAACACATAAGCAGACTTTTTACTGCAAAACGTTTGGGACTTTATTCCACATCTGTGGTTTCTGACTTCAAAGCTCTGTGCCATGGAAAACAGGCGCACTTCTCACTGAATTCCAAGAAAGAAAAGTTGTGTTTATTATTGCAATAGAGTGACAGGTTGGTAACTAGAGTAACTTTAGGTTTTAACCGTTAAGGGTTGAGTTAATTTAAGTTTATTAAACCTCTTACTTGGAATTACATTTTATGTGAAATACATAATGTACATTACATAAAATGTAATATAAATGTACATTAATGTACTTATATCTACTGTATGTATATTGAAAATGTCAATAGTTCACCCAACTCTGATTGTTGTATAAGAATCAAAAAGTCAGCTGTTTTATATAATGTAGTTAAAGAAATGTGTTATAGTCAAATACATAAAATGTAATAATACTTTTTATACTCAGTGCATAATGAACAATAATAAGCTGAACTTTGCTAAATCCATGAAAGATATGCCAAATTCAATGCAAATCTGTCTTTCGAGCGTAATATTAGATCAATATAGATTCTATACTGTGCCTTTTCATAGTTTTGTAAGACCCAAACTAGGATATTATTGTCTAATTTAGTCACAAAATTATAAATCATTTATAGCATAATTTTCGAAAATGAAGGGAAAAAATGTAGAAGCCTCTTATTTTAAACAATTCAAGAATTGTTGAATCTTGTTTATATGAACTATACTGAGCTACCTACAGAACATAAACTCTAGCAGTAGAAAATTGTAGGAAAATATAACACCAGCTATTCATCTATAAAACCGTTAAAGTATCAGGTATATCAGGGAACTTTTACTAGAGATAAAAGAATTAAACATCAGAAATACAAACCATAGGCCACGTTACTTATTTTATTAAAATAAATCGAAGTCACTAGCTCAAATTTCTCCGCTTGTAGAGATGGTTGCTTCGTACAACGATCTTACTAAGACTTCTGATTTGGATTTTAGCAGTTCTTATAACAAATTGAGAAACAAATTATGGATATATTTCTATAGTTTGTTTCTAGCTGCAATTCGTTAATGTATATAATGCCATTGTATAATCAACTTGTGTAATTAATCAACTTAATCAATAATGTGTAATTTTGTAATCATGCACTGATGTTTTGGTTTTTACATATTTGCTATTAGATATTATACACAGATGGTATTTTATTAGCTAATTTAATTAATTGAACATGTTTATAATTATATGTTCAATACTATGGGTATGAATTCTTCTATATTTAATATTCCATATACATTTTAATTTCTATATCAACACATTTTGTAATTTCTTATATGAACCGCATAAGTTCGTTATTTGGATATCAATTTTTCCAACTCAGCTACATTTGATCCAAAAACCACCCTGAACTTACTAAAGACTAAACTTGATTTATTGGCCTCTTCATCAGATCAGAAATTTAATGCTATCCACTAATCGATTTGTCCAACTTTGATTCATACCTTTCAAACTACGGCTCTAGAAAATACCCTTGCCTACGCTGCCATGATAACAGGCAACTAATGGATGTACACCTAGTATACTTCAGTGGCAGCTCAGAGGCTTACGCAGTCTAGCCAAAACTTTGGACCCATACATCTCGAAATACCATAATATTCCAAAGAAGATCAACGAATATCTGCACCAAATACACCAATCCTAAAGATTGCTACATCGATCCTTGTCAGATCAGAGATAAAGAATACAAACAGTGGTGCAAGGGTGTCATTCTAAAATATCAATTTTTGACACCATCTATTGTATAGTGTTCTATTTCTTATGTTTATAATGTCCAACCATTTATATGCCTTATTGTTAATGCTAGTATTTCTTAAGCTTTGTCCATAAGGCAACTTTGCAATGAAGGAAACTCTAAAATAAAATATATTGTATAATTTAAATATGGCAAATCTATATACCTACATTCTTACACATTTCAATCGTTTTCATATTTTTGTACACTTTGTATTTTCTATTCTATATACTTATATATCTTTGTGATTTAATATATGTATTCAATAAAATAAACTGGATACAGTGTCATAGCTAGAGCAATGTGTATGATCCTTGTAATTAGACAACTGATATCCACGGGCAATTATCTTTCCTTGGAGTAAGTATCTGCGTCAACTGTCCGGCACCTCCTCATACTGTAAAACTTTAAAGCGCAGCTGAAACATGAGAGGGTTATAGACTGAAAAGGAAATGGGGGAAAGGAAATCATGATAGAAGAGTAAATATCCCAGTGTTCCCTAACGACTAGGAAAAATAAATGTATGTGCCCATAAATATCTTTCTTAAAAACGGATTGTATGTATGAATATCTAGATTATCTATTCATGGGTTCTATAACGTTAAATGTATATCATTATAGTAATGTTTTTAATGTTGAGTTATAATCAACCAACCTCCTGAAGAAGTAAAGTAGAATTTGTACATGACACATCCAACACGTATGTAGAAGCTGCTTCCAAATCGTCGGTATTCTCCACAAGATCAAGGAAGTTCTGCCAAGAATTAGGTATTGAAGCCATGAGGTTTCTTCTGGACATAAACATCATCAGCTGCACTGCACGGACTGAATCACCTGACAGAGAAATGATAGTTACTATTCTAGCTAAAATAAGAATTTACAGTTTTAATAAAATATCCAATATTAGAACAAAACGAACACAAACCTCGTGAACCAGCAGTATCAGAACACAGATAGATTGCAACAGTTCCTTGGGGAGCAACGGTTGCCTGGTACTTCAATACATCGCCGATAAGCACGAAGATGTTGGAGTCATCGCTCTGAGCAAACACGAACACAGTGCTCAGAATCACTCCGGTAAAATACATCACCCTTTCCTGTGGAAAGAAAAGAAGATTAAGATATACAACATGAACAACATGAGTGAGACACAAAATATCGCATAGACACCAAAACATCCTGTGTGGTGCTACGTCCCTATGAAGGGTCATGGCCTGCCGTCTAGACTGCCGGTTTCGCGCTCATTCACGCACGGCAGAGGTTGGCGATTATCCGACCGATAAGGCGAGGATATATCAACATCACGCATCTCTGATCAGCATCGCTCTCAATTGCAGTTTCTTATTTTCCTCACAATGCTGAGTGGGCACCGCTCCTATCCGCACCTCCTTTGAATGGCGTCGAACTCGGGGGATACCATGGCCAGGACCAGAGCTCCACGCTCTGGCCGCTGCACCAGAGTGTAGTAGTACTCAAGTCCAGTATTTTCCAAGAATTCTATCAAGTTTGTTTTTGTTTGTTTTATAAGAAAATCCCCCGCACCCTTTACCTGGAAAACTTATCGTTATTTTTTATTTTCTCAAAAAAAAAAAAATAAATAAATAAAACGTTTCTAATGATTTTATTAAAATAACACAGGCATTTTGTATATAGTTTTCTCCAAAACCGGGCTGTCCTCCCCTGACACTGGGCAATAATCATTAACAAACAAAAGAAACCCTATACTAGGGGCGAGAGGCAACGTACTAAAATCTCTGCTTCTTGTAGACTCTGTAGGCAATTCAGGTTCGTGTTAGTATGTGTCCAAATCAGTGAGTTGCTGCACATGTTACGGGACAAGTAAGTGGAAGACTTAGTAACTGAGAGGGTTGGTTTCCTCGTAATCCCATTTAATGTCACACCGTCTTTGGCAGAGGAGTGGGGTCGGGTTATCATGTTCTGAAAAATGTTATACTTGTGTATAATAGAATAAGTACGGAGGGACCCGGCACTGAACCATAGCGGTTTTAGTACCTATGACTCTTGAGGAGGCGCCCTTGGGAGGAAAATGTGAGGTGAAAGGAGACACCCGGTGACCGGAACGAGGAGCAATGGCACAGCTATAACAGGTTCCCTACAGATTGAAACGCCCAGACAGTCGGATACGTAGACCGGAAACCCTACCCCGCAAGGTTCCAACGCCCCTAAGAAGCGGTCCTTATTCCTCGACAACCAGCCAAAGGCCGAGGAACGGTGAGATTGTCACAGAGCATGCTTGTTCCCCGCCATATCGCACCAAAGCACCATCATTGACATTTGCAACGCTGTAACAGACCAACAGACTAAGGATGAAGGAAGTGATGACTGTAACGGCATGGAGGGACAGAAAATTCGGGGGATGAATGAACTCCAACATTCACCTCGCAACCCTGGAGATCCTAGAAAAAAATTGTGCTCGCCGGGGATTGAACCCCGGACCTCCAAATTGCGCCATCTAATTCGGTAAACTTGTGTAAAGCATAAGAGGTAGACAAAAATGTGCCACACAGTAAACGTAGATTTCTTTAAAATACCCAACTCGCATCAAATATGTATATATTAAAATATAAATGCAATATTAATTTATATTTCGGGCAAGAGCCTTTCTTCAGAAGCGCTAAAGAGAAACAAGTTACATAATGTAAAACAGCTGACATCGCTAACACTGGTTAACTTTATTCTCTCTATGCTTCTGAAAAAGGAATATTGCCCGAAATATAAAGTATTGTGATATTAATTTAATGTGCTTGGTTTTATAATTCGACATCCTAGTTAATTTTATATATTTTACATGGTTATTCGAGGTTACAATGTTTCATTACATTAACTCCCTAGAAGAAAAAAGAAAGAAACGAAGATAAAAATTGTGTTTAATGTGCAAAAATTAATATATAATATAAATAATGACATCAAAATCATGAAAAAATAACTTACTATAGAGCGCTATGCAAAGAGTGCAATTTCAAATCTAACATATGATTACTCACTTTTTAAACATTTAGCAATCGCGTCATTTGTTTGTATTTCTATTGTATCTACAACGAAATGAGCAATGAAATTACTTTTGCAAACGTTTATGGTTTTAGTGCAAAAGCTTCCAAATCTCGAAATAACGGGGTCAATTTTTGGATAGAGGATGGCCTTCATAGTATCTGGAAGATGAGTGAGAGTGTAAATGTGCGTGAATGTAGGACAAACAAGACGATGGTCTGCCTCACATTCAAGAGGTTCCGAGTTCGAATCTTGATTAAAGTGAGTTCCCTACATAAGGGGTTTTCCCTTATCCTGAAAATATGTATGTCGAGTGTGGTGATTAGAGAAAAGGAATGTGAAATTAAAATATTTAATTATTTATTATAACTTCAATAACATTTGTAGCATGACTTCTGGCATTGTTTCAGTGAACCCAAGATGTTGAAATTATACCTAACAGAAAACAAGAAATGAAATATAGCAATACCCACTTTTCTAATTATCTCAGAGACTTAAAACTAAAACTTTTTACCTACTAAAAACAGTTTTATAAAGCTAAATCCTAATGAAAAGCAATAACTAATAAAACAAAAATTAATTGTTTGACCATTTGTGCAGTATTAGAACTCCATCCAGTTTACATTGCAAACAATGTGTAGCATGTGTATGTCAGCAGGTAATCACGTGTTCGCTTAAACTCCAATTTTCCTTTGTTGCCAACGACACTGTGTGAGTCACCGTGCGTCGGTTGAGACATCTCTTGTCTTACTTGCAACTCAGTCTTGCATTTGCTTCTCCATCATAGGGGCTAGCATTAGTTTTAGGTTTACTTGTTGTAATAACGTCTTTGCCATTATCCATGCATCCAGTGATTTTAACTGCCCTATAATTTAACTCTACAGTCATTAGTTCGATTCTGCTCTCCGCACTATATAAAACACCTTATTTTCACAATTCCCTTGCGTTAATCTCTTAATGTAAGATGAAGACTTAGTTTTTAACTACATTATAATGCTTAATATGATTTTTATCAATTAAATATGAAAAAATAGGTGGAACTGAAACAACTTTTGCAGTATTTTATATCTTAATCATTCGTTCAAATTAAAGACGAGTAATAAGATAGATTGTTGATAAATCTCGTATTAATAGGGAATATTAGTATACTAGTAAAAGATAGAAGAAACAAATTTATGAAACAATCATTAATAAGTATAAAAATAAGTGTAATCTGGAGGAGATAGAAGTAATCGGTCTGATGGTAGGAGCTCCAGAAGTCATTCCTCACTTTTTGAATTAAAAAAAAATTAGGTATATCAAAATAGTTTTGACTGTAAACTTACACTTAAGGTTGAACACCTATGTTTTTAAACTTTTAGAACTCGGTATTCTTTTATATACTGTATGTATAGAATTTATTGCATCTAAAATTTTTTCAACTAGATTTTTTTTATCAAGTATCTTACCTTTACAATAATTATTATTTGTACATCTCATTTTTACTGTACTTGTTCTGTCGCATTTGTTTTACATTTGCTATGTACTTATTGTTTACTTTGTTATGCTAAACTTTGTCATGTTGATCAAGTTAAATAAATAATAAAATATTACAATATATTAATTATTAGTAGGTATATTATATATTTCACAAATGCGATCGCGTATTTCTTACCAGTACACCCCAAATTTAAGACTACATAATATAATACATTGCTTCTTTACCGAGCCAAGTCACTTAGGCGTTTCTTCTGAGACTGGTATTCGGCAGGTCATGGGATTGTTTCCCGCGGCCGACCTCTCTGACCAATGGGTTTTTTTGGAGGTTTTCTCCGGTCATTAAGTAAATGCTGGGGAGATTTCTTCATTCCCAGAACTTCCTGTACCTTCATTTCATCCAACCGGTCTCTTTCAGCGTTGCCAGTGTCGGGGAGGACTGCGGTGGTGGCGTCCTATAGCGGAGGTGACTGCGCTTTGGCGGGATGGCGTCGGAAGTCATCTATAGACCCAGGCAGTTCGGCCAGATCTAGCGCTCCCCATTGAAATGAGGAACTGTTGGGGACTCTCGCCGCCGTCCTGTTTCGACCTCCTGTTGTAATTACTCTCATCTCATATCTTCCTGTGGTCTGACTAACAATAAGCCAATCAGACATACCCATACACACACATTGCTTCTTTAAACTTAGTGTCCCTTTTATACAATAAAACTGGCATACTGTACCTTTATCTAACGAAGTCGTAACAATGAACAAAGAAGTCTGTCTCTCACAATTTCTTCTTGTTACCTATGTATACACCTATGTAATTACCGAAACGAAGCTTGATACTGAGTCACGCCTTCTCTTTCTTAAATTGCTCATAAAGACGAACACTACATAATTTACTAGTGAACGTCGGCAAGACTTGACGAGTGAGTAATTGCTTTTTGCGTTAAAAATTTAACAAGATGAGGATACTGGGAAGGGTAGCTATTCGTATCACCATATCAAGAAAGAATCACGTACAAAATACAATTGTTACTATTCTATTTCATTTGTTTTATGTTTGTACCCACTATGTCTTATTAATGTACATAACGGTTGCAGGGTATATTTGTCCATTCACCTTTGCACGTTAAGAGAACTTTCGTAAACAGCAATTAAGTTACAAAAACCTTTTATCCATCTCCAAGTTTGTATAAAAATCCTGTGTTCCATTCACATGACTTTCTCTACCCATTAGGCAAACAAACTATTTTTACAAAAGATGATTTACATCATGCTAATCGAAGTCAACTTAGCAGAAATTGTCTTTTTACTTGCTCCATGGTAAGTAAAACAGACATAAGGGAACACACTAGTTAAAGCAATAATCAAATATTTTAAAAGATGTTGCTCTGCGATTAACATTAAAATTTGCTACCCTTTCCATGGCCAGGAGTAAAACAAAAGAGAAATGAAACGGGTGAGGACTACTTGTGTGAGAAAAGCTTAAGTATTTTAAAACTAAACCAATAACTACGAATACACCTGAAATCGTTAACTCTTCAATAAAGGCATATGATATAAATTATGTGTTTTAACAAGATCTGCTTGTTTACCTTCTCTAGCATATATCTATAATTTGCATAGTTGATGAAGAAGGTACTGCATTTCACCCAAAAATTCGATGCCGAGTTTTCACCGGAAACACATGTTTTGAGATCTCCCTGAATCCTAAAGAGCATTTTTAGAAACATGTCCATGTCATTAGTCTGCGGCCTGATAGTTCAACGAAAAGTCGGTTAAACACCAAGTAATTTGCAAACATTTTCTTCGTTAGGTGTACTTTTCTAGAAAAGTATAATAAATAGAGCTGTGATGTTTTTCCCCCATATGCAACATTTATTGTTGTAAACAGTCGGTGAAAGCGTTTCTGTTACCTGTATATGAAATTCCTAATTACAATTATGAGTGCATAAAAATTAAAGAAAAAATTAAAATAAGGTGCACATAATTATATATAATTTTATTAAAATATTTTAACGAAATAACATGTTCTTAAAGTGACTACAAAGTCTTAAGCATCTCACTTTAGTTGTTTAGAAAAAAATATGCACCTAAAGAAGAAAATATGTGAACAATTTTGCAAATTTTCTTGCCTATTAAGCAATCAACAAGTTAGCAATTACTAATCTAAGTTAACATTTGTCTATGGTCTCTAAATTAGAAGTTATTTTATAAGAGGTAAAATTTTCAACATGATAGCTTGTAGAGTTTTAAAGAAACCTAATTATATATTTCATTGAGGTGCATCATGGAAATTACTACTCTGTGTCTACCAAGTGCCCTTAATGGCTTAAGATTTTCCCGCCTTTTGTGTAGATTGAAACAATTGCCAAAAAATCATGCAAATCGAGGTCGGTAGAATGCAAGTTATATAATATTAATAAATAATATTCAACTTACAATTATGATGTGTTTGGTAATGGGGCAGCCCCTTCATTTTCGAGGTTGGATTCCAGAAATACTGTCCGCGTATCACTTTTCTGTCACTTTTTCATTGCTTGTTATGTAAGGTTAAGGCTCAAATATCCATGAAAATTCCAAAGAGGCGCAAACTATAGACACCTGTAGTTTTGGAATTTCAAAAGTTGGTGAAATTGTACGTTTGTTTAAGCAATCTTAGAGAGTACACTTGCTGACATTTTGCAACTCTGAATTTTGATTCATAACTCCATGGCACCACAGTCCACAAGGGTCTGGCCGCCTCATTCCCCATCTCGACCCAAAGGCGTCATGGATGGGGTGCAGAGCTGGAGGTTGAGACATGATCAGCGGCTCGAGTCCCTTCTGGCCGGTTGATGCGGTCTTCTCGACCTGGAGCTGCTACTTCTCAATCCAGTTGCTCCTCAGTGGACCTGACGAGGCTGAGTGCACCTCGGACTGGTCTCCCAGAGGGGGGAAATCCCCCACTCCGGTACCGGGAATCGAACCCAGGTCTCCCGCTTAGCAAGCAACCGCGCTACCACCGCACTGTTGAGGAAACAAGCCCTTGTTTGGGCTTATCAGCATGCGCATGTTTTGTTACTAACCAGCATTAGCCATTTATTCACATGCAACATGAAGTATGAAAACTTGTACATTTATAAATCGATTTGAATAACCATTTTCATGCAATAAATGCAGTTTAGTTGCCTAAGTGGGAACTGATGTATTTAATTGTGCCTATGACATACATTCGAAGCGATAAGAAACCGTAATATCAATACTTGCAGCTCAGTGCTATGATTATTAAACACCAAAGGTTATTTCTCGTAAGTGGGTCGAAACTCTGACAAGTGATGATGCTAGAGAACAGAAACATTAACGCCCAAATACACATTATTGTCTATCATCGCATCAGAAAAGATCTCAGTTCATATAGGTATGTAACACAGTTGTTAGCTAGTTAGCTTTTCTTCTCGCCCTCTGTGGTGTAACGGTTACCATGCTAACTTCATAAACCCGGCGGAGGACGATGGGCGTAAAAATCCTTAGCATGGCTTCCTTCGGAAGGGAAATAAAGCCGTTGGTCGTGTCGTAGATTTACGGCACTTAAAAGAACCTCAAGCCTAATAGAGACGCCTCTGAGCAAAATTAAGCAGTGTTTCACGCCCAATATAGAATGGGACGCTGAGAACC
The DNA here is from genome assembly GCA_030762935.1 of Hymenopus coronatus. Taxonomy (NCBI): domain Eukaryota; kingdom Metazoa; phylum Arthropoda; class Insecta; order Mantodea; family Hymenopodidae; genus Hymenopus; species Hymenopus coronatus. The sequence goes on along the minus strand of CM060895.1, from coordinate 52,303,380 downwards.
ACAGCAGTTAAAGAGCGTCCATAAATAAAACGCCATTTCAGATTTCATTTTCTCCCCAGATGGTATTATTAGATCGACAATGTCACTCAAGACCTCTTGAGGAGTATATTAATATGTACCTACTATGTAACGGGAAAACTATTGTCTATACACTCTTAGGTTGATCCGCGCCAAAGTGGATCCACGTTGTCAGTACACCGCGGTAGAACACAACAGTAGTGCGCGCAAGAATGTAATCCCTGCTAACAATTTAAATTATTAAATGAATTTATTCTTAAATGGTGTAATATTGTATACAAAAACCTAATAGTTAAATTTCCGTCAATATATACCGTTAAACAGAGCTACAAGTCCCAAAATGCTATTCTATCAGTTCCCTGATTTCCGCAACATTGTTTTATAGTAACGTTTGCGTTTAGAATCATAGAGGACGGTCGCCGTGAATTTACTCTTGCATCTTCGTCGAGTTACATAAAGCTATAGTGTTGAATGTTTTTGTAAGTTTTTTTTTCAGCAATATCCAACACTTCCTGTAAAGGAAGTGGTGAAATTAACTTCTGAGTTCTCCGGTGTTGTGATTCGAGCGTGTGAGCACGTTCATCGAAACTGGGACAAGTGATTTTTCGATTAACAAACATGAAATGATTCATTCTCAGTCGCTGATAGAAAAACTGTGTTCAAATTAGCGGATGTAGAAAAACTTGTGCACGAGGCAACACCAGTGTAACTCAAGGCGACTGGGTTTCACGAACCAGGCATCCAGAAATTCAAGAAACTGCCAGGAACGGCGCTATGTAGTCGATTACTTGACATTAACTTATGGTATGAAATGGCCGACTCCGAATTAAGTGTTTTCGAAGAAGACGAAGACACCACTGAACTGCTTGCTGTTTCATTCATGTAATATGTGTTACACCATCAAGTTAAGATTTTAATGTTTACAGTGTTGCTTAACTATGGACGTCATCATGACTGGCGAGTAAAACGTGCTCATACGTACACATTTACCACTGGTACACGCCCACTAAGTTTGGCAACAGCTGTCCGCGAGGATTTGCCAGCGTTCATATGCCTGTAAGTTTTGCGACGGTTATAGTCAGAATGGGCCCATGACACAACAATGTGGGACCAAAAAATGGAAAGAGAAGTAAAGGAAATCCGCGTCACATAGTCACAAACATTTAAAACACAATGGGAACACAGTGGACAAGAACTGCATGTGATTAAGTGATCTCGGAAATTAAGATTCATGATAAGGTATTGATTGATAAAGCTGTTCTATTATCTATTTCAAGAAGTCAAATACTATAAAATTCTATTTCGGCTTAGGTTAATACATAATTTTAAGTAAACACTTAAGTGTTAAATGTGAAAGTGAAGGTAAAATAAACTGATATGCTCCTTTCACACGACTTTCTCTACGTCTCTGTAACAAACTATTCTTAAAAAGCTTATTCTTCTATCTATTCATGCTAATCGAGATAAACATTAGCAGGAATAGTCTTATTACTTGCTTCTTTGTAAGTAGAAGGGAAATAAGGGAGCACACTAGGCTAAAGCGATAGTAAAATCTTTTAAAAACTGATCGCTATGAGAAACATTTGAAATTCGCTTCTCTTTATAAGACTAGAAGTAAGAAAAAGAAATTTATAAAACTAGATATGGCAGTAGCTGTGGATGTAGCTGTTTACGTTTATTTATAAAATCACAGAGCTGTAAATAGATAAATAGATATACGTGAAAGTCAATGAGTTATGTGTAACCAACATAACCTATACAAAGAGATTTCATTATATGTTTGTCGTCTTCTGTTTATGAAAAGTATAATTTACTAAAATTCTATGAAAGCTGAATGAAAAGCATTAGACTTTATACGGGACTACACTAATAAAAAGAACATTTTCTAACCGTTGTTTCAAGTTATTCACGATATTCTGTAAATATAATGTTTCTAAGTGTCTCCTAACTATAGTTATTCAAGTGTGTAATCGGATAAATCATTTATAATAATACGGGAAGTTGTAAACTACGGGCCATGCAAAAAACAAGGATTTCAACCACATGGCAGTTCTTAAAAGATTTGCCTATCGCTTTAACCTAATCTATTCGCTTATTTCCCTCTACTTAAAGAGAAGCAAGCAATAAAGACCGTTTCTGTTAATGTTTATCTCGATTAGCCTGAAGAGTAAAAAGAATAAGCTTTTTAACAATTTGTTACAGAGATGTAGAGAAAGTCGTGTGAATTTAATACATCATATTTTTACTTTCTCTACACATACTATGTACTTAGTGTATAGAGAAAGTATTTATTGTATTGGACCCAAAATTCGATACCGGGATTTCAAGGAAATTTATTTTTTGAGACTTCCTGAATAAAAAAAAATTAGAAACATCTCCGTGTGTGCGAGTGTGAGTGTGTGTGTGTGTGTGTGTGTGTGTGTGTGTGTGTGTGTCCATTAAATACCAAACTTGGTATTGAAGTTCAGTATCTTCCAAGGATGCGACACGAAGATTTTGAATAGAAACCGCACACTCCGACTACCCTTTACATGGAAAAAAATTGATTTTCTGAACAGTGGCTCTAACGATTTTGATTAAAATATCGTATAGTAAAGTCATTTACATGAAAAATAAAATGTACATCTTGAATTTTCTGGTAATAGCCTCTGAAGACATCTTAATTCTGAATGAATTTTGCCTAACTGGTAAAGAGTTAGACAAAAACTTACTTCACAAAAAATGTAAAACTTGTTAAAACACAATTTATATTATGTACATTTTTTTTCGTGGAGTTGACCATTTTTTTTAGACATTCTTTGTTAGTGGTTTCAGTTACACTTTTCTCACACATAAATTTGTCAACTGGCAATACAAACATAGGAACTTCAATCACATGGTAACCAGCTTTTAAAACATTTGACTGCCGCTTTAGCTTACTGTAGTCCTAATTTCCCTCTACTTACAAAGAATCAAGTAATAAAACTAGATCTGCTAATTTTTCCCCCTACAATAATTTATTGCAGATATATAGTGAAAGTCATGTGAATGGAAACTAAACTTTTGATGACCATTTCAATGTCTTTTTATACGATTTCATGACTTTATTGCTTTCAAGCGTGTTCATACTTCCAGACTCTGCAAAGGAAAGATTTTAGTGACGAAAAATTCTACAGTCGAAATAGAAGCGATCACCCCCAGATAAAATTTGTGTCAGAAGTGGGATTCGAACCCACGCCCTCAGAGAGGACCAGAACACTCATACCTACTGAGTAGGCAAGGTTTAACCTTGAGTCTGGCGCCTTAGACCGCTCGGCCATCCTGACATCTGTTAAGCAGTGCTCTTAACTTTGTAGTTGAACAATTGCGTTTTCACGGGTTCTTGTGTCTGAGTTACAAAATGTAATGTATTCTGTTCACATGCCTTTCTCTGCCTGTTCTACAATAAAATTATTCTTATCAAAGATTGTTATATTAACATCATGCTGCCATTTTCCTATCTCTGTAAATATAGTGAATGTTTATTCATGTAGAAAGCTGAAAATAACCTCCTATGTACCAACTCCAATCAAACACAAAAGAGATATTCACACCTACAAAACTAGATCAGCCAATCGCATATGTATTGAATCAGTTAACTCTACCAAATATGGAACAAAAAGTATGCTATATAGTGCCACCAACATACAACAGTCTCCCACTTAACATTAAAGAATCACTTAACTTATCCATATTTAAAAACAAACTCTTCAAATACCTACTTGAGCAATACTGTAATTCCTAAAAATTTGACAACAGAAAATCCCTATGTTGTTTTTTTGAAATATTGTATTGTTCATTCACACACCCACACAAATTATGTTTGTGTGTGTGTGTGTACTTATATACTCCTTTTTATGTGTTAATGTGTTTATTCTTTGTATTTTGCTTACCGCCTCACTAAACGGCAGTCCCTACCTAGAGCAATATGCTCATTGGGACATTCTATGTAAATAAATAAAATAACTGAGATAAGCATTGGCACAAACGGTCTTGTAATTACTTCCATAAGTAAGGAAATCAGGGAATACACTAGGAGAGATGTGTAACGAAATATGACTTCCCGTTTGAGAAAAGTTCACGTAGTTTAGGAAACTAAGGAATATCTGGGAAACGGTTAACACTACAAATGAAGCAGAAGAAGAAACATTATATGGCAAATTGTGTGTTTTAATGAGATCTAAAATGTCTGTGTAGTAAGTTTCTGTCAATCATCCACGGTTTACCAGTTATACAAAACTCATCCAGAGTGAAGAGTCTTCAGCAGCCATTCCCAGAAAATTCAAAACATACATTCCGTTGTCATAAAAACATCTTAAACAAATAGTATTTTGATCAAAATCGGTAGAACCATTTTCTAAAATGGCTTAAATATCAAGTATGGTAGTTAACCGAATTTTCATTTTGAGCTATTTTGTTCCTACATGCGCACATATACACCTGGACCTTTTTCTAAAAATGTGATCACATGTCTTTCTGTACCTGTTCTACAAACTAAACTATTCTTACAAAAGATTATTCTTTTATCTACATCGTGGTAGTCGAGATAAACATTATCAAAACTGATCTAATTACTTACTTTTTGGATTCAGGGGACCTTTAAACACATGTTTACAGTTAAATCTCAGCATCGAATTTTTGGGCGTAATACAATACCTTCTGTACCTATGTACTATATACACAATGCGTGTAGAGAAAGTAAAAAAAAATGGTGAAATGGGATACTCGTGTCACAAGACTTGAGTCATATTTATTTCCACATTTGATGTTTTATTTACATGTTTTAGTGTTTGTTCCAGTATATATAGCTCTTTTTAAAGGATTTCAAAACTTTTACTTGCTCCGTAAAGAGCGTGTCATGCTTCTAATTAAAGAAAAGTTTCCACAAGACATAGAACCCAGGACGACCGGATAAAATTCTTGTCAGAAGTGGGATTCGAACCCACGCCCTCAGAGAGGACCAGAACACTCGAACCTACTGTGTAGGCAAGGTTTAGCCTTGAGTCTGGCGCCTTAGACCGCTCGGCCATCCTGACAGATGTTCGTTAGTCAGAATTTAAACAATTTTGAGCATTTCCCTTATCATGAACGCTATGGCTGTTATTTAAAAAAAAAAAAAAATCACTCACATGACTTTCTATAGCTGCTCTACAAATAAACTTCCTACAAGATTTTTTTTTCTACACCATGCTAGTCGAGATAAACTTTAACAGAATGTTCTTATTACTTAGTTTCTTAGCAGAAGAAAAACGTACACTTCCTGTCTGTCTGACACTTTGTATATCGCAGATTCAGTTTTTGGTTTAACCTTTTTTGTTGCGAAATAGGGTGGCAGGGAATTTTATCAATGAATATGATTTAAAGAAAATTATTGCTTTAATAATGAGAATTTTATCTATAGGATTTTCTGATTTGGCTTTTTTCATTTACTTTTTATTTGGATTGTATAATGGACAAAACTAAAGTATATTTAATTTTTCTTTTTTACAATTGAAATCAATAACAAGGAATATTTCGGAAACGTTTAACTCCACACCAAAAACGTAAAGAACTTAAATTGCGTGTTTTGAAGAGATCTATATTTTTTGTTGAGTCAGCTTTTGTCTATCTCTTACGGTTTACCAGTAAAACTCATCCAGAATAAAGTATCTTAGGCTTTTCCTAGAAAATTCAAGATATACATTTTATTTGCCAGGTAAATATCTTGAATACGCGATACTTTAATCTAAATCGTTAGAGCTATTTTTGAGAAAATCAAAATTTTTGAAAAGAGTTCCATGTAAAGGGTAGTTGGTGGTGGGTGATTTTCTTGAAAATCTTCGTGTTGCATCCTTCAAAAATACCAAACTGTCCACACACACACACACACACACACGCATCTTTATCTAAAAACGCTTTTTTTTTTGATTCAGGGGGATCCAAAACATGTATTTCCAGTGAAATCTCGGTATCGAATTTTTGGGTGCATTCTAATACCTTCTCTATACACTATGTACAGAGTACGTGTAGAGAAAATAAAAAGCTGATGTGTTACACTCTCATGATTTTCTCTAGCTGCTCTACTAAGAAACTTCTTACAAAAGATTATTCTTCTTTCTACACCATGCTAATCGAGATAAACATTAGCAGAATGTTCTTATTACTTAGTTCTTTATAAGTAAGGAATGCGGTATGCTTAAGTGAAAATCAAATGTTTTAAAAGCTGTCGTTATGCGATTGGCATTGCAAACCGATTCTTTGTTTGGCAAGGAGTAGAACGAAAGAAAAACTGACTGCCTCCGTGGTCGAGTGGTCAGCGAGTTGACTTCTCATCTGGGGTCCCGAGGTTCGATTCCCCACTGGGGCGATAAAGTTTTCTTTAATGAGAATTATTCCCCAAAGAGTCTGGAAGTATGTATGTGAAAGTGAATGTGTGTTTGAGAAAATAAAATGGTTCAAACCAAACGTAAAAGAACCTACAGACAACGAGTTGTTTCAAGTATGACCTTAGATGTTAAAGGGGGTATATAAATGAAACAATAAAAAACACGGACATTTCCTGTCTGAAAAGTATAAGTACTTTACAAAAGAAACAAGGAACATCTCGGAAACGCAAAAAAGAAGGGGGAAAAAAACCGTAAAGGACATAAATTACGTCTTTGACGAGGTTCTACATTTTTTGTGCAGTAAGTTTTTGTCTATCTCTTACGGTTTAGCAGTTGAACATCATTTGGCATAACATCTGGAATAAAGAAAAATTCCCAGAAAATTCAACTTAAACGTTTATTTAGGATGTTATAGGGTTTTTAATCAAAATCGTGAGAGCCATTTTTGAGAATAATTTCGAAAAAAATGTTTATGTGAAAGGTAGTCTGGGGGGATTTTTTGAAAGGAGGATACCAACCTAAATATTAAGTTTGGTATTTAACGGTCGTTTCGTTTTTGAGCTATGCTGTCCACAGACACACGGACCTTTTTCTAAAAATGCTTTTTTCGGACTCAGGGGACCCCAAAACATATATTTCCGGTGAAATCTCTTCATCGAATTTTGGGGTGGAATACAATACCTTCTCTATCCACTGTTTACGTTGTACATGCGCATAGAGAAAGTAAAAATGTACTACCTAAAATAAAATAGGGTAAAACTTCCACATCCGATCCAGACTTGAAACCATTAAACATTTTCAAAGTTGGTAACCGCTAGAGTGACTAGGTTTTGATTTCTACTCGGTATCATTGAGGTTTCAGCTTCACAGAACTCTCGGCTATGTCCTGTTGTCGATCTGCAGTCGCGGCCGTGCCTATAAAAACATCCTTTGGCTCTTTGCGGTTTAGGGCCCTCCACCTTGTGTTATGCTTTGCGGCTTAGGATCCTAAAAGTTTATAACAGACAGTAAATAACTACAACGCGGCTCTAATGGCAGAATAACAAAAGCACTAAATCCGGAAGTTATGTCTAAAATATAAATAAAACGGTTTATTCAACGATCTTCAGATAAAAGTTGTTTGTTTTTTCTTCATAGAATAGAATTTAATGAAAAAATATTTTGACTGCTTTAACTTTGATAATCTCTACTTAATTTATCAGTGTATAATGCTAAGTTTCTCTCTCTCTCTCTCTCTCTCTCTCTCTCTCTCTCTCTCTGTTTTCAGGATACTAACTGGAAATAACAGGCTTGCATAATATGAGGAAAGAAACATAAAGAGACGAAATACATCCGCCACACAAAATAGTTCCAAGAATACAAAGGAAATAAATATTTAATTGTTTGTTTTATGATGCATGATGGGAATTAGCATGTGTTCAAATCTGTTAGCTTGTGATTTTGCTATTATATATTGATATCTTTAGGGGCGTTTTGAGGTTTAGAGTGTTTGAGATTTAAAGTGACACGTAAGTTTACGTGCTAGTGGATTATAGGTGCGGAGAAATGCTATAAGTAATATCGCACCTTTATGTAACGTAATTGTAAGTTTGTAAGGCCAGTTATGGTTAATATTCTAACAGAAAACGGAGTAGATGATTTATACATCTATTCCAAACACGGAAATGTCGACATTAGGCGACTTTTTGTTTATTTTCTCTAGCACGCATATACAATGCACATTGTAAATAGAGAAGGTACCGAGATTTCACCGTAAATACATATTTTGAGGACCCCTAAATAAAGAAAGCATTTTTAGAAAACCGAAAAGTCGGTTCAATATCAAATTTCTTACATATTTAAATTTGGTTATCTTCTAAGGATTCGACACGAAGATTTTCAAAAAAATTCCCGCACTCAAAAGGTTCGTTACATAAAACATTTTTCGAAATGTTTGATTTTCTATAAAATTTATTCTAACAATTTTTTTAAGATGCCGTATATGAAAAATATTACATGGGAAATGAAATGTATAGCCTGAATTTCTTAGGAACGACCCCTAAAGTCCTCATCATTCTGATTCACTTTTGCATAACTGGTGAACCAGATGTGCAAAAGCTTATTACATAAAAAATGTAGATCTCGTTAAAGTACACAGTTTATGTCATATACATTTTTTGTAGAACAAAGCATTTCCAAGATACTCCCTGTTATTTGTTTCAGTCTTAGCACTTTCCAAACGGGAAGTCTTCGTTTTATCTCTCTTTAGTTTTACTCCTGGACTTTGAAAGAGAATCGAATTACAATCACAGTCGCAAAGCAACTGCTTTTAAAAGATTTGCCCATCGCTTTAGTCTAGTGTATTCCTGATTTCCCTCCTACTTATAAGGAATTAGTAATAAGATCATTTCTGGTAATATTTATCTTAATTAGTGTGCAGTAGATAATAGAATAATCTTTTGTAAGAACAGGTTTGTTTCACAACAGATAGAGAGAGAAAGAGAGAGAGAGAGAGAGAGAGAGAGAGAGAGAGAGAGAGAGAGAGAGAGTCGTGTGAATAGAATACATCACATATTTGAAATTAATATTTTATTTGTATTGCCCTTTTAAATTATGGTCATAACACTACTTGTGAAACAACTAATCTATTAACTTAGGTTATTGACCTCAGGTTAATCATTTTATATCATTAAACACATATTCACTCTCAAAGGCATACATCCAATCTGTGGGAGATAGGGAATAATTCTATTAAAGAAAAAATTCACCGTCCCAGTCGGGTAGTGAACCTGGAACCTTCGGGTGAGAAGTCAGCCACTGACACCTCGACCACACGATAGTCTTGGCGGTTTCTTCTTCGAATTTATAATTGAGTAAAATGGGTGGAACAAAGGAGCAAATAGTATATTGCGTACTAAGAACTGTAAATTATACTTATCGGGTCGAGAATGCATATTGGGAATACGAGGCCCGCAGGGCCGAGTTTTCCCAGGCATTCGAGATCTGATAACTAACATAGTTCGTGGTTAGCCAATTACTTATTGAAATACTTGAAAAAACTGTAAAAAACATAATAAATTCAATATTGCTTTTCAATATTTTATTGAACATTAAGCAAAATCTAATTCTCGATGTGAACAAACGAAAGGCTACATCTAAATTATATACTCTTATATACTCTTTTGTTAATTAATTTTACAATACATTCTTTACTTGAAGTAGCACTTGTCTTGAGTGTTACGTCATTTCCTAATAGCACTGTAAATATTAATTACCTCTCCAACTCTTACTGTAAGTACTTACAGCGTTTGTTGGTATGGCAATGAATAAATTAATTGTAAATTTAGCTTACATTACCAACTATGTGTTCAGAATGATTAACTTACATATCAAGTATTTCAAAAAGAGTCTTAGAGTTTCTCGATACCAGGAATTACTTCGTATTCATCTTTCCAACTCGACATTTGCTAATTAAACTGCTCCTTTTGCAATAGATGTTAGTATAACAGGAAACTGAGCGAAGGGAGGGGAGAAACAGCTTATAGGTTGACCGTGGCTCTAGAGAACAGATTTCCGAAAAACTCCTTTGAGTTTAAGACAGAAAAATTAAACTCCCCTGCATTCCCCACCTCTGTCCATTATAGGTGTCCCTGAGTGAGGTGCAGTACTTGAGATTGGACGTGATTAGCCCCCCCTCCCTCCCAGTTCCTCCCGATCGGTTAACCCGATCTTCGCAACTTTGAGCCGCTCGTTTCCTCTTATCGTTAGTACGAGGCCTCCTTGGCTTTGCAGTGTGCGACTACAAAAATATGTTAGTGCATCTTTCCAGAGCGCAAGGCGAATGCTGGAGTAGTTTCTTTCATACCCCAAATTCGTCGTTCCATTCATCATCTCGTTCATCCTTCGTTCCGTTTATCTCTTTCAGGGTTGAAAGTGCCTGCGATGGTGGTTCAGTGCGGCGTGGCAGAACTCTCATCGTCCCTCGACCTTCTGCTGGTTGCCTTGAGGGCATTGAATCCTATGCGGGGGTGGGGTTTCTGGTCTGCCTGTTTGATAGGGTGTCTCAAATGGTAACTGTAGAGACTCAGTCATAACTGTGCCGTCGCTTCTGGTTCCGACCGCCCAGTGTATCCTCTCATCTCATTCATCCCTCGCGGGGGTGCCCCCTCGAAGGGCATATATACAATAACCTTACTGGTTCGTGCCGAGTCTCTCCCGTCCCACTATATTCCACTATAGGGGAATGTGTCTAGTGTTTTCTGAGAAAGACTACGGTTCCACCTTCAAAATGTCAACAATGCTTACTAGACTAACAAAACATATGCTCATGTGCTAGCATTGCTGTTTACACGCCGGATTTCTAACGTTACGCGATGTATCTAATGCATATAGGTCTATTTATGACATCATCAATAGCTGTCATGTGACACTGTTCCCTCCGGTATTCCTTCAGAGCAAAACATCCTGTAAACGTATTCTCTTCAGAGTCAGAGACAAACAGTACCGGGACTTTGGAGCCCAAAGTTACCAGATCTTCAATTTTTTATGCTCTGTCGAAAATACAGATTTTTAATGGAAAATTTCTATTTGTAATTTCTCCTTACAAATTAGTTTTTAATTTAATTAAATGTAAATCAATTTTTAAATTTAGAGGAAATGTTTCATTCAAATTAAATTTAATATATATATATATATATATATATATATATATATATATATATATATATTTTAGGAAGTATATTATGATATTCGGATTTTGTAACACTCGTGATTGTGATGCAAGTACATGATTTAAGTTAACACAAGGATATCAGGAAATCAGTGAAATATACAAAACTGTACAGGAAGAGGACAATAAATAAGCTCAACAGTATACAGAAAAATCAACGTGGAACGAAATTATATTTTCAACGCGTTTTATAGCTGAATAAACGGCTGCATAGCAGTCGGTCACATTAGCGGTTGTGCACCTAAGCGATTGAGCACAGCGATAATTATCTAGGAATTTGGAGAAAGGTGCAAGAATAAGGAATGACATTTGACTACATTCAAAGTGAGAAAATTAGACTTCACATAAAATGTGTTCAACATTAGCTCATCTTCCACTTAACAAGTGACGGCGGTTGGCTCATTACACAAGAAAACTCACCGGGAAATGAGAAATTAAGTGGAACAGTGGCTGGATAATCCTTCAATACCAAAAATATATGTGGAACTGTCACGGAAAATTTCAGAGAACCAACAATGCTGTCGAAGAAAGGAATCGCCGGTTCAAAAAAATCGTGCACACAGATTTGCTGATAACCTACAAGGAGAAACAAGTATTTTATGAACCCCCTGAGTATGAGTATGTGGACTTCACACACTAGTGCTTTTTGCGCTGCCTAATATCAAGTGATGTAATTTTCAAAGTTACATAAACACTTACATAAAAGAGTTTCGAAGAGCTACATCAAGCTTCGAACTTGTTCAAATATAAGATATGCCGGTTATATTTGTTAGGTGTTGTTTCGAAACTGCCTCTATATACATACATAATTGTCTGTTATATGTATCAAAACAAAACAAAACAAAAAAGCAACAAAAGGTTCCAATATTTGGAGAGCCCCTATGATATTTTTATATACGGTTCCCTCAACCGTACTAACAACTAAGCTATCTTAAATATACTTTCACTCTGCTTACATCTCATTCTGTTCTCGACATTTAAGGACACGTCCTCCAAGAGGGAAGATAATTATTGGTTGAGAAAAATGCAATATGATTCACTGATAGTTGTATCTCCATATCTACCTCTACATTAAAAACTGCCAGTTTTTAATTTTGAAGAACCACATGACCAATTACATACAGTATTATATTCCGAGCTTTGAAACCACATTTTATTTCATACTTTATTTCCTCCCTGAGCTCTAACTTGGATAAAAACTTTTTAAATAGTTCAAAAATTTATTTTAGAAAAAAAGGTCATATTAAAAGTTGTTTAGTTTATTGAAGGGAACTGGTATATAAGACAAGTATCATAGTTGCATTTATAATTTACAGGTTGACCCCCACAAGGGTCCCCGCGAGCCCCTTGCTGCAATAGAATTCAGTGTGGTGTTAGTTTGTTTCCTTTTTTTTTTAATGTATTTTGGAAATATATGACACTTTATGTGTGGTCGATTGATGTAATTCTGCAGTAAGAATTTGTGTATTGCTATAAGAGTTTCTTGAATACTAAACAGCACTGGGTGACAAAAGTATGCATTTTCTGCCAACGATTTACAACTCTTATGGTGACGGTAAACATTTTCTCCTGTCTCAATATATACCTATTCATTTTAGCGTCCTATATCACCAGAATCTTTTCTTGTTTTGATCTCGTACTATTTCCTTCAAAACATTGAAGCTTTTTGGAACCTGTAATGGAGTATAAATAAAGTTGTGCTCCTTTTAACACTTTGTGAAGTATTGTCATTCCTTATATATCTTTGGATACATTTATTTACATTGTTAATAGAAGCTGTTGTGGTTGCTCTCTTCTTAAACGAACTTCCTGGGAATATTTAATCTGGGATATTGTTTCGTGTTCTTCATCAGTGTGATTTCTACTCTTGAATTATTAACTTTCTGTCTCCTGAAACAGTACAAGCAAACGACTTTACGTAATATTAATAAATGTTTAAGATTTGTTAAAACTCTTACACTGCTATGGTATGTAAGGGTGAAGGAAGAAGCTATCAAACAATAACTTGTTTTTATATAGAAAGTATTAGGGGTGTGAATGCGCAGACTTTCTGACGTTAAGCTGAAACATAACTTCTTGTCCCATTCTTCTCTATAGTGTATGGTTGCATAAATAAGAGTAACATTGGTCAAGTGCTTGATTCTGAATGTCACCACTCCTTTGTCGTTTACTTCTGCAATTATAATTTACTCCATGGCACGACAGCTCACGGGGAACCTTGGCCTACCGCCCGGCCGCTGCGTCCCCCATCTCGGTCCACTACAGACGTCATGGATGGGGTGCAGTATTGGAGGGTGAGACGTTCTGCAATTATAATATCGAGGAAAAGCTACAAAAGATGAGTTAATTGTGTTTTTATCATTTGTTGCTAAATTGAATCCTTTAGTCACAAAATTAGTATATAAAGCATTGGATTCCAGTGTGTCTACTGGCATAACGTCGTGGCCATACACTTGGCAACTACGCTACATTCAGCGTGTAGTAGAGCGGAAGTCTGATTGTTCATAGTAGAACTACTTGTCTCGACATCCTGCACAGCATCTAGTTCTGCCAGTGCTTTAGATGTGTTAAATGCATTCAGGACTGACCAAACTTCAAATCAAGAGTTTCTAGACAAGATTCTTGCTTATGGCAAAGTTGAATCCCTTAGATTATTATTCCTGGGGACATTTGAAGACTAAGGCTTAACATAGCGAGGTTGCTACTATTAACGATCTTCGCACAAGCGTGTTTGAAGCAGCCCTAGGGATTGCTCAGAACGCAGAAGCTCTAACGAGGGTAGAGCAGAATTAGCTAAGGAGATGCGATGTCTGCATAGATTCCAACGGAGCACATTTTGAGCATCTGCTGTAAATGAACATATATATTGTTTATGTTGCAGTTATTGACCATTAATACATTTCCTGTTTAGCAAAGATGTGGCTTCGATTTAATTATCCACGCTACAGCTGAATGGGGCATTTCCAAAATCGCATTTGAATTTTCTTTATCTTTGATCATCAGACTAAATATTATGCGTAGCTTCTTTCGCAGTTTGTAGTTCAGATCTCGTGAATGCGATCGGATAGCTTGAAAGAAAATTACCCTACCCCTCGTTCGTGGCAGTAGCTGATACTAAACACTCAGGCACATGGCGAACCGGATTTCAAGCACAATAAGAACAACAAAAACAAAATAAACTAAAAAAAGCACATTGATCTGACCGCGAACCGAAACAAAACATTCTGCTCTTTAAGTTCTACTATGTTGCCAGACTGTAGATACTGTATTAAAAATGTTCACTTACCTCCGATACCTTTCAAGATAAATAAAGTTGTTAAAGGACGTTGTTGTTCGTCATATTTGTATCTCCCAGCACGCGAAATCTGAGCACTCATACTTCTAACACTCTAACGCTTTAGTGTGCGCGCTCTTGGGGACCGGCCGCATTAAAACTATCGATTAAGTGCGATTCTAATTACCGAATAAGGCATCAATGAAGCTGTACTTTGGCTGAAAGATGCTCGCGTTAATATCCTTATTCAGTTCAAATTCCATCTCGCCATGTTGATGTATAATTGGCCACCATTAACGTGGTTTCTTATTCAGGGATTTTCCAGTCCGAGAGTTCGTTACTATGTAAACGTGGTGACAAAGGATAACTTATTGCCCATAGATGACACTATAAGAGGAAATCAGGAAGTGAAAACTGGTGAATTTAGCCCAGGGAGATTTTCTTTAAAGGGTTGCTTTACGTGCAAATAAATATTACACGAGTCCAACGGCTTTAATTCCCTTTAGAAGATAGAGTTAAGAATTTTTCGTTCGAAAAAATCCATACCTTCCGCCGGATTTGAACCCGCAACATTGGATACTAGAGGCTAGCTAGGTAGTCACTACATCACAGAGGATGACAATTATCTGTATAATAGTTTAAATTATCAACATATATAAATAAGTGATTTTATAAAAGTTTATTTATTTTCCTGTTGCACGCGAAATTGAGGTGGTAATGACAGGATTAGCTGCAATGTGGAACTAGGACGGCGGACGGCAATAATGGATAACTACCATTACTGCACCCGCAAATAAAGGAGGTGTTGGGACTGGAAGGGTGAGAATGGAAACACGATGACAAACTGAATATTACCAAGCTTGCCGCCACGGAGGATTATCATCGGAGAGGGACTCCTCACTCACTGCGATACCATGATGGACCGATTGTGGCTACACACTCGAGAGGCACGGACGAGGTGAAGGAGCCGGAGAAGGACTCAGGCACGCAGGTAGACAGGCTCACAGAGAGACACGCAGAACTTTCTAACATTTCCAGTTCGAGCACCCGCGCACTATTACAGAGCAATCCCACAAGGGTACGCAGGACTCTAGCAGGCGAGACAGCTCACTCTGACGTCGACGTCTTACCATAGCGCAAGTAGCTACGCCATCCGTTCGGCACCGCTGGAACTGCATGTCTAATTATAGTATTAAACATTTTAAGTTTTTCTTTTATCTTTAATCACCCCAATTAAATAAACTAGAAAAAGAATTTTGTTCAACTTCTATTTTTTTAATAGGGTTGGTTGTTGGTTTTTTTTTCTTATTCAATTCACCCCTCACAAACCAATCCGATTCAAGATTGGTAATTCAATACTTTTTAGATGCAAATCAAACGTTATATTTAACTACAACTCTATAATTATTATGTGAAGAAGCCCATTCATTAAAATAAATTAAAATTTTGTACTGCTTTTGCTTAAGTTAGAAACATGAAATGAAAGGAAATGAGGGAAAGGAGAATCGTAATAGAATACAACGCCACAACATTAGCCTTAGAGACCAAGGAGTAAAAAAAAAAAAAAAAAAAAAAAAAAAAAACCACCAACAACAAAACATTAGAATCCTGGCCTGTGTAGGCGGCCGCCAGGAATAGGACCCTCAAAATGCGAGATTCACGGGTTACCGCGGAGCCATCTCGCTCGTTAATTAAAAGCGCTTTCATTATTTTATTACTGTATTTATGTTGAGGGTGCGTTCTGATCTCTGTTGAGTATTATACTTCTTGATCTTACCACTTATAAAACAGGCATTCCAACGCAAGTACGATGAATGCACACAGAGTGCCATAGATCAGGATGACGAAGGCGAAGCGACAATCCATTATACCCACTTTGACAAACGTATTCCCAGCACCTGCACATTTTGGTTTACTGGAACCATAGTATTTGATGTACTCGCGTTGTCGTAGACCTACGTCATTTATTCTTCTGTGGCTGAAAATAAAAAGCGTCTCTTTACATTTTCCAATATTCAAAACCTCAAGCTATACTAAGCAGAATGCAAACATTCAGCATTCATAGTTACATTTATTACCTGAAAATCTGAGTCAAAATTAAGGGACACTAAGAGTGAAATTTTTGTCTACTAACAACAAATCGAAAATAGTGTGTTTTCAGCAAATAGTTGTTGGAACCTTTGAGCATACATAGCGAATCAACCTTTAGTTGGGCTCTTTTTGCTTCGGGCAGACTTTCTGTCATTATGAACATTCCCGCTGAAATACATGTCTTTAACTTGTCGTTCTCGTTCTTATTATCGTTCTCGATTGTTACAATCCAGCCTATTCTTTCAAATGACTCTGGTCCACACTTGCCTTGCAAACGTACTTCACTCTTTGACTGTGCTTTTCATACGCAAAAGCCGCTACATCTGAATGAAAAATACAGCGAAGCCCTAAATCGCAATCGCAAAAGTAGCTTAGTGCTGAGGGCCGTAGGCCAAATTGCTTAGCTGAGGAATCTGTGAAGCTAAATCTCAATGATCCTAAGAAGCTAAAACCTCGCCAATTAACGGATTTCACTCTCCATTATGTTGCCACTCGACATCCCGCAATAACAGCAAGATGGAGTAGTTGGTTGACATTACGCCAAATTATCGTACAAGGAAAGTGTTATAAAAAGGTGGGGTAGTGAGTTTCTGACAGTTCCCATCCGCACTTTACGGCCCAGCCATGATCTGATGTACTAATAATTAATGAATCACATTGTTTTATATAAAACAAACGCGGAATTTACGCACTGATAGAGTGATAACTGAATGAGGTGATATTTTTTCTGAGGTTTTCCTCGGTCGCTCGAGTTTCAAACTGGGTGAGGTAGTTTAATCCGAGAATCTTCCTAACATCATTTCATTTATATTTAATTTGCTTCTATAACTCCACGCCAGGCCTGAGCTCATCACCATCCTGGATATGCTATGACCAAAAGTTTGTTTGCTACTTATATATTGTGTAAACATTTTCTCGCACAGCATCCACTATGTGCGGTAAACCGGATTGGATATGGATGATGTGGGATGGAAATCTAAGGTCTGTGCCTTAGAGCGCTACACGACCTGCATCCTGTGGATGGTGGAATGAGACACCGAACCCCAGACTTCACAGCCATACAGTATCAGATTGCACGATACAACCGTAATTTGAAGTAGGAAGATGTAGAGCGGAAGAGGAATACAACAGTCGTAAGGTAAGTGTGGCCTAGGCCGACCTTTTTCATGACGTGTGGAGTGATGGCTTCTCGAGACCAAGTTTCCCTCTTTTTTAGCTGTCGATGACGTGGCAAGAAATTTCCAGAAGTAGAAATCATTCTAGCAGTGCCCACTCCAAGAACACGTCCACTCCAAGTAGCATTTCAAGACTTTGAGGTACTGCGGCCGCTCTTCACGTGTTAATTTTTCGACCCCTAGACAATGAGTGCGGCTACATAAAGGAAGTCGACCACACAGTACAACAATGGGAAGTATGAAGAAAAGGAAGCCGTTCACACACATACGGCGATTAAGGGTCGGCAAGACACAGGTGCATGCATTCGGCGCCTAGTCACAATACCATATATTTGAGATATTTTGCAAATGAAACTAAGTAGATCTTTAATTGTCTGGGAATAGTTTCGAAGTCTTCTTCGTTCTGGATGGCTTTTGTATGGCTGGTAAACCGTTAGAGATAAGATAAAAACACAGGTGTCAACATAAAATGTAGATGTTGCGAAAATATACAGTCGAGGTTCTTTTTGTAGGATTAAGAATTTCCGAGATATTCCGTGTTATTGGTTTCAATTTTCAATAATTATAATTTTTTTCAAATGGAAAGTCGTTCTTTTTTTCTGTTGGTTAAGCAAAGATAACGAAAAGTCAAAACCCTTATAGCGACCAGCTCTTTAAAGATTTGTTATCGTGTAGCTATCTGTATTCCTACAGATAATCCCATTTTATTACACGGAAATGCATAATCGAAGTATTTTTGCAGATATTTATCTTGATTAATGCGAAAGATAAGTCAACTGAAGAATCGGTAGAAAAATCATGTGTATGTGCGATCAATCTGTACATCTGAAATAATTTTTGCGAAGTGATTAATTCAAGTGGTAAAAATATACCAACAGTACTGTATTCTGCTTTTACCAAGTGATAGTTATATATTTTCCCAATGGTCGTTACGTATCTTTTTCTTTAAGAAAATTTACTGCCTATACGCGTGGGAGCATTGAACTCCAGTCCCTTACAATAAGTAACAGTAAATTATCTGTCTCCCCCAAGGTGACTGATCAGTGCAAATGTCCTACCTTTTGTCAGGCTCATGGGACGCAAATGGTGGCAAAACCTCTTAACGATACACCTTCCCTTCGTTCTAAAACATGTTTTTCTGAGTAGTATTATTTCTTCTCGTGTTTAGCATTATTACGACTAACATTATCGTTATTACTGCCCTCATTGAGAAAATATGTATATTGTGTGAAATGTTTAGTCTAAACTTGGATAGAAGTCTTCTGGAAATGTGTATTTGACACTGTTCTACTTACGCGAGAGTGAAGATCTCCTTGAACGGCGACTTCTTGCTCACGACCACGTAAGGATCCTTTGAATCAATTAAGAACTCAATTAGCTGCAGTCCACACTTTTCTTCTTCTTTGAATATCTCTGAGATAATTTTATTACCAATCCCAATCTCAACGTGAAAGGCAAACTTGCCATCTCTGACCTTCTTAATGCCCTCTGCCGTATTCATGAATCGCTTAGGACCATCTGGTGGGGAAATCTTGCGGTTGTATATGGTGCGCTGAATAGGATCACTTGCTATCTGCAACAACAAAAGCACTAGGTTGATTAACCAAGAAAAAGAGTCAGGAAGAGAGCAAGAGAGAAAATTAATTTTGTACAGTGTTAACTCCCGTTTTTACTACTATAGCACCGCAGCCACTGACACTGATGTTACCTGGAACGAAGATGCAGCACCGGTGGAATGAGATTTCTCCGGGGGAAACCGGAGAACCCGTAGAAAACCCGCCCCTACCCCGCTTTATCCACCACAAATCCCATATTGGGTCGCTTGGGATCGAAGTCTTAATGAGAGACGAGTGGTGTAACCATTCGGTCACGGCGCGGCCTTTAAATTAAAATGAGCTTTATATATGGACGCTTTTTAACTGCTGCAGCTCTTAGCGGGTGTGCAAGACCGCTTCTTGTATCAGAGGCACCTTTATCAGGCCTGAGGTTCTTTTACGCGCCGTAAGCCTATGACATAGGACCAAGGCTTTACTTCCATTCCGAAGGGTTTCAACCCGCTATCTTGGGAAACAGAATGGGGGAGATTCCCTCTCAGTTGTGCGAAAAATGAGCTGTATGCCCTGTTGCAGGAAAGCAAATCAAATCACCTACTGATTGTCAATTAGTTAATCCGACCAATTTGATTGCATAAACGCTAATCAAGGATCAGTGAAAGTTTACAACTGATTGCCGAAATCGATTTGGCTATAGTGTCTTTTAGCAGCGCCACCGGGAACCTGTTTGTGTTGATTTTAGGAACCGCAGCCAGCAGATGATGTTCTGTGTTGTTAGCGGGATACTCCCGGGGAAAGTGGTCCATTACGAGTACCTACCAATAGCGAAATAAATTGTCCAAAAAGTATTGGAAACTTCAACTTCTTTTTTACTTTCTCTACACGTACTATGTACATAGTGTATAGAGAAGGTATTGCACTCCACCAAAAAATTCGATACCGAGATTTCACCGGAAATATATGTCTTTATCCAAAATAAGTATTTTCAGAAAAAGATCCGTGTGTGTGTTGAAAATTTTGATTTTCTAAAAATGGCTCTAACATTTTGATTAAAATATTGTATATTAAAGATAGTTACCTGACAAATAAAATGTATATTTGGAATTTTCTGGGAATAGCCTCTGAAGACTACTTTATTCTGAGAGAATTTTACGGAATTTTGCATAGCTACTAAATCGTAAGAAATGGACAAAACCTTACCACACAAAAATGTAGAGCACATTAAAACACACAATCTATTTTGTATACATCTTTTTCGTGGAGCTGATCGTTTTTTTTTAGATATTCTTTGTTTTTGGTTTAGCTTTGAAAAACTTAACTTTTCTCATACAGGAATTTTTCAACTCCTGTCCATACAAACACAGGAACTTCATTCACATAGCAACCAGCATTTGATTGCCGCTTTAATCTATGGTACTCCCTTATTTTGCTCCTACTTACAAGGAAGCAAGTAATAAGACTATTTCTGCTAATTTTTTGTCGATTAGCATGAAATAAATAGAAGCATAAGCTTTTTAACAATAACTTGTTGCAGAGATGTAGAGGAAGTCATGTGAATGGAACACACAAGATTTTTTAATATAGTGGAGAATTGTTTAGATACTGCAATTTGAAAAGCACGAAAACACTAATTGAAGGTCATATCTACGTTATACGTTAGGTTAGTCATTGGTATGTATTTTGCACTAAAACATTTTACAAAGACACTAATAAAGGGTTACAAATTACCTAACCTATAATTTTTTTCTGTATTTTCTCAATCGAAAACAACATTATATGTAAAAGTACTGAAGTCACAATATATGGTGTTTATTAAGATTTTGATCCCCGGATACATTCTTTATTGACAATCAAACCAGTCAACCAGCAAAAATTCACAGAAGAAATCTGATTGAAGAATAATCTCCGATCAACCACTAACTGGCCTTTCTGCAACCGAAATTTAGATTTGCTTTCCTGCAACTGGGCATTAGTTTCAGAAAGAGTGGGGAACTTAACTTTCTACATTTCTGAAATCATCTACTGTGCAGTTCTGGAATCTTCATGTCGGAAGGAGCAAAAACGTCATCTGCACTCCTAGGTGTAAGCTCCTCAGTTTCAGAGGATTTTTGAGGATTTCAGCTGATATACATTTCGCACCATACTGTCTTCTCTCACCATATTTGCTTCCTTTAATGACTATAATTAGCATGAACTTTAAATGAACTTTAAATTGGAGGATATTTAAAAAATCTGATGGTCCCATTCGCATGACTTTCTCTATGCTAATCAAGATAAAAATTGCTAGACATGGTCTTATTATTTAATTTCTTATATAACTCCATGGCACGACAGCTCACGGGGAACCTTGGCCTACCGCCCGGCCGCTGCGCCCCCATCTCGGTCCACAACAGACGTCATGGATGGGGGGCAATATTGGAGTGTGAGACGGTTAATGCGGTCCTCATGACCTGGAGCCGCTACTTCTCAATCAAGTAGCCCCCCAGGGACCTTACGAGACTGAGTGCACCCCGGTCCAGGTCTCCCAGCAGGGTAAAAATCCCCTCGCCGGTACTGGGGATCGAACCCAGGTCTCCCGCTTTGTAAGCAGCTGCGCTACCACCGCGCTAAGGAGACGACCGTTAAGTTCTTGTAAGTAGAAGGGAAATTAAGGAATATACTAGGCTAAAGTAACGTCAAATCATTTAAAAACTGTAGCTCTGTGGTTGTCATTGAAAGTCATTCTCTTTCCATGACTAGCAGTAAAACAACAGCTATATAAAACGAATTCGGATTCCTCATTTGAGAAAAGTTTAAGTTTTCCAAAATTGAAACCAATAACAAGGAATATCTCGGAAATGGTTATCTCTATAAGAAATCTATATTATATAAATTATGTGTTTTACGAGATCTACATTTTTGTATAGTAAGATTCTGTCTATCTCTTGTGGTTTACGAGTCATGTAAAAGTCATTCAAACCGAAGAGCAGTTCAGGGGTATACCTAAGAAATTCGGGGTATACATTTTATTTTTATATACATATATTTAATATTCTGTATTTTAATCAAAATCGTTAGAACCTGTTTTTAAAAATCGAACATTTCGAAAACTGTTCCATGTACAGGGTGGTTTGGGGTGGAGGAATTTCCTGAAAATCTTCATGCTGTACCTTGGAAGATTCTGAACTAAAATAGCAAATTTGGTATTTAAGGGCCTTTTCCTTTGAAGGTTGTGCTGTCCACACTCACACACACACACACACACACACACACACACACACACACACACACACAAACACACACATATTCACATACGGAATTTTTATAAAAAAATACATTTTACTTTCT
Source organism: Hymenopus coronatus (assembly GCA_030762935.1). Classification (NCBI taxonomy): domain Eukaryota; kingdom Metazoa; phylum Arthropoda; class Insecta; order Mantodea; family Hymenopodidae; genus Hymenopus; species Hymenopus coronatus. The sequence goes on along the minus strand of CM060895.1, from coordinate 52,280,851 downwards.
TTACATGTACTGTGTACATGTGAATTGTTTCTACAAAAAAATTGATACCGTGATTTCACCGTAAATACATGTTTTAAGACCCCTGAATAAAAAGGAATTTTTAGAAAAAGATCTGTGTATGTGTGTGTTAGTGGACAGTATAAAGCAGAAATAAAAAGCCCCAAGCGAAGATTTAAAAAAAATCCCCTAACCCAAACTCCTTTAATATGGAAAAATTTTCGAACATTTTGCTTTTATCAAAAACGGCTCTAACGATTTTGATTAAAATATCGTGTATTGAACATATTTACATGACAAATAACCGTGTTTATCTTGAATTCTGATCTGATTAATGAACATAATTTGTCTTTTTTTAATTTTTTTATAGACATTCCTTGTTATAGATTTCAGTTTTAAAATACCTATATTTTTCTCATATGGAAATTTGTCAAGTCGTGGCCATACAAACAAAGGGATTTCAATTACATAGCGCCCAGCTTTTAAAATATTTAACTGTCGCTTTAGCCTAGTGTTTTCCCTTATTTCCCTTCTACTCACAACGAAGCAGTAATAAGATTATTTCTCTAATTTTATCTCGATTAGCATTAAGTAATAGAAGAATAAGCTTTTTAACAATAATTTAGTGAGAGATATAGAGAAAGTCATGTGAATGGAACGCAGATTCTTTATTGATTCAGGAGTCCGCAAAACATATATTTCCCGTGAAATTTCGTTATCGATTTTTAGATGGAATACAATACCTACCTTCTCTACCTACCATGTATATCGTACATACGAGATAAAGTAATTAACCTATTGTTGCAAATATTGTAAATATGGATTCATGTTTGGTTCCAATCCTTGTGATTCTTGAAGTTTTCAAGTCTGATGACTCGGTCATACTGGCGGGTTGCGTGATTCCATGCAGCTCTATGTGACTGGCCTGAGAAACAATCCAGGCACAGAAAAACTAACTAATAAACGAAGCTTGCAACCATGTGTAATAAATGGGTGGCTCGGAGGTCACTTCTAAGAGAGAATTTCGCTACAATTGGTATGCATTGGCTAAACCAATAACATAATTCGACCTTCTAAAGAGCTTGTGTAGTTAAATTGGACGACAGTTATGACATTTATGCACAGTCAAGTACTACATGAAGATAAATCAAATAGCGGTGATTTAAATTATGCAATGACAGCATTTGACAATTAAATGCATTTAAAATTAGTTGTATCAATTCTGATTTGCTTCTTTGAACTTTGTGCCGTTATTGAATAGCTATGTTTTCCAGAAAAGTTCCTCTAATACCTTTGATTAACAATTAGCAATATAATATATATATATATATATATATATATATGATACTGATTAGAAGTGGCATATTTTAAATTATAAATAATAAGCTTTAACATTAATTTTACTTTATTACCTGTGAACTTCCATTTCATTTATGTCGTACTCATTAATTCTACCCGAAAATTTGTATGAAAACAATGCGAACATTCAATTAAAACCATCACTAATTAAAATTAATGCGAATTTATAAAATAATTGTCAACACAAAATCTGTCTCGGTATATAACAGAAGTTACTTACGGTCCTCTCGGGAAGTAAAGAAAATTTCATCGCCGTTTACTTACGGAAAAAAGCTCATGGTTGACTGGAATGTTATCGACACCCAGTTCAAGGTCACTGTGGTACAAATCGGACAAAGTGCGGATGGAGTTGCTAGATGTCTGCAGGAGTGTCACAATGAAGGCAGAGTACGACGTGTATATAAACAGTGCCATTAAAAGCAGCACCACAGTCAGGATCCGGCCAGCGATGCTCTCAGCTACTCTTTCATAACCTATGAACAAAAACATGTCTATATCATTATTCACAGAACCCCGTAGCATCCACGAGAAGCAAAGTGTGATATTTTTCTTAACTATGCTTGGGTTTTTAGAAGATTCTTCTCTCTCTACGACTCGCCGAATGTTTCCCATTTTCCTTCCTTATCCCTGCCAATCTTCCTAGATCCTAGATCTCCGATTTACTCTTTTCTTTCTCTTCTCTATAGTTCTCCGTAATGCGAGTATTTTATACCTCAATTAATACCCAAAATTGATTATTATTTATTATTTGATTCTATTCAACGTTATGAGGTTCTAAAGATCAGTAATCATTTTTTCCTTGTATTAATAAACATTAAAATATGAAGAAGCAGAAGAATGATTTAAGATAGAAATAAACGACGTTACTTTCATTCATATATATTATGCTAATGATGTGTGTAATGGCGGCGTCATTGTGGAGTGGTTAGACCGCTCGCCTGTCATCTAGGCGGCCCAGATTCGATCCCATAGGACCACGTGTGGAATTTGTGATAGACGAAGCGGCGTCTCGGCGGGGTTTCACTGGGTGCTCCAGTTTCCACCGCCATTCGTCCTACCAATTGCTCCGTAATCATCTTTTCTTTCATACATTTCACCCTCATTGTATATCATCTACAATGCATATCGTCATCAAAGGTAACGACAGTGAGGAATAAGACGATAGTGGAAATGTACAGTTGTACACAATGAAAGCATTGCTATATTTCTGGGCTTTAGCCTCACTAATAAGTGCATACAGCTAAGCTACTCTAGATGTTTTCTTTGCCTAATTGCACTTCCGATGCCCCGCCCACTTGCTCCGTAACCATTTAGTATCTCCATTGTGTCTCACTAGGACCGCATTCAATTTAGTGCATAATAGGATCATTGAGAACATTGTGCCTATAATAATAATAATAATAATAATAATAATAATAATAATAATAATAATAATAATCACTATATTCTTTAGCAATGACGTAATACCGTTATTCCAAATTACCGTGACATAGAGAGAAGATGAAACTATTTTATGGTGATCTATTTTCTGAGAAAACAAGATACTGAAACCTCTGTATACTATTAATTATAAAATAATTAGGATTTGAATTTATAAATAATTATGCTGCTTGGTCTCTCCCAGGAAGGGAATGCATGCAAGAGGCTGTCTTGCTTATCGGTTCAACACTTCTGGTAATAAAGGAACTGCAGGGAGAGAAACTAAGGTTTCATTTACGAAATATGAAGACATGTCAACTATGTCATTATTTATTTCCTACAATTTATAATGTTACAATTACAAAACATATATTCAACTCATGAAAACTGTCGCTCTCATTCACTCGTATCACCATGGATATTATACAAAATTGTTGCATAAATAAATGTCTATCAAATATGTATTTAACGATATGCCTGCATTGGAGACAACGCCCATTTTTCACTCTTAGTTCTTCCTCCATCTTCAGTTATGTTCTACCTTAAACAAAAGAAAGCAGAGATGTCACAACGAAGAAAGGAGAGAAGAGCTAAGTAAAGGTATAAAGACAACCAGGAGGATAAAAAATGTAGTGGAGAAGCTGAAGGGCTCCCTGAGAGTCTCAGGTTACCCAGACTAAATACACGTAAATTGTATGTTATAGGTTAGATGTAAATGACAAGAAAACAGTGTCAAAAAGTCAGCAATAAGTTGCTTATTAGCTCCTGCAGTGACTTACACCAAAATATTCCCAACTGGCTTATTAAGTAAGCGTGCTAAGCAACAATTCCCCTTCACCCCACATTATTGTAAGGCATTTTGTTCTAATGCAGCATGAAATTGTAAATTACGAGGCATGTTAATTTTGATTAAATTATAAAATATGTTATTAAAAGGGAGTGTAATGTTCATGTAGAGAATTGCATTGTGCCAATTTTAAGATTTATTGCTCTAAAAATTGGCACAATACAATTCTCTACATGCTAGTTTTTACATTCTCTATACGTTCTATGTACATAGTGTACAGAGAAGGTATTGCACTCCACCCAAAAATTCGATACCGAAGTTTCACCGGAAATATACGTTTTAGGTCCCCTGTATCCAAAAAAAGTATTTTCAGAAAAAGGTCCGTGTGTGTCCGTGAGTTCGTGTGCCCGTGTGTCAGTGTGTCCGTGTGTCCGTGTGTATAACTCAAAAACGAAAAGTCGGTAAAATATCAAACTTGGTATTTAAGTTTAGTATTTTCCAGGGATGCGACACGAAGATTTTGGGGAAAATCTCCCCTCCTCAAACTACCCTTTTTGAATTTTCTGGGAATAGCCTCTGAAGACTATTTTCTGGATGAATTTTACGGAATTTTGCTTAACTGCTAAACCATAAGAGATGGACAAAAACTTACCACATAAAAAATGTAGAGCAAATTAAAACATACAATTTATGTTATATATTTTTTTTTTCGTAGAATTAATCGTTTTTAAGATATTCCTTGTTTTTGTTTCAACTTTCAAAAACTTATACTTTTCTCATACAGGAATGTATCGACTCCTGTCCATACAAACAAAGGAACTTCAGTCACATAGCAATCAGCCTTTGACTATCAGTTTAACCTATGGCACTCCCTTATTCTGCTTCTACTTACAAAGAAGCAAGTAATATGATTATTTCTGCTATTTTTGTATTAGAATGAAGTAAATAGAAGCATAAGGTTTCTAACAATAATTTGCTGCAGAGATGTAGAGAAAGTCATGTGAATGGAACACATCAGATTTTTGTTTTTGTTGTGCTGTGAAATCAACTGCTGAATCCATGTTATTAATAGACTATTGTTTGTTCGTAAACTGTCAAGGACTGTGTCAGAGTACACGTTTACAAGCGCTTTGTCAATTTTGATTAGCTTCACCACTAATAGAATATGCACCTGGAGCGTTTTAGAGGAATTTTAGGTATGGGTTTTCTTTCCTTAACGTTAACGCTTGTTTTCTAGGGTTTACTATTTATTAAACGTATGCATAGGAGTTCTCATCTCGTAAATTACTTAAGATTGGTACAATTTAATTTTTGTGTACTTATTTATAAATAAATAGGAAGTGTTGTTTTTAAAAAAGAATTAATTTCAAAATTATTTTTTTAAAATAGGAATAATCCTATAAGAATTAAATAATTTGTATTTAAAGATAATACCATGAAACCAGTATTATTCGAATATGAAGGGTCTAAGAGAATATTCGAATTTAAAAAGAGTTCGAACCAAAAATGATATAGGCAATCTATATAGTATGTATTTTGAATACATAAACAAAATTGCAATGATGGGACTAATGCATTCATAAGCATTCTAACATAATCTCACCGGGAATACATCATGTGTAGAATGCATTGCAGAACCAAGTGCGTATATTTTCTAAGAGATTTCTCGATTTCTCTATTTTCGAAAGCAGAAAAAGTGTTAGCTGTACATGTCATTTTTAGGTTTAGAAGTTTGTCCTTTGGTACCCTGCCCATTCCATAACTCGCGTCTCTCCAGTTAAACTCAAACAAAATTATATTGGAATAAAAGGCGATCTTTATGCACTGCTTATGTAGAAAATTCAAGGGGACAAACGAAAATTTAATATGCAGTTCGAATTAAAAACATTCGTGTTTCCCAAGTTTCACGCATGAAAAATAACAGGTACAAGTTTGACTGCAAAATCCCCATTTTAGAGCTGAAAATTAAGGGCATCTGAAATTTGAGAATTTAATATTGACAGCAAACTACCTACATTTTACGACTTTTCTATGTAAATATTATATTCATACTCACCTTGCTGGCACACCGCACCAACAGATATCATCGCCACATCACTCCATGGAAGTTCATCGGTATTCCTTTGTTCTTTCATTTCCCACCGAAGGGCAATGTATAGCAGAAGGCCTATGACGGTCACTAGCAACGCTGAACTCATCCACACTGTTCTGGAGAAGGGTAGTGAGAAAATATTCTCTATAGATGATAAGGGTGGTTGCCGGAATATGAAGGCACCCCTGAACAACAGTAAGACTTAATTAACTGTAGAGTTTTGGACTATAGTCATGTGAAAAGGTCACAATAGTTTAGGTTTTTAAAGGTAATGTGTTAGATCTTTAATGATGAACTACCATCTAAAATGTGGAAGCAGCTTGTTTTGTTCCATTATGGATTCACATCCGGATGATATAAAGCATCAGTTAAGAGTAAAATACATAGAAATAAAGCTAACAGAGAGCCTTAGGGAGGTTATCAATGGAGCTCGATCTGGAGGTCACGAAATTGCCGGATTGAGGTTGGGTGAACACAGTATGACGTGGTGGAGTAAGTGTGGTCTCTAAAGCCCATTTCCAAACGTGTTGCACTATCTAGCATTGCTCACTGCCTAGCCTCGTTCAGTTCTTGCTAGTAGATAAACCAGTGAACACTGAGCTCAACAGAGATTGAAAAATGTCGAAAATACTAAAGGATAGGCATTCGACACTAAACAAACTTATAGATGATTCAAACATATTTTAAGTGACAGGAGGAAAGCCTTTCCTTTCCATGCATGTGAGTTTGGTTGATTATGTTTAAAAAGATCTGCACATTATTAACCTGCATTTTATATCAAGTTTTATACTTTTTTTGTAAAAGTATAAGGCATTTTTATTTATTAATCATATTATGAAATAATTGTTATATTATGTTACTTTATGCATTACAACTATGCATATAATGTGAATACATGTAATGAGCTACTTTTGGAAAAGATTATACCTTAACGTGTGCATGTTTACGCTACAAACTCCTTTCCACCACCCTCTATTTATACCGCTGACTACTCTGTGTGTTCGTAATTCTGTGTGTTTCGGAACCCAAAACCGAGCTCTAGTTATCAGACACAAGATAGTTTGAAAGGTGTAGCTCATCAACAATCTCATGATGTAACGCCTCAAACTCAGGCGTGAAGATATTCGAATATTTTGTTTGATAGAAGCGGTAGTCGGAATACAGATTTAGGAATATTACATCCCGCTGTGGAAAATGTAATTTTGTTGTCAGAAAACGGATCTGCTTCTTTATTTATCGGCAGTTTTCAGCGGGGTAAGTCAATGGAATCAATGAACATGTATTCCAAAAAGAATCCCCTCAACACGGGTAGTTGAAGACGTTAAGGCACATATTAGTGAATTAGAGGTCCTCCAGGACTTTTCTCCTTGACAGGGATTTTTCAAGGTTTCCTTCGATTTCTTACCTATCAAATGCCGACGAGGTACTCAAACTTTGGCTTGGAAATTGCATTCTTAAGCTTCCTTTTTCCAATTATCCTTTGATTTCATATACAGAGTTACCACAAATCATGTTTCGAGGTTAGAACACTGTAACTTAGCTTAATAAAATCTAGAACCTAAAACTAGTACCAATAGCAATAATAGCTCACACAGTATTGTTACAATACCTTACAGATGCTAAATATCAGTTTCCTTGGTAATATGGCACATATCAAGCCCGTACGCCCATGTACGTTCTAGCATATGATGGTAAACTGATTTGATGGTTGCTATGATGCGCGCTCTCAGATCAATGACGCTGTCTGTGGATGGGGTGACTTGTGCACAAGATCTTTAACATAGTACCAAAGAAAAATTCATGGTTGTCAGATCTGGCAAACACGGAGGCCAATGAAGAAATTATCTATCGTTATCACTAGCACGGCAATCCATTTGTTGATATTCTGGTGTTGAGCACCAATCTGACTTCATTATGAAAATCAGAGCACCATTTCAAAGTTGACTAGGTGGATCTTCACCAAATCATGTTTGAAAATGCCATCGAACAACAGATTGGTTAGTATGGTAATTATATAATCACCTATCCACCATACCAGGAATTTTTTTAATTTTCATAATGCGCAATATTGTTCTTGATTGTGCGTCTTTGTGTCAACTGGTATTATAAACCATTTTTTTATTAATAAAGGACCAAAAGGTCTTTTATGGAAAACCCCAGTAAAGTCAGTGCAATGAACAACATAACAATATTTACAATATTTACTTCAGTTATGGATTAATAATTAATTTTACTTATTAAGAGTAGTACGTTTTCAGGTTGGGTAGTACCTCCAAATACGCGTGGTACATATGATATGCATGTTAATTTCCCTGAGACCGCGGATCGAAAATCATAACCTTGAGTGAGCAGGGCTCGCAATAATGAATGTTGTATCAGAACTGAGTTTTAATGCTTTCTGCAGGGCCAATGATCCCACAGCACTTAGGCCAGCAAGTCCTTACTGGGATGTGAAAAACGTGGAGTCAAAATGGATAGTCTATACTGATAAGCATTGTTTATTTCGCCGCGCAGTTAAGACCACACAAAACACGTGGCGTAATAAATTATGTGAATGTTTGTAGGGAAAATGTGAGTCGAAGAGAGAAAATAGCACACCAAATTGGATATACATTAAGATATTATTTATCAAAATATGTACCTGTATCTATATCCCTAGCACTCTGTATATAATGCCCATTGTCTGTGTTGCCGTAAGTAGAAAGAACGGAAGTTAAACACTACCAAGGAAACGGATCCGGGTAACGAGTTCCTTATTTTGTTTGTTAAAGGATCAATTGTTTATTAAGTATATTGAATATGGCCGATTTCACCCAGCATCTGCCATCTTTTTTGACAGAACAGCTCTTCATTTACGGTGCTCTGAGCTTCATAATTTTGGTCTATGGAGTCGCTTTATCATAGGAAAGCTTCTAAAGTTAATACAAAATCACTGTTATTTTCGATCCTGAGCGAAATGGATCAAACGGTTTCGCCCGTGGCTGCTCTGCACCGTGCATCGCTTCGCCTCGGTTCGGCTCGAACATTTCGCAGTGAGGAAGAAGCAATGGAGAAGGCGAGGAAGGGGAAGACAGGCGAAGCGGGAGACTAGCGAAGGAAAGAGATGGTACTATTACTCTGGTGCTTTACACTCTGGTCAACCTCGCGAACTCGTCTTTTACGTCTTGCGCCGTGCAATACACCGACGTATGCATCCTGAGAGACCCTGCTGCAAGGATAATGGGAGGTCTGGTGATCTCGCGCTTATACGATCCTCCACATAATCTTTTGAATTACTGTTTTACTTTTAATTTTATAATCTAATGGATATTGACAGAAAGCATAAGACATAGCTAAACCAAAATTCCAACTTTTCCACCAGTCTTTCAATTGTTTGCACGGCTATGCAAACTTGCTCACATATAATCTTTTATGGTAGAACATTTTACGTAGAATCCTAAAATAATTTTAGAGAGCAAAATCATATCTCTAAATCTCATTAAATTACAATTTAATCTGCGAAGAGGTCATGTGAGACAACAAGGCATCCTAATTGGTCTGACGCGCGGTTCTTAACATAAATAATTAGACATGTGCTATGTAAAACGAAAACACACGGTATTTATTTCCGTTTTATTTTAGTATATAGTGTAATTAAGTGCAGCTTTTGGGTAGCGTATGTAGCAGAGCATTGGGTTCCGAACTAACATGAATCCTGACCAGATGTTGAAACAGAAAGGCATAAATGAGCATAGTTCCTTTTTGCGCCACACCTCCATCACATGCCTCCAGCAAATTGTTGACCTGTCAAAAACATGAAATCAGGAAGAAAAGGGTTTTGCCATGGCGATCAAGGACATATCGGAGAAATCTACAATATAATGTTGCGAGGTTGTGATGTAAGTAATATTATAACTTTTTGGTGTGTTTTCTCTTTAATTTATTTCTACTGTCAAGTTATTGTAATCACACATTTGCCATTTAAAACTCTTTAGGAACCACATTTACCATTTCAGACGGTACTTTGTTATGTATGAATAAAACAATGAATAATATTACTCAGGTATAACCTATCATTCTCGTGTCAAATTAAGAAACCATTGGGGAAAATAATTGGATCATTCTATGCTATGTAATAGACGTGACTTGTTATCACCACTATCATTATGCTCTTCATGTAAGAAATAAAACCTCACTACTCCTTTTAATGTTATCCTGACACCCAATTAGTAATTATTTTGGAGTTTTAGAATTACATTTGTGCCTCACAGCGTGAACAATTTGCAACTATATTTCTTCTCTTCCATTAACCTGGTGGTGTTCTATGTCTATGTAATATAATTTTATAGTCCAAAATAACTAAGTGTAATGAAAAACAGTATTAAGCCAATTATTTGACTCACTACTTCTGAATGAGAAATACTATCTCTGTGCTTCACTGTCATCTTCTGAAAACGAATATAAAGATTAAGTTTGCTCCTACTTAGCAAACTTGAATAATCGGGCATATAACAAGTGACAATCTTCTCTTTCAATCCACGAATTCGTGCGCCATGAAACAGTCATTGTTTCTGAAAATCTTAGTTCATCTACCATTAGTTCATCCATGCATGCCAAATTATCCGATTGTGCTTTTTCAAAACCTTCATCCGCAATTCTAATTTAAAAAATGCAAGATAACTCTCTAACAAACAAGACACCATTAACATAAGCAATATAGCGCGACTGGAATTCGTCGTAGATGTTGACTTCACAACTCGGTCGCTTACATCAGAAGCGTTTTCAAGAGAGCGAAATGGGACTTTAAACTATTTTCCCTTGCTTTTAAAATAATTTAATAATACAGTGCAATACCCTTTTATGTAAATTTGAGGATGAACTAGTCATTAAAAATGTTTTTAGCATTGATTCATATTTCTTAGCAACTTATTTGTAAGCAAATTATTCGCGCTGCTGCAGTTATATCATGCCAGCTTATTATCCATTGAAAATGAATGCTGTTTACCTGGTAGGCGTTGCGCAGGTAATGTACCAAAGGAAGGGTAGACGATTTTTCTCGAGGAACACACCCGCCACTCCCAAATCTGCATCGCCACGTTGTAAGTAACCAAACTGACCATTCCAAGTGCCATTATTTGGGATACCCCAAGTATCCACAATTATCATGTTTGTACTGAAAATAAAACATGATTAGGAAAAAGTATTTTATTTTCATAATGCATGAGAAATATTTTGAGAAGAGGTCATAAGGTAAAATTATAAAACAGTTTTAATAAAGACGGGGTAGCACCTATACTTTTCAGATGTTGAAACACTTCTACATCTTACTGAATCCTTCATTCGATACATTTAAACAGTTCATATGAACAATGAACCGTAAACCTTTTATACAAAATAACCAATACTAAAGAAAAATCACCTTTTTGTAGGTCTGCTCAGAATAAAATCTCAATTGTAAGAAATATTATACGATAATCCGTTGAAAAACATACAATATTTTACTGAAGTATAGATAGTAAATAAGAAAGTAATTTAGAAAAAAAATATAACAATATATATATACGCACCTTCCATTAAGATAATCCATTAGTTTGGAGAAAATGACATAGTTCAGCTTTACGTAAATATCTTGGTTCCAATCTACAGTGTCATTTAGGTGCTTCAATAATTCCTTGTTACCCACCTGAAATCATCAAATCATTCATTTTGAAAAAAAACATTTGATGTAATGCAATGATATGATTACCTCTCCCATATCAAATTCTCACTCATCTCTTATATAACTTTATATAAAATGAGTTTTTCCGCACATTACGTCATTCGTATGAAACTTTCTTTCAGATATGATTTAAAATTATGAAATAAAATTACATAGTTAGTACACACGTAACTAAGTATGCAGAAACAACTTTCACATATTTAATTACAAGCTCTTACGAAGGAAAATAAATAAATAAATAGACGCAATTTTAACTAGCTGCTTTTATAAGCTATCTGTATATTTTTCCCGCATATGCATTTGACTGACTCTTCGGATTTCAGAATTATAAAACATTATACAAAATTAAATCAGAGTAATGAGTTGTGCATTTGATTTATTACATTAATATCTCAAATATGTTATTACCTTCTCTGCATGTATTATGTAGTGTATAGCGGAGGTATTGTAATGCACCCGAAAATTCGATACCTAGATTTCACCGGAAATATGTGTTTTGGGTCCCCCTGAATCTAAAAAAAAACATTTTTGAAAAAGGTCAATATGTGTGTGCGTGTGTGTATGTGTGTGTGTGTGTCTGTGGGCAGCACATTTCAAAAACGAAAAGTCCTTTAAATACCAAGCTTAGTATCTTTCAAGGATGCGACACGAAGATTTTGAAGAAAATCTCCTCCCACCAACTACCCTTTACATAGAGAAATTTTCGAAAATTTTGATTTTCTCAAAAATGGCTCTAACAATTTTCACTAAAATATTATATATTAAAGATATTTGCCTGATAAATAAAATGCATATCTTGAATTTTCTGGGAATAGCCTCTTAAGACAGCTTTATTCTGAGCGAATTTTACGGAATTTTGCATAATTGGTAAACCGTAAAAGATAGACAAAAGCTTACTCAATAGAAAATGTAGAGCTCCTTAAGCACATAATCTATGTTATATACATTTTTTCGTGAAGTTGATCGTTTTTGAGATATTCCTAGTTATTAGTTTCAGCTTTAAAATACTCATATTTTTCTCAAACGGGAATTTGTCAATTCCTGTTTTTACAAACAAAGGAACTTCAATCACATAGCAACCAGTCTTTGACTATCACTTTAACCTATGGTACTTCCTTATTTCCCTTCTACTTACATGGAAGCAAGTAATAAAGCTATTTCTGTTAAGTTTTCTTGATTAGCATGAAGTAAATAGCTATAATTTATTGCAGAGATGTAGAGAAAGCCATGTAAATGGAACACATCAGATTTTTGTAATATAGTTCATTCAGACGTGGTTTAAATTGTGAAATCAACTTTCTTAATTACGTACGCTATGCAGAAACAACTTTCACATATTTAGTTATAACAAGCTCATACGTAAAATGAATGAATAGTCAAAATTGTAACTAGCTGCTTTTATATGTATTTTTCTGCATATGTACTTGACTGGCTCTTAGGATTTCAGAATTACAAAACATTATACAAAATTCAATCAGAATGAGGACACCTAATATATTCACGGAAAATTTAAGTTGTGTATTTGATTTATTACATTAATATCTCAATTATGTTATATTTTAATCAAAATCGTTATAGCTCTGAGGAGATTAAAAATAACACGATTTTTCCATATAAGCGGTAGGTATTATTGATTAAGTGAAACGTTCTTTAAAATCTTCGACTATTGCGTGTGCGAATTGTGTCCATCTTCAGGCATATGATCTTATTTTTATTTTTGCAGGATCCCGGTCCCTAGGCAGACAGAGGGACACACACCCACGCTCAACTCATAAGTTTTGACAAAATTATTTTTTATTCAATTGACCTAAAAGCATATATTTTGGGATAAATCTCTAAATGGACTTTTTCGGATGAAATGCAATACTTTTATCTATTGTTATAGGTAAGTAGTGGAAAAAATATCTAATAATAATTAATCAATGGCTACTCCAAGTGAAAAATAGTCTGCAACTTTCTAAACGCCTATGGGGCCTACCCGAAGCTCACATTCAACAGTTCCCGAGTTCGACTCCAGGCCTTGGGGTGGACTATGTAACACATATTGGCTTGTATATATATTGCCCGCTTTAACATTTAAGGTCATATCGGGGGCTTTGCATTAGAAACAACTGTAGGTGCTTTTACTTTGGATTTTAAATTTTTTTTTCTTAAACACACACACACACACACACACACACACACATTCACTCTCACATACAGACTTCCAGACTCTGTGGGGATAGGAAATAATTCTGGTTAAAGAAAATTTTCCCACCCCAGCCGGGAATCGCACCCGGGACCTCCGGGTGAGAAGTCAGCTCGCTGACCACTCGACCTCGGAGGCAGTCCATATTGTCTTGTCTCTTAACTTTCGTCGTCCTCCGTGGTGTAATGCTTACCATGCTAACTTCATATACCCAAGATCGCGGATAGCGGAGGACGATGGATTTTTTCGGGTGTAAAATCCTTAGCATGGCTTCCTTCGGAAGGGAAGTAAAGCCGTTGGTCCTGTGTTGTAGATTTACGGCACGTAAAAGAACCTCAAGCCTGATAGAGAGGCCTCTGAACAAAATTAAGCGGTCTTTCACGCCCAGTATAGAATGGGACGCTGAGAACCACAGCAGTTAAAGAGCGTCCATAAATAACACTCCATTTACATTTTCCCTTAACTCCCAGGGTTTCATGATTAGAGTTGCTTTGAGAATAAAACTGTTTCTACCTGGTTTGCCCATCGAGCTAAGTGGCTCAGGCGTTTCGTCTGTGACTGGTTTTCGGGAGAACGTGGAATTGATTCCCGCGGCCGACCTCTCTGATCCATGATTTTTTTCTCGGGGATTTCCCCGATTCACTAGAAAAATTCTAGTAAGTTTTTTCATCCCCACGAACTTCCTTTCCCTTCATTTCATTTTTTTTTTCACTCCACCGGTATCTTTCAGAGTTGTACGTGTCGGCGAGAATACTTGGTGGTGGTGCCCTCTAGTGGTGGTGACTGTGCTCTGGAAATGCAACTCTCGCGTGACGGGATGGTGTTAGAAGTCGCCTGTAGACTCAGGGACTTTGGTCAGACCTGGTGCCTGGGCTCCCAGGGCTCGCCGCGTCGTGATGAACTACTGGAATTTATTACGGACCGTCCACGATGGCTCTTCCTGCCCGGTTTCGGCCGCCCTATGTAATTACTCTCATCTCGTGCCATCCTCCTGGGGTCTGACATACAATAAGCCACTGGCTGCAGTGTGGAAACTCCTCCGACATCATATACACACACTGGTACACACACACACACACGCACTGGCACACACACACATATGCCCTTAGGCTGGGGGGCGGGTATCGAGGGGAAATTCAATTGAAAACTTCAGGGACCACTACTGCGCGGATCTTGCCAGATGTGACAGCCCTACATGCTCTCTCCCTCAGGTTTAACACAGCTTCTAATACCTATCTTCTATCTCTTTTAAATGCATATTGATTAATTATATATTACTTCTTTAATGTTAGAGTTAATTTTTGTATAATTATGGAAAGGGTTTTGTTGCTTTAAGCCAATAAACAAAACGAAAAAATATTGCCCTCCCAAGGGGAGAAACACAGCAATAATAATAACTCGAGGAAGAATAACAATTATGTTTGTGATGTAATCACACAGAATATCACCTAGCCATCTTTCGAAATCATGTGTTTAAAAAGCATGTAAAAGGTATCTTGCTTAAAAGGGGTTTATTTTTGTAAAGTACTCTTTTATTGTTATAACTTTAATTGCTGTTGGATATTTTTATAAACGTTACAATTCGTTCTCATAAATTAATTTTTGCATAACTGTAGGTATACTAAAACCCACTCATAACTTTTTTGTTTAAAAGCACTAAATTTATATTTTATTCTATGTAACTAAGCAAGCTCATTTATGACTCAGAAAACTGAATAAAAATCTGGTGTTCTGTTCACGTGGCTCTATCTAGCTGTTACACTAAAAACTTTCCTTACAGCAGATTATTCTTTTGTCTGTATCATGTTAATCGAGATAACATCTTCTTTTAAGTAGAAGACGCATAAGCGAATACATTAGGCTAAAGCGACAGTCAAATCTTTTAAAAGTTGACTTTACGTTTGAGAAAAGTATAATGAGTTTAAAATTGAAACCAATAACAAGGAATATCTTGGAATCGGTTAACTCTACGAAAAAAAAAAGTATATGATATAAATTGTGTGTTATAACGAGTTCTATAGTTTTTGTACAGTAAGTTTTGGTCCATCCCTTACAGTTTACCAATTACACAAGTCTTCCAAATGAAGAAATCTTCAGAGGCTATTCTCAAAGAGAAAATAAAAATTTCCGAAAAACTATTCGACTTAAAGGTTTGTTGAGGGAAAAATTTCGTGTCGATTCTTGGAAGATATTGAACTTAAATATTTTTGGTACTTAAGGGATTTTTCGTTTTTGATCTATGTTGCCCAGAGACACACATACAGGCGCGCGTGCGGCCATTTTACTAAGAATGCTTCTTTTTTATTCACGGGGTCTCAAAACACGTATTTCTGTGAAACCTCGGTATCGAATTTTTGGGTGGAATACAATACCATCACTATCTACTATGTACATCGTACATACGTGCTAAAAATGTAAGACAAAAAATGTGATATGTTCCATTCATGTGACTTTCTCTAGCTGTTCTACAAACGAGTTTCTTACAAAAGATTATTCTTCTTTCTACTCCACGCTAATCGAGATAAGCATTAGCAGAATGGTTTTAATTGGTTCCTTATTCATAGAAGGGAACTAAAGCGATTGTCATTGAAATTCGCTTCTTTGCTTGATTCGGAGTAAAACAAAAGAAGTATGGGCGTTTTTCTGTTGATGAAAATTTGAAACCAATAACAAGGAATATCTCGAAAACAGTCAACTCTACAGAAAAATGTATACAACATAAACTGTTTTTTTTAATAAGATCGACATTACTGTTCAGTAAGGTTTCGTCTTTCGGCTTTTCCCAGAAAATACAAGATATACATTTCGTTTGTCAAGAACATATCTTAAACATACATTCTAATCATGATCGTTAAAGTCATTTTTGAGAAAATAAAAATTTTCTAAAAATGTTCCAATGGAATGGCTAGTTGGACATGGGTGGAGGTATTTTCTTCAAAATGTTCGTACCACATCTTTGGAAAATACTGAACTTAAATATCAATTATGATATTTAACAGACTTTTCGTTTTTGAGTTATGCTCCCACAGATACTCCCCTACACACGGATCTTTTCTAAAAGTATATTTTTTGGAATTAGAGGAGCTCAAAACACATATTTTCGGCGAAGTCTCGACATCGAATTTTTGGTAGGTATACATTACCTTCTATGCACACTATGTGCATAGTACGTGTACAGAGAGCGAGAGAGAGAGAGAGAGAGAGAGAGAGAGAGAGAGAGAGAGAGAGAGTAAATAATATGAAGCAAGATTGTTTTAAATACCTCTACAGCTGAACAGGCCAGCTGTTTTAAATAGAGAGGATATAGAAGAAGGGAACAAATCATGGAATATGCTCCTATAGTGGAATACCTGATTAGGAGAGAAACTGGGGTTATTTGTCTCATTCCGACATAAGCGGGTCGGGTTCGATCCCTGCAAGCGCATGTGCGATTTGTGGAGGACAAAGCGGCGCAGGAGGGTTTCCGCCGCTATTGCATTCCACTAGTGCTCCATGTATCATCAGTGCCATCACCTGCGGTGCCGTAGTAGTAAAAGTGGTCGTTAAACATCATTATAAAAAAATACAATAAAAAAGGTGACATTATGAGTTTAGAGGTTGTGCCCTTGAACTGCGCAACTTGATCGGTTATACGACGCGTGTTCGTTTTTCATTTTCTCACGGTCTGGACATTTTAACAGATAAGAATCATAATTATCATTCATAATAAGAAATTGATTGCATATTTCGTTACCATGAGATAAGCTTTTATTACCTAGGAGGGGGGGACGAATATACACATAAATATTATTGGCATTAGTGAACCTTTGTTCCTTCTAAAATACCCTCATTTAAAATATGGCTTGGCTCCAACATGGCATGTTTATTGTAGACATCCCCTAAAAAGGAATATTATTACTACCACTTGCTTCCGGATATCTCCTCTTTATGCAAGTTTATCACACACATTTCAGTACTTTTTCCCCTCCAACTTCCTTTTGACCCAATTTATACATCTTGTCTTAGTTAATTCTAATTACCTCGGAATAAATCGTTAATTTAAACCACAAGGCTTTGAGTGAGTTTCGTTATATGAATATTGTCCTCTTATGTTTCCCTTGAGAATGCTGATAAACAAATCTTTGTTCTCACTCTCGCTATTTTTACAAGTTTTTAACACCAAAATCTTGAACGCGTTGTTATGTCTTTACGTATCGCAAATTATTCCACTAACAAGTTTAGGTCTCTACAAATCGCGAGGTATTTCATTTTGTAATTTCCCATTTAATCCTCACAGGTCTTGCGTGCAGCTCTGCGCCTAGACCAAATACCTAAGGCACGCCTTATTTTCTATGCTATGAGTAGATCTTACACGAGTTTTTCAACTTTAAGAAAAATAATTGGTTCTCATTTTCCACTCTTTGGGTTTTTCCAGCGTGTCAGATTATTTGTACTTAAACTTAGCAACTGGCGTATTTCGCTCAACCAGCAAAAATGTGTAGCAGTTATCTTTACACTATGCAGACAGAATTATCCATCAGTAACGCTTCTAGCGAAACATATACCCTGGAAAACTGAAACAGAAACAGTGAAATATCTCGGTGTACTCCTGGATCGACGACTCACATGGAAACCACATATAAGTAATAAACTCACACAAGTCCGAGCAAGTCTGCGAAACTCTACTCTCTTCTCAACAAAAAGATCTTCACTCAAACTAAAAAACTGCACAGTACTTTACACGACTCTATTAAGACCACTCCTACTATACGCCTGTCCAGTTTGGGGAGGAACCAGTCCTTCCGAAATAAAACGTATCCAGACATTTCAAAACAAAATATTGCGAATCTCAACGAAATAGTCACAAATAGTCAACTACATAGAGAAACTGGAATCAGCATCATTCAACAATTATTAATTTCTTCACAAGCCAAACAATTCTACGGCAACGTGAAAGACGTCTCAGGAGCCATTCACTATTCTCTTGTCAGAAAATCTAGCTATCCAACTCGCATCAAGAGTCGCCTACCACTGGACCAGCTCTCACAAGATCTTCTGTAAAATAAAAACAAATGCACTTATTATGAGAGGCCCATTGGGGCTTACCTCATTTCAATGTTATTCATGCATGTAAGTAACGTCTAAAATCAATTATCTATAGCGCACATGCGCTGATCGTACAATAAATCATTAAAAAAAAAAAAAAAACTTAGCAACAAATCGGAAGGACATGAGTTTGATCTCATACTATGACTTTACAAATATGAACAAAGTTCAGCTCACATATGTGCTGTTTCCCCCACCATTTGTATCATAATGTCTAACTTCTTTTGTTAAGAAACCTAGGTAATGGCTTTCCGACCGTAATTTGTACGAGGTGAACCTGCTTAAAACTTGAAGCTACAAAATTAGCCTTCTCCCAATAATTCTGTATATAATATAATCTCTCTACATTCTACTATAAATTTATTCTTATTCGTTATTTCTTTCCTTCAATGGCTTTATATTATGTTCATTTATATTTTTATTAATCCCCTACGTTTCTTATTCCTTCTGTTATTCTATTCCATGCTTATCTCAAACGAATTTCACACTTTCTACATCATGTAGTTTGCTTTATTAATATATTAGCTTATATAAAGCCAAGGAGACGCCATGGGTGAGTTATTAAACCGCTCGCCTCCCATCTAGGCAGCCCGGATTCTATCCCAAGCGGCCGCATGTGGGATTCGTGGTGGACGAAGCGGCGTCTGGACGGGTATTCTCCGGGTCCTCCGGTTTCCACCACCACTCATTCCACCAATTGCTCCATCTTCATCGTTCCAATCATCAATTTCGCTTACACTTTATATCATTCTTATGGTCATGCCTGGCTATGTGGCTACCCCTCGTAACAGGTTCTCCATTCCGTATTTTCGTGATGTTGGTTCCCCGACAGGCTTCTGACCCCTAGGCATTGGCTTGTAAGTCCTAGGGGGTTGTCAATCCTACAATACTGGGAGGGGAAGCCGATTACGAAACGAATAAAGTCAAGGGTCTAAGAATAAGGGCATGATTAGTTATGCGGCGGAAAGACCATGTGAAAATATTCTTGGAACGTAAAAGTGTAAAGAAATCGAGGAGGAAGAAGAAGAGAATAAGCGTGGGGTTACCTGGTGATACAGTCTAATATATAATTTTCCACTACCCCTCCTTCAAACAGCTGAAACGTTTTGATTAAAATAACATATTTCTGAGATATTGAAATTATTAATAAATCATGTCGTCCTCTATTGGCTTGGGGTAACATTATGTTTCTGATTCTCAAGGTCGAGGGTTCAAACCCGGCGGTGGGCGATGGATTTTTTCGGGCGTAAATATCCTTAATATGGCTTCCTTCGGAAAGAAAGTAAAGCCGTTGGTCCCGGTCGTAGATCTACGGTACCTTAAAGAGGCTTCTGAGCGAAATTAAGCGGTCTTTCACATCCAATATAGAATGGGACGCGGAGAACCACAGCAGTTCATGAGCATCCATAAACAAAACTCAATTTAAACTTTACTAATAAATCATAGGTCTCGAATTCTTCGTAAATAACCTGCAGAGTCCTGCTCACTTTTACTGAATTTTGATCACTGAGAAACCACAAGAGATCGATAGTAATTCAAGGAAAAATGCATAGTTCATTATAATATAAGTTGTACTTAATATTTTCTCCCTTTCGTAAGATTAACTTTTTTTAGAAATATTCGTAATATAGTTGTTAAAGCTTACTTTTATATATATATGTGTATTTCTCTCGTGAAATCATGACGAAGAAAATAAGACTTGAGACATAAACAGTTGTGTGCTGTTTTCGTATCTTTGCACTTAATTGTATTGATTAACTTGGTATCATTTCTAGACAAATAGTTAAGAAGCAAAGAATCGCCTGTGAAACGAGATGTTTAAATGTTTATATTTGGGAAATTCAACACTGAACAATCTAGATATATCTAACACATGTTTAACAATTAACTTACCACAATAACGCTTTTAATGACTGACTTCTGGAGGTTCATTCTTCTGGAAGCGACAACGAGAGATGCTGTAGAGGTCACTGTTTTGCCCAACTCCCATGTTCCAATTCTTTGTCTAAATAATTTCTCTTCAATCTTGTACACTTCCTCCAGTACAAACTGAGCCCTTGATGTTCTAATGGCAAGTGTTATATCAGTATCCAGGAATATATCCAAGTCATCAAGCTTTGGCAAAGTTTCATTTTCCAGAAGAAGTAGCCACTTGTTTCTTGAAGTAAACATCCTCTTCGCGTTTGCCTTGAGAACAGACATAGGTATAAAGTAACCGTAATTTCCTCTACCGTTTTGTTTTTTTAAACGTTGATATCCTAAATATTCTAATGTTCCTGTTTATTTGATAAATATGTTAAAGTTTTAAGATGATTCTAGATATTTGGGGAATCCTTTGAAATGTATGTTACCCGTCTCAAATCAAATGGCAATTTCTTGAGAGTTAATTTTTGCACACGTGGGATGTAACACAGATCTTCATGTTTCAATTAAAGAACGCAAGGCATTCTTTATCAACCTTGCTGCAGGTATGCTAGTTGAGTCCCATCACAACAACAATAACAATAATAATACATTTATTTTAAAATAAAGATTGCCCAACATGTGAGGGTGAAGTTAATAGGCCAGGTAGACGTGTGACTTATTGTCACTCTGAAGTTTACAATTAATTATCTTTTAGACAGTGAAAAACAGCAACGATAATGTTTTACCAATTCTTAATTATTCCAGAAATATTCTCCTCATAGTTCTTGGACGTGAATGACAATATCCGCAACGTGATAGGATGTTTCTGGAGGGATATTTCCGAAAAGAAATACTCAGATCCTCCAGCAACATCCTTTCACACTGCAGCTTCGTCAATAACATCATTACCATAGTCATGAGCAAAAATAAACCAACAGGAATTAAAAACTGCTAGTCAGAAATATGAATACTTGGGAGAATACATTTTTTTTTTTAGGACTCTGGTTAGGAAACAACTACAATCAAAATAATTTCAAATGATTATATCCATTGCTGTAAGAGCAGATTGTACTAATCTCCTATCCAGATACTCTTTCAAGGAAATGATGTGCTTGGCCAATTGAATCAGCGACACGGGTAGGAGTGAACGTTTGGATTTACTGAAGAATTTGCATCCTCCTTATGGTATGTCATTCACTCACCTCTTGAAGAACCAAAGCAGAATCCGTGCAAGAAAGATCCAAAACGTGGGTGCAAGGTTGATCCAACTGAATACTGCTGTGCATGTTGAGCATAAAGCTCTGACAAGATACGTATGAGGTACTCATGATGTTTCTTTTTGACAAGCTCTTCATCAGGCGCAGGAGAGCAGCATCTGCATTATGTGAGAAAAATGCCGTTTATCTTTTTTTGACTTCATAATCATTTACATACTTAAGGTGATGCACTTATGAAATTTTACAAAAAAAAAAAAAACAAAAAAAAAAAACATAATAAAATACTATGAATTCTAAACTTTCGCATACTTATTAACACATACTCCCAACTTTAAACCTTGTTTTTTCGCAAACTTTATTCCAACATATTTTCTCTACTCAAAATGCTCCACACAACGCAATTGATTATTAATTCTTTCCAACATATTTATGCTGCCTCTCAAAAGTACTTAAATTGTTTACATTACTTTTTTGAAATAATGCTACATTTTTTGAGAAATAAATTACTCAATTTTATTAAAGCAATTAATTTAGACAAATAAAACTATGTATTAAATAACCATTTAAGTAGAATTTTGATACATGGCAAAAATATCATTGTTATTTTGCATAGTAACGGATACACATTTTAATATGTCTTAAACACCTTGAAATTTAGAAAACCCACACTGTGAGAGATATCTTTTGAAATTTAAACCAGTTAATACACACAATAACTGATATTTTTGTTGCTTCAAAATTATAGCTTGTAAAGTTATTTAAATAATACGTTTTATTGCCTAAATAAATTCATCGTTCACATAAAATTCCATGCTTTACAGCAATTGAGTTTATAAACACATCTTTTAGATCATTAACGTAGAAAAATAATTACTTTTCTCCTCTCCAAAGTTTTGGTTTTTCAAAAACTAACAGTTTATTTCTCAAAATTGAAGCTTTATTTCGAAAAGATATAGTCATTTTCTGTAACGTATTCTCGAGAAGCAGTAAAATAATTTTAAACAAATTACTAAAAATTGCATTTGTGAAGCATTTGTGTATCTAAAAATGGTGATAAGACAAAATGAGAAAGCAACGTTTAAATTTGGATACCTTTTAATAAGCATGCGCCTGTCCATTTATACTTTTAGTTAATTACTAATTTAAATGCCTCAAGTACAAATGTATTTTGTATTTTCTTGAAGTTTATAATTCATACTGTTTATTATGAGAAGTATTTTGCTCTAATTTCACAAATGCACCACCTAAATAATCAGCTACATTAAAAAGAGGAGGCTTAACAAAACTGTTTGTCGCTAGTAGTAGTAGTAGTAGTAGTAGTAGTAGTAGTAGTAGTAGTAGTAGTAGTAGTGGTAGTAGTAGTGGTAGCAGCAGCGGCAGCAGCAGCAGTAGCAGCAGTAGCGGCAGTAGCGGCAGTAGCAGCGGTAGTGGTAGGTAGTGGTAGTGGTAGTAGTGGTGGTGGTGGTAGCGGCGGCAGTGGCGGCAGCGGCAGTAGCAGTAGCAGTAGCAGTAGTAGTAGTAGTAGTAGTAGTAGTAGTAGCAGTAGTAGTAGTAGCAGTAGTAGTAGTAGTAGTAGTAGTAGTAGTAGTAGTAGTAGTAGTAGT